>JARJEI010000003.1:5662120-6912120 GCA_029955415.1 Lottia scabra | reverse complement strand
CTTTTTACAATCCTTTAACGATTACTTCTTAGAATGAACATAAAATCTAATTCATAGAACTTGTCGTATGACAGCCAAATCTATCTCCACATGAATATATCCTTTTCATTAAAGATTTTATTATTATTGGCAAAACTTGTCGTTTGACAGCCAAGTCTATTAACTAATGAATATATTACCTTTTATTGTTTTCTTTAAAAATTTGTTTTTGTTTTTATCAATATATCGGCCTAACTAAGGCCTACGTTATTAGTCAAATTTATGATTCAAAAATTTATGTTCAATGCAAGAGGTACAATTCCTTCAAAGCTACACTAAGGTTCCAAAGCTTTTTGAATTAATATTTTTAGACAATTCTCCAAAGCTGTATTAAAAACTGTACCTGTATCACTTACAGCTATTTTAAATATAGTTTATTTCTTTCTGCATCAAATTAAAATGGTTTCCAAAAGACCAAAAATAACAAGAGTCTTCTATTTCTCATGGAAAATAAAATCTGCCAATGAAAGAGTTTTTGTCTTATTTTTAGTTTAAATCTCTCTCCTCTTCTATCTAGGGCCCTAGGGCAGGGGTGAAATGGAGTTTTACATCCTGATTTTCCACATCTGTGTGGGCTATTTGAGGACAGACAAACGCCATGCTTTATGCAATGAGGGAAATTTTGCCAGGACAGAGGCATTAGCCTGCTCTTATTATAGATTTCCAACTGTCGAGGGAGGGATCTTTAACGTGCACAACCTGTAGCACACAGGGCCTAGGTTTATTGTCCCATCCAAACAACTCGACGCTTTTTTCAGCCCCTCCAACTTGCATCACTGACAGGTGGAAACCCAGTCCAAAAATCTGAAGGTATTATCTCAACCCATGCCGGGATTGAACCCTGGACCTTCGGGTTAAAGAGCAAGCGTCTAACTCACTGAGCCACCGCACCTCCCTAGGGCATGTGGGGAGGGACAGGGTACGATAGAGGGTCAGGGAAGGGGAAAGAGGTAAAGGTGGTCTGTCATTGAAACTAGAATATCTTTATTTTGGCAACTATCTGTACCTGCCTTCAGTCATCAGCTTACCCACTTGGAAATCAAGAGTTCAGCCCCCCTGTCTGAGTCTCTGAGAACACTCTTAGTTGGCAGTTGACTCCTTTCTTTCACAGTGCTAAGTTATGGTTGAAGAAAGAGTAGGCAACGTCAACTTGTTGCAAGGCCTACAAACTTTATGCCTGTTTTGGAACCCAGAGGACAACTGACTGAGTCAGTGTTTTCCATTCTAAAACTGGCAATGTAAGATTTAAATATATTGTTGTCAATTATAATTTCACATATTTTGTTCAGAACCATAGTGATTCCATTAACAAATTTACCGCCAACGATGTTCTTAATATGTTGGATTTTTTAATAGACAACATTTTTGTGGAATTTGGCGGTGATATTTATCAACAAGTGATAGGCATCCCTATGGGCACTAACTGCGCGCCTCTACTTGCTGATTTATTTTTATACACATACGAGGCAGAGTTCATGCAAGCACTCGTAAAAAATAACAAACGACTAAGTAAGCGTTTTAATTTCACTTATCGCTATATAGATGATGTCCTCTCTTTAAATAATCCTAAATTTAGTGAATATTTAGATTTCATCTATCCCGATGAATTAGAAATTAAAAACACAACCGATAACGTACACTACGCATCGTATTTAGATCTGCGTCTTGAATATGACAAAAAACAGAGACTTAGTGTAAAATTATATGATAAACGTGATGATTTTGATTTTCCAATCGTCAATTTTCCTTTTATGTGCAGCAACATTCCGCATTCGCCAGCTTATGGAGTATATGTGTCTCAATTAGTTCGATACTCTAGAGCATGTTCTTTCTACGATGATTTCTTAGCTAGATCGAAACTTCTAACATCTAAGCTACTACTACAAGGATATTTACCAAATCGACTCAAAATCTCTCTTAAGAAATTTTACGGCCGCCATCATGAACTAATTGATAAATATAAAATATCTGTTTCTGCTATAATTACAGATGTTTTTGCTTAACGATTCATTTTTAAACCTGTCTTTACGAAATTACTCACCTTTTGTTCTAATTTTACATGACACTACTAATTGTTTTGCCTACCTATTTTATCTTCAATATTAAACAACTATTACCGGTGTTGTTCTAGATAGTATTTGTTGACCCTTCTTCTCACCGGTAACACCTTTCGTCATTGAATTGTTCTCCTTTATTCGGACGTACTCAGCCACCCCCCCCCCCCCCCTTTTATTATCATAACATTGCAATTATTATGATCAGTTACGTCCCTTGAATTGTAGAAATTGGATATTTTCATCAGTTACGTCCCTTGAACTTTTAACATTTGTCGTCTGGTCACTAATTTCATTTGACGCGATTTTATGCTTCTGTCTTTAAGTTGTAGTGTGTTAGTCTACTACAAAGATGTGAACTAAAACCGACTCTAACTAAACCTCTCTTAGGAAATTTTACGACCGCCATCAAAAATTGATTTATCAATACAAATCATCTGTTTGTGTTATTACTGCAAATGCTTTTGCTAAACGATTCTTTTTAAGTTATCCTCACGAAACTGTCGAGTTGTCACCTTATTTTTATAATTTTACTAGACACTACTCTTGTTTTGCCTCCCTCTATCTTAAATATTAAGCAGCTATTACTGGTGGTGTTCTAGGCAGTATTTGCTTGCCCTTCTGATAATATGGTTCCTCGTTGATTGATAGCGTACGGATTGAGTTTGTGTAAATTTGTCGTCGAGTCATGTTTGTTTCATCCGACGCTTTTTCACGTTTTTGTTTTGTAGTTTTGTGGATGTTTACAGGGGCGTAGCGTGACCAATTTGACTGGGGGGGTGTAAGGTCCATGTTTTACCGACGAACACGTGGTTTTCAGAGGACAAAAACCCAACTGGCACTAAATCATATATATTCACATGGCTGTAGAAAAGCAAATGAAAACTAGGGAAAATTTTGAAAATCAGGGTGATTTCCTTGCATGTGATGCCTTTCCAAACAGAATATTCTCTTAGAGAACGACCTCACATTTGAAGAGGGTTTCGAGACATTGTAGGCCTACTCCAAGAAAATTTTGAAAATTAGGTCCGAGTTCCTTGCATCTGATGCCTTTCCGAACAGAATATTCTCTTAGAGAACGACCTCACATTTGAAGAGGGTTTCGAGGCATTGTATAGGCCTACTCCAAGAAAATTTTGAAAATTAGGTCCGAGTTCCTTGCATCTGATGCCTTTCCGAACAGAATTCTCATAGAGAACAACCTCACATTTAAAGAGGGTTTGGAGGCATTGTAGGTCTACTCCAAGAAAATTTTGAAAATTAGGTCCGAGTTCCTTGCATCTGATGTCTTTCCGAACAGAATTCTCTTAGAGAACAACATCACATTTGAAGAGGGTTTCGAGGCATTGTAGGCCTAGTCCGAGTTCCTTGCACCTGATGCCTTTCCGAACATAATTCTCTTAGAGAACAACCTCACATTTAAAGAGGGTTTGGAGGCATTGTAGGCCTACTCCAAGAACATTTTGAAAATTAGGTCCGAGTTCCTTGCATCTGATGCCTTTCCGAACAGAATTCTCTTAGAGAACAACTTCACATTTAAAGAGGGTTTGGAGGCATTGTAGGCCTACTTCAAGAAAATTTTGAAAATTAGGTCCGAGTTCCTTGCATATGATGCCTTTCCGAACAGAATTCTCTTAGAGAACGACATCACATTTGAAGAGGGTTTGGAGGCATTGTAGGCCTACTCCAAGAACATTTTGAAATTAGGTCAGGGTTCCCGAACAGAATTCGCACATCTAGTGAATACGGTTTGGGGCATTGTATCATAAGAAAATTTGATTTGATTTCCTTGCAATCAGGCCTTTCCGAACAGCAAGCGATTTGGACGGACTGAACCCTATGGAAATCTTGAAAAATGGAATTAAATTCCTTGCATCTGAGGCCTTTCCTGATATCGTTGGAGGGATTATGGAGGATTTAACAAAATTTTGAAAATTAAGGTCAAAGTTCCTTGCATTTGATGCCTTTTCGAAAAGAATTCGCACATCTAGTTCAATCGTTATAGCTTTGTGTTTTAATCTTTATATAATTATTTGCACATAAACACCATTTTCATAATTACACACATAAGTATCTATTCACTAAAAAACTCTTTCGGTTAACCAACTAGTTTTACCGACAGGTCCAGCCATTACCGTTTTATCGACCTATTTCTCGTTTAACCGACAAGTTCAGTAATACATTACCTTTCAGCGATATCAACATTTTACCGATAACAAGGTTTTAACTCTCTCGGTTAACCAATCGGTTTTAACGACAGGTCCAGCCATTACAGTTTTTAACGACCTATTCCTCGTTTAACCGACAAGTTCAGTAAAAATCACCTTTAATGGATATCAACATTTTACCGATAACAAGATTTTAACTCTGTCGGTTAACCAATCGGTTTTACCGACAGGTCCAGCCATTACAGTTTTTAACGACCTATTCCTCGTTTAACCGACAAGTTCAGTAAAAATCACCTTTAATGGATATCAACATTTTACCAATAACAAGATTTTAACTCTGTCGGTTAACCAATCGGTTTTTAGCGACGGCTCCAGCCATTACAGTTTTTATCGACCTCGATTAACCGACAAGTTTAGTAAAAATCACCTTTTATGGTCTCTTGGTTAACCAATCGGTTTTACCGACAGGTCCAGTCTTTTACCGACCGATACCGCGTTTTACCGACAAGGTCATCAAAAGTGGGGGGGTGTGACACCCCCCCACACCCCCCCCCCCCCCCGTACGCTACGCCCCTGGATGTTTAACAGCTAGGACGGGTGTGGCGCCAGGCAGGGTATGCTTACTCTTCTAGACACCTGATACCACTTTTCATTATGATATACTTACTCATGTATGATTGATATAATTCCTCACGTGAAAAGTTCTTAAGCTGTTACCTATGTTTCGTCAAAATGTCTTTTTGGATTTCGAGTTTCGTTTTGCGGTTCGGATCGTCAGTACTTGGTTTCTTTACTGTACCGTAACTTATAAGTGAGCCGATTTAATAATCTGAACTGAAAAACACCTAGTAAACTCTAGACTCGCTGTCCTTTCATCACCACACCAGTTGGACCCACCCCACTAATTAATTTTATTCAAGTGAGCAGTCCAAGTCAACTTGTTGTTGATATCCGGTAGAGGTCTACTTTCATTTTGACTAGTTCAAAATTTTCATGGTTATCATATAATATTTACATTTTTTTGTCACGCGCTACAGTGAACCCTTGTGAAAATTTTGCATTCATTTACCGATGAACGCAAAATTCTAGAGTGATCTCCCGTGACGTCGCTAAACAAGATCTTCCCTGACAACTAAGATTGCGGCGTATGAATACACACCATCATTATTTTAAGAATAGACAAATGATGGATAAAAAATCGGCCTGGGTTCTCTAAGAAATCGAAAAATAAGATATTTTGAACTTATTTGATATGAAATAAAGTCTCATTTTGGACATACAATGAATATAAAAATCGTAAATGTCGACTATTTGAGTGATCTGCCTTGACGATCTCCCTTTTTGACGTCATCCAAGTTTTGACGTCATGTTAATTGACAGGAGTTTTGTTGCCGATTTCGTTCCCAATTTTCTTACAATTTTAACTACATTATAGCCATTAAAGCTTTAATTTTACCACTAAAATGTGGTAAAAGATACCCGAACTCTACCGAATGTAAATATAAGGATTGAATGCAGATTTTTTTGCGTTCATTGGGTGATGAACGCCGAATTTTCACGTGTTAAACCTGACATGAATGGTTTCGCCATTCATTCGATTTAACACGTGAAAATTCTGCGTTCATCACCCAATGAACGCAAAAAAATCTGCATTCAATCCTTAATTGAATTTTTGTCGAGAAATCAAGTATTGGTCAGGCTTTCATTGGACATATTGGAAAGTTTTCAACGAGATTTCTGGAAAAAGTTACAGAAGATTGAATTTGGTGATTTAACATTGAAGCGGATGGCAAAAGAATTAGTGGTGTGAGTCCAGTTTCAATGAAACTTGGATGGTTTCTACTGTGGCGGCCTCTAGCCTGTAATTCCATTTACGGTCTAAGGGGAAAAACTCTGTTTTATTTGAAGTCAAAATTTGTAGACGCCAGACCACAGTGAGATTATCAATTTGTTTAATTTTAAATAGGCAGCTTTTGATTGGCTAATGCTTCGCAGCCGACAAAATATAAAACAACGGTTTTCATTAGTTAGACAAGATCACGTGATATTGTTTACCTAACAACGTGACGTAATTATGTGACGTAGTCGCCTGGCCAATGAGAAGACTTTTTATAAATTTCCACGCACGAGCTTTTGAATAGAATGAATTAAGAGATTTGATTGGTTCGTAGATTGATACATCAGTTATTTCCCTTGATTAGTAGTCGTGATTGTCATATATGTAATTATTGCTTACAGCTAAGATGACAACAAACTTCGCTAAAATAAGTCGATTAACACCAAAGAAATGGCATGTTTTAACCGTAATACGGCTGATTTCTTCAACCGATTGATTTGTCAATGAAATATGCATTCAAAATTCAAGCAGAAACCTGCATTTCACTGAAATAGATAACGTCAATACATATAAACGTGGTCTGGAGCTGCTCAAATTTGATCGGAAGAAAAAAAGAGTTGCTTCCCTTAGATCATAATTTTGAAATAAAATACCAAACTCGGATCATTATAGTTAGTTGTTTAATTTTGGGTGGTTGAATAGTAACAACAGAAGGCACTGGTACTTGGTTAAAGCAGTGTTCACTAATTGTAGAGGTTAGGGTGGTTGAAAGGTAACAAGTTACTATTCAACAGAAGGCACTGGTACAGGGTTGAAGCAGTGTTCACTAATTGTAGAGGTTAGGGTGGTTGAAAGAAATACATTAATTACTATTCAACAGAAGGTACTGGCACAGGCATGAGACAGTGTTCACTAATTGCAGTGGTTAGTGTGGTTACAGAAGGCACCGGCTTGAAAAAAATGAAATGAGAGTTTTACGTCCTGCTTTTCTGCACCTATATGGGCTAATTGAGGACGGGCACACGCCATGCAGTGTGCAATGAGGGCAATTTTGCCAAGACGGCGGCATTAGCCGGCTCTTATTTTCGATTTCCAACTGTCGAGGGATCTTTAAGGCACAGGCTTGAAGCAGTGTTCAGTGTAGTGGTTACAAGTTACTATTCAACCGAAGGCACTGGCACAGGCTTGAAGCAGTGTTCACTAATTGTAGAGGTTAAATCATGATAATAATAATTTATTCTTACATAGCGCATTACAATATCCATAAAACATCAACGCACTTCACATTGACCAGACAATAATAAAATGTAAATATAAAAACATAAAAATTACATCTGCTTAAAAATTACCGATATTGCCCAAAAAAATATGAAAGTTTAACAATTTAAAAATTAATAAAAAATGCTCTTGAAATAAAAACGTTTAAAGTGAGGATTTGAATGAATGCAACGTTCCTATGGCTCTAATGTTTACCGGGAGTTCATTCCACCCAGATGTTACAAAAGCATGTACCAATTTCTCAGCAGTGGGCTGACCCAAAATTTTTCTAATTCGGCCTCTAAATAAACCATACAAAGCTGCACTGTATATACTTGGGATATGTGATAACATCATTCCATCTTGGTTACTATTCAACTGAAGGCACTGGTACATGGTTGAAGCAGTGTTCACTAATTGTATAGGTTAGGCTTATTCAACTGAAGGCACTGGTACAGGGTGAAGCAGTGTTCACTAATTGTATAGGTTAGGATGGTTGAACGGTAACAAGTTACTAACAGAAGGCACTGGCACAGGATTAAAGCAGTGTTCACTAATTGTAGAGGTTAGTGTGGTTTAACGGTAACAAGTTCAACTGATATTCAACTGGTACTGGTACAGGGTTGAAGCAGTGTTCACTAATTGTAGAGGTTCGGATGGTTGAACGGTAACAAGTTATTATTTTTTAAAGGATTTTGTTATTTTAGTTCAACCTTTCATACTTTAATTTAAAGACTGAAATTTCGACAGAAGGCTGTAAACATTATTACCGTTAAGACAAGGTGGTGAAAGTGCTAGGATTGTATTTTGTTAATCCTATTCAAATGAAAATTCGACTGTTTCTTGGATTATCTTTGAGTTCAATTAAAAAACAAGACGATAAAAATATATGAAAATATGAATTGACAAAAGATAGTTTGATATACAGGTCGTTTAACAGGAAAATGCAGGGGCGTAGCGTACGGGGGGTGTGGGGGGGGGGGGGTGTCACACCCCCCCACTTTTGATGACCTTGTCGGTAAAACGCGGTATCGGTCGGTAAAAGACTGGACCTGTCGGTAAAACCGATTGGTTAACCAAGAGACCATAAAAGGTGATTTTTACTTGTCGGTTAATCGAGGTCGATAAAAACTGTAATGGCTGGAGCCGTCGCTAAAAACCGATTGGTTAACCGACAGAGTTAAAATCTTGTTATTGGTAAAATGTTGATATCCATTAAAGGTGATTTTTACTGAACTTGTCGGTTAAACGAGGAATAGGTCGTTAAAAACTGTAATGGCTGGACCTGTCGGTAAAACCGATTGGTTAACCGACAGAGTTAAAATCTTGTTATCGGTAAAATGTTGATATCCATTAAAGGTGATTTTTACTGAACTTGTCGGTTAAACGAGGAATAGGTCGTTAAAAACTGTAATGGCTGGACCTGTCGTTAAAACCGATTGGTTAACCGAGAGAGTTAAAACCTTGTTATCGGTAAAATGTTGATATCGCTGAAAGGTAATGTATTACTGAACTTGTCGGTTAAACGAGAAATAGGTCGATAAAACGGTAATGGCTGGACCTGTCGGTAAAACTAGTTGGTTAACCGAAAGAGTTTTTTAGTGAATAGATACTTATGTGTGTAATTATGAAAATGGTGTTTATGTGCAAATAATTATATAAAGATTAAAACACAAAGCTATAACGATTGAACTAGATGTGCGAATTCTTTTCGAAAAGGCATCAAATGCAAGGAACTTTGACCTTAATTTTCAAAATTTTGTTAAATCCTCCATAATCCCTCCAACGATATCAGGAAAGGCCTCAGATGCAAGGAATTTAATTCCATTTTTCAAGATTTCCATAGAGTTCAGTCCGTCCAAATCGCTTGCTGTTCGGAAAGGCCTGATTGCAAGGAAATCAAATCAAATTTTCTTATGATACAATGCCCCAAACCGTATTCAAATGAAAACTAGGGAAAATTTTGAAAATCAGGGTGATTTCCTTGCATGTGATGCCTTTCCAAACAGAATATTCTCTTAGAGAACGACCTCACATTTGAAGAGGGTTTCGAGACATTGTAGGCCTACTCCAAGAAAATTTTGAAAATTAGGTCCGAGTTCCTTGCATCTGATGCCTTTCCGAACAGAATATTCTCTTAGAGAACGACCTCACATTTGAAGAGGGTTTCGAGGCATTGTATAGGCCTACTCCAAGAAAATTTTGAAAATTAGGTCCGAGTTCCTTGCATCTGATGCCTTTCCGAACAGAATTCTCATAGAGAACAACCTCACATTTAAAGAGGGTTTGGAGGCATTGTAGGTCTACTCCAAGAAAATTTTGAAAATTAGGTCCGAGTTCCTTGCATCTGATGTCTTTCCGAACAGAATTCTCTTAGAGAACAACATCACATTTGAAGAGGGTTTCGAGGCATTGTAGGCCTAGTCCGAGTTCCTTGCACCTGATGCCTTTCCGAACATAATTCTCTTAGAGAACAACCTCACATTTAAAGAGGGTTTGGAGGCATTGTAGGCCTACTCCAAGAACATTTTGAAAATTAGGTCCGAGTTCCTTGCATCTGATGCCTTTCCGAACAGAATTCTCTTAGAGAACAACTTCACATTTAAAGAGGGTTTGGAGGCATTGTAGGCCTACTTCAAGAAAATTTTGAAAATTAGGTCCGAGTTCCTTGCATATGATGCCTTTCCGAACAGAATTCTCTTAGAGAACGACATCACATTTGAAGAGGGTTTGGAGGCATTGTAGGCCTACTCCAAGAACATTTTGAAATTAGGTCAGGGTTCCCGAACAGAATTCGCACATCTAGTGAATACGGTTTGGGGCATTGTATCATAAGAAAATTTGATTTGATTTCCTTGCAATCAGGCCTTTCCGAACAGCAAGCGATTTGGACGGACTGAACCCTATGGAAATCTTGAAAAATGGAATTAAATTCCTTGCATCTGAGGCCTTTCCTGATATCGTTGGAGGGATTATGGAGGATTTAACAAAATTTTGAAAATTAAGGTCAAAGTTCCTTGCATTTGATGCCTTTTCGAAAAGAATTCGCACATCTAGTTCAATCGTTATAGCTTTGTGTTTTAATCTTTATATAATTATTTGCACATAAACACCATTTTCATAATTACACACATAAGTATCTATTCACTAAAAAACTCTTTCGGTTAACCAACTAGTTTTACCGACAGGTCCAGCCATTACCGTTTTATCGACCTATTTCTCGTTTAACCGACAAGTTCAGTAATACATTACCTTTCAGCGATATCAACATTTTACCGATAACAAGGTTTTAACTCTCTCGGTTAACCAATCGGTTTTAACGACAGGTCCAGCCATTACAGTTTTTAACGACCTATTCCTCGTTTAACCGACAAGTTCAGTAAAAATCACCTTTAATGGATATCAACATTTTACCGATAACAAGATTTTAACTCTGTCGGTTAACCAATCGGTTTTACCGACAGGTCCAGCCATTACAGTTTTTAACGACCTATTCCTCGTTTAACCGACAAGTTCAGTAAAAATCACCTTTAATGGATATCAACATTTTACCAATAACAAGATTTTAACTCTGTCGGTTAACCAATCGGTTTTTAGCGACGGCTCCAGCCATTACAGTTTTTATCGACCTCGATTAACCGACAAGTTTAGTAAAAATCACCTTTTATGGTCTCTTGGTTAACCAATCGGTTTTACCGACAGGTCCAGTCTTTTACCGACCGATACCGCGTTTTACCGACAAGGTCATCAAAAGTGGGGGGGTGTGACACCCCCCCACACCCCCCCCCCCCCCGTACGCTACGCCCCTGGATGTTTAACAGCTAGGACGGGTGTGGCGCCAGGCAGGGTATGCTTACTCTTCTAGACACCTGATACCACTTTTCATTATGATATACTTACTCATGTATGATTGATATAATTCCTCACGTGAAAAGTTCTTAAGCTGTTACCTATGTTTCGTCAAAATGTCTTTTTGGATTTCGAGTTTCGTTTTGCGGTTCGGATCGTCAGTACTTGGTTTCTTTACTGTACCGTAACTTATAAGTGAGCCGATTTAATAATCTGAACTGAAAAACACCTAGTAAACTCTAGACTCGCTGTCCTTTCATCACCACACCAGTTGGACCCACCCCACTAATTAATTTTATTCAAGTGAGCAGTCCAAGTCAACTTGTTGTTGATATCCGGTAGAGGTCTACTTTCATTTTGACTAGTTCAAAATTTTCATGGTTATCATATAATATTTACATTTTTTTGTCACGCGCTACAGTGAACCCTTGTGAAAATTTTGCATTCATTTACCGATGAACGCAAAATTCTAGAGTGATCTCCCGTGACGTCGCTAAACAAAATCTTCCCTGACAACGTAGATTGCGGCGTATGAATACACACCATCATTATTTTAAGAATAGACAAATGATGGATCAAAAATCGGCCTGGGTACTCTAAGAAATCGAAAAATAAGATATTTTGAACTTATTTGATATGAAATAAAGTCTCATTTTGGACAAACAATGAATATAAAAATCGTAAATGTCGACTATTTGAGTGATCTGCCTTGACGATCTCCCTTTTTGACGTCATCCAAGTTTTGACGTCATGTTAATTGACAGGAGTTTTGTTGCCGATTTTGTTCCCAATTTTCTTACAATTTTAACTACATTATAGCCATTAAAGCTTTAATTTTACCACTAAAATGTGGTAAAAGATACCCGAACTCTACCGAATGTAAATATAAGGATTGAATGCAGATTTTTTGCGTTCATTGGGTGATGAACGCCGAATTTTCACGTGTTAAACCTGACATGAATGGCTTCGCCATTCATTCGATTTAACACGTGAAAATTCTGCGTTCATCACCCAATGAACGCAAAAAATCTGCATTCAATCCTTAAATATTTACATTTTTTTGTCACGCGCTACAGTGAACCCTTGTGAAAATTTTGCATTCATTTACCGATGAACGCAAAATTCTAGAGTGATCTCCCGTGACGTCGCTAAACAAGATCTTCCCTGACAACTAAGATTGCGGCGTATGAATACACACCATCATTATTTTAAGAATAGACAAATGATGGATAAAAAATCGGCCTGGGTTCTCTAAGAAATCGAAAAATAAGATATTTTGAACTTATTTGATATGAAATAAAGTCTCATTTTGGACATACAATGAATATAAAAATCGTAAATGTCGACTATTTGAGTGATCTGCCTTGACGATCTCCCTTTTTGACGTCATCCAAGTTTTGACGTCATGTTAATTGACAGGAGTTTTGTTGCCGATTTCGTTCCCAATTTTCTTACAATTTTAACTACATTATAGCCATTAAAGCTTTAATTTTACCACTAAAATGTGGTAAAAGATACCCGAACTCTACCGAATGTAAATATAAGGATTGAATGCAGATTTTTTTGCGTTCATTGGGTGATGAACGCCGAATTTTCACGTGTTAAACCTGACATGAATGGTTTCGCCATTCATTCGATTTAACACGTGAAAATTCTGCGTTCATCACCCAATGAACGCAAAAAAATCTGCATTCAATCCTTAATTGAATTTTTGTCGAGAAATCAAGTATTGGTCAGGCTTTCATTGGACATATTGGAAAGTTTTCAACGAGATTTCTGGAAAAAGTTACAGAAGATTGAATTTGGTGATTTAACATTGAAGCGGATGGCAAAAGAATTAGTGGTGTGAGTCCAGTTTCAATGAAACTTGGATGGTTTCTACTGTGGCGGCCTCTAGCCTGTAATTTTAGTAAAAATCACCTTTTATGGTCTCTTGGTTAACCAATCGGTTTTACCGACAGGTCCAGTCTTTTACCGACCGATACCGCGTTTTACCGACAAGGTCATCAAAAGTGGGGGGGTGTGACACCCCCCCACACCCCCCCCCCCCCCCGTACGCTACGCCCCTGGATGTTTAACAGCTAGGACGGGTGTGGCGCCAGGCAGGGTATGCTTACTCTTCTAGACACCTGATACCACTTTTCATTATGATATACTTACTCATGTATGATTGATATAATTCCTCACGTGAAAAGTTCTTAAGCTGTTACCTATGTTTCGTCAAAATGTCTTTTTGGATTTCGAGTTTCGTTTTGCGGTTCGGATCGTCAGTACTTGGTTTCTTTACTGTACCGTAACTTATAAGTGAGCCGATTTAATAATCTGAACTGAAAAACACCTAGTAAACTCTAGACTCGCTGTCCTTTCATCACCACACCAGTTGGACCCACCCCACTAATTAATTTTATTCAAGTGAGCAGTCCAAGTCAACTTGTTGTTGATATCCGGTAGAGGTCTACTTTCATTTTGACTAGTTCAAAATTTTCATGGTTATCATATAATATTTACATTTTTTTGTCACGCGCTACAGTGAACCCTTGTGAAAATTTTGCATTCATTTACCGATGAACGCAAAATTCTAGAGTGATCTCCCGTGACGTCGCTAAACAAGATCTTCCCTGACAACTAAGATTGCGGCGTATGAATACACACCATCATTATTTTAAGAATAGACAAATGATGGATAAAAAATCGGCCTGGGTTCTCTAAGAAATCGAAAAATAAGATATTTTGAACTTATTTGATATGAAATAAAGTCTCATTTTGGACATACAATGAATATAAAAATCGTAAATGTCGACTATTTGAGTGATCTGCCTTGACGATCTCCCTTTTTGACGTCATCCAAGTTTTGACGTCATGTTAATTGACAGGAGTTTTGTTGCCGATTTCGTTCCCAATTTTCTTACAATTTTAACTACATTATAGCCATTAAAGCTTTAATTTTACCACTAAAATGTGGTAAAAGATACCCGAACTCTACCGAATGTAAATATAAGGATTGAATGCAGATTTTTTTGCGTTCATTGGGTGATGAACGCCGAATTTTCACGTGTTAAACCTGACATGAATGGTTTCGCCATTCATTCGATTTAACACGTGAAAATTCTGCGTTCATCACCCAATGAACGCAAAAAAATCTGCATTCAATCCTTAATTGAATTTTTGTCGAGAAATCAAGTATTGGTCAGGCTTTCATTGGACATATTGGAAAGTTTTCAACGAGATTTCTGGAAAAAGTTACAGAAGATTGAATTTGGTGATTTAACATTGAAGCGGATGGCAAAAGAATTAGTGGTGTGAGTCCAGTTTCAATGAAACTTGGATGGTTTCTACTGTGGCGGCCTCTAGCCTGTAATTCCATTTACGGTCTAAGGGGAAAAACTCTGTTTTATTTGAAGTCAAAATTTGTAGACGCCAGACCACAGTGAGATTATCAATTTGTTTAATTTTAAATAGGCAGCTTTTGATTGGCTAATGCTTCGCAGCCGACAAAATATAAAACAACGGTTTTCATTAGTTAGACAAGATCACGTGATATTGTTTACCTAACAACGTGACGTAATTATGTGACGTAGTCGCCTGGCCAATGAGAAGACTTTTTATAAATTTCCACGCACGAGCTTTTGAATAGAATGAATTAAGAGATTTGATTGGTTCGTAGATTGATACATCAGTTATTTCCCTTGATTAGTAGTCGTGATTGTCATATATGTAATTATTGCTTACAGCTAAGATGACAACAAACTTCGCTAAAATAAGTCGATTAACACCAAAGAAATGGCATGTTTTAACCGTAATACGGCTGATTTCTTCAACCGATTGATTTGTCAATGAAATATGCATTCAAAATTCAAGCAGAAACCTGCATTTCACTGAAATAGATAACGTCAATACATATAAACGTGGTCTGGAGCTGCTCAAATTTGATCGGAAGAAAAAAAGAGTTGCTTCCCTTAGATCATAATTTTGAAATAAAATACCAAACTCGGATCATTATAGTTAGTTGTTTAATTTTGGGTGGTTGAATAGTAACAACAGAAGGCACTGGTACTTGGTTAAAGCAGTGTTCACTAATTGTAGAGGTTAGGGTGGTTGAAAGGTAACAAGTTACTATTCAACAGAAGGCACTGGTACAGGGTTGAAGCAGTGTTCACTAATTGTAGAGGTTAGGGTGGTTGAAAGAAATACATTAATTACTATTCAACAGAAGGTACTGGCACAGGCATGAGACAGTGTTCACTAATTGCAGTGGTTAGTGTGGTTACAGAAGGCACCGGCTTGAAAAAAATGAAATGAGAGTTTTACGTCCTGCTTTTCTGCACCTATATGGGCTAATTGAGGACGGGCACACGCCATGCAGTGTGCAATGAGGGCAATTTTGCCAAGACGGCGGCATTAGCCGGCTCTTATTTTCGATTTCCAACTGTCGAGGGATCTTTAAGGCACAGGCTTGAAGCAGTGTTCAGTGTAGTGGTTACAAGTTACTATTCAACCGAAGGCACTGGCACAGGCTTGAAGCAGTGTTCACTAATTGTAGAGGTTAAATCATGATAATAATAATTTATTCTTACATAGCGCATTACAATATCCATAAAACATCAACGCACTTCACATTGACCAGACAATAATAAAATGTAAATATAAAAACATAAAAATTACATCTGCTTAAAAATTACCGATATTGCCCAAAAAAATATGAAAGTTTAACAATTTAAAAATTAATAAAAAATGCTCTTGAAATAAAAACGTTTAAAGTGAGGATTTGAATGAATGCAACGTTCCTATGGCTCTAATGTTTACCGGGAGTTCATTCCACCCAGATGTTACAAAAGCATGTACCAATTTCTCAGCAGTGGGCTGACCCAAAATTTTTCTAATTCGGCCTCTAAATAAACCATACAAAGCTGCACTGTATATACTTGGGATATGTGATAACATCATTCCATCTTGGTTACTATTCAACTGAAGGCACTGGTACATGGTTGAAGCAGTGTTCACTAATTGTATAGGTTAGGCTTATTCAACTGAAGGCACTGGTACAGGGTGAAGCAGTGTTCACTAATTGTATAGGTTAGGATGGTTGAACGGTAACAAGTTACTAACAGAAGGCACTGGCACAGGATTAAAGCAGTGTTCACTAATTGTAGAGGTTAGTGTGGTTTAACGGTAACAAGTTCAACTGATATTCAACTGGTACTGGTACAGGGTTGAAGCAGTGTTCACTAATTGTAGAGGTTCGGATGGTTGAACGGTAACAAGTTATTATTTTTTAAAGGATTTTGTTATTTTAGTTCAACCTTTCATACTTTAATTTAAAGACTGAAATTTCGACAGAAGGCTGTAAACATTATTACCGTTAAGACAAGGTGGTGAAAGTGCTAGGATTGTATTTTGTTAATCCTATTCAAATGAAAATTCGACTGTTTCTTGGATTATCTTTGAGTTCAATTAAAAAACAAGACGATAAAAATATATGAAAATATGAATTGACAAAAGATAGTTTGATATACAGGTCGTTTAACAGGAAAATGCAGGGGCGTAGCGTACGGGGGGTGTGGGGGGGGTGTCACACCCCCCCACTTTTGATGACCTTGTCGGTAAAACGCGGTATCGGTCGGTAAAAGACTGGACCTGTCGGTAAAACCGATTGGTTAACCAAGAGACCATAAAAGGTGATTTTTACTTGTCGGTTAATCGAGGTCGATAAAAACTGTAATGGCTGGAGCCGTCGCTAAAAACCGATTGGTTAACCGACAGAGTTAAAATCTTGTTATTGGTAAAATGTTGATATCCATTAAAGGTGATTTTTACTGAACTTGTCGGTTAAACGAGGAATAGGTCGTTAAAAACTGTAATGGCTGGACCTGTCGGTAAAACCGATTGGTTAACCGACAGAGTTAAAATCTTGTTATCGGTAAAATGTTGATATCCATTAAAGGTGATTTTTACTGAACTTGTCGGTTAAACGAGGAATAGGTCGTTAAAAACTGTAATGGCTGGACCTGTCGTTAAAACCGATTGGTTAACCGAGAGAGTTAAAACCTTGTTATCGGTAAAATGTTGATATCGCTGAAAGGTAATGTATTACTGAACTTGTCGGTTAAACGAGAAATAGGTCGATAAAACGGTAATGGCTGGACCTGTCGGTAAAACTAGTTGGTTAACCGAAAGAGTTTTTTTAGTGAATAGATACTTATGTGTGTAATTATGAAAATGGTGTTTATGTGCAAATAATTATATAAAGATTAAAACACAAAGCTATAACGATTGAACTAGATGTGCGAATTCTTTTCGAAAAGGCATCAAATGCAAGGAACTTTGACCTTAATTTTCAAAATTTTGTTAAATCCTCCATAATCCCTCCAACGATATCAGGAAAGGCCTCAGATGCAAGGAATTTAATTCCATTTTTCAAGATTTCCATAGAGTTCAGTCCGTCCAAATCGCTTGCTGTTCGGAAAGGCCTGATTGCAAGGAAATCAAATCAAATTTTCTTATGATACAATGCCCCAAACCGTATTCACTAGATGTGCGAATTCTGTTCGGGAACCCTGACCTAATTTCAAAATGTTCTTGGAGTAGGCCTAAATTCCTCCAAACCCTCTTCAAATGTGATGTCGTTCTCTAAGAGAATTCTGTTCGGAAAGGCATCATATGCAAGGAACTCGGACCTAATTTTCAAAATTTTCTTGAAGTAGGCCTACAATGCCTCCAAACCCTCTTTAAATGTGAGGTTGTTCTCTAAGAGAATTCTGTTCGGAAAGGCATCAGATGCAAGGAACTCGGACCTAATTTTCAAAATGTTCTTGGAGTAGGCCTACAATGCCTCCAAACCCTCTTTAAATGTGAGGTTGTTCTCTAAGAGAATTATGTTCGGAAAGGCATCAGGTGCAAGGAACTCGGACCTAATTTTCAAAATTTTCTTGGAGTAGGCCTACAATGCCTCGAAACCCTCTTCAAATGTGATGTTGTTCTCTAAGAGAATTCTGTTCGGAAAGACATCAGATGCAAGGAACTCGGACCTAATTTTCAAAATTTTCTTGGAGTAGGCCTACAATGCCTCCAAACCCTCTTTAAATGTGAGGTTGTTCTCTAAGAGAATTCTGTTCGGAAAGGCATCAGATGCAAGGAACTCGGACCTAATTTTCAAAATTTTCTTGGAGTAGGCCTATACAATGCCTCGAAACCCTCTTCAAATGTGAGGTCGTTCTCTAAGAGAATATTCTGTTCGGAAAGGCATCAGATGCAAGGAACTCGGACCTAATTTTCAAAATTTTCTTGGAGTAGGCCTACAATGTCTCGAAACCCTCTTCAAATGTGAGGTCGTTCTCTAAGAGAATATTCTGTTTGGAAAGGCATCACATGCAAGGAAATCACCCTGATTTTCAAAATTTTCCCTAGTTTTCATTTGCTTTTCTACAGCCATGTGAATATATATGATTTAGTGCCAGTTGGGTTTTTGTCCTCTGAAAACCACGTGTTCGTCGGTAAAACATGGACCTTACACCCCCCCAGTCAAATTGGTCACGCTACGCCCCTGGGAAAATGTCTTGAATTATAATAGTGCAAATTGATATTAATGTCCCTGATACTCATAAATAAATTTAGAAAGCCTTTTAAAAATCAAATATCGAATATTACCTTTTAGAATGAACATAAAATTATAATTCATAAACCTGTCCCATGACAGCCATGTCTGAATCCATATTCTTATTTGCCAAGATTCAAATTTTATAGTTACGTTAGTTTTCTTTAAAAAATCATTTTTGTCGTCATAAATAATATATTGGCCTACTGTCATTATCAAATGTTTGATTCAAAAGTGCTCAATGCAAAGCTGTACTTAAAACTCTACCTGTATCCCTTACAGCTATTTTAACACATGACTCATGACTCAGTGATGCCGGTCGGAAGGGCTGACATAAAGAAAAAAATGTCTAGTCGTTCAGATGGGACAATAAAACTAGGCCCTGTGTTCTAAGATCATGAGTAGGCTAATGTTGTTGTCCTTGCATACAGCCAATATTAGCCCATACAGGTGCAGTAAATTAGGATGTAAAACTCACCCCTGCCCTAGATAGGAGAAGAGAGATATTGTGTGAGTTTTCCTTATAGAAATAAACTAGACTTTCCTGTTTCCTGTTCTTAAAATGAACAAAAAATCTAAATTTTCAAACTTGGTCAATAGGAGTATATATTCATCAAAGGGGACTTACCTGGTGTTATAACTATACAACAGATTACCTAATTAATCTGATAAATCCAGAAAACAATGTTTATTTACAATTTAAAATAGCTGTAAGGGATTCAGGTAGAGTTTTAAGTACAGCACTGACAAAGGAAAACTGGGTTGAAAAATCTGAAGATATCGTCTCATGCCAAGATTGAACGAGCAAGCGTTTAACTTACTGAACCACTGCGTTTCCCTAGGTCAAGGGTGAGAGGTCAGGGGTGAGAGAAAGGGTATGATAGTGGGTCAGGGAAAGGGTTGGGGAAAAAGGTAAAGGGGGTCTGTCAATGAAACTATCTGTTCCTGCCCTCGGCCATCAGCTAGCCAACTTGGAAATCCAGAGTTCAGCCCCCCTGTCTGAGAACACTCATAAAAATCTGCCGAGCAAGTAGGCCGATTCATGAAATATTAGCAGTTGACTCTCTGTTGTAAGTTATGGTTGAACTTGAACTGAAGAGAGTAATGACCGGGTCATAATAACGTTTCACTCAGGTATTATCTCGACTATTTACGAAGTTGTCATTTTAGACACACCAAGCAGATAAAACCTGCCGTTGAGCAACCAAGCTTCGTGAATGAAAAACTGATAAAAATCAACATTATGAGAGTGTCAGCCATTCTAAACTCTACAAACAGTCGCGTCTGAATGACACCCATCGATTAACATACGTTATAGCATATTAGAAGATTTCAATTTATTGTAAATTCATATTTATTAAATGTAAGAGTCAACTTTCTCAGAAAAAGTTGACAAAGGCAGCCATTTTGCCGATTTCCGGATATGACGTAATGTTGATTCGCGCGTGCCGCTTAGACTCCCTTCAGCTTTCGTCAGTCTGTCCTCGAACGTTGGCGCTTTCTCTTTCAATAATGGTCAGAATGGCCGAAACGTCGGTCATTTAACCCCGCCATTTCCATGTAGAGAAAACATCCTCGTCCTGTCCCAACTTGCTCCCACAAATCACATTAGAATCACACCGTTCTTCAGTCATTCCTCTTAGAAATGTCAGTTTGACATATTAGAATTGGTTTTGTTACGATCGCAACACGCTTGTCCCAAGAGAGTTTTCCAAATAGAATTAAAATAGTAACGGTAAATCACACCTTCTAAACTATGTTTATCTAGATGCAACCAGGGGCGATCATATCAAATCAAGACCTGGGGGGGGGGGGGGGGTGTTGAAATAAAATTACCTAACAACGAGGCCCACGAAGGGCC
The DNA here is from genome assembly GCA_029955415.1 of Lottia scabra. Taxonomy (NCBI): domain Eukaryota; kingdom Metazoa; phylum Mollusca; class Gastropoda; family Lottiidae; genus Lottia; species Lottia scabra. Next base: position 6,891,464 of record JARJEI010000003.1, on the reverse strand, counting down.
AGTGGCTACACTTGCTGGAAACATTTGAATTGTTCGTTACTGCTATCTTTATTGCTGTTGAGGAAGCCCGGTTAAAAGATTTTCGGAGATGTGAAAGGACCTTATCTAAAAAGAAATTGAGAATTTGACATCCAGGAACGCAAATTCCTGACATTTCCAGAAGAATTAAGGTTTAGGCCTATTTGCATTCGGAGTGCAAGACCAGTACAAGAAAATTTAAGGAATTAGACGCCTAGAACTGCAGTTGCCTGACATTACCTGACAAAGTTATTGTTTATTTTTATAGGGACTGCGGGACCAACACCAGAACATTCTTGGAATTAGACGCCTAGAAACACAAGTTCCCGAGATTGCCTGAAGAATTAAGACGAATTTGTGTAGGAACTGGATCAACACAAGACCATTTTGGGAATTAAACGCCTGAAAAACGCAAATTCCTGACATCTCCCAGTAAATTTTATAATAATTTTATATGTAGATCACTGTCAGAACATTAAGTAAATTCTCTCTTTCCTGACTATGTTTATCTAGACACAACCTATTGGTCCATTTAAACAGAAATAGTTTAAATGAAAGTGTTTCGAATATTGGGTTGTCATATCGTTACAATCATAACATCGTTGTAAAGTCAACGTCTCGTTGCAATCGTAACATTTCCTCAATCGTCGTAAAACGACATCAAAATGATCATTCCATTCCTTTAGGCCTACTATTTGATTACACAATATAAATTAATCCTATCATAAGTTGTTTGATATCATTCATTTTTTATTAGAGCATTTATTATTGTTAATAAATTGGTTATATTGAATAAATTGGTTATCTTTTATCAAAGTGCTAGGCTGACACGAACCCCATAGTAACGATACAGCCCAACTCCATTCATTTCATTTTCATTTTTTGTTCTTCCAATCTAGAACTAAAATACGCCATGACCTGCTGTCCTTTCATTGAAAACGTTGGCGGCCTAAAGCCTATATAATTCTGTGTACGGTCTAAGGGGGAAAACTCTGTTTTATTTCAGGTCAAAATTTGTAGACGCCAGACCACAGTACGATAATTTATTTGCTTAATGTAAAATAGCGAGCTTTTGATTGGCTAATTCTTCACAGCCGACATAGTACACAACAAGTATTTTCATTGGTTTAATGACATCACGTACCTAACAACATGACGTAATTATGTGACGTAGTCGCCTGGCCAATGAGAAGACTTTTTATAAATTTCCACGCACGAGCTTTTGAATAGAATGAATTAAAAGATTTGATTGGTTCATCGACTGATACATCACCAGTTCTTTCCCTTGATTAGTAGTCTTGATTGTCATATATGTAATTATTGCTTACAGCTAAGATGACAACAAACTTCCGAAGATAAGCCGATTAACACGAAAGAAATAGCATGTTTTAACCGTAATACGGCTGATTTCAATCGATTGATTTGTCAATGAAATATGCATTCAAATTCAAGCAGAAACCTGCATTTCACTGAATTAGGTAATGTCAATACATATAAACGTGGTCTGGAGCTGCTCAAATTTGATCGGCAGAAAAAAAGAGTTGCTTCCCTTAGACCATAATTTCATAATAAAATACCATTCTATTATATAGTTAGTTGTTTAATATTGGGTGGTTGAACGGTAACAAGTTACAGTGTTCACAAATAATATTAGGTTTAGGTTTGTGATAGTTTTGAAATGATTTTGCGTTATTAGTACAGATGTCATACTTTAATTTCAAGGCTCAAATTTCGACAAAGGGCTGTAAACATTATGATGTACCAGACGATGAAAACATAATTATGTTTACAGTAGATAGTATGCTATGGAGTCAGAAAAATAGGTCGTTTTCACGGAAAATTTCTGAAAGGTTGGCAACTTGGCATGAGCATGAAAACGATCTAAGTTTGTGATTTTCAAGTGAAATAGAGCACAGCTCCTAGTGTCTGTTAACAGTATACTTACAACTTCAAAATAAAAACAAAATAGGTTTGACAAAGATAATTTATTCATTTACAAAATTAAAATGTCGAGCTTGACAGCTTACAGTTTTTCATAAAATAAATAATTACATGTAAATGCAATAAATCTGATGGTATCTGACAAACATAATGAAATGAAATGGAGTTTTACTTCCTACTATATAATAAGATTATGAAAACAGAAAGTCGTAAATATAGACTGAAAGGACAATGTCTTTTTTTCAAAGATTTACACCAAATCAAATGAACTAATTAGTAGAAATATAGAATGACTAAAGACGCCTGCTACTAATATTGATAATTTGAAAAATGTGTCAAATTCTGCTCCCCAATCTTTCCCAATGTATTTTTAGCGGAAAATGTAAAGTATAAGATATCTACACACGATGGCAATTATATGGAAACCAAATGAAATATGGTGATTATAATTGAGCTTGAGCTTCTTCAACTACTTTATGGACTTTTTCGAATTCGAAGCAGAATAAAGATTCGAATCCAGAGTGGTATTATGTATTATCTACACAAACGACAGATAGAAGAAGTGAATCCCGCCAGAATTCTGCTCCGACCAGAATCCTACTTTATTCTATATACAATTAATTATATCTTAAAGGAATAGCCTACTAGGCCTACCTCTTATAATGAACAAAAAATTTAAATTTTCAAACTTGGTCAATAGCAGTATATACTCATCAGGGGACAAACCTAGAGACACAACTATAAAACAGGGCCCCGTTCCACTAAAGTGCGTAAGTTTACGCAAAATAATTTGACTTACGCACATCTTACGTGAAATCTTACGCCTGTTTCACTAAGCAACTTACGAAGTTCTTAGCTACGCAACTTATCACGCGCATAATCGACAACATTGTTTTGAAGAATTTACCTCTTTATTTCATCAAATAACAGAAAAGAAATATGTATTAGAACACATTCGAGTCCTACAAACACTTTAAAACAGTCTTTAGTGCTGAAAATTTACGGCTTCATCCTCAAAATGGCAGTATGATTTTCGAAGCGTGAAATGACGTCAACATGACATTTACGACGTCATCGTAACTAATGTTTGACGGTCGGAAAACTGAAAGCTCAAAATGATAAAAAATAGGGCAAATAATACAGAAAAAACGTGAAAAACATTCAAAGTTTTAATATTTATGAGTTCACAAAACAAAAAAAGCAGAGTTTCATTTATTTTCAAGCATTTCTTGGTCTAAGAAAAAAGTTACGACAGGGTGTAGCTGTCTTAAGTTACGCAAAAACTTACGAAAATTTCTTGACGTAAGAATCTTAGTGAAACGCAAATTTGGGGATTTTTCTTACGTAAGTCAAACTTAAGACAATTTTGGACTTAAGAAGTTTAGTGGAACGGGGGCCTGATACCTAAATAATCTGATAAATCCAGAAAACTATGTTTAAATACAATAATTGATAAATGTCTTAATCCAATTTAAGACATTTATCAATAATAATCTGTAATTGTATGGAAAATTACATAGTTTTATGGGTTTATTTGATTCTGTTTGTATACTTTGGACACTGTTGATGAATATATACTCTTATTGACCAAGTTTGAGAAATTTTTTTGTTCATTCAAAGAGGTTGTATCGCTTTAAAGGAATTTGTCAAGAGTATTTCTAGCCTTTTTATTTGCGTCATATCCGGTGAAGTCTTTCTGAAATAACAGGAACCACGGGTAGTACCCAGTGGAAATTTTGAATGTACCAAAATTAGATTTTAAAGTGTCTCTCGTACACATAAAAATGCTAGAAATCCTCTTTTCAATCCATTTAATCACGATTAATCAAAGATAGATCAAAAACACAAAAAAAGTGCAGTGAATTAAACCAATCATGATAAAAAAAAAAGTAAAAAAATATTATGAAATCGTTGATATTTATAGAAAATTATATACAATGCAAGTTCTTTTAAAAACACCGAAAACCGAATGATGTGATATATTAGTCCGAAACTTGCTGCCTCTTTTCCCAGTCTCCCAGCCATATCTGTCCAAATATCTATCAGAGGCTGGGGAAAGAGTCAGCAAGTTTCGGACTAGTGATACATAAACCCAAATCTGAATCCACGACTACTTGGGCCAAGATAAATATGTAAATCATCCATGTAAATTGAAGTTGACCTGACTTGAGGCCTTACCTTCAGGTTTCTTATACAATTGGGTTTATGTCAGAAAATTACGAATTCTGGTAAAAATATGAAATTTATTTGAACTACATAGGAATATAAATTAAATAAAGTGTTTAACTTTCTAAAGAAAGTGTAAATTAGTTTAATCTTTACAGATTGTCTTATAAAACCATAGTTTTGTACGCCCCATTGAGATAGTACGGACGACCTTGAGAATCTTTTCTAACATGGCTGATGAGTTCTGGTGATTTGGATGTTGTCGGTTTTCGATGGGTTGAACTTCACAAGTTGGCTTCTACGGTTCCATTTGATGTCCCACTTCCTCGGTTTGTTGGGTACTTTCTTTGACTCTTACGGTAGAAGTAGACGATACAACCCAATAGAATGAGTACGGCAATAGTTACAAAGATGGCGATCACTGCGGCTTCTGCTGCGGTTAATTCTACAACGGAATCCGATTCTTCTTTTAACTCCCGTGATTCCAGATCTGTCAGCCATTCTTGCTTCTCCGGATCGTAAACCGAGTTATCTCCACCATCGGTAGATGGGTAGAGCTTAATCTTTGGAGCAAACGGTGGGCGACGTACAGTGACGGTGGGGTCGTTATTGGGGAGAGATCCCAGGGGCACACAGTAGTGGATAGGACAGTCTTCAATAACACCAGCAAGTCGGGCACTGAATCCTTTAGGGCATGCTTTAGGGGTTGGATTATTTGTCGATTCTGTTGCTAACGAGTTACCATTCAAACAACTAAACATTCCTCCAAATTTCACCGCCGAGTTGGATTCCTGGTCCGATAAACAGATATTTATATCGTCTCCTATTAATCTGGAATGCGAATTTAATGGACAACTTTTAGATTTCGTGAAAACGTTGTCCAAAACGGAAGAATAAACCCCAGAGAAATAATAACTCGCTGGGTCACTTTTAGTTGCCGCACACCAGAATGATTTCAGATCCGCACTGGAGGAAATAGGTTCATCTTCGCAACAGTTGAAGAAGGCGTAACATTTCTCGCAAACTCTCTTGGAAGATGTTTTTGAATAGTGCGATCTGTAAATCAACCTACTTTGGAAATTCTCTGGGCAGATATACCCCTGGGATTTTAGGTGTGGTTGTTTTAAATGAGAGCAGACGTCCCCCGCCTCGCCTGATGTTACGTCACACATTTGATAAACCCCACCAAAATAAACTTCTGCTTCTGCAACGTTACAACTTCCGTCGTCAAAATTAGTCTGCGAGTTGAAGTTGGTATCATTTGCGTCTGTACAGCCGGGGTAAGAATTGTAGTCGTAGTAGCTTTTCACTGCGTTTTCGATATACGAAGTTAAGTCGTAGAGAATGGAAGACGGAATGGAAGGTAACGTTTGAAGATTGACGAAATTATAAAGTGGAATTCCTTCCCTATCAACAGCAACAAGATGGTTTTCTAGATTGGTCGACCAGGAGGAACTTCCTTGTCCTGTCATAAACATGGAGCCACCGTACGTCTGGACGAAGGAGTGCACTAAGTTAGACTTGTACTCGCTAGCGACTGTATTGGTGTTGGTTGAAGAACCGATTACTTCACTCAAACTCATCCCTGATCCCAACAAAATATCTTCTTTTTTAGCTTCCATGGCGTATTCTGACTTCAGATGTTCCTCCAGAACTAATGTGGCTCCGGCGTCTAGGCTGGTGATGACGTGAGTTCCAAAATCACGGACCAGAACCTGGCTCTCATACCGCGCCATTTCGGTCCGGTTGAACAGTACGTGCCGAGCAATGCTTAACAACGCCAACTTAAAGGCCGGACTTAAAATCGCATCTGGTTGTAACTTAGCTTTATATTTAACGTATCTAATCTGAGATCGGACCACAACGGATTTCTCCATAATCTGAACGTTTTTAGATTTTAAGAAACTTTCAGAGAACGCTCCACTTATTCTTTGTCCTGGAAAATGGAATCCTGGATTCTCGTTGATAGATTGAGCTGTGATGCTGGTATATTCTGTAAAAGTCTGGAATATTTCTGAAGATTGGTCGAGTCTGCTCTGTTTCAGTGGAATCGTGTCGATGCCGTTAGGAAGGAAATACAAGCCGTCATTAGTCAGCTGACACTGGGAATAATTAAATTCCACGACTCGAGACACCTCTACGTTCCGGAGATTATCCCACCCGAATCCAGGAAGCACGGCGAAATGAGAAATGTTCTTTCCATAATTCTTCAAACATTCGGTAGCAGAGGAACCTTGGCAGTCTGTTATACTCAACACAATCACAAATAAAATCACCAACATTTTGGTCATCAGTAAGAATTCTCAAACTTGTCAAAAATTCAAAATGTAACTGGAAATGGTTAGTATTTTAAACAAATCCACATCATATGAAATGAAAAAACTTAATTTTTAGTCCGAAAATCGAGAAGTTCTCACCGTTTTTTCACAATTTTCAGAATTTCTTACAAAACGGTCAAAAACAATCCCAGAAATTTGAAACTCAATTTTTAGAAAGTTAAGTAATTCAAAATCCACTAGTGATATGTAAAATAATTAACATAAGAAACAACGCAGAAAATCTACATGGCAGCACACAGATCTTGTGAAAAGTAACTTTTAGAAATCAAATTACTAATAGATTTTGAAATCGTTTTCTTGGACAAAGGAATTGTTTCCAGTAAATAATTTTTATAGCACTAATTGAACTATTTTCCTATTTGTAAAGTTTCAATAAGTGTCAAATTCAGATTTATTTGATATATGTCCTATTTATCAATATGATGATTTGTGAAGCACAATATACAGGGATTATTATAACACATACATATATAACAACGTAGACCGACAAGTTGACTTTAAATCAGTGTTTCCCAACCTTTTTCAAGCTCTGGACCAAATTCACGAAGCTCCAAGAGCCATGGCCCCTGTTCTATTCCAAACTAGGGCAAAATAGTTTAATAAAAGTTGGGCTTGAGAAAAAATTATATACATCTTCATGCTCCATGTTCCCTTGACAAACACCCTTTGGCTCTCTAGGGTGGCATCCCCCCCCCCCCCCCCCCCCGGGGTCGGGAAACACTGCTCTAAGTAATACTGTGGCAAAGACAGACTGGATGTTCCGGTCTAATTACATTGCTTATGTAGATAATTATGGATTAATGAATTACATATAGGCCTATATGGCTTCTTGCAAGAACCGGAAGTTAAGTGCGTCTCCAAAATTCAACGCATGCGTGCCAAGCATAAATCTTGTGTTATTATTCCATATCTTATAGTTCTAAGGCTCAATTTCAGCTATCTGAATATTCATTTAAATATGTAGGCTACATTACAAGCTAAGAGAGCTCAAGAGGAAGAAGAATATTTCAACGCAACCAAATTGGCTGCGCGTTTTCAACTTATAACCATTGATGGTTTCCTCGTCCCTCAAATTCACTACTTGAGGGACAGGATGTTCCCGTCTATCACTGAGTCACTGTAAGGGTTTGATTATTAGAAAGTTTCCCTTTAATAAATAACAATAATAAATTTCACCAAACCAGGTGGCCGCTCATTGATTTGTAATTAACGTTTAAAATTTTAACTCGTTTCATTTCTCTGTTTTTATTAATCAATATAATTTTAATTCTGATGCAAATTTTACCCCATTGTTCACTTTTATTCAACTTTTATATCGTGTATTTGATATCAGAGTTGGGTTCTGTTTACAATTTATGACCTAGATATGGTATAAGGGAATGTTAAATAAGGGAAGGGGGTCAATATGTAAGGGTGGGGTTTTTCTACTCAAATCTATTATCACACTACAAGCAGACACCGAGTCAAAATTGATTTTTTTTTTCATTTGTGTCACAAAGATTCCAAATACACTATTCAGTTACATCACATGGCATTTGTTAACGAACGCTAATTTATCTAGGAATGTCTGCGAGATTGAAAAAAAAAATTCAATTGATGAATCAAAGGACAATCTGTTTTATGACAATATACAATTTTTTCTCTCAGTCACAAATGTTTAATGGATGTTTTCCCTGCCACATCCTCGTTCATTGAGTTATTCATTAGTTTCTTTTAGGTAGTTAAAATAACTGATTTTAGACTAACCTTCAAAACACATTTTTCATTCTTTCAGCAGGAAACAGTCTTTTCTTTTACACTATATATTGACACACACGTGCGTTTTGCAGGGGACATAACCAGTTAGGAATACACGTGCTTTTCACGTCTGGAAACGTAATTGTGGACATCCGGGCGGGTGTAATTTATTTAAAGGATAGCAGTCATTATTTTTGGTCGATTCTGGTTTGGAATATATGTTAATAATTTGTACTAAAACTGCAAGAAAATGGCACAATCTCTTTCTATTGATATAGAGGCTTACCTTAAACTAAAACTTTCATCTCTCTTTCAAATAAAATTGGGGGAACAAATGGTGAACGTCCATGAAATAAGGTCGTAGGTTCAATATTGAAAGTAGTGTATGAAATAAAGGTCGTACGTGCAACATAGGTCGTCCATGAAATATAAGATCGTACGTGCAACATCGAAGGTCGTGTGTGAAATAAAGGTCGTACGTGTAACCTTGAAGGTTGTGTATGAAATAAAGGTCGTATGTGTGATATCAAATTGCGTATGTCAGATATTACAGGGACATTCATCTGAAAAGATGTGTAAGTACAATATTAAAGGATAAACGTCCACTTTTAATTTTTTTATTTTGCTCTGGTGCGGTCAATTGATCTTCTGTAGGCATCGATCCTGCTTCATCTGTTGATTGACTTGTTTACGTTAAAATGCACAACCTGCAACAGTGGCGTAGTGTATTTTCAAAGGGCGAACGTGCATTTTCAACGGCTGACCATTCAAAGACATAAAATAAGCGACTTTTACTAATGATAATTCCTTTATTATTCCATCTGAAACTGGGATATTGAAATCATTGTTTCTGGCACTTTATAACTTTTATAAACAAATCATTAACAACAATACAAATCAATTACATTAAACAAACAAGCGCTTTTAGAAACTTCATTGAATTTCCTCTAAACATTTCTTCGTTAGTGACGCTACGCTAAATTTTAGTGAATTTCAATGGTGAAAATTGATGCTAACAGTTTTTCTGATGGACGTAAAATGTTTAGGAAACCTTTTAACAATCCCTGTAAATAATTCCATCCATAATGTTTATATAATTGATATAATACAAATCTAAGAATAAGACACGCCCATTTGTTTAAGAAGAATAAGACACGCCCATTTGTTTATGAGGAATAAGACACGCCCATTTGTTTAAGAAGAATAAGACACGCCTATCTGTTTATGAGGAATAAGACACGCCCATTTGTTTATGAGGAATAAGACACGCCCATTTGTTTATGAGGAATAAGACACGCCCATTTGTTTATAAAGAATAAGACACGCCCATTTGTTTATAAAGAATAAGACACGCCCATTTGTTTCAAGGCCTCTGACATGATGTACATTATATCTCTGGTGTCATCATGGTTCATCCAGTTACTTTCTAATAGACCTGAAATATAAATAATATATATATATATATATATATAGCAGGTGTTTTTAACTTATAAACTCCTTAAAGTGGCAGCATTACCCTAGAGGGGCACAGCCCGTCCCCAGGATTGAATTGGTGCTGGGACCTAGGCTTTAAGTGGTGCGACAGATATCCCCCATGAAATTTTGTAAACTAGAAACCTGTAGGGCACAATTCAGAGAATTCTGAGGTACCAAAATCCCCATCAAACATTCATCTTCTGGGTTTTTTTTCTAACTTGCCGGGGCCCAGCCTGAACTAACCCCGCCTTATCAACTGTGCTAGAGGGGCAGCATTATCCTAGGGAGATAACTTTGCCCTTACATTTTAGAGGAGTAAATGGGGATTTGAAGAATGAGTAAGTGAGCATAGATCATCCAGTCTTCATATTCTAGAAAGGTTTAAAGGTCATCTGATTGGAATAGAAGGGAGGTAACTCACCTTCTTTTAAACATTTTCTAACTTCGTTGGCCTCAAAGTGAAATCCCTGACTATTGGTATAGTTAAGAGCGTATTTATCTTTTACCGGTATCAGTGGGTAGTTTTTACTTTCCCCGTTAATTACTACATCAGTTGGACACCAACACGGGTTTTGTACCTGAAATTAGAATAGAAATCTGTACAGGCACGACAATTCAGTTTAATAAAAATCAGTTCTCACGATAGTCAAAATTGGGGCTTTATTCTCGAAAACTTAACTTTGATAAAATCAGGATTTTAAGAAATACAGCAATGTGATTGGATTAAAATACTTAATTTAGAATCAATTTTAGTAACTGACCAATCAAATAACTTGAACACTAAAATCATCTTACCGGTAAGTTAAGTTTTCAAGAAAAAGGCCCCTGGAGTAAAAGTTGTATTGTTTGATTAAGGCCTCTTGGATGGAACAGATGAAAACTGTTCTGAACTCACTTATCGAGTGCTACCTTTGAATTTGGAATATCATTACGAACTAAAGAAATATATTCTGTGCACCAACCTGTATTGATCCCTTGGTACCATTGATATAAAAGAAATTATACGAGTCAGTAACCTCTACATGATAATGTAACGTGGCCATGCGACCATTGGAATATTTTAATATCAAACTTCCACATAAATCTACTCCTAAAATATATAACATACTTCAGATTATTACAAACTAGAATATAACATACTTCAGATTATTACAAACTAGACTATAACATACTTCAGATTATTACAAACTAGAATATAACATACTTCAGATTATTACAAACTAGACTATAACATACTTCAGATTATTACAAGCTAGAATATAACATACTTCAGATTATTACAAACTAGAATATAACATACTTCAGATTATTACAAACTAGACTATAACATACATCAGATTATTACAAACTAGACTATAACATACTTCAGATTATTACAAGCTAGAATATAACATACTTCAGATTATTACAAACTAGAATATAACATACTTCAGATTATTACAAACTAGACTATAACATACTTCAGATTATTACAAACTAGAATATAACATACTTCAGATTATTACAAACTAGAATATAACATACTTCAGATTATTACAAACCAGAATATAACATACTTCAGATTAATACAAACTAGAATATAACATACTTCAGATTATTACAAACTAGGCTATAACATACTTCAGATTATTACAAACCAGAATATAACATACTTCAGATTATTACAAACTAGAATATAACATACTTCAGATTATTACAAACTAGAATATAACATACTTCAGATTATTACAAACTAGAATATAACATACTTCAGATTATTACAAACTAGAATATAACATACTTCAGATTATTACAAACTAGAATATAACATACTTCAGATTATTACAAACTAGAATATAACATACTTCAGATTATTACAAACTAGAATATAACATACATCAGATTATTACAAACTAGAATATAACATACATCAGATTATTACAAACTAGAATATAACATACTTCAGATTATTACAAACTAGACTATAACATACATCAGATTATTACAAACTAGAATATAACATACTTCAGATTATTACAAACTAGAATATAACATACATCAGATTATTACAAACTAGAATATAACATACTTCAGATTATTACAAACTAGAATATAACATACTTCAGATTATTACAAACTAGAATATAACATACTTCAGATTATTACAAACTAGACTATAACATACTTCAGATTATTACAAACTAGAATTTAACATACTTCAGATTATTACAAACTAGAATATAACATATCAATAGAAGCTTCCAGTAGATCACTGTCAGTTTAAGTGAAATTGCAAGATCCACAGACATCAGAATGGAAATTGGAATGCGCAAATTGATGCTGTCAGTGTCCCCAATACACATACAAAGTTTAGAAAATCTCTTTAAGCATCACTTTCCAAATTTGGAATCGCCAGAGTACTACTGCCGCAAATATATTCTCCTACAATACTAAGACTAAACATTTTATTATCTCTAATGCAAAAATTCCCTTAAATATCAAGAAGTTTGAAATTTTTTTTTTATTTCTTCAAAATAATGTGATCATGCTTTAATACACCTTGATAGCTTTAAGTGAAAAAAATTTGTTACCTTCTTCATTGAGAAAGCCTTGAGCAGTGATAGATTCTGGCCGTCCTTTAAAAAATATATTAGTTAACAAAACAGGGTAGATTCCCACGTCTAACAATCCTCCGCCACCTAGCTTCTTATACTTCAATCTATCCACGTCCACGGCACGTACACAGAACTGACCAATAATAGACTTGGCTTGACCGATCTCACCACCAGTTACCCTTGACAACACATCTTGATATAGCGGGAAAAATCGTGACCAGCATGCCTGTAATATAATGATGTTATATGAAAAATACAAATCTGTACAAGCAAAACAATTCCATTAATCAAAAATCTCGTCCAGAGCAAGGCGATTGTCAAAATTGGGTGTAATTTTATAGTAGTGGACTTCCCATACGAGAAATACCATCAGGTGTTTATAAGTTAACGGTAAAGTTATGAACACTTATATCATAAAGGGATTGTAAAGTGGTTTTTTAAACTTTGTATGTGTATCAGAGACACTGATAGCATCAATTTGCGACATTCCAATTTCCATTCTGACGTCTGTGGTTCTTGCAATTCCACTAAAACTAACGTGTTTATGACGTCACTGACAGTGATCTACCGGAAGCTTCTATTGCTGATCACTGTCAGTGACGTCATAAAACGCGTTAGTTTTAGTGGAATTGCAAGAACCGCAGATGTTGGAATGGAAAATGGCCCTGTTGACTAAGGTATAATAAAATTGGTCAACGGAAATGTGCTTTTAAGACCATTGTATGATTTCTTGAAGAACAAAGAAAAGAATCCAATCAAATTTCTTTGAAAAAACTTTTCAATAATCTTCATAACACAGAACATAGACATGCAAATGACTATGTCTATCGATGTCAGAATTCAAAGAAATTAGAAAAATTCTGTAGAAAGGGAGATAACTCACCTCTAAATAAAAGAGTTTTTTATTTTTAGCAACTTGTAGAACTTCCTCTGTATCTTGGTAGGTACAAGTTGACGGTTTCTCACAGACGACGTGTTTACCATGGTTCAGGAATAATATAGATAGAGACTTGTGGAAGGTATGAATAGTTCCGATGTACACCACCTCTGTAATATAAATAATGACAAAAATCTTTATTAAATCAACAAATTCATTTCGGTAATTACCTGAGGTCATGTTCCTTTTCTAGCAATTATGATATCATATTGTAATATCATTGTTAAAGGGATTTTAAAGAGGTTTTCTGAATTTTGTACGTGTATCAGGGACACTGATAGTATCAATTTGCACCATTCTTATTTTCATTTCGACGTCTGTGGTTCTTGCAATTCCACTAAAACTAACACGTTTTATGTTGTCACTAATGATATCTATGCAGATCACTATTAGTGACATCATAAAACGTGTTAGTTTTAAGGGAATTGCCAGAACCACAGACGTCGAAATGGAAATGGGAATGGTGCAAATCGATGCTATCGGTGTCCCCGATACAAATACAAAGTTTAGAAAATCTCTTACAATCTCTTTAATAAAGATGAAGGTCATAAATTTCATCTCTAAATCAAAGCCATCCTTTAAAACAAAACTCCCAACAGAACAGTGAACAACTAATCGCTAAAAGGACAGAGCAATAGATAAAAAAAACTCACCAACATTTGGATCATTAGCTAACTCTTCGTAACTGCCATAAGCTGTTGGAATACTGAAATGATCAGCAAACTGTTTGGCTTTCCCCAGATCTCGGGCTGCTACTGATACTATCTGTAATAACATGTCAATAACTGTTCGAGTGACAGGGAAATTGATTGTGGGTGGGACTACATGGTGGGAGAGTGGGTGTGGCTTCAGGGAGAGAGTGGGTGTGGCTTACCTAGATCTCGGGCTGCTACGGATACTATCTGTAATAACATGTCAAAAACTGTTAGGGATGTCAGGGGTGTGGTTACATTGTGGGTTGGGTGGGTGTAGCTAAAAGGTGGGTGTAGTTTTAAGGTTGAGGATGGTTGTTTGATGGGTGTGGCTAAAAGGTGGAGAATGGTTGATGGGTGTGGCTGTAAGGTAGAGAATAACTAATTATAGGCCAAACTGTTGGAGGGTTTAGCTCAATACTGGAGGAAATTTGATAGTGGGTGTGGCTAAAAGATCGAAGATAGCTTATAGTGGGTGTGGCTAAAAGATCGAAGATAGCTTATAGTGGGTATGGCTAAAAGATCGAAGATAGCTTATAGTGGTTGTGGCCTAAAAGTGGACAGTCTGTTAAGTGTGGAGCTAAGTGGGTGTGTATGTGGAGAGTTGGGGAGGGGCTACATAAAGTGTTATATTAATAAATTTATACAAACCTGGTGTTCTGTATCTGGAGCCGAGGCGAGGCAAGCACAGAAATCATTAGAGATTTTACCAGCAGAACAAATTCCCCATTTAGTTGCCATTTTTCTTCTGGAATAACATTGAATATAGACAATTGAAGTGTTCAAGGTCTGGAAATCACAAAGTTTTCAGGCCCAGAGCTTCTTGGTCTTACCCTGAATTACACTTACACCAATAGTGGATGTGTTGCTAGTCCTTCACTAGTCAGATAAAACCTGCCGTTGAGCGGGTAGTCCTTCACACGATGTTAGGGTCTTGTGCAGAAGAAAATACAAAATCAACAAATTTAGGTCCTACCTCACATCTTTTATAACCTGTACCGTATGTAAGACAAAACTGTCAAACAACTATTTCATTTATATAGGTAATAAACTCAATACGTATCTAAACTGACTGTACAATACGGTACAGGTCATTATAGAAATTCAGTGAAAATAACTCATTCCTGGACGTTAAAACAATGAAAGAGACCAACTTACCTGGGGTAGAGGTAGGCAATGAGGTAAAAACTGAGAGAGAACTGTTAGAAACTGATGACAAGTCAGAAATAAAGAGGTAGATAGTTTCTTATCTAATCTAGTACAACACGACTAGCTGTAATAAAACCTTGACCTCTACACACTCAGCCTTGACCTTACTGAATGAATGAAATAAAATGAAATGGAGTTTTACGTCCTACTTTTCAGCACCTGATTGAACTAATGAAGAGACACAACACCTTGCAGTGTGCAATGGATCAGTGGCATCAGCGTCGAGAGATAGAATTGTGAATAAATGCAAGAATGAATTTAATAAGATCTGAATGAATGAATGAATGAATAAATGAATGAAAGGTCCTGCCAAGGGCGTACATTTAATGGGGGGAGCAGGGGCGGCGACGCCCCCCTTGGGATTATCCCCCCTGCAAATTTATAAAAGCTCTCCTTAAAGTCTCCTTAACCGCCCCCACCCTTGTTTGGACGTTGCCCTCCTTCCCCTGAAGCATTGGGCTGGTTACGGGCCTCTCTAACTTTCTTCAGTTGCACTTCGCAAAGTACTTGAATTCCTGGTTCTTGGTTTTCTTTCCCTCCCCCACCCCCACCAACTTGTTCTCTCCCCCTCCTTCCAACCAGTCCAGTTTGCCCCCTCCCCCATACCAATTTGGTACCGGCCGTCTTTGTGAACTAATAAATATCGCAACCTAGATTTTTTTTAAATTTGATAAAAGATCAGGGACAGTGTCAAAGATCAAATAATTTCATTATCAATTATTTATATCTTATTTATCTATATTCCAGATTATAAGTGTGTGTGGGGGGGGGGGGGGTAAAATAAAATATATATAAGGAGATTGTAAAGTTGTTTTGTAAACTGTTCATGTCCACACTGAAAGCATCAATTTGCATCATTCCAATTTTCAAATGATCTTTAACGTAAAAGGCCGTTTCAATTACAAGCCACAGGCACCAGATTTTTGGTAAAAAAAAATAATCTTATTTAGTTATATTGTATAAGAGAATATTACAATATAACTATATACCATCTTTTTTTTAATATAACATTTTTTTTTACCAAAATCTTTTGCCTGTGGCTTGTAATTGAAACGGCCTTAGTTTATTGTTTTATTTCAAAGACTATACTTTTTCCCCTCCGACCCGAAATTTTCAAGATATTTTGAATTTATAAGGCCGGTAATTCAAACGGCATTGGTTTATTGTCCCATCTCAAAGACTATACTTTTTCTCAAGTCGACCCCTCCGACCTGAAACACTTGAGAAGGGCAAATATTGGATTCAAACAAGTTGAAAGATACTATTAGCAGATATAATGGATTTACATGTATAACATAGAGAACTACCAAAACAACTTATTCAATAATAAAATTCTTTGAAAATTCTGTCGTGATATAACAAAATTCTTAATACTATAGAAATAGTGGTAATAGTGGAAATATGTAGTGAATGGTTGAAATTACCATGGTTATTATAAATATTATAACGTCATAATTTAAAATAGACCAATGAGAAACGAGTATTACTGACAATATATTATAGTATATGATATTATTATAGAGTCGGTATCTTTACATCAATAAACATGTTATAAATACACGACATGTGACGAGATATTGCACGTTCATCTCTCTACACGTCCATTCTTGTAGTAAAATACACCTGTCATCGTGTTTATTAACTGGGAATATATCAATAAATCTATAACATACCATATATAGAATATGTTATGAAGTGGTCGCCTAGCAACAACCAATCACTGGCCAGTATTCAAATTTACTCTCGTCCAATCAACATCGAGTATTTTAAAATAACTTCAACTTCTTTGTTTAAAAAATAACCAACCGAAATCTACTATCGTCAAATTTTACTACTCCATAACTTTTCAAATTTACTCAACATGGCTTCCAGAAATTCTTCATGAAATATTGACAATTGTTGAGAAATTTTGAATGAAAAGTGTTGAGAGGATTGAAGCTGAGTAGAATTCAAGGTTTAGAGAGAAAGATTGGTGATTTTGGAGTATATTTGAGTTGTTGTCAATACCAATTGTCATCAACCGGTCAAATCAGCTGAGATTTTGTGGTTTTGTGTTTCAAGGACACTGAAGTTTCCCGGATTGGTGAGGGAATTTCAAAATGGAGTATTTCAATAATTTAGAGAATGATAATAACATGTCTCTGATAGATACTATCGACTCGATGACTAGCGAGGACCGACATCAATTGGATCTATTTTTAAATTCTGACCGTCAAGACTGTGCCATGGATATCAATTTAAAAACAGACACTAATTGTGGTCTGCCTGATTTTGAACAATTAGATTCCAACACAGACTACAGTTCGTTAAATTGGCTTCAATCAAATGGTTTGGGAAATTTCTCAGAGGAAACAGAAAGTGAAAATACGGACCCTAATTTATTGGTGAATCCACAGACTGTTATACCTGTGGACATTTTTGTGAATTCTTCCAATGGAGGCGGAAATTCAACTCTTTCGAGTATAAATTCTTCAATTGCTCAAATTTCATCTCAGAATAATATTCAGATAGTGACAGTTACTGCCCCTGGAATCGACGTAACATCGAATTTAATAAACAATAACACTGTTCGATATCAAACCGTTAATTTCACATCGCAAAATAATCAGCCACATCTGACTAAAACTATCATGTCTCCTTCATTAAGTTCTCCAGTATTAGTCGGACATTTACAAAATGGTGTTCCCCAGTCGCGATCTGTGATTAGCTTGCCTGCCGTCCAATCTGCTATCGAACAAGGTCAAGAGGAAGAGAAGAAAAAACAGGAGAAAGTGTTTCCGAAGCCAGTTTATTCCTATAGTTGTTTAATAGCGCTGGCTCTAAAAAATAGTGACAGTGGAAATCTTCCTGTTAGTGATATTTACACCTTTATGATGTACGTTGACTTTTCATTTTTCATTTTTAACCAAATATCAATCAAATTAGATTAAATGTCTCTGGTTTTTCATTTTATTTTTACCATAACTCAGTGAAACTGGATTTGAAAATCGCTAAATTTTGATGTAGATTCATTGTAATAATTGTCTCAAGGATTTATTAATTTCATTTATTAGCCTTAATTCATCGAAAGACAAAATGTTTTCATTTTAGAATAAATATTTTTCTATTTAAATTTCGGAGTAAACTTTCGAATTTCCAAGAAAACTTGAAATGATTAGATCTTTTTTTCTTTTCAGTGAAAATTATCCTTATTTTAAAACAGCCCCAGATGGTTGGAAGGTAAGTTTGTAATTTTTAGACCTTGACACCCTCGCCCCACCCTCAGAGACCCCCCTCCCCGCCCCCTAATCTCACACAATCCTTCAATTAAAAATTCAAATTCAAAAGTCATCTGGAGTTATTTGAAGTAGATTTTGAATTGTCTGAAATTATTCACCTGTTGGTAGAAATACTGGCTTGTGATTGGTTGATTTAAATCATGTGATTAGAATACACCTGTAGGCCTGTATCAAATATTATAATCTTTTATATCCTAGTATCAGATTATAACTTCTTACCATTTCAAATATTTATCGAAAAATACTGATTTTATTTCTTTTAAAAAAAAAATTTTTCTCAAACATGTCTGTTAAAGATGAAACATGTAGAACATGTATTTCATATAGAATGACTGAGACAAAAGAATAGAAATCTTAAGACAATGGGACCCAGTAAATTTGAATTAGATATACAAGGGCAGTATTACTGGGCAATATCAATGTATGAAATATGAGCTATGTATTATAATGAATATTGCCCTCCTATGACATCATAACAAGTAATTATAAAACAATAACTAACATCTTATACAATAATTGACTACAATGTAAAACTATGTTGTACTTTGTTCTAGAGATCTGTTGATCAAAAATTCCTTTGTTTGAAATCTTCAGTCAACAGTTGGTCTCTCAGTTCAGGGTTGGTTTTCTGAAATTTTAGTCTGGCAACAAATTCCTGAATGAGGCAATTGAAATGATTAAATAGGCCTACAAATAAACGTTCAATAGGCTAAATTGTAATTTACATTTTCTGTGTCATTTGTGTTTTTTCGTGAAATTTTTGAAAAAAAGGTTTCTTTGTTTCTGTCATTTTTAATTTTCTGTTAAAATTTTATTAGAGCCCAGTTTTCATCAAGCCAACATTTTTTATATTTGTGAGTTGACAAACTTCTTTTAAATATTCATGGAAAGGAAAACAAATTAAAACTGATTCTTTAAGGAAAATATTTCGTAAAAATAATGCCTTTGTTTCCTGGTATTTTTTTTGTTCAAGCCTAATCAAGTGCAACATAAAAAAGATGTAAAACTCAATTATGATCATTTCATCCTGCAGCAATTCGGTCATTAAGATCAATTGTTGATTGTTTAATTAATTAATTAAGGAGATGAAAATGACTAACAGATGTTAAATAATTAAATACAATATTCAAAACAATGACAGCAGGTCCACGTCTTGGTCTAACTCTGTTTGACAATTGTCAACTTTCCTTCCAGTTTTTTTAGGGGATCTCAGGGCTGTCCCCCTCCCTTCCAGCTTTTTTAAGGTATCTTTGGGCTGCCCCCTCCCCTCCCCTCCCCTCCAGCTTTTGTTGGGTATCTTGGTGCTTAGATAATGATTAAGCTTATCTCTAATAAAATTACGTTAAAATGTTTAAAACATTTTTTACATAATTATTTAGCCTACTAGAAAATAATTTATATAAAAATTTCATCAATATTAAACAAAATCTCTTAATCATCCCCACGTTTCAGCCCTCTGTCAACCCTACAGGCCTCTTTCTACCCTACAGGCTGTATTTGACATCCCTGCTAATTAGTTACAATTATTATAAAAGATAAAAAGTATTGACGCCTTATTTTAATCTGTGATAATAAATGTGTTTTTTAATCAGACTACCAGATTGTTAATACCTTTCAACACTTTTATAAAATACTTTTATCACTTTTATAAAATACTTTTAACACCTTTATAAAATAATTATATCACCTTTATAAAATAATTATATCACCTTTATAAAATACTTTTATCACCTTGTTAAATACCTGATAATCCCCCCTTTATAGATATTACTAATAACCTTGACTTAACCATCATGAAATTAGGGAATGACAATGTGATAATTCCACCTGTGCTAATTGCCATTGGTAAATGATTTTCCCTCAAAATCTCACCTCACCCATCAAAACATTATCCTTGAAATTGCTGAATGTGTTTCAAAATCTAACCTTAGTAATTGCCCTTTACATAATGCAATCCCATTTGTCTACTACTGGTACAGAAAATCTCACCCCTACAAATTTCCCTTCAAATACAGACGCATTCTGCAATGTTCCCATATTTTACCTCCAATACCTAGTTATCCTAAACTGGAGTATCTGGTTATTGCAGTTAGTTAGTCCCGACCTTTCTTCTCTTAAAATTCTAAAAGTCCATATTTGGGATTAATTAGAGATTAAGATTAATTGTTAACCCTAATTAATCTTATTAACACCATCAGGTGAGATAATCCCTCTCATATCTTCATCTGTTTATTCAGGTAACAGTTTAAACACCTGGTCACATCTCAGCCCTTTCTTACATTTAGCCTATATATCCTTAGGATTAGGACCTTGATCCTCGGCTCCCTCCCCCCACCCCCCTTCTTAAATTCTATGTCTCACTCCCATTTTCACTTATTTACAGGTCTTGGAAAAACATTTTCAAAATATATTTCAATATTGAGATCCTATAAGATTCTGTAAAGAAATGTCAAGTTGACAAACCTACGAAAACAAACCATGCATTTTAAATCGACTACCAACAAAGATATCGATATATCAAAGATGTAAAACTCCACTTCATATCTGTTTTTCTATTTTTCAGAATTCTGTCAGACATAACCTGTCTCTAAATAAATGTTTCCAAAAAGCCGACACCCAGAAGAACGCTAATAACGCCAAGAAAGGGTGTTTATGGGCGTTAAACCCGGCCAAGGTGGAGAAGATGGAAGAGGAAATTGTAAAATGGAGACAAAAAGATCCACAAACATTACATCATAGTATGGCATATCCAGGTTGGTTGAATTTTTACTTCTATTTATCAGGATAGACCCTATCCCTCAATCTGTAAAAAAAAAGTACCAATGAAGTTTTCTTCAGAAATTAAGTAATATGTCTTAGAATCAAGACATTTTATTGTTCAAAAGACAATTGGCAATATAATTCTACATCAAATAAACATCCATTTGTTTCTATGGATGGATTCTATCTCCAAATTATTACATACTTCAAAATAATATTGCTCATTGATAAAAGAAGTCTCCAAAGTTAAGAACAGCAAAAATTCCTTAAGATTTTATGTCAAGATTTGTATTTCAAATTAAGATTTTAGTACAAAAACTAACTAATAAAATCAAACTCCTTGGCAGACTTCAAAAACAAAGTTATAACCCTCTAAATAAAGACATAACACTTGAAAATAAAGATAAAATCCTTTAAAATAATTTAACAATAAAACTAATCCCATGATACAACTTGAAATAAAAAGGAGGCAAATGTCTTAAAATAATATTAAACAGTTGGCAATTGTTGTAATGACAAATAAGGAGAAATTTTAACTTTTGAATGCCCTGCCCCGTTAATATAACCTGAGGGGTGGGGGTCATTATAATTACCCATAACACCTGTTTACTCTGGGTAGAAATAATATAAAATCAGGGTCCCCGATCTTAAAAGGGCCGTTTATACCTGATTACCTTTAATTATGGTGCAGGTGGTTGGCTGGACAATTGAAGGGGGGTAACTGGACAATGGTAGGGGTTAGTTGGACGACGGTAGGGCTTACTGGACAAAGGTTTGGGGTATTTCGATGAGTCTTTTAGATTTTCGGACAATTGTCAAAAGGCATGTGTATAAATAAGGATAAAGATTTGTGATAATATAATATTAGGGAAATGAACCATTAGGGGTCTGATAATATTTTAATGTCAAAACACAATTATGGACATGTATAAAAGAATTCGGGTTGACATGTTTTTTAAGTGATTTGGACATGATTTAGGTAACGTTTCATCTATATCTGACTTGAACTTATCTAAATGTTAGTAACAGTGCCCAGGTAGCTTGCTATATAAACATGATATTAAAATAACTAATCCCCTCTTGCTCCCCTGGGTCATTTATTGACGGAGACCCTCGTGGTCACGACAGATACAATGGACCTGTTGCCAATCTTTATTAAAGTCACACGTCACTGATTACAGGGTTACGACCTGGCCTTCTGTCCCCCATCTCAATTTAAAATAACTTTATTCACCTGGGTGGGTACTAACAATACTAGGGGGGTAGAAGGGATGAAGTTAAGACGTACAGGTGCTATTTAAATTGGTCACTTAACAGTTTGTGGGTTTGCAAGATGTCCAGTTATAACTGAAGACTGTTTTGTTTGGTGAAATGAAGTTTTTTCTTCTACGATGGCTTCCGTGTTTATAGATTTCAAACAAATTTCTGGAAAAAATTGTATATTTTGATCATAGTTTTTTAAGTGACTTTATTTTGGTAAAAAGAAAATTAAAAAAAAAATATTAGAATTTAATGTAGTTAAAAAAGAAACCTGGAAAGAAAGGAAAATGTTTACTCTTTTACACCTGTTTGAAAATGGAGATGGTCAATTCCATGCAGTGTATAATTAGGGAAATTTTTTAAACCGTAGCTGTAGAAAATTTAAATCTGACAAAAAAGGAGAAAAAGAGAAAACTTAATATGGAGTCAGAAATCAGAATTGAGATGTCATAATTAATTTACATAATAGACAACAAGTCATAATTAACATTACGTAATTAACAATGATGTCATACAAAGGAAAATAATTTGCTAATTAGAATAATGACTAATAATTACTTAATTAGGGATTGATCTGAACTTTACAAATTTATCTCCCTGTTATGCAGGTTGGAGGAGATGACAAAGTGTCTAGTAACTAGTTGTTTGTATTGAATATTAAGTCATTCACATATAAACCAAAGATTCTCCAGATCCTTAAAATTTACTCTACAATTTGTTTTTTACCGGTAAATGTTGGATTGTTTTAGAAAGTTTAAAACATTTGAAACACCACAGCAGAGAATTTGAAATTATACAAAACTGATAAAAATCATTAAAAAGCTTTTCTCTTTGAAGGTATGACAAATTAATTTACAGTTCTGACCAACATGAATTGAAATCGAAGTGTTTGTTACAATAAAAGTATTTCACATCAACTGTGGATTTTTTGTCTTTTGTTGACAAACTATCATTTTTCTGTTAGTACATAAGGACCATGGGACAGTTTGGAAATTAAAACTGTTTTTGAAGTTTTCTTTTGATCAAAAATTAAATTTGAGTTTGTTTATAACAAGATTTTCACAGCTAAGAGTTTCTATTGTCTGTAGTCCACAAACTTACAGTTTTCAGTAATTATATTAAAGTTATGAAAGAGTTTGGAAATCAAAATTGATTTCGAAGTTCTCTTTGAATCTAATAAAGTGAGATTAACAGTTTGTAAAGACATTTAAGAAAGTTTGAGTTTGTTTTTAACCATATTAAATTTAAGATTTTCACAGCTAAGAGTTTCTTAGTGTCTTTAGTCCACAAACTTACAGTTTTCAGTAATAAGATTAAGACAATTGAACAGTTTGGAAGTTTTTTGAACATCAAAGCCTTTTTAGAATTTCACATTAAGTTAGATTTTCTTAGTGTCTCTAGTCCACAAACTTACAGTTTCCAGTAATCAGATTAAGACAATTGAACAGTTTGGAAGTTTTTTGAACATCAAAGCCTTTTTAGAACAACAGAAATATAACTGTGTACAAAAACTGATAAAAACACAAGAGAGTTTTATTTGAAGGTGTGAAAAATATAAATTCAAGGTCTTAACATCAAACATGTTTTTTTTTGTCTTTTTGTTGACAGTTTTCTGTAATAAGATTAGAATCTTTGGTAAATACAAATTGGGCATTGTTTTTTATCTGTAGTAGGTAAACATCAAATATAAACTCTCCCATCCCTCCTTCAGTCCCCCAGGGGGTCTACATCTGGCCCAAGGGGTGAACAAATTATTTTAGGGTTGTTAACAGATTTACAATTGTGGATTGTTTTAGAAAGAAACCAACATCTTTGTGTACGAGTTGTTCATTGTAGAATTAATAATGGAAGAATTAATTGTGGTCTTAATTACACTTTGTGTAATTAGCATTGTATTACATTGCCCCTGGGCACAATCTGGGAAGACACCCCAAGAATTATTAAAGTTTTAGCGCTACTAACGTAATAAAACACTAAGATTTAGTGGAACTGTGATAAGAACCACAGACAATAGACAATCTGACATTTTGTTTTTTCATTATCTGATATTTTTCAGGGACAAGCGTATTATGAAATTATGAATTTCAACATATTTTTATTTTATATTTTCAGAGAGACTAGAGTTGATTGAGAGTGGACAAGCTGGAATAGGAACGTCAAAATCCAACGGCAACGTCAAAGCTAGTAGCATCAACACACCGATTACAGTTTCCATACCCGATACTACCGTCCATTCCATGACGTTACAACATCCGTCAACACCCAAACGTCACCCGGGTACACCCACTCGGTTACCTTCAACACCAACCCATCATCAATATACCCCTACCCGTCACCCGTCTACACCCACACACCATCCCTCTACCCCGACACATCACCCTTCAACCCCAACCCACCACCCCTCTACCCCCAGTCATCAACAACATTCTGATGTTTTTATGAGTGATCTACATGACATCAATCTAAATTCTCAGTTTGGAGATCCCGCCCTCTCCGAGTTAGCTGTAAGTTGAATTTTTTTTACTTCAAAACTTTAGGGTCACTTATTTTTATAATTCAAAAACGTTTTGGTTCTCTGTGGTCATAAAATGTTTTTAGAAATTTTAATTTTT
The DNA here is from genome assembly GCA_029955415.1 of Lottia scabra. Classification (NCBI taxonomy): domain Eukaryota; kingdom Metazoa; phylum Mollusca; class Gastropoda; family Lottiidae; genus Lottia; species Lottia scabra. The sequence goes on along the minus strand of JARJEI010000003.1, from coordinate 6,866,445 downwards.
TCAATATAGAAACTATTTAGTCACTTTTTATAGTTCAAGAAATATTTGGTTCGCTGTGGTCATAATTAGTGCTGGCTATTGCCAAACGCGTATCGTGGCATGTCGTATCATGATACATTGATACAACAATATATCGTGCCAGCACTAGTCATAATAAGCTTTAAACATTCTATGCAACTAAAAATCTTTAGACTCATGTCCGTTTCCCATGAGATGATTTAATATAAGAAATAGAAAAGCTTACTCTTTTTTCTCGTTTAATATTTTCACATTGTTTTTATTTCAGAGTGGATTATGGGATGATGATATAAATTGTGACCTTGGCCTTGAACTAACCAATCCTCCGTTATGTATAGCGACAGTATCGTCACCGATGGGTTCGTGTAATTCCCCGATACCTCACCAGCCGTCCACGCCTTCAGGTACCCTGTTACTATAGGTAGATAATTTACCTCGAAATCGGGGGTAAAATATTATACTTTATCAGCCATTGTCTTCTGCTCAAAACTTTCTGGAAATGAACAAAAAATGTTACAAAATCGGTAAAATAAACAAAAATAATTTCACAACAGTAAAATGAACACAAATTTAGATATTTGAGAACATGTTATTTCATTTAGAAATGATTTTGATTCTGGCCAGATCTTCTATAACACCCAATACAAATAATATTGTGCACAAGTTTTATCAATTTGATATATTAAAGTATTAACAATTATTTATTTATTTAACAACTTGAGGGTGTTTTTCTTGAAAATTGAAAAACATGTTTTTTTTTACAGAAGACTATTGTGGCTGATGACAACCATTTTTTTTTTTTCAAATTTAAATTTTTGTCTTAATCTTAAAACAATTATTAAAAAAAATTATATACAAGAATCGATGTTTGTAATAAGTTTATAAACATCCGAAGTAGTTAAATCACATCAATACTTTTATAAAGAAAGAGAATCATTTTAGTGACAAGTAATTTGTAGGTGGTTGAACATTGAATTTAAATTCATATTTAAGGTTATTTTGACAGTTAATTTCGAAAGGTTTTAACAATAATTTTTTGTATTTTTCAGCGGGATATTTTGATGAACGTACTGGTTACCATGGTACTTATTTTTATTCGAGTCCAGTTCAACTTGGTTCCCCGTCCAACATTCCAAATACCTTCCTATACGCTACGCCTTCCCCTCGTACATTGTTTGCTTGAAGATAAACAGACATAGAGGGAGCTGAACTGTTTTATATGGAGTTTTGAGAAGTCATTTCCGTGAGGATCGCCTGACTTAGTGACCCTTGTTATGTTTGTTATTGAACCTTGACAACGTTGAGGTTAACTTGTTATGGATGGTCGTTTAATGTATAGATGTCATGTGCTATATAAGGCCTTCTCAAATGGCGGCCCGCGAGCCAAATACAGCCTGCGACGCCCTCAAGAGTGACCCCTTCTGCTAAAACGTTGCTAGCTGTGTTAGCTAAGCTCTATTTGCCTTTTATATTTTTTCAAAAAATGAATTAGGCCCTGTACAAAAATTTAATGAGAAGGCCTGCTATTATCATTAAGGATTGTATCTTATAGAAGACACTGAAGTGTTTTCAACGGAATGCTGAGAAAGTTGATCACATGAGGCTTGAGAAAACTATTTTGAACTTTCAAAAACAATCTCATGGAGGAGATGCTTTACAAGTTTTAATATCAATGATGTTTTGAGTGAGATGAGAATAATATTCTCAATAAACTACGAGCCTAAGTCATAAAACGTAGAGTAAATTCTGACTAGAAAGGTGTGCTAGGGATGATATGTTATATAGACAGTGCAGATATATTGACAATCGTATATCTGGCGGCCATTGTCTGTAATTGTTCGTAGCGAGAATGGCCGACATATTTACGCTTGATATATTGAAAGACTAACGAAGTCAAGACATAGCAAGTTTAATAACTATAAAATAGAGCTATAAGTGAGAAAATGTCTAAAATTATAATTTGCTCAAAAAGTGAGTTTGTAGACTAGAAGAGTGAATGATTATCTTTAAGATATGTGAAATAAAAACTTTAATAGACTTTATTTTGATGTAAATATATAAACTTAATGCAGAATAGTCAAAAACTGATATTTATATACATGTACATCCTCGGACCATATGCAAAAAACTAAATCTGAGTTAAATCCATGAAAAAAAATAACGTGGGGTTGAATTATACTCAGTTTTCAGGGTTTAAAAATGGATTTAACTCAGTGTTAAGTTTTATGTATACAGGCCCGGGTTCAATTTTAAATGAAGCACAGTCTGTCCACTTTGTATAGACGTAGTTTAAGTAATACTATTTATTCTACTTGAATATCGAGTGAAACACTCTTGTTTATGTTATGAAATGGACCAGGGACATTATTCTCGAAAACTTAACTTAGATAAAATACAGATTTTAAGAAATACAGTTATCTGATTGGATAATCATACTTAATTTACAATCGATTTAAGGGTGTTAATTGGGCTATTTCACGTTATGAAAAAATGGAATAAGTATATGAAATAATGATTTCTTGAGACTTGTTGTGCATTTGTTGATGTTTTGGGGTCCTTCTCGATAGTTTAAGGTTGATTTCATGTCAATCAGATTTTTTTTAATGAGTTGACAGCCCTTTCAAACATGTCATTAAAATTGGACATTTCAAACCTTTGATACAAGTTTAAAAAAATGTGAATGGATCAATCTACATCAAACTTGGCATAAATGTAGACAATTACATTGCCGAGAAACGTACAGAGCGATTTTCCAAAAAAAAATTATTATTTTGGTGGTTACCATGGAAATACGAAAATTTACGCGTAGGTACGGCAAACATTTTCCAGGGGCCAAACTGATTAGAATTTTTGAAAAAACTCTCTGTACGTTTCATCCTTATTGAATATGCTTTCAATCAAGACCAAGATCGTAATTTTCCAATAAAAAATGGCTGAGAAATCTTGTACCAACCGGGACACATTTTGCTACTTTTTCCTAATTTTTTAGCAAAAACTAACGAAATACCTAATTTCTTTTTGTTTTTTTTCATTCTAGATAGTTTACAAATAAAGTAATAATAATTATCTACAATCTGAGCCCAAAAATAATACGTAATTCGCAAAAATTCCATATCGTGTTTTTTTTCTCGAACGCTAGCCCAATCAATACCCTTAAGTAACTGACCAATCAAATAACTAGAACACTAAAATCATCCCAAGTTAAGTTTTCGAGAATAAAGCCCCAATATATGTATAAATATTTGTACCTGTAACGACATGACCCAACTGTAAATACTATAGTCTATTGTGATCACAAATTGAAATTATATTACAGAATTGTTTTGGGTCATCATTGTATTTTATATTATTTCAGCAAAATCTGACTGGCTTGGAAATTGAAATTAGTAACTTGAAAATCAGACTTCAAAAATTTAAAATTTAAGTTGGATTTTGTTGAAAAATAAAAAAAATGTCGGCCCCAAGATACACTGTTCAAAGATAAAATTTGTAATTTTCAGAATTCAGATAAATATGTAGGCCTATCATTCGACCAATTGAAATGATAACTAATTTATCCTATAGTTGTCATGGTTATATACAAATGTCAAAAAAAGTTGAAAATTACAATTTTTATCATAAAAAATTATGCATTTATAGTGCTGCCTTATTTATTATTATAGTTGTAGAATTAAAGATTAAAAAATGTAAAATATTGAGATTGAAATGAGATTGAAATGTGTTCATTGTAAAAGACTCGAAGTTTTTGAATGATTTTATGTCAGAGGGTAGAAATGAAACTCAAATTATTATTTTCTTGTAAATAAAAAAAAAATATCAAAATCTGATTTTCTTGTCATTTTAGAAATCAAAATAAAATCTGAAGTTATTTGTTTGAAATAGAAGTTCTATAGCACCATAGTTTGGGCTGTAGTCTAAATATACCTATTGATTTGAATTTAAAAATTTAAATCTAACCAATCGGAAATCAGTATTTTTCAATATATCTTTTGCCATGGTTATTTCTACTTGCCAACATTCCTTTAAGGAGACAAAATTATATTCTGTTTTTTATGGGGAGTTTGAGACGGTTTACTTTTTCTGATCTAAAAACAGAGATTAACTAGTGATTGAAAAATTCTTAATATCAAAGTTTGTTGAAAACTAGGACTGGTTTTATGATTCCATCAAAGGAGAGCTAAAAATTCTGGATATTTTGAAATTGACACATGCTGCCCCCTTTAATTCTAAGAATGAAAGTGCCAAAACCAATTTTTTTATTTAAGGTTTAGATTTTTGAGTATAAATCAGCTATTTTTACATTATTAGGCATGTTTCCAGGAATAATTAGGTGAAGGGCGAGTAGGCGAGAATTGTCAAGGGGGATGACAGTATTTAGCATATAAGAAATGAATAAAAAGGGATTTGAAACGGAAAATCTAAGTTGGGCCATCGTTTTTTTTACCTTCCCCTGGCCCCTGTGTAGAAATATCATTGGTGTATTTACCAATGCTGGCGTAACGGTAGTATTAACGTGTTCAACATCAGATTTTGAAAGTTTACAAAGATTTGTTTTTCTCTTTTGAGAAGTTTTTTCTACCATCACTGCCTTTATTTATTAGTGCCTTATTGTTGAATAATTTTTTTGAATATATGAAGAAAGCTTGATGCCTGTAATCTGTTAATGTACAAAACAGACCATGCTAACTCTTTTCGAAACACCTGATGGTACTTCTTGTATGGGAAGTCCACTACTATATAATTATTGCACCCGATTTTGTCAGTCTCTGGATGAGATTTTTGATAACAGAATTGTTTTGCTTGTACAGATTTTTATTATTAATCACCAAAATTGGCAATTATTAGACCTACCATTTTCTAAATACAGTCTTTGTTATTGTTATTAATATTCACTGCCATTTGTTATCCCTTGTTTGTTATGAATTAACAGATCTCAAACATTTATTCTCACAAGTTAGGGAATTTTTCCCCTTTTTGAGAATATTATTTATAAATGTATTTAACCCTTATAACACTGAGTGTAAATGTAAAATGTATTCTGGGGCCTTTTTCTCTAAAACTTAATTTAAATATATCTTTATTTTAAGAAAAACAGTAATCTGATTGGATGATATTGCTGAATTTAAAATCAATCCTATTGATTGACCAATCAAATGACTGGAATACTTAAATCTACTTAAGTTTTTGAGAATAAAGCCTCTGAAATATGGCTTAAAGCTTATGATATTTACGGAAGAAGTAACACATTGCCTGTAGTGTACGATATAAATGTAATATTTGTGTATAGAACTGTGACCCGCGTAGCTGGTTTTGTGGGAAAGGGTCACAAGACAGGAATGACCCCAATTTATTAGTCTTTAAGATTTGTGTTCATGTTAAAATGTATGTAAACTGCCAAAATGTGAAATATTGTATGTAATATGATTAGATGTGTGAAATTATTGGTGTATATATGATAATTATAAAATGATGTATATTTTAACTAATGTGAAGACAAAATATTATACTTATTGGAGAAAAAATCACAATAAAAAACCAAATCAGACAGTTAGGTTTCTTTTTTGGAACGTCTCTAAAAAAAGACCAAGGGCCTGGTTATATGCAACGAGCTAGACCGGTTAAGCGGGCTGGCCCGGTTTGCCGAGTGTCTCAGGTTTGATGTCACTGTAGTCAATTTATACTGATTTATATTGAAAGCGTGCCAGTCTGGTTTCTAAACCGGGAAGCCTGTCTATCAGAGCCAGCCCGGTATTCACATAAAGACTATTTAATGGGTTAGCCCGGACTACTGATTTCATAATATGAAAAGAAAATATTGTTGATAGAGCTTAGCTTCTTCCTATATTATGGTACATAGCTGTTCCATTAAGGTTAAACCTTTTTATGATCAGGTCTATTGAAAGAATCACCTGAAAGATTAGATTAAACAAATCTGGGTTTCTTGTTGGATGAGACGAGACTATGTCTTATATTTTGGTAATGAAGATCGGCAATGCAATTCAAATTTAGTCTCAAGCTGTGAATCTGAAAATAAGAAAAATAATTGGTTTTTTACTTTTTATTTCAAAGACATTATGCATTTTCTTCCATGATAAAAAAAAAACAACAAAAAGAAACAAAAGTTAAAAATAAAAATACTGAGATTCTGGTGAGCATTTTAAAAATAAAACAAAGGAATTGATGTTAAAACAGGCAATTAAGTTAGGGCTGGCCTATAACTAGTATCTGGTTGTTTCAGAAATCAGAAATATTAGTACACAGATTATATATTTAAAGAATCAGATATAAGCCAGACAAGACATGTAGATAGTAAAATAATAAACTTAAAATAAACTATAGTCAAACAGAGATATTTCGGCTCATACTGGTACAGTCAAAACATAATCCAGTCCATTTTATTTTCAAGGGTGTTGCTGTAACTTACCAAACAAACAACCCTCTAAATAAGATACCCTTGAAAATATAATGGACTGGTTTTGTATATGTTTCGTCGGTACCCGGATGAGCCGAAATATCTCTGTTTGACTATAAAAAGACGGGAAATTACCTTAAAACTATATATAAGTACACTTCTAAATCTAAAATAAACCAGTGATTTTAAATCTGTATTCAGAAAATATAATTAACTGGTTTTGTATATGTTTTGATGAGCCGAAATATCTGACTATAAAAAGACGGGAAATTACCAATTATCTGTGTTTTAAGATAATTCTACCTTAACAACTATAAATAAGTACACTTCTAAATCTTAAATAAACCAGTAAATGAAATGAAATGAAATGAATGGAGTTTTACGTCCTACTTTCTGCACCTATATAGGTTAATTGAGGACGGGCAAACACCATGCAGTGTGCAATGAGAGAAATTTTGCCAGGACAGCGGCATTAGCCTGCTCTTATTTTCGATTTCCAACTGTCGAGGGATCTTTAACGTGCACAGCCAATAGCACACGGGGCCTCTTAAATAAATCAGTGATTTTAAATCTTTCAGATATCACTTAAGAAAACAACCCTAATAAATATTTTGCATTTTGGTTGTTGACAATAAATAGCCTCCATATTTACAAGGTATATCAATAAATAATAAAAAAAATTCACCATTAACATTTCAAAGTAAGTTAACCCAGGGGCCTTATTCTCAAAAATCATGATTTGAATAAATTTAAATTCAGCAATCTGATTGGATAATAAAGCTTCATTAACATACAGTTCAGATTTTAATTAATACAGTAATATGATTGGATAATTATAGTAAATTCAAAATAAATTCTAATGATTGACCAATAAAATGACTGGAATTGATAAATAATAAGTGTTCACGAATAAGGCTCCAGGTAAAATCCAACTTGCCAAACCTCAGTCTAATTAAAATCAGACCCCAATTTCGTTTTGTTCGGTTTTTTGAATCCGGTTTCTTTAAACACTACATTAGGGTCTGAGAACCACGTGCGATAGAAAGTGTCTACGTTAACCTGAAACATACCAACAAGACAAGATAAAACATGGTTTAAAAACACCATGAAACTATCACTTTCTCTAGAATAAATACACACACAATCTAACATTCTCTAGAATAAATACACACACAATCTAACACTATCACATTTATATATAACACATAGTCTTAAAAACACACAATTTTTAAATAAACATTTTTATTTAAAATTAATGTTTTATTTTTAAGTCCTTGGGCCTTATTCTCGAAAACTTAACTTAAGATGATTTTAGTATTCCAGCCATCTGATTGGTCAATCACTAAAATAGATTTTAAATTTAATATTTTTATCCAATCAGATAACTGTATTTCTTAAAATCTGCAAGAATAAGATCCCAGGACTTAAAAATAAAACATGTATGTATATTTATTTGCTAATACTCAAAATTTCTCATTCTCATTTCTTTCATTTTATATGCACATTTAAAACCATTACCATTAAAACTGGTAAAACAATAAGATATCTATAAATAGCTTTCATATCAGTCTATAAAATGCCAGTTTTTACAATAAAATACCAGTTTTTACAATAAAATACCAGTTTTTACAATAAAATTATCTAATATTTGGATTTCATTCATACCTAACTAGTTATAATAAGTTAAAAAATTCCACATTAATCTGACTATTTTAATTATTATTACTGGTATCAGTATTACGATGTCTGACAGTCGACGTTTCGTGTTGGGTATCTTCCTCGGGTAACAATTCCTCGCTACCCTCACCCTTCGTTTCATCTCTTTCTGATTCGGGTGCCACACAGTTGTCTTTTTCTCCAGTACACGATTCCGTAGAGTCAGATTCTGTCATTTTGATTTGAGAATCGCGATGTCCGATATTTTCTATCTCCGATGATAGTGACTGAGAGATATCATCCTCTGTATTATTAGATTGATCACTTGTCGTATTGCTGTCTTTTTTACCCACAATTTCAAAACTATCAATATCTGGACTCGAATCAGTTGATTTTACACTTTTTTCACCCTGAAATAAACATATATGTCATATAAAATACAGTACCAAAAATATAACATGGATTGCAAAATGTTTCGGAAATCCCCCCTCCCTAAATAGTTTAATGTCTCTGTCCTCACAAATTTCCCTTATTGCACACTGCACAGCATTTGCATGTCCTCTCCTACACCAATAAATTTGGACAAACAAGAAAGGTATAGACTCTTTAGAATCCCAATAAATTAAATCATCATAACATACCTCTTGATTGTCTTCCTTAGTTTTTTCACCACTAGATGGCGAAGGTGATGTACCAGCAGCAGCAGCAGATTTGAGGACATCTTGAACATCAGGGTTAGTCGACGCTACATCATCGACTTTATGAGATACGGCTTGCATAGCTTTTAATATCTGGGTCATTTGACTCTCTGTTTCTTCTAGTCGTTTCTGTAAGGCTCGCATTTCAACACTACCTAAAGAGAGTAAGAAAAACAACCTTTTTTTTTACAAAGATAACAACTAATTTTCATAAGGATCCTTTCTACCAGCTGGTCCTTGGCCAAACCTCTTGGTATTGATTTTACAAGGATAACAACTTATGTTCTCATGAGAATCCTGTTTTACAGTTGGTCCTTGGCCAAACCTCTTAGTAAATTAATGCTCTTTTCAAGATTATAAGCTTATGGCTTAAGTAAGAATTACACTGTGATATGACTTACTAATATTTTTATCATCTGCTTTAATTAAAAGTTTTTCAAGTTCGTTAGTTTTCTGTTGTTTTAAAAACTCCTCCATTTTAGCCTCTGTATCTAACGGACTCGTATCGTAGACTGTAGGGGGTTCTCTGTTTAAATATTGAGTTAAATCATCCGGTCTTTCTTCCCCTTCTCTTTTATTAAATACCTGGAAATTAATTGATTTATTAAAGCTATCATGTCCCATTAAATTATAATTCAATAAATCATTTTTAAGAGGTCAGTCTCAGTCCTACATTCAGTAGCTTACTCCATAAATTGAAAGTTCCATGTACCAGAGCATAAACCTATTATATTTGTAATTAAGTACTCGTAATCAATATCAGATTAGAAGAGAGTATAATTACTATCATTGTCATCCAATTATCATTGATCAATCAGTTATATACCTTCTATTGTGACATCAAATTACCTTAAAGCTATCATGATGAGAAAAGTGTCAGTTATTGGGGCCCATTAATTATACCTTCAATTGTGACATCAAATCAAAAATCATGACTATCATGAAAAATAGAAATATTAACAATAATTGAATTTTCTATTTGATTCCATTTTTTGAACCAAACAAGGTGACTTAAAGCTATAATGATTATAGAAATTGATAGTACTTACTTTCACCAAGGTGTATATCAGATATAAAACTATTCCTACAGCATAAAGTGGTAACACCACCCCCATCATACCCCTTCCACCACCCTGCTGGGCTCGTTCTCGCTCCATTTCTGCTGCAGCTCGTAAACCAGGTGGGGGGCCAGGCTTAAAAAATATAATTACATACAATCTTAAAATATGGATTAAAAATCTCCAGAGACACTACAACTCCGGAAAAATTTCTTATTCAATTTACTGGTAAATTTTCTACACATCTTGCCAAACTGTTGTTATGGATTTAGAATTTATATTTTGAGGTTATGATAGCTCCTACTTGAAATTACTTTGATAAAATAATAATTAACTCATGGTCAATTTTACTCACCCTCATGTGTGGTCTTGCATCCGGCCGTGAACCAGCCAATTTTGGGTCAGCACCCTTATGAGGTGGACTATCTGAAATGACACAAAAGTTTTAATTGAGAAACTGCACTGTAACATTTGAAGTGAAAACTAATCAAAAAAAATTGTACAGAAAAAAATGGTATCTTTTTATGAGTTCATGATAGCTTTAATATTTAATTATTTGACAGTTCTCGACTCATATTTTGATTTCAGCTCAAATAACAGTACTTACAAGGCGCTTGGTTCCCATTTGATTCTTTCTTGTGAAGCCCAAATATCCTTAAAGTAATCGGATGTAGAAATTTTGGGTATAAAACGGCAAAGCAGCCGACAATTATCGCTAATGTTCCTGCTGTTTTTAACGTCAACATTTTCAATCAATGGCGGCTTGATGGAATCTCACAGCTGTCACGTGACCAGTAATAAATAAGTCTAAAACAGTCGTTAATGGGTTTCCAATGTCAACAAAGTTAATGGAAGTAATTCAGTTGTATATTTGTCATCAAATATTATAAACATGGCCTTTAGAATTCCCAATCAACCCAGAAACAAGCCAGCAAAGTTTTCTATACCGACGCCATCTCGCGAGAAAACAAACATGGCGCTGCCCGTAAAAGAACTTGCTTCTTTGCTGAGGTGAAATATTTCGCCGTTTTTTCGGCTATTTTTGAGTAAAATGTCTTGATTATGACTGGGAGTAAAAAATAATGTCTCTTTTTTCTTAATTGGCAAGCTTGTTGCTGTGCATACACTTCTAATGACATTAATTTTGCAAAATTGTCTTTTTAAAAATTTAAGGAGGGGGGGGGGGGGGGGGGGGGGGACAATTGATTCTTTATTTTTGCAATTTTAGGAGAACAAATTATGGACTTTATTTATCCGTATTTTTGAATTGCATAGATGGAATTTGAACGCAGAATTTTAATGTGTTCAATCGAATGTATGGCACCATTTTAGTTAGATAAGAGGCCAAGTTGTCTAGGCTATATTCTCTTGTGTACAGTCGAATTGAATCTTTAAAAATTACAGAAGCTTCACTCTTACAGACATTTTAGACAATAATTCATGTGAAAACAAATGTTTATTTTCAGTGTTCTCTCAGAAGATGCAACTCAAACTCAAACATTCGAAGCTCTATCCACCAGTTTTCATCATTATTTTAGTAAACAGGATCATTTTAAAGTTGGATCAGCCATAGTAAGTGCCCTGTTAATGTTATAAATTTCGCATCATTAATTGATCGGCTATAGCAATTTTAAATCTAAAAATGGTTTAGATAACGACTTTAGATTACATGCCAGTTACAACAGTAAACATCATGCCTAAATTAGCAACCCACAAATAATTGTGTCCAAATTAACAAAACCGAGGTGCTATCTAAGCACAGCAGAGCCATAAATGCAAACATCTTTGATAATGACACCTCCATAAAAAAAGAAATTATATACCCCCCAGAGTGTTCTTAATTTTTGAAAATGTTTCTAAAGCCTTTTTAGAAGCCCTGCCCTATATTTTTGGCACTCCGCTAAGCCAATACAGGTCAAAAGCCCTGCAATCCCAAACTAATACAAACTGTGCTTTGTTCCTTGACATTATTAGTCATTCTGCATCACTGCTCTATGCCAAACGCCCACCAGAATTAGAACCCACAACAACCTGTTTTTTTTTAACTGATTTTTAAGTTAAGGAGTTGAAAACTATATATTTTTATTCAATATTTTCCAGGTTCTACTGCTGCAGAATCGAGATTTACTGCCCCACCCCACCCAGAAATTAGCTGCTATCTATTTACTGTATGATATGTATAAAACAGACAATGTTTCTGTCAATCCTTTCGCTCCAGTTTTTATACATTTACTGGTTAGTTTAAACTTTTCTTTACCTCTGTTTATTGTTTGTATTCCAAGTATGTGTATGTGTAGTCTAGCCTAATACATATGACTTCAAGGACTTGGGTGGATATTATATACTCTAATTAATTTTTTGATTAAAAACATACAAAGTACACTGATAGCATTTATTATCATTAGAAGTTACGCCGGTCATCTGTTGTTCAGGCAGTTCCTCTAAAACTAAACACACACCATTTTAAATGTAGTTTTATTAACCAATCAGATTGTTAAGTAACATATATCTATGTCTATATTTGTCAAATCCATGTATCGCTAATATTTTTTGTATATTTGTAGAATATTGTAATTGTATATTTGTAGAATATTGTAATTGTTTTTGTATATTTGTAGAATATTGTAAATGTTTTTGTATATTTGTAGAATATTGTTTTTGTATATTTGTAGAATATTGTAATTGTATATTTGTAGAATATTGTAATTGTTCTTGTATATTTGTAGAATATTGTAATTGTTTTTGTATATTTGTAGAATATTGTAATTGTTTTTGTATATTTGTAGAATAGTGTAATTGTTTTTGTATATTTGTAGAATAGTGTAATTGTTTTTGTATATTTGTAGAATAGTGTAATTGTTTTTGTATATTTGTAGAATAGTGTAATTGTTTTTGTATATTTGTAGAATAGTGTAATTGTTTTTGTATATTTGTAGAATAGTGTAATTGTTTTTGTATATTTGTAGAATATTGTACGTGTTTTTATATATTTGTAGAATATTGTATTTGTATACTTGTAGAATATTGTAATTGTTTTTTTATATTTGTAGAATATTGTAATTGTATATTTGTAGAATATTGTAATTGTTTTTGTATATTTGTAGAATATTGTAATTGTTTTTGTATATTTGTAGAATATTGTAATTGTTTTTGTATATTTGTAGAATATTGTAATTGTTTTTGTATATTTGTAGAACATTGTATATGTTTTGTATATTTGTAGAATCCACCTACAGAGAAGAGTGAATCTGGACAATATGACCTCCATTGGGCTATCAGTCCTATTTCTCAATCAGAACGAGTCTTTTTATCTCAACTTATTACCAGTCCAACCAAAGATGTAAGATTTATTTCCCTTGATAAACACTCTCATTGCACACTGCATCATGTTGTCTGTCTTCATTAGTCCAACAGAACAGTAGGACGTTTTATTTCATTTCAATAAGTGTAGTAAAGTTTGACATAAAACTTATTTTCATTTCATTTCCCATTTGTGTTAAGTGACTGCCACTGTCAAGTGACATTACATAATTTTACTTTTTTGTTTTGTTTACACTCAATGTTCAGAGGGTTAAGAATTCTGAGTGAAGGATGCTTTGTCTTGTGTGAACCAAGTAAAAGCATAAACTGAACATAAGTCAACTGTCTTGTCTAGGTGATTAATGTGAATTCTTGAATAAAGATGATGTTATTTTGATTTCAGATGCACAAGAAGAATCCAACTCAAGTTTTACAAATGGAGGTCACGTCACAGCCAGTAAGTATGAAATAAATTTTTATTCTAGCTTGTTATGACAATTATTGGTCAGTGATGCAGGATGGAGGGGATGACCCTAATAATGGAAAAATATCTGGTCATAGACCTTATTCACGTGTCAGCCATATTGGATCCATTTCGAGGTTCTGTAGCAGACTAAAATCTCTGGACAGTTTAAAATAAAGAAAGCTAAAAGGCTTTATCTTTTGTCTTGTTATTTCCCTCATTGCACACAGAATGAATTTGACTCAAATTGGACTTCAATATCCCCATATAAGGTGTTTGTTATATAATTACAGTGTGATATTTCTGGTTTACAAGTGAACCTGGTAGAGAAACAGTCCGAGTTACCTCATCTATCTAAAGCTGCTATACCTTGTGTTGTACCTGATCCTGACAATAAACCTACCAGGTAATAAAAATAGTAGGATGTAAAACTCCATTCTTTTCATAGTCAGAAACTTGATGACTCTATCCCCAGCTTATACGTCCTGTGCTTGTGCTTTCGTAACATTGCTTAACTGGAATGTTACAACCTATAATTCCCAACCTCTGATAGATATTTGGATGGATATTGCTGGGGAAGAGTCAGAAAAACATAGCCACAAAAATTAGGGATTTTCCGTATTTCAGGCATGATATTGTATTTGCATATTTATAGTTTTGAACAGTTTAACAAGCCTGGTATGATCAATCCTGACGTTCAGAGACAAACACTAGAGAAATTATTAACTGGACCCAAACCTCCCGTAGAAAACGCCATGAAACCTGAATTTATACGACTGGCTCCTCCATTACATTACGCGGAAGATGAGGTAGGGAGAATTTAAGTCTTATTTTATTTTAAAGGGATATGTACATTAACCGTTTGTATAGATTTAAAAATATAAATGTTTAAGTAGGGATATAATTGAAGGAATTATATGATTTTCGTGCATTAGTAGTTCTTCTGGAGGCTATTTAGATATATTAAAGTCCTAAATCGACCATCGAAAATGCCCCTTTACTTCATAGCTAACAAGGACTTGGAGGTGAAATGGGGGGGGGGGGGGGGGGCCTTGTTTGTGTTGAATTTTTATTGGTACATGTACTAGATATTTCAAGTCATGCAACTTTACGATAAAATTAAAATTTATGATCAGTATCGTAGCTAGAAAAGTTTTGAGTGGGGGGCCAAGGTATGGAAAGGTTCAAATTTTGCCAAGGGAGGTTGGAGGTATGGGCCACTGAATATGAGATTGAAGACAGTAGGGCCTACAGAGTTATCAAAAGAGGCTCACACACCAGTAAAGTGATAACATTTATGTGTTGGGGTGGGTGCGGACAAGTTGGGCTAGCTTTATTTATTTTTAAAAAAAAAAGGCCCTAATCCAGTGAACTACCAACTACCGTACTATTGTAGGTTTACTTACAGGCACTACATATGTTCAAAGTTTCAATTTTTAAAAATTAAATTTTTCCAGTTAGTATGGATGAATCCGAGTATGAGTGAAGTAGAGGTAGCCTGGGATACGACGATGGGATTATCCAGTTCTACAGGATCGAAAGTTCGTAGATTAATGGTGGAGGCTTTCCGAACTCAACTTCAACCTTCTCAACAACAATTTATTTTAGATGAACTAGAGAAAGATCCTAAACTTGTTTATCAAATAGGTCTCACTCCAGCCAAGGTAATGGAAAAACTATTTTTTACTTCCTACAAGGATAACAACTGAGGTTCATGAGGATCCTTTTGACCAGCTGTCATTGTTCGAACCTCTTGGCATTAATTTTAAAGGATAACTACGGTACTTTGGTTAAGAAATAAATATATATAATAATAATAAGATCAATCAAGTTTTGTATTATATTTATTATATTTATATAGCTACCAGACCTTGTAGAGAGACATCCACTAATTGCTATAGAAGCTCTGTTAAAACTTATGGTGTCTTCTCAGATCACAGAGTAAGTTCTTTTATTTTTAGAACGTTTGCTTCCAGCAGATGCTGATATTGCAAACTAGGTAGTTGTTTGTAGATGTAGTTGTTAGTAGTTGACTAGTTGGATAGGTTCAATTGGATGGTACTGTGTTCTTAGTTTGGTTTTTTGGGCGAGAGGCTGCAGTAGGTTGGGGGGAGGGGAATGGGTTGTGGATGGGATTATATCCCTTTCAAAGTACATGTATATGAAAAATGTCTAATTGCTATAGAAGTTCTGAATTATTATTTTTTTGTAGTAGGCTAATTTCTCTGTGTTATTTTAGATTTTTTCCTATTCTCCGTTTATATTTCTGTGTTTTATTTCCAGTTATTTTTCTGTTCCCCATTGATATTTTTATGTTGTGTTTTTTTTACAGTTATTTTTCTGTGCTAGTGAATATGGAGATGTCGTTACATTCTATGGAGGTTGTTAATAGATTAACTACAGTAAGTTTATTATTTATACATGTATATAAACTAGGATTCAAACCATTGGCACCTAAATACGAATTCAGGTCTTCTAACATAAGTTGGTCCGTGGTCAAACCCTGGGCATTGATCTTTCCTGGATTATCTATTCCCATTTACAGCTGGGTGGACTGGTATTATGAGTGAATGTTAATGGACTTTCACATCCTGATTGAGAACTCTACTCTTATCCACAATATCTACTATTTGTTTCTATCCCAGTTAAAGTGATTTTCTAAACTTTGTATCGGGGACAATTTGCGCCATTCCAATTTCCATTCTGACGTCTGTGGTTCTTGTAATTCCACTAAACGTGTTTTATGACATCACTGACAGTGATCTGCATAGATATCAATAGTAACTTCCGGTAGATCAGTGGGGGTGACGTCATAAAACACGTTAGTTTTAGTGGAAACCACTTTACAATCCCTTTAATGTTGTCATGATTGTTAAACTTGGCTTGTCGAATTGTTTTATATTTTCAGCAAGTTGAGTTACCCCCAGAGTTTATCCATCTGTATATATCTAACTGTATCTCAACCTGTGAAACTATACAAGATAAATATATGCAGAATAGATTAGTTCGACTTGTCTGCGTGTTTCTACAATCTTTAATTAGAAATAGAACCATAGATGTCAGGGTATGTACTGGTATTTTCCTTCGTATTATAATCATCTATTTTTTTAAATGTCATAATAAAAATCTGTACAAGCAAAACAAGTCCGTTAATCAAAAATCTCGTCCAGAGCATGACGAAATCATAATTATATTGTAGTGGACTTCCAATACAAGAAGTACCATCAGGTGTTTCGAAAAGAGTAAGCATGGTCTGCCTCAATCCTAGCCTATCAGAACTTATAACAGAAAACACTGAGGAAGTATTATGATATTACACACTTCTTTGATAACAATTAATCATAAGTCAGAGAAATAGAGTATCGCTTGGCACAAATAGGCAATTCTAAACAGGTTCTGTCTATTTTATGTATGGTTTCTATCAAACAGTTCTTCTCCACCATTTTGAATTGTGTCTACATCTACTATTCTTTGTGCACATGTTGAACACATTCTGAACGAATGAGTGCCCAGCTTCATTAGCCCAATAGGTGAAGAAAAGTAGGATGTAAAACTCCCATTTCATTTTATTGAATGTGTGGTCTATTCCATAAATCTAGAACTTGCAGAACTTATCAATCCAGCTCTAACTTAATGCTTGAATATGCTCTATTTTCTCGTTTCAGGATATATTTATCGAAGTCCAAGCGTTTTGTATCGAGTTCAGTCGTATACGAGAAGCTGCTGCGTTATTTCGTCTATTAAAATCTCTGGATAGTAACGATCCTCCGCAACCCAACTCTAATTCACGATAAAAATAAAGGGGACTAATTAGAGATACTAGTGTTCTAGGTATCCTCGTATTAATTAAAGGGACAAATTAAACTGAAAATAATGAGAACTTGGGTCTTGAGTCAGAACTAGAACTTATAGATTTCAGGCTGAACATTCCTCCAGGACCAAAAACAGAAAATTTCAGCTTGGTCAACGACCTTTCTATGTGAAACTTGCAGAAATCTTCATACATATACAATTATACAAAATACCTTATTCACATATTAAATATATAACAACAAAACAATCGGGATTCCTTTAGCTAAATGCAGGCACCAAATTTGTAAGAAAAATTTCAGTCCTCTTATTTGTATCTATTATATTGTTTAAGATTTAAACGACATATAGAAGCGAGGAGCACATATAACAAAACACACAACAATATTATGGAATATAACACATTTCTTGAACACCTTATTAAAGAAGTGTGTCTTATCCTATAACCGATATGAGAAATAAAAATTTCAAATTTGTATCCAATGATATTTTTTTTTTCATATTCTGTGTCTGTGATGCATTCTAGATAAAAATGATATCCCATTGAATAAATATGGTATTCAATGGGTGGTATTCAATGGGCGTGGCCAAGCTTTAATGCATGTCTTTCACTCCTTACTAACAGTCAAAATGGCGTCGGACAGGTTTGCCTCTGTTAACTTCGAAGGAATAATTAAAAGCGGATGTAACAAAAACACGAAAAAAACCTTTCCGAGACTTTTTCGCGTCAAAATTAGCGTTTTGTCAAGATCGTTTACTAATAACTGTCAGTGATGTTTAATAACATGTAAAGTACAGGATGAGTAAAAACCGTT
This sequence comes from Lottia scabra, assembly GCA_029955415.1. Classification (NCBI taxonomy): domain Eukaryota; kingdom Metazoa; phylum Mollusca; class Gastropoda; family Lottiidae; genus Lottia; species Lottia scabra. The sequence goes on along the minus strand of JARJEI010000003.1, from coordinate 6,848,215 downwards.
TTACATATAACGAAAAACAGGGATCGGATAAATAGGTTATCCAATGGCAAACTCGTGGATATGGTTTTTATGCCACTCGTGTTTGTGATATTTTCACTCGTGGCTGCGCCACTCGTGAAAATATCACAAACACTCATGGCATAAAAACCATATCCACTCGTAGCCATAGGATAACCTCTATATATTCTATAATATTATCTTGTGTTGAAACGTTATATGCTTATCCGTATTAAAGAAGTGTGTTATATTCCATAATATTGTCTTGTGTTTTGTTATATTATATTGTAAGCGGTTAAAATTTTTGTTCCCTAATCTTGTTCCTTTTAAATTGATCAAAAGCAAGAATTCACTTTTAAAAAGTATATTAATTTAGACAAAAATCATTTTCAGAAATAATTAGTTGACCACAATTTCTAATGAAGCTGTCGGACAGCTGCTGTCCTGATGAAGATTGTTTCTCAAAAACTCAGTCTCTCTTGTTAATTATACTCCATGATTTCATTAAAAAAAAAAACAACCTTAAATACAAACAAATGCTGAATTAGAAATGAGCCTCAATATGGATCCAAGATGTCCAATGCGTCTTTAAAATATTTTCATGATTCTATTCTCAAAACAAAACAATTATCACAACAAACACAATTGATTTACTATCAAGGCACCAAAAATTGTTTATGATAATAGAAATTTTTCTAGAATCTCTCATGGTTGAGGTGAGCACTATAATCAAAGTTATTTTGGATAATTTATCACTTAACTAATCTTATCTTCGATCCATCACAAAATCAATCGTAAAGTCTGGCTGAATAATTGGCCAAAATCAACTCAATTATCAGGTTTTTTAACCTTTAGTCAGTTATGAGAATCAAAGTTTCTTTCTTTCTAGACAGATTGGTTTCAACTCAGAACTTTCACACTAGACAAGGTTTTCATCTCTAAATTTTTCACTCTTGATTTCCAATCCCTAATCTCCCCTTTCAGAACTGTGATTCTTGCTTCATTCTCAGCCTTGTAGATGGCTGTATAATGGCCTTTTTGCTTGCCCTACCCTTACTTTAGAACTTATAGGTTAATGGTGGTACCACTCCACTCCTTGCCCTAGCAGCACTATGCCTCACACCCCCTTAATGTTAGTCCCTTGCCTTGCCCCACCCCTCACTCTAGATCTTGTAGATTAATGTTAGTCCCTTGCCCTTGCCCTTGCCTTGCCCCACCCCTCACTCTAAATCTTGTAGATTAATGGTAGTACCAGTAAAGTCTGATTTGTTACAGCTAGAGGTTGGGGTGGAAGAAAGATTATTTAAAACGTCGTCACTAGAATCCATCAAATCTTCAGGATAAATCTCGGGATGAGGGGGGTCATCCTGGAAAATAAAAAAAACATGATTCACAATTTTTTGAAATTATGTAAATACAAAGAAGACAATTCTGTCAATTAAAAATCTCGTTCAAAAAATTTCAAATTCGAGAGAAATTGTTGTTTAGTAAAGGAGTTCCATCATTACTAACTCCATGCCAAACCAACAAAACAAATCAGAAAATCATCACTAACATGGGAATTCATTTGTAAAGAAAGGAATATGAGAAATAACGAGCCCTACCTGTAGAAGTTGAGTCTGAACGTAAGTTATTCCAGTCTCAGGGTCACGGAACATCAATCCTTGTGAGTTAGAAATATCAGCGGAGGAGAAGTCTGTATTAAATGCTGGTAAAACTAAACTGTTAATCTTCTCGTTCGATTCTAAAATAATACAAAGTTTCAGATTTAATTAAATTATACTAAGTACTAGCTAACTTGGGTCGTATTCTCGAAAATTATCTCAAAATATATATAGATTTTAGGAACAGGATGTATTTTTTTTCTGGAACAGCCCTAAAAGACAATCCATATTGAAAGAAATACAGTAATCTGATTGAAAATTGAAAATCAATTTTAGTCATTGACCTATTAGATAACTAAAATAATCTTTAGTTATCCGAGAATAAGGCCTGTGAACCCCAAAAAAACTTGCAATCCTAAAATAATAGTTTACAAATCTGGGGTCTTATTTTCGAAAACTTAACTAAGATAAAATCACAATTTTAAGAAATACATTAATTTGATTGGATAATATAACTAAGTTTAAAATCAATTTTAGTGATTGACCAATCAGATGACTTGAATACTAAAATTGTTGTAATTTAAAATTTCGCGAATAAGGCCCCTGGTGGTACTAAGCAAAATAAGCCCCTTGCCCAGAGTAAATTTCAAACAAGATAAATTGTCATCATCATTAAATTACCTGTGTGAAGATTGTCCAGATTCTCCGAGTCTGTATTTAAAGCCCGGAGAGAATGCCATCGTTTACGAGCCCTGTCACTCATTATATGGTTGCTACGGTAATCAGTTCTAGCTGAACCACTGGTATTCTCTAACGCTACACGACTTATTACTGTAGGTACTGAAATAAACAACGTTTTATTAAAATATCAATTATTGGGACTAAACGACATGGAGTTATTCACCCACTAATCTGAACCTGATTGGGCATTCGTGGATAGGCAAATACCATGCAGTGTGCAATGAGGGAAAATGTTTCTTAAGGAACTGACAAAAGATCAACTGTTGAAATCTTGTAGGTTTTGATTAGGAACTTGCCTTCCAGATCTTTTAATTTTTTTAAATTTCTCCAAGGAGGCCGGTTAAGCATTTTTTCAGCGGGTGGAACACTCTTTACAGAGAGAATAGGAGTAAAATGAAATTAAAATATATACATACAGTCATGTGAAACAGTATTGTTGGTAGAAGACGTTGGTTTAGTTGTATGGACTGTTTTACCAGTTAATAATGATACCGCTGTCCCCGTATTGCCTTGCTGAACTGGTATTATAGAACCCGTGTTGCCCTGAACTGGTATCATAGAAGCTGTACTGCGTTGTTGAACTGGGATTACAGTTCCCATATTACTCCCATCTCCAGTCAACATGACTGCTTCATTCACAGAGCCTGAAATTTTAAAACATGATATTTTAGTATAAGATTTTAATGATATATAGAAGCGAGGAGCATAAATAACAAAACACAAGTCGACATGCGTATATTGTGCTTCAAAGTTATGTTCCTACTCTATTATGAAATGTTGTTTTAAGTCCTTCTTTTCTGCACCTCATGGGCTAATGAGAACAGATGATTAACTTAGATCAGGTCTTCTGAATTAATTTTTTGAAGGGCCAAATGCATTTTATGTAAAAAAAATTATATAAGGGCCAAAACGAGTGTTTTAGTGGAAGGGATCACTCTTGAGGGACGATTCTCAAGGGCGTTGCAGGCCGCCATTTAAAAAGGCCTGAACTTGAGGTAACATTGACTTTTTTTTTTTTCGACTGCGATTAAATCGACTGAATAAAAATTAAAGCTATGGACAGATATTTATTACTATATTTTAATTGAATGGTATAAGTAAGAAATCTTACCAGTATTGATGAAGTCTGCCGTGTTGATGACACTATTATTATTATTACTGTTAGCTTGAGTGTCGGTTAGTAGCTGTGGTATAGAGACATCTACAAAGCAACAAATAAACTACTTAGATTTAAACAATGAAGCAAAGATTAAAATTAGGTAAAGTTTTATGCCCCTTTTTTCTGCACCTGCTTAGGCTTCTACGGAGAACGAATGTGCAGTGTATAATGAGGGAAGTTGTGCTAGCGGAAAGCGCCATTAGACTTCTCCTTTTTGGTTTTTATAACTGTCAAAGTAACTTAATCATGCTCTGCCTGTATCAAAGTAGGTCTAGGTTTATTGTCCATTGAACGAATAGTCAACCCTTATAACCTGCAAGGAACCGAAGGTATCACCTGGACCTATTCCAGGATGGAACAAAATAGCCAAAAAGTGTTTAAATCACTAAGCCACCACAGAATCTGACATTTAAATAGAAACTTACTGATAGTACTGGGTGTTGGAGTCTCAGTAGACGAGGTTATCAAGTTGTCTATAGTTGTATCTGATATCTCGTCCCCAGTTAATAACGGAACCAGATCTAAATTACTACCCTCGCTTCCTGTTAAACATTAAACATCATAAAATAATAAATAACATAAATACCATGAAATAAATCAACCAATAAATAAGATAAAATACAATAAACATCATAAAATAATAGGATAAATATATAATTAAATCAATCAGACAATTGGATATTTCGACAAGGGAACAGTTAGTAATTGGGAGGATCAATTAAAAAATGCCTGGGTTTTCAACTAGTTTTCTCAATTGTCTCTGATGCAGGAGGAAATGATCATGTCTCCTGAATTGTCTGTTGAAGTCATCGGAAACATGCTATTCCGATGCATGATAAAATCACAGCATTTTGCTTTTTAATACAAACTAAATTGTGGCATAGGTATAGGTATAAAAGTGGTTGCAGACTGTGGACACTCAATGCATATCCACCCAAATAATACAAAATATTACAATTTTTTCTGACATATAGCCCAGTTTGTGTCCCCGGGAAAATGTTCATATGTCCCCCAAGTTGAAAACCCAAAGTCTAACAGATAGTGAATAAATCAAACTAACCTGGAGTGACGTTGAGGTAATGTTTCAAAATATGATTACGTAAATTAGATTTACTAGCGTAATGACTAAGACACCCGTCTATAGGACAATGATATGTTATCTTCTTCTCTGTTGATTCGTGTTTCCTTAAATGAACGTTCAGACTTCCCTTAGCTGAAAACTTAGCCATACAATCTGAAAATAGAGTAACATTATAAATAAACAGGACATATTAATTAATGGTTTCCTGAAAGGTGTTGTAAATCAATTCTGTAGATTTTATGGTTTATATTTGTATGAAACAGCCAAAGGTATTACCTCAATCTATGCTGCAATTGAGCCCTGGTTTTTCAGGTTATAAGCAAGCAAGCATCTATCTCACTCAGCAACCATAGGTCCCAAAAATAGCGTTGACAAAACTATCTGAAATCATTACCATTCTAATTTCTGTGATTGAAAACAAGATCTTCAGAAGAGTGAGCATAGCAAGTGTTGAGAAATTGGTCAGAGAAAACTATCTGATACGAAAAAGAAACAAAAATCTTACTTCCTACTGGACAGTTGAATGGTTTATCACCGAAATGAGTGATCATGTGACCTTTTAAATGTTCCGATCTCATAAACCCCTTTAAACAAATATTACACGTCCATCGTCTTAATCCAGTATGTTTCGCGGAATGTCGTTTTAATTTACTAGCTGTAGCGAACGCCCACGTACAACCCTAGAATAGAATAATTTATAACGTCTTTCACATCAATATTGAGGTAGTATACTTGAACAACCTGGGTCCGGTTCCTAGCATTTAACTAAGTCCAAGTCCAATATTCAACTTGAGATTTTCATACTAATTCTTGCATAGATTCAAGACAACTAAGGGCTTTAAGCACAATGCTAGGAACTGGGCCTAGTTGTTATTTTCAACGTCTGTGGTTCTTGCAATTCCACTATAACTAATGCGTTTTATGACGTCACTAAAAATGATCTGCATCATATGTACAAACGTAAGGTATCTTTTCAGTATGTTGTACCTCTCTCCATAACTCGAAACCAGACCTACCTCATACGTACAAACATAAGGTTTCTCTCCAGTATGTTGTCGAGTATGTTGCTTTAATCGACACATTTTATCAAAAACTTTCCCACACCCCTCAAATTTACACTGGAGATCCTCTTTCTCTATAAGATGTACCCGGGCGTGAGATCCCATACAATTCCTTGAAAAAAACACTTTATCACATCCTTCATGGGGACACCTGGAAAATAACATCAATATTATTTTAGAAATAAAGTTTTATGTCTTACCAGGACAGCGGCATTATCCTACTTTTATTTTTTTGGTTTCCGAATGTCTGGGGTCTGTAAATGCACATCCTGTAGCAATCAGGTAGACCTTCAGATTACCGTAATTTGGCCACGCCCAGTATTGTTGTTAGTATCTCTAGCAATGAAGTAATATTAAGTAGCATGATTCAACATTATGTATTATCTATATTTTATTTGTATCTTACTTGTAGTTTTTCTCCATACCAGCGTGAGATCTCATATGAAGATCGAGTTGCCGTTTGTTAGTAAACTGTTGACGACACGATTGTTTCGGACAGATCTCCGTGAAAGGACGTTCGTGAAGTTTTTTATGTGAATTCAGATTATAGATTGTGGTAAATTTTCTTCCACATCCCTCAAACGTACACTGAAATAAAGATGTTGATATTTTCATTCAAATATTTGACTTGCTCAGATAAAGAAAAGACACATTGATTCCATGCAAATCAAGCGATTGTCAATTAAAAGATAGCTTGCCTGGCAAAGTAATATACGCCTACTGGCAGCTTTGTTTGAAATAGAACATACAGACATGATTTTGCCAGGAGAAAAAAAAAGCTGAAAATGCAACTCAGTCAGGCCGGGGTACTAGGGGCCGCCTAGGCCCCCAGAAGCTCTGAGGAAAATGGTGCAAAATCCTGATATCTGGCGTTTCCTGGCACTTATTTTGAATCCTAATAAAATAGGAATTTTTTACAGTGCATTATATAATTTACTAGAAAAATTCCCATAAATGAATATTTTTAAATAAAACAGCAATGCCATCTATGAATTTAACCCTATTTTTCATACTTTTGTCGTGTAGTTAACATCCTTTCCGCACAGCTCGCAAAATGCCATTCCCTTGGTATTTATTTTTCGAATGAATCTACAACTAACTCTCCATCAACTTCCCGTTCTAGCCATTCCCATTTCCAAACATTTCTAAGCCCCTTGCCATTCCCTTGGTATTTATTTTTCGAATGAATCTACCAACTAACTCTCCATCAACTCCCCGTTCTAGCCATTCCCATTTCCAAACATTTCTAAGCCCCTTGTCTAAATCCTTCGTATCAAATTCTCTTTCGACAACACGGGACGCCATTTTTCTCATCAACACGTAGACGCTATCATCCAAATAACCGATGTCTGTGTCAACGAGAAGTCTGGGTATAGGAGACTACTAAAGCCAGTAGACGCTATCGTCCAAATAACCGATATCTGTGTCAACGAGAGGTCTGGGTATCGGAGACTATACTATAGCCAGCGGATACAGTAAAATTTTGATATTTTCGTCAACAGAAAACGAATCATTTAAAACGAACCGTTCAAAATCGGGATTTTGTGAAAAACGGAATAAATTTTAAAAAATCGAAATCAGATTGGACAAAAAGCGGAATTCCGCTTTAAAACGGAGGAAAATCATGTCTGAACATATGGAATTTGTCAAAATCTTTTAAGAAACTGAAGCTTTTACAAGCTACAACACTACACATACAATTTTTTAATCTATAAATATTTTTAATAAGGACAAACTGACTTTCATGTGAGCATTTGACAAAATATTTTAAAAACTAAAGCTTTTACAAGCTACAACACTATACATACAATTTTTTAATCTTTAAAATTTTTTTAATAAGGACAAACTGACTTTCATATGAGCATTTGACAAAATATTTTAAGAACTAAAGCTTTTACAAGCTAAAACACTATACATACTATCTTTTTAATTTTAAGGACGGACGATTTCATGGAGAAATAAAAATGACAACTTTTGGTGCAACAATAACTCCATCAATATTCTTCTAATCATAACCAAAATCAAAATTATCCAAGATCTTGGTGAAATAATCATTAATTCATAAATCTAACATAATTGTGGCCTTTATCCCATTCATAAACCAAATTCTGATTGAGTAATAGACTTTATATTACAATGTAGGACAGGCCTTCTCAATTAATTCATGTAAAGGGCAAAATGCATTTTATGAAAACATATAAGGGCCAAATAGAGCTTAGGTAGCATAGGGATTAGAGCATTTAAGCGAAAGGGGTCATTATTGAGAGGCCATTCTGAATGGCGTCGCGGGCCTTCATTTGAGAAGACCTGATGTAGGATATAAAAAATACTTACGTGAAAATCTTTCCGGCCCCCGTGAGCCTCGGCATGACGTTTTAATTTATAGGCTGTGGTAAACGCCCAATCACAACCTGGTGATGAACACTATAATAATAAAAAATATATCGTTTAAATTTTAATTTCTACTACATGATTTCAGTTTTGGCTGGTTTTGTGTGTAGAAGTTTATACTCCTGCTTATCAGAAATACAATTCAATAGATTTTTTGGGGAAAAATAAAGCTAACAGAAAATTGTGTTCCATTATCTTTTTCTCTAAGTATTGTGATAAAATTATGGAAATAAAAATTAACCTTATGTGGACGTTCACCAGTATGTCTCATCTGATGTACTTTTAACTTGGATAATTTTCTAAAAACTTTATTACATCCTTCTTCTTGACAGATCCAGATCTTTTTACTCGGACTACCCTGGTTATAAAATAAAATATCTTTTACACTCCTTATTCCACTCCATTCGGCTCAACCTTCGTCATTATGTTCAAGACTATCTAATGACTCGACCATGATAAGCAGCCATCTTGCCTGGAGTTTTATGTCCTGCTTTTCTGATCCTGTTTGGACTGATGAGGACAACAAACGTAGGCAATGTGTGTACTCTTATTTTTGATTTCCAACTGTCAAGGACACAGCTAATGGCATACGTGGCCTTGATTTATTGTGCCATCCGAATGGTTTTTCCATCAGCCATTCCGACCTGCATCACTGACAGGGGGAAACTGGGTATCACCATATTGGACTGTTAAAAATGAAATGAAAGTTTCTTAATAAAATATCTAAACTTACATCAGAAGTTGGTGGTACAGACAATATCATACCCTGACCTCCGTTAGATTCAGAATTAATCGGTAATAATAAATATCCTAAAAATAGAAAATAAAAACTGTATATTCATAACATTTGAACGACAATTAGAAGTGGAGAGCAGATATAACAAGAAATACAAAGGGAATATTATGGTATAACTCAATCCTGTCCTTTGTTTTTAAAGAAGAGAGTTATACCATAATATTCCCTTTAAAATATGTTTCTTGTTATATCTGTTTGTTCATTACGAATGTTATTAATTAGATCTAAGAAAAATATTCAGGATTGGTTTGGAGAGGCCAGTGGTTAATGTCATCGCAAGTCGTATTCACAACTGGGTTCTTTACAACACAAGAGTGCTCAGTTACAAACGCTCAAGAGTTTGTACTTGTTGTTCGAAACCCCAAACGTTACTTATTTTTTGGGGGGTAACATCTCCACCTTTGTTCTGTTTATCTCGGAAATCTTATCCTCTCCTGAAGAAGCATTATATGCGACAATTTGCGTCATTAAACTAAAAGTGAAAGCAAAAAAAGAGCTTTTGACTTTTTTATTTGTTATCCACCACTTTTCATTATGAAATATTTTACATTTATTGATATAATTACTCAAGTATGAAAAGTTCATTTGCTCAAAATTTGAATTCTACATGTAATAAACCAATAGCACCCCTCGTTAAGATATTTACCTGTGCCTTGAACTTGTAGAGGAGAAACTGCAGACATAACAGGTGAAGGCTGAGTTGGTGTAACCACAGTCGGAGTGACAGGGCTAGTGACAGCTGGGGGCGTGGCTTCCTGAGGTTGAGCCAAAGGTTGCAACGCATTTGTCGCTTGAGTCAAATCTGCCGTATTTATTAAATAGAGTTGTTGGCCTTGATTTGTATTCACTAAAATTTGAGTTGAATTCGCAACTTTGTCCGTAGAGATAGAAATTGTTGCTAGGGTAAGATTTGGTTGTGATGGATTCTCAGTTTCTGATTGGCTAGGAGTTGGCTGAGCGACGACGTACGTTCCAGTACTCGAAGGTATAATAGTCTGGGAAGGATTCAAAATGTTGATTTTCTTGGTGAGTTCCGACTCAGTTCTATTTTGATCAACATTATTTAAAGACTGGATAATGTTTCCTGATTGCCTAGTCTCTAACATCACAGGAGAAGAATTAGCACTATTTGACGAGTCAGTTTCGAGCGTCGATTTAACAGGAGTTATGGCCCCTTCTGAGTTTAAAACACCTGTATCCAACACAAAACCTTGTCTTTGTAGAGATTCGATTTGTTCCTGAGATAGCAGAATTGTTTTGGGATTTGATTTGTCCGATGACGATGGAATAAGATTATCCAGTCCTCCGAGTTGTTCTACGAGTCTATCGGAATCGTCCAGTCCTGATTGTGGTGCTATATGTATAATATCAGAGTTGACGTTGAGAGTCGAGGCTGTAAGAACTCCTGTATCATTACAAATACTAATCACTGTGTTTTCATCTACCTCTTCAACTTCTACAAATAAACAATAATAATTCTATAATAAAAATACTCAGTTTTCACATAGTTAAAGGGATATGTTCACTAACTTTTTGACCAATAAAATAGCTATTCGAAGTTTAAGCCTTCAAATTCCCGTGTAGCCATGATTATGAGCATTTTAAAGTAAAAAATACAAGTCGTTGTTTAGTAAGACTATGCAATATATAGAAACAACATAAACAGAAAATGAAAGTTAAATGTTTGGGTATTTAATTGAAGGGATTATGCGATTTTAGTGCAGTTCTAAGTTCTAGCACTTCTGGAGGCTATAGTATTTACACATATTTCAAGTCTCATATCGACCGTCCAAATTGCTGAACATACATTCCCCTTAACACCATGCTCCACTTGTTACAAATTTAAAAACTTTTATTTTCATGGACCCAAAGGAGTTTAACTAATACATGTGCCATGCAAGTGACAACCATATTTTGTAATAAGCCTTACAATTATAAGGTACCGTACCGTGCAATATATATTCGTACATAAAAATAGGTTGCCTTTTTCCTTTCGGGTGTATACTTGTACCCCCTTCGTTCTACACGCTTCTTAAAACTTGCTAATTGTACTCCTGTACAATTCCAACGTTTCTGAAAGGTGATGCTTTTCCCCCTTTGTAATAAGCAAAGTATCTAGGGTCGTAGAGCAAATGTAATGACGCCACCGTTTTGAACGAATATTTATTGCACGGTACTGTATTTCAAATTTTACTTCAGATCTCAATAATGTGGCCAGAGAGTAACAAGAACTTTTTATCATCAAATGTTTTATAGTGTGAAATATGGAGTGCATTCAATCAATAATTTTAGTTAAAATTTCATCAAGTGACATGCCCATGTGTTATTGTTTACATCATGACGTCATTAGAAACAATCAACCAATAAAAACTGTGAAATTTTACCTTCAGAAGAAATGGTTTCCATTTCCTCGAATAATTCGATTCCTTTTTCATCTTTTACTCCTAAATCTAGCAGGTCATTTCCACTAGATGCCATTCCAAAATCTACTCCTTCTAAACTTCGACATCTCGACTTCAACCATTCGGTATTATGTTCAATGACAGTTCGTTCGTAGCTGTCCAAATCTCCACTCGGCGACAATAATGCCATTGTTTCTTCACTCGTCTCAACTCCGCCATTTTCTAAACCAATGGATGAAACGGCTACAGTTTCACTCGCAGTTTTCTGAAGGAAGTCACCGTCTAAAATTGGACTATTTTCAATATATTCGTCAGCTGATGTGTTTTCATGTGTTGTTTGGTGGACGCCGCCATCTTTCAGCCCATTTTCCACCCCTGTTAAAGACATAATAGACCCCGGTTAGATTTTCTCTCTGGGGTTCGCCATTATACAGTTTATAGTCACGTGATAACAGGTACCCTGACGTCATCACCTGTTAAAGACCTTAGTCTTCTCTTTGGGTAGATGTAGCATCACAAGCTGGCAATGGCGAATTTAGTATCGTGAATGACAAAGAGCCCCTTTTTTCACTTTTGTTAAGGGGTTATTTCAATCAAACCGAAACCCGACTGACTGTCGAAAGTACGTGCGCATCAGATATTATTTTTATCTTAGTTTAGACTGAGTCGAAAAGGGGATTCAAACTCATAGGCCTAGCATCAATCGCCTAGCATCAGAAACATTTCAAAAAATTAGGTGGAGGGGTAGAGAAGATGGTTCCAGGATTGACAAAAAGGGGTAGGGGTAGTCCGAAACTTGCTGACTCTATTCCCAGCCTTTGATACATGGATAGATATGGCTGGGAGAGAGTCAGAAAAACTATAGACCCCAAAAACTTGCGATTTTCCGCACCTCCGCGGGTGCGGGGTTTTAATCGCATTTATTTACCTCGAATCCACACAACTTTGATATATTTGGAAAGATGGATGATTTTGTAGTTCAACCATACCATCATTCATTATCCCCCTACACCATACAGGCCATGTATGAGAGTCCGTAAAAAAAATATCCCGTTTTTGGGGCCTAGTTTTTCTGACTCTCTCCCAGCCATATCCGTCCAAATATCTATCAGAGGCTGGGAATAGAATCAGCAAGTTTCGGACTAGGGGAGGGGGTGTCTAAAAGCACCAGGCATGTAAAAACTTAATAATGAAAAAATTAAACTGCCTCCTATGGCGATTCCCTTCAGGCACGAATGATGATCTCTCCTACATTCTGACACCCCTCGGTAAGTTAATTTAATTCCTGGGATTAGGAGAATTTCAGATTGTTAATGTTAGTTAAAAGAGAGCCTACGCCCTTTAAAGGTAGCATACAAATATAAACTGTACAATCTATGTTCAAACTTGGTCGATAGGAGTATATATTCATCGGGGGGCTTACTAATTGGTGTTATAACGGGAGAAACACGTTTGCGCACAAAATCAAAAGTTTCATTTGCGCACAGTATAGGGGAGACCGGGGCTTTTTGGCCCGATTTTTACGTAAATCACCGTTACATGAAAACTATTTAATCTACAGTCCTCATATCTATACCATATGAAAGATGGACCATTTAGCCATCTTTTGAGACAGCTACAAAATTCAATGTGTTTAAGGTAACAGAGAATTTTAGCTTCAAACTCAATCAGTCGAAGTAGGCAAACTTGCCCCAAGTCGGGGCAAGTTTGCATAGCTGTGGTGCAAGTTGGTCCAATATAATAAAACAGCCAATGATAAAGTAATTAACGTATTTTTTACATCTGCGCACAAAAAAGCTCGACATTTGCGAACAAATTATAGTCTACATTTGCGCACATCTAGATTAGATATAAAACACAACAGTTGAACATTTAATAATTTAATATCAAAATATTCTACTACATTATATACATTACAACACAATGTCATAAAAATGTGTCTAGTAGGGCCTACTACACCATTTAAATTTTAAAGTTTATTTGATTCTGTTTGTACACTTCAGATAGGCCTACCGTTGATGGAAACTCTTATTGACCAAGTTTAGGAAATTATTTTTTTTGTTCTTTATAAGAGGTGGTATCACTTTAATATAGTGAAGTAATCATGTGTATCTGAAGATTTTCTCCTAATCTCCTCATCATCAGGAGGTCAGATGCATTTGACCGCAAGCAACTACAGACCTTACACAGCAAAATATAGTTAAATAAAAGATGGGCTAGAGAAAAAAATGAAATACATCCTCATGGGCCATGGTCCCCTGACAAACACCCCATGGCTCCCTAGATTGAGAGCCACTGTCCTAAGTTAATCCACCAACAAAAATAATGGTCACCATCAAACTGTCTCCGTGAAAGTTACGTAGCTGGAACTCAATTGACGATCCTCGACAGTTAAATCTGTTGATTTACTTCGTAGAAAAGGGTACTTTCAACCCTGGTCCCCAATCCCATAAGGTGTACAAAACCATTTCGGATTTTTTAAAATCTAGCAGGGCCTAAGAAGGATATTATGCTGCCACTGCCCTGACAATATTTCCCTTACTGTACACTGTACGGCGTTTGCTACTTCTCTTTAGAGCAAACAGTAGGACGTAAAACACCATTTCATTTCATTTCCCGGGAAGAATAAAAACTTTTATTGACGCTGATAAATAATTTATTTCAAATTATCGAATTTCTCATCATCATCTATTGTTGGGCATCACACTTCTCTTTCCACCATCACTTATTGGTTCAGGATAGACTCCTTTATACCCCGGGACTCTGTTATACAAGCCCAAAAGAAATGGAAGGATACTATCATAATGTACACGTCCTAAAACATGTCTGGTTGTATATGTTAAAGATGGTAAACGATGTCGTACCAGGAAACTTCTATATCCCGACCTGAAGATCCTAGAATCGACTTCCACATTCATTACCATGACGACAGCAACCAAGAAAACAACGGCTAGCTTCATCCTAAAAAAATCATGAAATAAAATCATAGGCTAATGAGTTGTTGGAAAAAGATTGTAAAATTAATGTTAGATGAAAGTCGACACTGAACCGACTCCTGAAAGCGCTGGCTATGGATTTAGAAATGTTTATTACCTTCAATGAGATTCAAATCCCCGGCACCTTATCTACAGCTCGCTACCGACTGATTTTTACAACAACTAAAGGGATTGTAAAGAGGTTTTCTAAACTTTGTATGTGTATCGGGGACACTGATAGCATCAATTTGCGCCATTCCAATTTCCATTCCAACGTCTGTGGTTCTTGCTAAAACTAACGCGTTTTTGACGTCACTACCAGAAGTTACTATTGATATCTACCAGATCACAAAGCCCTATAGTATGTAAAGTTGCGACAACTAATTTACAGGCGCCATTTTGGGTCCCAACGTCATAGCAAAGTATGACGTTATATATTGCGCTAAATTCAATGTAAATGCTGCTTTTGAAGCACGGTCGTCGAATATCCATTACATTATAGTGAGTGCAAGAAATAAAAAAGGAAACTACGTTATTTTTCAAAATTTTCAAACCCTACTCTGGGGGACTAAAATAAAAATCTCATCGTGGCAGCCCCGCGGTCAATAAAATATGACTGATAGGCAAATGAAGCTGTTCGTTCACTATTCGTGCCTCTTATCAGAAGCAACCACGCGTCTCTAAGCTAATCAATTATTGTATCCATTATCCACAGATCCATTATCGAAATTTGAGCCTTTAAATCCATGTGTATCCATACCCCCCTCCCCCTTGACAATTTTTGGTCCTTATAATTATTTTTTTAAATCAAAATATTTTTATCATTTTTATCAGATATTTTCCTGAATCTGAAAATCGTGTGTCCGAAATCCAAGGAGTTTTGGTGGCACCTACCCCCCTCCACTTTCAGAAAAGCTTCTCAGTCCCTGCTATCTACATATAGTTATGCTAAGGGCAATCTAATTAAAATTATATTACATTTCGTTTCGGTTATTTTTTGATTGTCGACTCCATGTAATTTAAAGACTTGTATAAGGAGGTCATCTTCAAGTGACGAAAATTTCAGCCAATCAAAAACTACCTTCAAGATCGCGGGTCTATGCATTGATATGCATTGTGGGAAAATTATGACGCAATACAAAATACACGTATTCAAATATAAACGGTGTTCTGATTGGCAGAGGGGTGGCACATGGGTGGCACGTGCTATAAATAGCTTATTCGTCAATAGAAGATGAGGTCTGAAGCTATATCCGAAATCCGTAAGATGATACACGACTACCAAACCAACAACAACCACCAGATACAGCTAGCATGGATCCCGTCACATGTCTACATCCCAGGAAATGACCAAGCAGACCGTTGTGCCAAGGAAAGTCTGAGTCTGGATGATATCGAACCTGTAGAATACTCCTACTCGGAGTTCTGCAGTATCGTGTCGTCTAGGGTCAACCAGAAATGGGCTGACATGTTAAGGAACCTCAACACCGCTAGATACCAGATCGATCAGAAGATACCAAACCAAACCAAACCAAACCATCCATCCATTGCAATCTGCAAACTGGTAACAAGACTCCGCACCAACACCGTTCTACGAGACCACACGTTCACCGCCATTAAATGTCGATGTGGCCTTATCGCCACCAGGTCACATCTCTTCATTGAATGCGCCGAACTGAAACCCGCTCGCAAGCAACTGACAGAGTACTTTGAAACCAATGGTATACCAACAACAATACAGAATATCCTGGCTCCACCCACGGACCACTGGTATAGAATAATGGAACTCATCTACAACTTTATTACCAAATCTGTCTTGAACAGATAGGCTAAGTTTCTAATTAAAGTTTTTTATATTATTTATTCACAACCAAATTAATAAGTTTCATTGCAGAAACAAAGAGAACATTTTTTCCCCCTTTTTTCGTTGAAAGCTTTTTCCCCCCTTTTCCTTCTTTTCTTCTCCTTTCTCACATTCTCCTCTTCCTTTCTTTTCAGGTCTTCCAGTTTTCCAACATCCATCAGATAATCTAACCAAACCAAACCAACAACTACCATTCAACTACCAGCATCAAGAAGAATAACCACGATCACAACGAGTTTGGAAGAATGAAGAAGATCGAGTAACTCACGCCACACCACCCAGGGCCGAGTTTCACTGCCATGTCATTCGACCCGACCAGATCTTACGAATTCTCCACTTACCAAACCAACAGCACAGTACCATCCTATTGAACCAATCAACTACCAACTACCACCACTACCAACAACTACCTAGTTTGCGATATCAGCTGACGCTGGAAGCGAACGTTAACTTGTCATCTACCAACCAACCAACCATAGAAGATGACCTCCTTATACAAGTCATTAGATTACATGGAGTTGACAATCAAAAAATAACCGAAACGAAATGTAATCTTATTTTAATTAGATTGTGCTAAGGGCAGAAAAGCGCATTTTTACGCCCGATTATGAGGGGGCACACGTTGCGAATTTTATCGGCCGAATATTATACAGTTGAACATGTGATGTGATCGGTACAAAATGACGGAAAACGAAGATGTAAATATTAAGTCAAGATATAAACATTACGCCTGATTATTTGAAAGATATCGATTGGCCGATAATAATAAAAATCCGTACAAGCAAAACAATTCCGCTAATCAAAATTCTTGTCCAGTTCTCCGTAACGACCATAATATTTTCTTCAAGAAATTTTAAGTTTGTGTGTCAATTAACCCTGTTTCTGTAATTTCACGGTTAATATTCGGACCCTTGCAAGAAAGTCCTTAGAAAGAGAACAAGCTCTAGCATATTGAAATGGTGAAATGTACGTGCCATTAGCAGGCGATTGTGGTATGTTACTGCACATGAATGGAAAATTAACAATAGGAAAGTCAAAGTCGTCACAATCTGACATTCTGTATGACAATCTGACACAAAGATCATGGTTGTTTTCAATTTTGAGAGGCAAATCCAAAGATGCTTTAGTCTTGGAATCAGTAGTGTCTTTAAAATACACCGGTAAAGAAAAGGCACACGAGTGAATTTGCTGGAGAATATAATCGCAGGTGAAAATAATTGGTGATTAAAAAAGTCGCTGCGATCGGGCGAAAAAATACGCTCGTCTGCCCCTAGCATAACACTTTTGATGTCGGCGATTCGTACGGCCGTAAAAATTCGCTGTTAATTATACCGGGCACATGAGCGTATTTTTTAGGGCGATTATGAAATTCGCCGCAATTGTGCGAAAAAATACGCTCGTGTGCCCCTAGCATGAGGGCCTACATTTATTCTTGGATCAAGCAAAAAGTTCTTGAAAAATCTTTTAGTTCGAACGCCGAGTTAACATTTACTCATAATCACGTGTTTTTAAAACGTATAAGCTGTTACTGCGTGTATGGTCTAAGGTTGGCTGCAAAGTTAAACATAAAGCGCATATAGGTCCAATTTTGTAGCCAACCTTATATGAGACCATACACGCCAGAGAATGTGGAACTATGTGATAGCCTACAAAGAAAATACATAAATATTCAGAAATTGAAAGAAAAATCATAAGTTTCCGGTATATTCATTTTTATAACACTACAGACCGTAGTGGAACTTGGGACCCAAAATGGCGCCTGTAGACGTTTTACGTCATATTTTCATGACGTCATTAGAATTCCTTGCCTCACAGCAGTGCCTCGTCTAAGGAATTGTTACTGGGCGGCAGTTAATTGAATAGGCGAAGTTGAAAACTAGATCGCCGGAAATGCAATCAGTCAAATAGTCTTTATGCACTTGGGATACATATTACCATGCCGTTGTTGACAACAACATAATATTCGTATTTCTGTTAAGTTATGTTAGATAATTTTTACATTAAAGAATTTCGATTGCTAGCAATAATTAACAATATAGGACTGCCGACTGGGACTGACTTTTGAGTTGACTGGGCGGCAGAATACCACCACTGGGCGGCAGCGCTGCCGCCTAGTCACAGTGTTAGTCGAGGCACTGCCTCACAGTTGTCGCAACTTTACATATATAGGGCTTTGCCAGATCACTGTCAATGACGTCATAAAACGCATTACTATTAGTAGAATTGCAAGAACCACAGACGTCGGAATGGAAATTGGAATGGCGCAAATTGATGCTAACAGTGTCCCTGATACACATACAAAGTTTAGAAAATCTCTTAACAATCTCTTTAAGCCGACAACAACTATACTAAGTTACATATTGAGAGCATCTGTTAATAAACTTCTGTTTTCATCAAATAAAATATATAAAGTTTCTACTTACTTGTTGTTTTGTTTGAAGAGATTTTCTCTGTTGGAATATCATAATTTTTCTCCCCAGATTTATACTCAATTCTTGTCAAAAATCATTAGCCTACAATTATATTACTTGATACCTTTTTGTGAATCGTTTGATACCTTTTTCTGAGTCATTTTTGAGTGACAGTTTGAAGCAGTCCGAGACTCTGCAGGCTGCGCATAGTGGAAATTATAGGTTATAACATTACGGTTAAACTGACATTGATACGAAAACACAGGCACAGACATGTGGGCATAACCTCTAGTGACATAGTATCATTAGTGCTGTTAGTTACAGGGACGCTGAGAAGGGGATGGGGGGGGGGGAGAGGTTCGGCGGGGGTAAGGAGGGCTCTGGCTTGCACAACTTTTGGCTCTTAAGAAAAATATTTTTTATCAAGTTGTGTTTGTCACTTTCATAAAATATTTCCTGGATCTGAAAATTGATCGACCAAAATCCGAGGAGTATTCCTTTAAATTTGATGTATATGATAAGAGGTAGTGTTCCTTTAAATTTGTTGTTAATTTTAAGAGATAGTGTGCCTTTAAATTTGATGTTAATTTTAAGAGGTAGTGTGCCTTTAACAGTGACCCTGAACAGTGATCTGAATGTAGGTTGCCGTCAACCCAGGGGCGGACTGGGCCGCATGGCCACATGGCTAAAGCCATGCGGGCCGGTATGCAGAGGGCCGGTTTGTGAAAAATGAAAAAAAAATAAAAATTATATTTTGGAAAAAAATTCAAAAGAAAGTGCCCGAAATCCGAAATTTAGTTGTTTGCGACCAATCTCTATATCTTCCAATGGTACCTCTAATAAAAATAGATCTGATTATCTTGATAATTTTCTTAATTTCGGTATGCATTTCCATTTTCTGGCCAACCGGTTTTGAGAGCTGGAGGCGCTAGGAAATCCAGGCCCGTAGCCCACCTAATTTAAATCTTGCCCCCTAAAAAAATCTTAAGTGTTATTTTTAAAAATATACATTGATTTTAACTGAGTCTTTGTAGCAAGAAATGTTAAGAATTGCGTTTCCTAGTATCGAATTCTCAAAATTTTCCTGTGTTCATCCCGAAGTCGGTTAGACCCTTAAATTCACCAGGAAATCGTGTTTCCGGGAGTCAAATTCTCTAAATTTTCTAGAATAGGTCCCTAAACTTCAGGAAATCGGGTTTCCAGGCTTCCAATTGGCGTTTTAGTTAGCAAAAAAGGTGTGTAATTCTCAAAAAGTTCTTAGTGACATACCTCAGACCTTATTCAATTAATAAGGAAATGTCAGGAAATCGCGTTTCAAGGAGTCAGATTCTCAAAATTTTCTATAGGTCTTCAAACTTCAGAAAACTTCCCATGCTTACGATTGCACTAATAAATGTAGAGAGGGCACTGTTATAGCGTAACATTGCATTGCAAAAACACAAGTTTTCCATGAAAGGGGGAAGGGGATGTTTTTTGGTGGATACTTAAACTGCCCCCTTTATTGGATGTTTGCCCCCCTAAAAGTACTTGGCAGGCTACGGGCCTGCGGAAATCACGTTTATGGCAGTGACTTTTCAAAATTTTCTGGGAGATGACCCATTAAGACCCCGACGCTCAGGGTCGTGCTTTCCCAACACACCTAAGTGGGCCGGTCACTGGAAAAAAGCCATGGCCGCGTCAACGCCCCAGTCCGCCCCTGCGTCAACCGGATGTAAATAGGTACCAAAGTGAAAGTTGTAAAAGGGATTAATATTGTATTAAGTCATCGTTTATAATTCTGATTATATTTATTGACGACAGTGTTATAAGGATTAACTAGTAGATTGATATAGAGCCTCGTGTAATATTTCAATACGGTGGATAAAAAAATAATGTGTAACTAATTCTAAGGATATACTATCAGAAATATAATCCAGTAAACATACAGTTAGGAGAAATGGAATAAAGTTTGAGGTTTTCGTATGTGTCCTACTTGAACCATAACGATGAACAACTCCTAAAATATTATCAGAACAGATAACAGTCAAATACGAAGATCATGTACAATGTATAGCAAAAAACGAGTTCAAGACTGGAGTAATGTATTGTGTACTCTTATAAACCTTCCAACTATCGAGGGATTTTAAACCCCCCATCTCACCAAGGATAGTTTTGATTCCGATATCAGACTTTATACCCGTTTTATGTTTTGGGTCGATAAGACGAATTATCGGATGCCTGCGAGCTAAATCGACCAATAACTGATACATTCTGGGTAAGTTATGGGGCCTTATTCTCGAAAACTTAATTTAGATAAATTTTAGTGATCCAGTAATCTGATTGGTCAGTTACTAAAATCAGTTTTAAATTAAATATTATTATCCAATCAGATTGCTGTATTTCCTTAAAATCTGGGGCCTTATTCTCGAAAACTTAATTTAGATAAAATTCAGATTTTAAGAAATACAGTAATCTTATTGGACAATAAAGCTATACTTAAAATCAATTTTAGTGATTGACCAATCAGATAACTGGAACACTAAAATCATTGTAAGTTAAGTTTTCGAGAATAAGGCCCCTGATCTTCAAAGTCCTCCGAAGGACCTATACCGAAATAGTGATAAAAGGGGGGATGGGGTTTGAGTTAAGGAGGGGAATCACGAACGTGATAGTATTCGAAGGTACAAGGTAAAGGCCTTTTATTTTCACACCGAGTAGTAGCAGAGTGCAGATAAAAAATAAACTTTCTTATATATACTGTATAACACTATTTTATTGGATCAAAATAATTCCACCTCTATAGAGTACACATTTTCTAAATGGTAAAATACACCACCTCTCCTTCTATTCCCGCCCCCATTTTCTTAAATATTTATAAACAACTAGATTTTTTTAACTCCTAAGTCAAGTTGTTGTAATAAAGATCTAAAACAGTTCAGTCTCTGTTTCTCTGTGTTTTCCAAAGTTTTTACCAAGTTCTTGAGGGTGGGTTCCATCTCCAGTAGCACCCTGGGGATATATTCTATATGAACCCCACATAATATCGCCCGACCCTCGCCAACTTGGCATTTCACTATAGCTGGCGGCGATCCAGACAGTTCACAATATCGACTTAGAATTTCCACGTCTGCTACCACTGAGGTCTGTTTGGAGTTTCTACTTATAGTGTCAGTAGGATCAGTTGTGTCATGGCCATTTTCAGGTAGCAGACGATCGTTCTCGAGAATGTCATGATTGGGATTCAGTGCTCCTGAATCAGACCCATTTCCCGCGGCTAGGCTTAATCCAGTTTTTGGATATTTGACTTCTTGGTTCGTGGTCGAATTTGAGTCGCCTACAGTTTCAGATACTTCTCCGTCACCTACGGAGTTTTGATCAGCAGTTTTACTCGTAATCGTATCTGCTCTTGAAGAAAGGTTTGTGGTCTTATGGGAATGCGTGATTGTAGTTTTGCTAGTCCTTGCATAACTTTGACTTTGTGGATCATCTGTGCGAGTATCACTGTCAAAGTTTTGATCACTGAAATGGGAATGGTCTAAATGCCTGCGTATTTGATCTAACCGTTTAATCGATTTAAGGTCACTAGAACCGGAATCGTTGAGAAGAAAACATCCTCCTCCGTAAAAATATGTTAGAATTATCTCCCTTGATGAACTAGACGTTTGGAAATCTATTGGAGCAGCCCTGGATCCAACTAAGTCGTTATATTTAAATCCTGGATACACCGGACCTTGTCCACACCCAGGAAAAAATTTGAGATGTCGCTCCCCACACACTTGTAGTGGCCCACCTTTATCAAATTCAATATGATCACAACCAAAATACCCTCCTGCACAGATACCTAGATACTTCCCTCCGTTTATAACATAAGATCGGATATTCTCGACACCAGCTGTACCTAAAGTTCGGATAAATCCTTTATCAAAGCCGCCACCAAACGCCATTAATGCTGCATCTCGTGCCCATGTTCCTTTTATTATGTCGTCTGGTGAAATAAACTTGACGTCATACCTCGTGGACAGATTCTCTTGTAAAGAACGTTTGAGGTGAATCTTGGACATGTCACTGGCACCTTCACCATCATAAATATACACTTTACAGTTAGTGGTGGACATTTTTCTCACTGATTTACAGACGTTTGTGAGTTTTCTCAGAATCCACAAGTTGATCATGTCATGGACACCTCTGGAAGCGTATCACAAAATGGTAATATTTTTAATATAACTGTCGATATCAGGACATCATTCTTCTAAATACAGACTTGAATACATCTACAAAATACAAATAAATTACACTAATTCGCCATTAAGAGAAATAATGCGAGTCACACTTTTCAGCGCCTTCAAGAGTTATCCCAGCACAAAAAACAGTCGTTTTGCCAAGCAGACATCAGTTCGTTTAAGCTTTAATAGGATACAAATTTCATTAGCATGAAGGGATGCCTTTAATGCCCGTAGACAATTCCACAAAACTTTTGAGTCAAACTGGTAAATTTTGTACAATGATAGTTTTCTGCAGTCTGTATGAGCATACAAAACAATCCTGTATAGAGTCCAACTTACTAGCAGATTGTTTGGTATAAGGACTTTTCTGTGGTTAGAATGAGACTATAACAAACCAAACTATAGTGTCCAACTTGCTAGCAGATTGTTTGGTATCGTGGTCAGAATGAGACTAAAACTATCAAGTGGTGGGACAATATGGAAGGGTATACGTGCCGAAAGTCTTTGCCAAGAAGAAATCACTAATGTTAGTAGATATCAGAGATATTCTGAGTGTATGTTGTATCAACATAACGTTAGTGAATTAGACATTTGTACTTAACATTAGGGCTGCAACGATTCACCGACGCATCCGATTAATTTTCAAATTTCGATATTCGGTTTTATATGGTAACGTATCGCGATACATCTTAGTTGTGTTTAATATATATATAATCCACTTTAAAGTGTTTCAAAAGAAGAAAAATGTTGAAAACTATCTCATTTCACGTGAGGGTTAAGTTGCAAAGGACCCTTATACTATTACACAATTTATATCTAAATTGTCCAAATTCACTTTTTCTTGACGTATCGTGATACTATCGAATCGTAAGCTTTTATCACGATTTTGTATCGTATCGTGACTTTGAGTATCGTTGCAGCCCTACTTAGCATAGACTTTTGGCACCGATACCCTTCCATAGGCGATGAGTTTAGTTGGTTGAAAGGTTCTCGCAAGAAATGGCTACGAGTGACCAATCGTATCACGAATACGGGTTTTGACATGGGAAATATGAGGAATGAGGGCATGGTTTGGACACGATGCGGGTGACAGTTTGACTGTAGTAGGCCTAACAGACAAGATAATTCGAACGATATAATTTTTTCACATCCATGGGGATAACTGTAGCACATGGGGATAACTGTACAGTCTGTAGCACATGGGGATAACTGTACAGCCTGTAGCACATGGGGATAACTGTACAGCCTGTAGGACATGGGGTTAACTGTACAGCCTGTAGCAAATTGGGATAACTGTGGGGATAACTGTACAGCCTGTAGCACATGGGGATAACTGTCCAGCCTGTAGCACATTGGGATAACTGTACGTACAGCCTGTAGCACATTGGGATAACTGTACAGTCTGTAGCACATGGAGCCTAGTTTTGTTATCCCGTAACAAACAAACCCCCTCCCCGGTATCCACAGTAAAACAAAGAAAAGAAGACAATGTTCAGATTATTTTAATATTTTAGAATTTAATGAATTCTTTTCGACTGCCAGCTGCCTTCATCACTTTTAAGACGTTGAATCTGACAGTTTTACTGAGAGGGCGACATTCACCGACAGTTACTGTGTCACCAACCTTTACATCCCTGAAATATACAAATATAACATTACCTCCCTTGAATATACAAATATCATAAAATTACCTCCCTTGAATGTGGAAACATAAATTATCACAATTTTGAAATAAAATCGAGTTTAAAAGGTGAATGTTCAACATTTTTGAGGGTTGATCTGAAATTTGAATATGTAAGAAATGCTGATAATTATGAATACATTTGGATTTGAAGGCTTAAATTTCAGAGGAGAGCTGTGAACAATATCGCCGATTTGCTGAGCCAAAAAATGGTATTATAGTCCTACTTTTCTGCACCTGACGCCATACCATGTGCAACAAGAGACATTTTTCATGAAAATTTTGAACAGTCAAGGTATCTAACTTGCAGTCTGTAAAGAACAGGACCCAAATTTATGGTTCCATCTTCACCATTACAGTGATTGATTTTTCCATGTCAGACAGCCCCCCCCTCCCCACAACCTACATCATGTAATTTAGCAAAAGTATTAATAACCACAGCCCTGGTTTGGGTGAAAATTCCACAATATTTCAGAATCATGGTTTGTCCTCATGGTTTTAGGAAGACCGTCATGATATATTCATCATTAATAAGACTGGATATTTTAAATCAGATCAGTTGGTTAAACATCCAATATAACACAAAAACTGGTAGAGAATATTTCAGAATCATGTTTTGTCCTCAGGGTTTTAGGAAGACCGTCATGATATATTCATCATAAATAAGACTGGTTATTTCAAATCAGAGATCAGTTGGTTAAACATCCAATATAACACAAAAACTGGTAGAAAATATTTCAGAATCATGGTTTGTCCTCAGGGTTTTAGGAAGACCGTCATGATATATTCATCATCAATATCGAAGTTCTTCATAAAATACAACTGTTCGAGAAAGTAAGACAACTATTTTGAAAAAGTACAGAAAATATTTCAGAATCATGTTTTGTCCTCATGGTTTTAGGAAGACCGTCATGATATATTCATCATAAATATTTTTTTTAGCCGGGTTCACATTATTTAACTTGAAGCAATACTAAGTCTTAGAATGAACCGAAAAATTAAGTTCTAAAAACTTGGTCAATAATAGTAAAAACAAACATAATCAAATAAACCCATAAAACTATGTAATTTTCCATACTATTACGTTATTATTGATAAATGTCTAAAATTGGATTAAGGGATTTATTAATTATTGAATATAAACATAGTTTTCTGGATTTATCAGATTATTTAGGTAATCTGTTTTATAATTATGCCACTAGGTTTGTCCCCTGATGAATATCGATGGCTCTTTGCTAAAAGTGAATAAGTCCGAAAACAAGATTTTGAGAAAATGGCCGTCAAAGTTTTTGAGTTAACAAAACCTTCCACCATTCAATTATTATTCATAGTTGAAGTTCCGTCTTTTGAATACACAAACTTGATCATGACATTTTAATACTACAATACACATTTTGCTTTTAGGTAGTGCTCACACGAATGGTGATTTTTACCATTCGACTATTCGACAGTATCATTCGATTTGCATTCGAATATTCGACGATATTTTGCATTAAAAAATCGCATTGAAAAAACGGCTATTTACAACCGAAATTTGTCGTTTATATGGACTTATAACTGTAAACAACTCGATAGGGATAATAAATGTCGTTTTTAAAGAGATTATTTACATTTTTGTAGCATCTGAGCCATAATTGTCAATGAATAATCCATTAAATTTTTCAATTTAAATCCTATGGTAATGAAACAAAATAAACACAGAAAAAAGATCATCGAACGTTCCTTAATCTGATTGGACAATAAAGATAGCTATTTATAACAACAAATCAATTCACAGTATTTTTCTACTTTCGTTTTGCTGGAGGTGATGGTCAAAGGTCAAAAATGTGTTCAGAATCCGTGTGCAAATCATAACATCCGGCGGTGCCATTTAATATGATTCTATACAAAATACCCGGCGGATCTATGTTTCAAATTATTTCGATGATATATCAAAGCATGTTTACATTTTATAATCATCTTTTATAACATTAAAAAACTGATTATCTACTGTTTTAAAAATGGTATTACGAAATGATAATTAGGCCTATGAAATTCGGGGACAAACAACCTGGTCCGATTTGTCTTGTGTCAACACCGTTCAATTTGAGCTTGGCTTTCTGTCATTTTTTGCTAACCTATCAGGATTTTTTATTGATAATAGTTCAAATCAGCAACTTTGAAGTTGAATTTTTTAAACGGAATATTGTAGTTTGCGGTCATCATGCAAGTTGTCTTGGTGTTTGGTTCATGTTTAGAACAGTATTCCAAACTTCTCTGTTCTTGTTTTTGCATTAGCCGCCATTTTAGTTTGACACGGGAGCATTTGATAGCGCAATGTTATAACTTTAAACAAATTCATCAAGTTATTTATTAGATATGCGAATAATCGAATGGTAAAATCCGATTCGAATATTCGCCAAAATGGATTCGAATTTTGATATTCGACTATTCGTGTGAGCACTACTTTTAGGGGGACAAGTTTTTGCAAAATATTAACCATTTTGGACTTATTCAGTTTTGGAAGCACAAGCCAATATTGTTATTCAGTTTTAATCTGCAAAAAGTGCTTATATGTACAAATTAACTCACGATGACTTCCACCAGAAATGAATAAAAGTGACATGTTCAATTTTGGCAGTAATACCCCTCCATATTCTAAGGCTTTTAATGTAGCCAAAATTGAATGTATACATATATTCACTTTTGGTTGTAGACCAAGGCGTTTAAAAGGACTTATTCGTTTTTCAATATCTCTGTTGCTAGGTTTATAATAAACTAAGGACTTATGCACTTCTTGAGGTCATAGAGCGTCAAAAATTACATCAGAAAAAGTAAAAAAGTGAAAATCGAAATCATGGACTTATTCATTTTTGGCAAAGAGCCATCGTTATATACTCCTATTGACCAAGTTTGAAAATTAAATTTTTTTGTTCATTCTAAGACGTAGTATCGTTTTAACAATCCTTTTACAAAGATGTTAACTAGATTTCATAATGAGAGTGGCAATAACTATGATTTATTCTGTATTTTGATAATATAAAAACCACAAACCTGAAACAAGGACTAAGATGTACGGAGATGTTTTTATGTCGACGTTCAAATCGTTTATATTTAGTAACGTAGTGAATATAGTCTCGTCGTACTACGATCGTTCTCTGCATCTTCATTTTCTGTACAACTCCCATCAAAATACGTCCTCGAATATTCACGTTTCCTGTGAATGGACATTTTTTATCAATATAAGTTCCCTCAATAGCCTGAAATACAATAATTAAATATCAGATTCAAAATGGCAGATGAAAATGAAGTTTTACATCCTGCTTTTCTGCATCTGTATGAGCTAATGAGGACGGGCAAACGCCACGCAGTCCGCAATGAAGGAAATTTTGCCAGACAACAGCATCAAACCTCTTATTTTTTATTTTTAACTGTCTAGGGATCTTTAACGTACACAGCCAATAGCACACAGGGCCTCGGGTTTATTGTCCCATCCTAACGACTAGATGCTTTTCTGATATCAGCTCCTCCAACCTGCATCACCAACAGGTAAACCAATTTGAAAAATCTGAAGGTATTATCTCAACCCATGAACCCTGGATGAATAAATGACTGGTTTCTCAAGAGCAAATATTTGTAATTTCACATTCTCATGAAAATTTGGAAGCAACCCCAAAATTCATATGTAAAAACATCAAATTCGGAAATTTGCTTTCAGTAAGAAATGTGCTAAATATTACAGAATCATGGTTTGTCCTCAGAGTTTTAGGAAGACCGTCATGATATATTCATCATTAATATCAAAGTTCTTCATAAAATACAACTGTTCGAGAAAGTAAGACATCCATTTGGAATAGGTACAGAAAATATTTCAGAATCATGGTTTGTCCTCAGGGTTTTAGGAAGACCGTCATGATATATTCATCATAAATATCTAAGTTCTTCATAAAATACAACTGTTAGAGAAAGTAAGACATCTATTTTGAATACAGAAAATATTTCAGAATCATGGTTTGTCCTCAGAGTTTTAGGAAGACCGTCATGATATATTCATCAATAAATTCCAATAATCATTACAAAATGTGCGTCTCAGGGCCTGTTCTGCAACAGGGAGAGAGATATGTCAAACCAGAAACCTTTGAATCCCAATTCTTTAATTTCAAAGCAATATGAATTTATATATTGGTTTTAAATTTAGAAAGAATTTTGGTCAAAAAAGATTTTTATATTTACAGATAATAAATTTGGTACTCACTTCTTTAGGGGTTCTAAATCCAAGACCAACTTTCTTTACATAGCGAAGATTCTTGCCCTTACCCGCAAATAGGGCAAGCTTCTTGTAACCAAACACATGGTTTTGCTTCTGAAAAGCCTTCTGATTCTGAAAAAAACAAAATTAATCAATGATTTATCTGTGGAGCTCTGTTTTTGTTTTTATTATCTTGTAGATCTGCTGTTGTTGAAATCTAGGAAATTGTAATTTATTCAATTGCTTTTAGTAGTGCACAAGTTTGTGTCTAGCCCAT
Organism: Lottia scabra; assembly: GCA_029955415.1. Classification (NCBI taxonomy): domain Eukaryota; kingdom Metazoa; phylum Mollusca; class Gastropoda; family Lottiidae; genus Lottia; species Lottia scabra. The sequence goes on along the minus strand of JARJEI010000003.1, from coordinate 6,819,345 downwards.
GTCCGCCAAGAAAGTTTACAGAAACATAGTGCACGATTTAACACAATCATTAATGTAATGGATTTCACAAGGCGATCTAGAAGATCGTGGAAATCGGGTAAATAAATTACATTTTGTTTTTATAATTTTCAAGAATATTGTTTTCAAGAATATCTACTTTTACAGACAAGACTAAGTTACTTAACTATTCAAGATCTGTTTGGTTAGAAATATATGAAATATCCTTCGCGAGTGTTCACCGTGGTAAAACAATCCGGCAGAGAAAAGTTCAGAAGTAGTGAATTGGAAAGGAAAAGAGGAGGGGGGGGGGGGGATTCGAACGTTTACCCACGTGTTTCTATTACTCGACTAAACTAACAAACATGCGAAAGAAATGTCTTAGAAATGCCGCAGACATATTCATAATTGTTTGGGCTTCCATGTCATATGACACAGATAAGTTTACATTCGATGAGAGGGTTGTAAATGGAATTATTTTGGAGGAAAACACGGACCTGTTCAGCCATGATGGTCTCAGACAGGAAAAGGACGAAGAGGCTTTCAACTTCCGGCACACGGAGTTCTGTGTTCTCGTGAGTCACTCGTGTTGTTACGAGTCGCACGAATCACGATATTCTTGACGGGATCACGACGTCTCGGACCCCCGACAGCTCGGTCTTTCATATACTAAGATACCTCGGCCTCGGACCTAGACATTTACATCGTCCACAAGGTGTGAATTGATCAATCAACAGGATTAATCAATTATGTGTATCAAATGATTATTTTTGAGGTTTTTGAACAGAAAAATGCAAAAATAACCGACACAGAGCTGAATTCCTTTCTAACGAGTGTCACGAGGGCCGAGGGGGCAATTAGATCTGGCCACAGAAAACACCACCAGGAAAATGCTGAGAAGCGTCAGTAAAAACCTTGCCGAATTCATTTTAGATGTGAAAATGATAATGTAGACCCTGGGTTGTCAACTGGTTTTCTCAAATGTCCCCAAAAATGCGTATGGAAATGATCATGTCCCCTGAACTGTCCACAAAAGTCGTAGAAAACATGCAATTTCGAAGCATGATATAGTCACAGGATTTTTCGTTTCAATACAAACTTAAAATGTGGTCATAATACAAGATATAGCATATTTTTCAGGCCTATAGATCAGTTTATGTCCCCTGGAGAATGTCCAAATGTCCCCAGTCTGGGACATGTCCCCCAAGTTGAAAACCCAGGATGTAGACTAATAAAAATTTCAAAACTGAGATCTTGACAGAAAAGGGACTAACTGAACATGTCCCCACTTCCACATATATTGAACATTCACATAAACCTCAGGATGCTTCATTATGGTTTCAAGATCAAATTTCAAAATGTTCTTTAAGTCAGAAGTCCCTAACAAAGTTTCTGTTGACACGCTGACCACAATTGTAGAGGTTAATGTGGTTGAAAGCAACAGAAGGTACTGGCACAGGCATGAGACAGTGTTCACTAATTGTAGAGGTTAGGGTGGTTGAAAGAAACACATTAATTACTATTCAACGGAAGGCACTAAATATATAAACACCACTGCTACTTTACAAGCTGATGGAACCCAATTCCAGCATGTACGTACAATACAGTTGTCTGAATATATTCTATCCTATTATCTGATCATTTCAGCCTTTATAAGTCAGGCCTTTTCAATTAATTTTGGTAAAGGGCCAAATGCATTTTATGATAAAATTTAAGGGCTAAATTGAGATTAGCTAGCATAGCGAGCAGAGCGTTTTAGCGGTAAGCGTCACTCTTGAGGGGCCATTCTCAAGGTCGTCGCGGGCCGCCATTTGAGAAGGCCAATCGGAATGAAATCAACCGGTGTCAGTTTATTTTTAGATCTATAGCTAAAGTTTGTTTCTCCGGGACAATGCCCAACTGTCCCCGGTCTGGAAAATGTCCCCCAAGTTGAAAACCCAGGATCTGTAAATTGGTTGAACTGGTCAAGTGCGATTGTATCTTACATGAACTTGAAATAAACACGATGGACATCTCTGTCTGTTTGTCCCCAACACTTCTTACAGGTAGGCCTAACTATATCTTTAAACGAACGGTCTTTAAAAAAAAAATGGGATAGAAAAGCGAGCAGTGGGGAGCCACCAGGGGTACAAATAGGGGGGAAGACTAATTAATGGGGTGACAGCTGTCGCGCTGTCGGGGTTGAAATTCCAAAATCCAAATGGCAAATATGTAAGAGCCAAAGACGCAGGGAGTGGGGTTCAAATAGGGGTTCAAATAGGAGTACAAATCCCTGTCGAGGAGTGCCGAATGACAAGATGAACACAACTCTATAAAGTGGGAAGCGATGCGGACATGGCCAAATTTCCCTCCCACATAGCGTTTGCTCGTCCTCTCTTTATCCCAAACAGGTAAAGATATATGACGTAGCTCATTCCATTTTTGGGGCAGTTGGTAGCAAAAGTGGTCGACATAAGGCTGTTGGCCGAACTCGCACTATCTACAGGCTCTGACATGGCTCTGACTATCTCATGCACTGTATATTATTTCTGGCCGGAAGTCAACCCACAGCGCCTCTAGCGGTGACTTTTACTCCAAACAAAATGTTGTCTCTTCGCTTCAGCTCAAGAAGAGTTCTTATTTCGGTAATAAAATAATATTTGTTTACGTTCATGATCAGATATTCAATATACTTTATCGGTTTCAATTTAAAAGTTTCGACTTTTTCGCTAATTTTAGAATAAATCCAAAAATTATAAAAATTAATACAGTTGTAGTTCAGGGTAGACAACTCTTGTTTAGAATACAGACAACAGTTATTATATTGTTGATAATTTATCTTTCAGGGACATAGATTTCTGTCTACGACGTCTTCTAGGTTGACTGAATCCAGTTCAACAGACCCACCACAGAAACCAAAGAAGAAAGGTATAAAATAAACTTCCAAAGCATATTTGATACCAGCATGTCAATGACTGACCATTTATGGAATCATAAACGTACGGGCTGGGGGTGCAGGCTGGGCGATTGTAATTAAAAAAATAAAATCGTTCGGAAATGATGTGATCAGGCAGATGGCGAGAAGTTTTTGGAATTAGGGGTTGGGGTGGGGGTCGACTTGTCGGGCAAATTGGTTTTGCCCCCCGCTCAACTAAAGCCCCGTACGCCTATGTATGGAATGTGTGAAGGTCCATACAAATGAAATATAAGAAGATGATGTCACATGCAGGGTTTTCATTTTTAACTAACTGCCTGTTGGAATCTTCTCTTGAAGTTTTGATCATTGTTTAAGCCTATACTTGACTTGCACTCAAATGGAATTTGTCTTAGGCATTGGCAGCCCCCTCAATCCCTTGCCTAATCTGTCAACCAATTGTCTGTATTCTTTCAAAATGAAAACCTTTCACATGTAAAGAGAACATCCATCTCTCTAAGAATTCTGTTTGGAAAATAAACCATATTTTACCAAAAAAATTCATGATTCCATTTAATCTATTTTTATAAGTTGATATTTTCATCAATCTAACACTCCTAGTACTATTTTGGAGTTAATTTAGAAATTCATTTGAATACAAATTGAGAAGATGTGAATCTGTGAAGATTATCTAAAACAGATTCTAGAATAACCTATTCTTACTACAACTGTCATAAAATTTTCTATTTTCAGAGGCTGATAAAAGTGAACCAGTGGCGCCATCAAAACCAAACTGGGACAACTCAAAATATCAGGCACAGGAATATTATCAACATAATCCCATGTCATTTTTTGATTTAGATGTAGAAATGGCGTCTCAAAGACTTCCACAACCTTCAAGTTTAAAACAGTGATTAAGTTAGAATTTAAACAACATACAGAAGTCAAGAGCAGTTATAACAAAAACACAAAGTATAATAGAACTCACATGGAAGTATTTGTGTTTTGTTTATAAAATAAAGTATTGAGTTCTATATCATATATTAAAGTCCAACAGAGATATTTTGACTCATTCGGGTACAGTCAAAACATATACACAACCAGTCCATTATATTTTCAAGGGTGTTGCTGTAACTTGCCAAACAAACAACTCTCTAAATAAGATACTTTTATACCCTTGAAAATATAATGGACTAGTTGTGTATATGTTTTGACGGTACCCGGATGAGCAGAAATATCTCTGTTTGACTCTAATACATGTAACAATATAATCCTTTGTTTTGGGGTTAGTCCTTTGTTTTGGGGTTAGTTTTTTTGTGATTTAGTTAAAATTTGAAATGTAAATATTAAATGAATAATATAAAGTTATTGCAATAGCCTAGTTTTTGTGTTCATAAATAATTTGATAAATAAAATACAAGACAACTCTGACCAATACACCACTCTTTATAACACACCGGACAACCTTTCATGACAAAATCAAATCACTTTCTTCATACATGGACAAATGAATATACCAATTCCGACCACTGAATATGCAAACTTGGACCACTTTCTGATACACATAAATAAAATAGAAAACCTTTCTACTGTAGATACTTTCATCATATCTAATAAATATAAAATTTATGAAAAAAAATATAAAATTTTATTAACAATATTGAAATCATCTTGATCAAATAAATTGACATAAAGAGAGAGCTGTCATTTGCCAGGGTTGTTTCGGGTCTTGATTATATGTAAATATGGCCCTGCTAGATTTCAAGAAATCCGAAACTGGTTTGGTACATCAGATTTGTGTTGTAAATGAGTACAATTTACAAGTAATTCGAAACTGGTTTGGTACATCAGATTTGTGTTGTAAATGAAACCGGTTTGAAATACTAGTATCAGCTAAGTTTTGTAAACAAGTGACATTATATCTTTGGACAATACAAATTTCAACTTATTACGATTTTCCGCTGAATGTCGCCATATTGAAAATCCAATAATCTCTTTGAATATGACCTTCACTGGTTTCTCCTGTTTCATTGAACTTCTTGATGATTCCATAAATCCTTTGAAACAAGAAGAACTCCCAGCACAAACCGTTCTTATTAGCTCAAACAGGACATAAAACTAATTTTATTTTTCCCTCCCATTGAGCACCACCCGAGTTTGAACCCTCAATCTGAACCCTCAATCTGAACCTTCAATCTGCGTCTTGTAAAGTAAAATCGTACGATTGAAACAATGATTTAAAATCTGACGTCTGATCAGTTTCCTCATCGCGACTTATTTTACAATTCTTCCAATCGGCTCGCTCCGGCATATTTAATATCCCAGCATCGGCCAAAACTTCTCTACAAAATACAGAACAATAAATTCTATTTATCTAAAATTTAAAATGGAATGATTATTTTAAAGAAAAATTTGAAACTAATTGTTGGTCTTGGTTCAAGAATTTGATTTTTAAGAGTTCTTTAAGAACTCCAGTATAAGCCCTGTTTTGTATGCAGTCAAATTGTTAATAATGTAATTAAACAAATTCAGCATTTAAAAACCCAAAACAATGTTATAATCTATATGAAATGAAAATGAAATTTCTGCAGAGGATTTCTAAACTTATTACTTGTCAAGAGCAATAATTTTACTGTGCATGAGTTGCTTCCCTTGACACACTAAAGGGAGGTAATATTCACAGAAATAACTACTGATATTCTAAACCATATTAAAAATATGTGAAAAGTGATATTGTGCAACCAGAGTATTTATAGAGTAAATCAATATTGATAGTCGACACTCGGCAGTATCAGGGTCTCAGTTCTGCTGGATTCAATTTGAGCAATTAAACTTAAAGGGATTGTAAAGAGGTTTTCTAAACTTTTTATGTGTATTGTGGACACTGATAGCATCAATTTGCGCCATTCTTATTTCTATTCCGACGGCTGTGGTTCATGCAATTCCACTAAAACTAAAACGTTTACTGATTGTGATCTACCAGAAGTTACTATTGATATCTATGCAGATACACATACAGAGTTAAGAAATACTCTTTACAATCCCTTTTAAACATTGTAAGATAAAGTGAAGTTAAACCAACCTTCCAAACTGAAGAGGGAAGTTTTTCGAGATTCTGTGTAGAAGTTTATCCCCGAGAGGAAGTTCAGCGTAAAAATATGGCACACCAACTGGAATAATCTACAACAAAACATTAAAATCAAGATTAAATAAAACACGAGAAATATCAGTTTGATCAGTAGACACAGATTCGGCACATCAAGCTGTGATTGGTGAACTGTGTCTGATGAATGTGTCTTTGATAAAAATTTCATTATTACCATTATGTTTACATGGATTTCAGGATTTGTTTTATATTTGTGATTGTTCGTGCTTAGATTAGAACTAAGTATTTAGTTTTTCAATGTAGTAAAATGTGATAGACCTGTTTGAGATCAGAATGTTTTGGAATCTCGTCGAGTTGTAAACTTTCACTGACGGCAGTTTCCATAAATACATCTTTCACTTCCTGTATAACATTACTGTTTACTGGTACCACCTGGAAGTATACCATTAAATAGAGCTGTCTATGAGTAATTGGAAACCATCAGTGAGGTGAAGCTAATATTCCATATACGTGTCATGCGGATCCATCATGCGTTAGAAATCAAAATGATTGGTTTAAGAGGGTATGATTCTATATATGCGGAAACGGTATCCGTCAAATGATCTCCGTAATGTGTCAAAAATAAAATTGCCGCATGTAGCAATTTTTTATGCATCCGGACCCCTTTCTGCATGGAGATCTCTTAATTGTGACATGTTTTGTTGGGATTCCCTGTTTATTTACCCGCCATATGACAAATCATCCATCTGCTTCGAAGTCTGTGCGTCAAAAGAAAGATAACATACGTTTAACGCACAAATGGCATCATATTTGACGTATGACCGATCCTCGTGACGCGTATATGGAATCTTAACTTAAGTTTTTAAGTTAATTCACTCTTTCTATTCTGAATAATTTTTTAAATATTGTTTTTTAGATTAATTTTCGAGAAAAAGCTCCAAAGATTTTTAAAGAACTTTTTGTTAATACATGTACATGTTAAAGTATTAGTGGAATTGCAAGAAAACGTAAAACGTAAATTGATGCTATAAGTGTCCCCGATACACATACAAAGTTTAGAAAACCTCTTCACAATCTTACTTGTATCTGAAGATGCTGAGTTCTAAAATTTCTTTCAAAAAACACAACTCCTTTACCCTGATCTTTAAAACATTTCTTTAAACACGATTTATATCAGGAGGGGAGGTAAGGATTTATAAACAATTAGAATGGATCTTAGTCTTCTAATTAGACAACTTGTATCTAGGAGAAGTTCAAAAGGCATCAGAACAACCAATAAATGATGGAGCAGGAGACAAATGAACGTCAAACTTTTATGTCCTACTTTTCTGCAGTAGCCTGAGCTAATGAATACAATGACATTTGCCTTCTCTTATTTTTGATTGCCAATTGTCGAGGGATCTTTAACATGAACAGCCTGTAGCATGTTGTGCCTCACTTTATTGTCTCATCTAATCAACTTATATGCTTTTCTCAATGGCAGCCTCTCCAACCTGCATCACTGACAGGGTTGAAGAACCCAAAGGTTATATTTTGATACCTAAATGGAACTCTAAACTCTCAAGTTAAGGATGGAGCCATCTGCCCTGCATGAGTTAGACAGGGTTATCCAAGATAATGCTGTCATTTTGTTTGGAGTATCTAAACAAATATGAGGTTGCGTTAGGTCACGTGGCTAGCAGTGGCGTTTATTGAGCAATAAACGCCAAACATATTATCATTAGTTCAATGAGAAAAAATAAAAACAAATGTAAATATAATTTAGGATACTGTTCTATTTCATCACGGACATCTTGTGGAGCTGAAACTGTAGATTGATGATGTCCTATAGGTAGAATTAAAACATGATCTGGTACTAACCCTCCTTTAGCCAGCGCTATATAACACTACAAAGAAAAACATTCAAATATAAATCAATTATTCTTACAAATTTTAAATTGCTACAAATTTGTTTATGAAATGCGAATTAAAATTAAACTTTTCAATCAAAACTGTCTTTACGTCTCTTAACCCCTCTCTCCTATCTAATTAGTCCCTCACTCCTTTCTAATTAGTCCCTCCTTCCTTTCTAATTATCCCCTCCTTCCTTTCTAATTAGTCACTCCCTCCTATCTAATCAGCCCCTCCCTCCTTTCTAATTAGCCCCTCCCTCCTATTTAATTAGCCCCTTCCCTATCTAATTAGTCCCTCCCTCCTATCTAATTAGCCCCTGCCTCCTATCTAATTAGCCCCTCCCTCCTATCTAATAAGCCCCTGCCTCCTATCTAATTAGTCCTTCCCTCCTATTAAATTAGCCACTCCCTCCTCCCCATCTAGTAAGCCCCTCCCTCCTATTTAATTAACCCCTCCCTCCTATTAAATTAGCCCCCTCCCTACCTAATTAGCCACTCCCTCCTATTTAATTTGCGCTTCCCTATTATCTAACTACACACTCCCTCCTATCTAATTAGCCCCTCCTTTCATCTGATTAGCCCCTCCCTCTCATCTAATTAGCCATTCCCCCCTATTTGATAAGCCACTCCCTTCTATCTAATTAGCCCCTCCCTCATCTAATTAGCCCCTATCTCCCATCTAATAAGCCCCTCGCTCCTATTAAATTAGCCCCTCCCTCCTATCTAATTAGCCATTAGCCCCTTCCTGTAACCGTTATTCCACAGTGATTTTTGAAGAAAGTCTATTTACCTCTGTCCCTACACTAACTACAAGATGTTTCTCAACTTCGGGACTTCCTAAACAAAACCAACATGGTCCAGTTGGTTGAGCTAAAATTATACAAAACATAATCATCAACAAAAATACTAAAAATAGAATCAAACCCAAAATGAATTAGATTATTTCTAGACAACTAGTGATATGGCAGTCGTATATACGTCGGCCATTTTCTATCAATAATAACCTCGTATGCAGATAGAAGAAAACCTTCCAATGCCAATGGGAGGAAGGAGATTACGCGATAAAAAATAGTTCTGTTTATGGGTTGTTAGTTAGATAGGAAAAGTCTGGATGTCAGAGACTTTTCAGATGACGTCATAATAGAGACAAAAGTAGTGCGATTTATCCACCTGATGCATACGAGGTTATTGTCAGGCGTAGCGAGAATGGCCGACGTATTTACGATTGGTGATATGGTTCTTTTTAAATTGGTATGGTACTCACAGGGTTTTAGATTACATTAATTTGGGCACACCCTGTATTTGAAGAGCAAAGTACTAATTTAGTACTGTGTGAGTTTTATATTATTTCATTTTTGGAGGTAGGACTACTGTTATGATCAGATAGGCCTTTCAAAGATGATGGCATTTCTTGCTCTGCAGTGCCAAAGTAGCATGATGCAGCATCTTATTTTCTCTAATTTGGGCACGACGTTTACCGTTGTATCTAGTATGTAATCTAAAGGCAAGTTAACTCTTCAGTTGTAGGCATTCGAAATGCAAATGTTGAAAACACTGTTATTCAAAAGGTATCATTTAAAGGTAAAATTTTCAAAATGTACTAAGTCCAGTCTTGACGTATTTGCTGTTTAAATTACTATTTGTCTAACTGTTAAAAAAAAAATTGTTTTAAGGGAAAAGTTGAGTATCAAAAACATACGATGATGTTTTTTCTTCTGTTTATGGTCTGAATTATCTCCCTTCCGTTTCACGCCCTGTTTATCTTTCTGTTTTAAATTATAAAAAAACTGTGAGTCGGAATCTTCTGTCTGAAAAAGGATAAAAAACAACGAAAAAATAAATTTGATTCTATACAACAGCAAGATATCTTTAATGTTAAAAAGATGTTAACTTTTTACCACACTGCACCAATCAGAACTTTTTGGTTGATTAAAGATGTGCCCATGTGACTGTATGTTCCCAGTCGTGTCTAAAATACATGGTTTTTATAGTCTAACAGTGATCAAGTTCTTTACGATAAATTTCTAAATTGAGCTAATTGATCATGTGACCAGGGGCCTTGAAAACTTGGTCAGTTATTAAAATCAGTTTGAAATTAAGTTATTATTATCCAATCAGATTGATGTATTTCTTAAAATCTGGATTTTATCCAAGTCAAGTTTTCGAGAAAAAGATCCCAGAGGATAGATTGGGAAACAGTCAGCTTTTAAGGGGTTGATTTGGGTCTTATCCATTTGTAAATTGTCTTAAAAAATACCGTACTAGAATTTTACAGAAATCACACAATCCTTTCAAATACATAACTCAAAATATAAAATTCTAGGTATTACCTTATGAGAAGACCAGTATCGAGATATAGGGTAGGGACATTCTGTACAAACGTCAGGTTGTTTAACAAGATCTCCAGTAGACATTGTATTCATTGGTTCAATATTAAACGCATATAAAAACTGAAATATAAATAATAAATAGTAACATAATGTTCTACATATTTTACAAATTAAATAGAAATATGAATTAAAGTTTTTACTCTATTTGTATCTTGTAAGATTAAAACTTATTAAAATAACATTTAAATTATTTAAATTACTCTGGACTAAATTCAATGCAAAAGTTGTAAAATTAGATTTCATTTTAATAATAGACCAAATTTAATGAAAAACTTTATTACAAGTACTTATTTTTGTAGTAGGATGAGGGAAAGGATTGATCAGTAACAGATTGATGTGGAGTCCTATGAAATCCATTTGTCCCTAAGCTGCCAAATTTGCACTTGGGGGTAGGTATATCAGTATATTCTATGCTTGTGACCTAGGCCAGGGGCCTTATTCTTGAAAACTTAACTTAAAATGATTTAAATGATCCATTAATCTGAATGGTCAATCACTAAAATCAGTTTTAAATTAAGTATTATTATCCAATCAGATTGCTGTATTTCCTAAAATCTGGATTTTATCTAAGTTTTTCGAGAATAAGGCCCCTGTGCTTTTGCTAAGAATCATCTGAATACACACACACAAATACGACAAATAAAGATTACCAGTCAATAGTTCACAAACCTTTTTCTTTTCCTTATTGCCCACTTTGGCCAGTCCGATAAATCTAGTTGTGTGTCTGGCGTTTTCTAGTAACACTTGATGATTCCTGGTAATGAAAAACAGATGTTTTCTTAAACATTCTACAAGTATGGCTATCTATGCACAAATACAGAACAAGACTTGTCCAACCAGCTAGTTAGAACACCAATAAAGACTAAATTTATGATGTCAATATTGCAAAAGCTGCTAATAAGCCTTGGCTTAGTTTTAGTGTAATTACAAGAACCATTGATGCCAAACTGTAATAGTACAAATCAATGTTATCAGTGTTCCTGCTGCGCATAAACAGTTTAGGAACCTCCTTACAAAATGTTAAAGAGATTGTAAAGAGGTTTTCTAAACTTTGTATGTGTATCGGGGACACTGATAGCATCAATTTGCGCATTTTCAATTTTCATTCCAAAGTTCTTGCAATTCCACTTACACGTTTTATGACGTCACTACCACTTTACAAAGCCTTTAAATATACCATAAGAGCATGTAACATAAAATGAAAATTCAAATTTACCTATATGGTTGTCGTTCATAGAAAACTTCCTCTAAACCTGAGAAATGATATCTAGGTCGTAGAATTCTAGCTACTTCAGATACCCCTTCTGATCCTACTAACTTACCCTCCTCTAAACCTTCCTGTATAATACAATCAAATAAGATATATTTTTATACAGCTAGATATTATATTCAGCTCTTTTCAGACTGGTATTTACAACTGATACAATATTGGGTGGATACAGTATAATCCAATTACAGTATACTAACCTGGGGCCTTATTCTAGAAAACTTAACTTAGATAAAATTCAGATTTTAAGAAATACAGCAATCTGATTGGATAATAATACTTGATTTAAAATTTATTTTAGTAACTGACCAATCAGATTACTGGATTACTAAAATCATCTTAAGTTAAGCTTTCGAGAATAAGGCCCCTGGATAGAGCCTGCCTAGTGGCATATTTATCAGAACATGACCCATGGGCTCAAAATTTGATCCTTTTCATTCCCATGGCCATTTATCTGGACCTAAAGACCTTATTCGCGCGTTGGCCATCATCGATCCATGTCGAGGCTCATAACGCAAACAAAAGCAGCGTCTTAACTGAATTAAAAATACTTACTATTTGTGAAGCGTATTTCTGAACCCCTCGGGGCCACTGGGAGGTTATTAAAATATCTATACCAACAAAATTAGGGTCGTTAATCACTGGTAATACCAGACTACATGTATCTTTACTCGTAAAATGAGATTTATCTCCCTCTTCTGTGGAACTCTCTAATCCACTGAGGTAAGCAATTTGTAAACCGGAACTTGTGGTGTATCTTCCTCTCTTTCCTAAATTAATATAATATCACTTTAAAGGGATAGTAAAGAGGTTCTATGACGTCACTGACAGTGATATACCGGAAGCTACTATTGATATATATGCAGATCACTGTCATAAAACATGTTAGTGTTAGTGGAATTGCAAGAACCTCAGATGTTGGAATGGAAATTGGAATGGTACAAATTGATGCTATCAGTGTCCTCGATACACATACAAAGTTTAGAGAACATCTTTACAATCCCTTTAATAATGCAACTGCTCAGTTCTCCCCCATCACAACAAGCTCAGATTTCATTTTTTGGAATATATCATTCGTATCAACTTCTGAATTAGAGTTCTAAGTTCACCATATTGAATAAATTATAGTTCAGTCAATCAAAATCATTCTTCAGAGACTGTCATCTTCTTTTGCAGTAAAAACAGACAGTAAAAATCAATTTCCGATTGAAAGTTCTCTTGCCTTGCTCATTTACAGGGCAAGATGGCCACCTATCATGGCCGAGTCGTTATAAAGTCTTGAACACAATGACGAAGGTTGAGCCAAATGTAATAAAAGATGCTAATAATATATAAGGTAAGTAAAAGATATAAATATCTCACCTAAATAAGTGATATTGTCACACATCTCTTGACCATCTTGAGAATAATACTCAGCTTGAAACGGGTTGGTTGGACCTAATATTAATGTTGTTATAGGAACTGAAATATTAATAAAGAAACAATTTGAACCACAAAACGAAACCCGAAATGCAAAAAGACATTTTGAAGAAACATAGGTAACAGCTTATGAACTTTTCACATGAGGAATTATATCAATCATACATGAGCAAGTATATCATAATGAAAAGTGGTATCAGGTGTCATAAAATAACAGTAAATATCGAGAGCCTTGAAACATTTAATCAAACGGGTCAGGGAATTATATTACCTTAATTTAGGTACACCCTCTATTGGCTGAGCAGAGCAGGGAAAATATAGGACAGGATTCCTGAGAAGGCTACAAAAACCTTATGATCAAAGATGTTGGCATCTCTGTCTCTGCAATGCTCAAACAGCATCTCATTTTTTGAACCCTGACTTTATTTTGGCTAAAACTTCATATACCCAGAATTCCAAGCAATATCTCTTAAAATGTATTACGTTAACGTTATATGACGTCACTTTACAACGGTCGATTAACCGGCTTGTCGGGTATATCATGTGATAATTGAGCCGGTATACCAGCTTGTCGGGTATTATCATGTAATGGTTGAGTCGGTATACACGCTTGTCGGATTGAAAGGGTTAAAACTCTGCAGGTACCTACCTTTCACTTCGCCTAATTTATATTTCTCCCATTCTGTGGTATCAGAATCATTTGCGAAGAAATCTCCTACACACAATAATACCTAGAAAACAATGATTGATAGTGTTGATACAAAAAGAAAACATAAATGACCCTGATATACATAAAATAGTGGACCACGGCCATATACGCCCATCGAAAAAGACTTCAATCTAATCAGGAATAAATTAAACTTTCTCAAACCTTTCAATTTAGGTCCAATAACATCCATTATAAGTTTCATCAAAATCTGTTGAAAACTAAGATAGTAATAGCATATTAAAGATTTTGGGGCAAGGGCAATAACTCTGCTTATAATGATCAAAAACGGCTCAAATTCGAACTTGATCTTGTTTTATGAATATGTATACACATATCAAATTTCATTTGATTTCATCAAAAAAGTTTTTAGAGCGTTTACGAGCAAATGTTGACGGACGGACGGACGGACGGACAGGGGTGCAAACAATATACGTCCTCATAGAGAGATGAGAGCGTATAAAAATACAGAAAAATCTCTTTACAATCCTTTTAAATAGCTGACAAAACATGATCCAAAGCTCATTTACAAATAATTGTTCATTTGTCTACAACTAAATACAAACTAAATGACTTTTGATTAAAATTATTAACCTAAATTTTAAAAGAAAATTTAAACTTACATCAAAGTTACCACTTTTTTTCTGGATAGCTGACACTCTATTATAAAGCTGATTAAATTTACCACCAACATCTCCACAAGCCAGACTAAAAATAAAAAATACAACAAATAAATGTAAATAGATTTTTCTTTAAAGGGATATGTTCACTAACTGTTCGACCAAAAATAATTTAGTCTCAGAATCTGGAATTTTTTGGCTTATCTTATCCGTAATATCACAACGCTCCTATGAAATTTAAGCCTTCAAACACATGTGTACCCATAATTATCTCTGTTTGAAAGTCCGAAATATGACTAGTCGTTTAGTAAGACTATGACTTATATAGAAAACACATATACAGAAAATGAAGGATAAATGTTAAGGTAGAGATATAATTGAAGGAATTTTATGATTTTCGGGCAGTTCTAGTACTTCTGGAGGCTATTAGTAACATTCAAGTCCTAAATAGACCAATGAAAATTCTGAACATTCCCCTTTAATAACACTTTTTTTTGCATGAGAATGATGGGGGAATGGAAAGAACTTTGTAATAAAAGGGCAAGTGTTCATCTTGCTACACACATGCATCATGTTTAAAATGATCAGAAAACAATTTTTGGCAAAAAAAACCAAAACAAAATCAATGTTAAAATTGATTTAGACCCTTCAATAACACTAAAATGTGTATTTTGTATTTCAGTAACATTCAAGAGATAATGCAAGGAGTGAACTTTAAATATAATAAATATAATTTATACAATTATAACCAAACATTTATTTACATGGTAAATAGCTACTGCCTTTTTAAAAAGGCATCAAGTTTGAATATTACTAATTACTAGAACATTTTGGGAAAAAAAAAAATTCGAAATCAACCATTTACTTAGTAGGCCTATATATATAGAAATCTTCTTTCTGGTCAAAGCATGAAATCAATGGCAAAATGGGAAATCCTGTGCAGTGATTAATTAATGTTACGCCGTGACAAATATCATCGGCCTAATTGTAATTAGTCAGATAAAACCTGCCGTTACGGCCTAATAAGCTAGGAGAGAGCTTGCGCTTTGTTGACATGTTTTGAATTCTATTTTGTAAAATTGACAATGTTCACTAGAAGAATATTGGACATTAGATTATCAAAATGATAACAAATTCATCAACCTACACTTTTAAAGTCTTTCCTGTCATTTTGAAAATCAAACCGACTCTAAAACTTTACAGTAAAGTAAAACTAATGTTTTGTTATGGGCGCTGACATTTTGACATCTCCGCAGAAATTATCAAAAAATAAATAAATGGAAATAAGTCCGAATACCAGATCAAAATAGGCCTACAAGTATTTTTTTTTGTGTAAATAAATCGTAAAATACAAAAAAGACTTATTTTTATGATTTTGATTAGTGTATTTGAAAGATTATCTTTTCAAAAAAATTGTAGTCAATGGGAAATAACTCTTGTTAAATAGAGTCATTATCAGACTACAACTGATTCATAAATAAACTTGACAAACACTCTTTATTCTAATCAACTACACTGAATTGAAATGAAATGAATGGAATTTTTCGTCCTGCTTTTCTACACCTATATGGGCTATTTGAGGACGGGCAAATGCCATGCAGTGTGCAATAAGGGAAATTTCGCCAAGACAACGGCATTAGGCTGCTATTATTTTCGATTTCCAACTATCAAGGGATCTTTAACGTGCACAGCCAATAGCACACAGGACCTCGGTTTGTTGTCCCATCCGAACGACGCTTTTTCCATGTCAGCCCCTCACTGACAGGGGGAAACCGGGTTGAAAAATCATAAACTACACTGAGAGACTCCACATAGCAAATAATGTTTATTTGGTATTTAGGTTGAGCAACTAAACATTTCTTTCAGAGATTTCACATAGCTAATATTATGTTGATTATCATAGTAGGTACATTTTAGTCAAGTGTTCTAGAAGAGTAAGCAGGAAGATGTTATAATGACATCCAGGATATATATATATCTTAATCTCTAAACTAATTTAAGTAAGTATATCAAAGTTTAAAAAACTCTCAAAACATAAAATATACAAATAGAAAAACCACAGAGGCAGCCTGAGTAGACCTGAGTTCATTTTATTTTTGGTAAACTGTATGTGGTTTGTCTGCAATCTAAACTATAAGTTAGATCTCCCGGTATAAAGTTTTGATGGCGACGCCTGAAGAGCATCATGATAAAAGTCTAGTTTCATATTCTGGAAACTTTGCCGATTATATTTATTTTTAGTAACGATGGCCAGCATCCATTTCTCTGAGTCTGTTTCAAGCTGTGATTGGTCAGATACAAAATCTACCAGTTTGTATTTTAACGCGTCTGGTGCCGTGAATCTCTTCCCATAAATCAACAGTTCGTTTTGTACGGGTCCTCGAGGAATTTTAAGTCTGGAAAATAAAACAGATTTATTTTAAATGTAGTCAAAAAGTCTCCTCTACTTCTTGAGAGGTTAAAAGTTGTGTTGGGACTCAGATTAAATTAAATTTTGTAGAAAACATCTCTTGAAAGCAGGATAATTGTTGAAAAATTGAAAGTATTGTCTCAATTTTGACCCACTTGATCAGTAGTGTTTATAGGATGGGAGGCATAGGGCCAAAAACTTTGTTTAATTTTCACTGGAATATCGAAATTTGAGAATTTCCATGCCAATGACCCTTTCCTCTGATATTTTATTTCACCAAATTCTCATTTATGATAAGAGTATCAGTAGTAGTTTACACATTTGACCATATTTGGAACAACAACAGTTCTCCCCCTTTAATCGATCTGCTCCCAGTTCCCAGAGTCCAGGATCACTAATCCCACAGATCAAATTTAAAATAATAAAAAATTTCTTACAATATAACTTCCATAAACCATTGAGTAAATCTAAGATCTAAAAAAACTTCGTTCATTGAGATCCAGCCTCTTTCTGATCTCATACTTCTATAGTCATGACACAACGCTAGTAAATATCCTCCAGCAAAACTATGTCGTAAATTACATACAAAATAAACATTATTAGCTATGTGGACTCTTTGAAAGGGATGCTGAGTTGACAAACCTAAATACCAAATAAACATTATTAGCTATGTGGACTCTCTGAAAGGGATGTCGAGCTGACAAACCTAAATACAAGATAAACATTATTAGCTATGTCGACTCTCTGAAAGGGATGTCGAGTTGACAAACCTAAATACCAAATAAAGATTATTAGCTATGTGGACTCTCTGAAAGATGTCGAGCTGACAAACCTAAATACTAGATAAACATTATTAGCTATGTGGACTCTCTGAAAGGGATGTTGAGTTGACAAACCTAAATACCAAATAAAGATTATTAGCTATGTGGACTCTCTGAAAGGGATGTCGAGTTGACAAACCTAAATACCAAATAAAGATTATTAGCTATGTGGACTCTCTGAAAGATGTCGAGCTGACAAACCTAAATACTAGATAAACATTATTAGCTATGTGGACTCTCTGAAAGGGATGTCGAGTTGACAAACCTATATACCAAATAAACATTATAAGCTATGTGGACTCTCTGAAAGGGATGTCGAGTTGACAAACCTAAATACCAAATAAACATTATTAGCTATGTCGACTCTCTGAAAGCGATGTTTAGTTGACAATTGACAAACCTAAATACAAAATAAACATTATTAGCTATGTGGACTCTCTGAAAGGGATGCTGAATGTGGACTCTCTGAAAGGGGTGTATTAGCTATGTGGACTCTCTGAAAGAGAAACATTATTAGCTATGTGGGCTCTCTGAAAGGGGTGTATTAGCTATGTGGACTCTCTGAAAGGGGTGTATTAGCTATGTGGACTCTCTGAAAGGGGTGTATTAGCTATGTGGATTCTCTGAAAGGGGTGTATTAGCTATGTGGACTCTCTGAAAGGGATGCTGAGTTGACAAACCTAAATACCAAATAAATATTATTAGCTATGTCGACTCTCTGAAAGCGATGTTTAGTTGACAATTGACAAACCTAAATACAAAATAAACATTATTAGCTATGTGGACTCTCTGAAAGGGATGCTGAATGTGGACTCTCTGAAAGGGGTGTATTAGCTATGTGGACTCTCTGAAAGAGAAACATTATTAGCTATGTGGACTCTCTGAAAGGGGTGTATTAGCTATGTGGGCTCTCTGAAAGGGGTGTATTAGCTATGTGGACTTTCTGAAAGGGGTGTATTAGCCATGTGGGCTCTCTGAAAGGGGTGTATTAGCTATGTGGGCTCTCTGAAAGGGGTGTATTAGCTATGTGGACTCTCTGAAAGGGGTGTATTAGCTATGTGGATTCTCTGAAAGGGGTGTATTAGCTATGTGGACTCTCTGACAGGGATGTCGAGTTAACAAACCTAAATACCAAATAAACATTATAAGCTATGTCGACTCTCTGAAAGCGATGTTTAGTTGACAAACCTAAATACCAAATAAACATTATTAACTATGTGGACTCTCTGAAAGGGATGCCGAGTTAATAAACTTTAAATCAAAATTTGTATGCATACGGGCCCTGTTCTTCAGCCAGTCATGTTTCTACAAATATTTGATTCAGATATTTACCTACCATTTATAGCAGCTAAGGTTGGAATGGGGAATGTTAGAATACGATTCATTAATTGTTTTACAGTATTCAAATATTCCTCTCGTATTTGGTCGTTTCCAGATTTTAAACATTGTAAGTCCAAACCATTGCTAAAAAACTTGCCACTTGCTGTTGATATTACAGCTTTACATTCTGTATTCCTAAAATTAGAAAAAATAAAATAAAATGAAGAGAGAATTTTACTCCTATTTTCATGAACCTGATTGGATAAATGAAGAACTAACGTCACCCAGTGTGCAGAGTGTGCTATAGGAAGAACTTTATCAAGATAGCTTCTTAACAGTCTTCAATGGACCTTTAAAAAGATTGTAAAGAGGTTTTCTAAACTTTGTATGTGTATCGGGGACACTGATAGCATCATTTTGCGCCATTCTAATTTCCATTCCAACGTCTGTTGTTCTTGCAAATTCACTAAAACTAACGCGTTTTTATGATGTCACTACCAGTGATCTGCATAGATATCAATAGTAACTTCCGGTAGATAAATAATGATAGGGTCATTTAGACAAAATTCCAATGATTAATTTTTGGGGTCATTTTAGTCAAAATAGTGTCTATTGTCAAATGGGTCTTTAGTCAGTTCCCCATGTCCTGAAAGGCACCAAGAGTAACTTTATATACGATTTTTTTTACCAGAATCAGGTGCCTGTGTGTCCTGACTTGATTGTCTTTACCTTTCAACTTCATCTAACGCCTCACTGTAACATCGTAGAAAATCTAAACTCAGCTGTTTTTCTCCCTCACCAAAGTTTATAATGCCGACACAATTTCTAAACAAAACACTCACGCAATGATTTTTGGATGACATTTTAGATTTTGCTCTGCCTTTTATGATTTACATTTCGACCCCAAAGTCCAAAAGATAAATATGTCAAGATTGTCCAGTCATAATTAGATGAAAACCGATTATATATAAAAAACGACTGATAAATCAAGACTATAGATAAAAATCCCAACCTTGACCTTCAAGATATTTTGTGCGGACCTGTTTTGTTTACAATATGGCCGTCGTTGCTGAGAAAAAATTCATAATCATTAATTTACTTTAATTTGAACGTCTGCTGGTAAAACAAGAAAATGGCTGATGGGTTTGGTAGTATAACTTGGTGGGGATTTTCCCCTGCTTTAGATTTACAAGAAAATGGTAGGATCATTAATTTTATTTTCAACTAAAAACTGCTTTTGTCTACTTTCCATGCCACGATTGTCGTCAGTATAGTATCTCTAATCCTTTATCAAAATGCTTCAATACTGTTACACTGTTATACTGTTTTTCTGTCTTTAAATTTTTAATAAGCTAAATTGCTTCTTAGACAACCTCGATTATGACTTTACTATTTTCAAGGTATAGATGTAGTTTCTCTTATTAGCCAAGCTTGAAAATATTATGTTCATAAAAAAAAGATAGTATTTGTTTAATTCTATGTTTACAGATGTCGTTGAAGAGTTGAAGAAATTGAATATAAAACATGATCATGATTCAAGTGAAGGTGAGGGAAATTTTTGTTTTGTTTTCAGGTTTCCTTGTGGAATGTCAACATCTGAAGTGATCGGTGTCTTAAATCTTAAATTGCTTCCGCCATATTCCCAGTGCATTTCAGACTTGGGCATGTTTACCTGATGCAGCGTTGAGGGGAGTTTTTATTAGTTGTTTAAACCGAACCCTCGACCCAAACCTCTATTTAACTTGTATTATATTTCCTATGTATTTATCTCGTTGAACCCAATTATATGTGTTATAGAAGATACTCTCCTATAGAAGCACTGGCCTAGGTTACAAGTATTAGGTGTTATAGGAGATACTCTCCTATAGGAGCACTGGCCAAGGTCAAAAAAGAAAAGAAACATCTATATTTTACAAGGATAACAACTTAGGTTCCGTGAGGATCCTTTCTCCCAGCTGGTCCTTGGCCAAACCTCTTGGCATTGATCTTTCCCAGATTATCTGTACCCATTTACAGCTGGGTGGACTGGAATTATGAGTGAAGATGACTTATTCAAGGTCATCAGACTTTCACACCCTGAACGAGAACCGAACTCGCTAACCACTGTGCTATAGAACCTCTTATGTAGAGACAATCAATTTTAACATGAAAACTAATTGAATTTAAATAGAATACTTTTTACTGAATAATATTCAAGGATATTTTACTTCTACCCTAGTGTTTTATTGTATTTTAGAAGTGTGCAATATTTTACTGGTTGGATCAGGAGATATTAGACATATTTTAACAACTATAGCCCGATCTTGGAGACATTCACCACATAGTAGACTTCACGTAAATATACACACTTTTAATAACTTCACATAATAGGGGCTTCTCAAATGACGTCCTTGAGAATGGCCCCTCAAGAGTGACCCTTTTGCTAAAACGCTATGCTAGCTTTGCTATATTTGACCCTTATATTTTTTTCATAAAATGCATTTGGCCCTATACAAAAATTAATTGAGAAGGCCTGATATAATACATAGTGATCATAGATTTGGATATCACTTTCTTTGAGAGTTGAAAACTACTTCTGTAGTTATTCAGCGCGTTTTGCGCTGCGTCTTTCTCACTCTCTTTCTCATGCTCAGTGCAAGTTGACAGGCCACATGTTTGAGCCACTGTTCATAGCCATGCGTATCAACGCTGCGTTTCATGCTGTATGTGTAACCCCATCATGAGTGAAAAATGCGGCGTTTAATACTGTGTTGAACAAACGTTCATGGTGTGAACAGACCTTTAGAGATGTATGCTAGAAATATTTAATAATTAAGTTTTTTGTGTTGATATAATTTTGTGTTGATGTTACAGTTTTATGTATTGGAATCATCATTAGAACTCTATGCTAGAGATATGTTATTATTAAACATTGCCTTAGAACCTCAGAATAAAATGGGTTTACAAGGTAAGAGCTTAATTAGTATTTGTATATACTAGACCAGGGGCCTGTTTCTCAACAAGTCTTACCATTAAAAATTGACGTAAGTGTGGAGTGTGGAATCATTCATTCCAAAATGCTTAACTTACGACAAAGATTTTTTGAGAAATAGGGACCAGTATGTGGACTCTCCAAAATAAGATGGGTTTACAAGGTAAGATCTTAATCAGTTTTATTTATGTACCAGATCAGTATGTGGACTCTCTGAAAGCAATACTGAGTTTACAAACACAGTCATAGAGACGTAATAAAACCTGGGAATGGTTACTATGGACCCCCAGTTTCAAGATTTTAAATTCATGGTATTGCCAGAACCGTGGGCTAATGTTATTTCTTGTTAAGTTGGACATTAAATAAAGATTTGTATTGTATTGTCGATTCTGTGCCTTTAAACAAATAAAATGGCCACTGCATTTACACTAATTTAAAAAAAATAGACTCAAAAGACAATAAAACTTGCCATGTGGACTCTCTGAATGGTTGCCAGTGAAACTTTTTTTGGTTTTTTCAGAAAAGACTGAGTTATTTTTAGAAGTTTATGGTAATACGTTTATAAGACAACAATCCTGTGATTATATACAGTCTTTGTCTACGGAATTTATTAAGTATGTTTCTTTCTTTCTTTTTCATACTTTTATAAATTTTCTACATCATATTCAATTCATGTTTTTGATTGCTGTTTTGCGGTTCGTTAGAATTAGTGCTTTTTATTCCACCCTTTTTCCAGGAAATTTCCAGGCTGTGTGGCAATTGCAGATCGTTATTACTTGGGTCCGAGTCCAAGTCCGATATTCGACTTGATATTTTCCTACCAATTCTTGCATAGACTCAAGTCGACTTTGGGTTTTAACCATGAAACTGATCTTACGCACAAGGCTAGGAACTGCGCCCTGGGGCCTGTTTCTCAAAAAATCTTACGATAAATTTTGTGGTAAGTTCAGCATTTTACAATGAACAATTCCACCAATTTTTAATCGTAAGATTTTTTGAGAAACAGGCCCCTGGTGTCTTTTATTCAACTGTATTTTTTTCTCATTGAGTAAATTTCCATGCTGTGCATATCAAATGTTCGTTTTAAGTTGATAGTTAAAAAAAAGGATAAGATAATGATTTCCATCATTGCACACCGCATTGTTTGTCTTCATTAACTCAAGCTGGTGCAGAAGAGTAGGATGAAAAACTCCATTTCTTTCTGTTTTATGTTACTTTATAAGTTGTAGTCACGATGTGTTACCTTCATTTTGTAAGATATTTAATATTTGTTTTTGTTGTCAGAATGGTGACAGATTTTGATTATTTGGAGAAGAAACTTCCAGTGTTTGATTTATCACAGTTAAAGGTAGAAATTTAATCTTAAAATTTCTCTAAATCATTGTTTTTGCGTCAGTTGTTTTCTTGATATCCAGGTCAGAGTTCAAATTGTCAGCAATGTAAGAAGGGCCTGGTTAGACCCTAATGTAGTGGATAAAAACCAGAATTTAAAAAGCTGATAGAAACGAAATTTTGGTCTTATTTTGATTTGACCGAAGAATTAATTTTCATCTTTTTTTAGTTCAAGGAAAGAGATTTTTTGGAGGGAATTTTTAAATTTTGGAGAAATCCTGATAAAAGTGTTTTTGATGTTGAGAAATGTTGGTAAGTGAATGGTGATGTATTTTATCTGTTAAATGCTATATTTCAGTGGATAGGTGGTTCAGTTAGGGGCATTCTCCCTTTTCTAGGTGATCTTAGTTTTAATTGCTGCATAGATTGAGATGATACCTGGATCTGACAAAGTGTCTAGCAGATGGGACAATAGACTGAGATCCTATGTGCAACAGGTTGTATATGTAAAAGCCTAAAAGATGTGATGTTCTTTTCAAGAGATTTGACTCAAAGACTAGTTACGAAGTGGCTATTCTGAAGTAACTATTTCGTCTGTTTTTTATGATTTCAGGGATTTGAGAGAAAGAAAAAGACTGGGTGTAAGATACGACACGAAGAAAAATGTCTACGATTGGGTTTATCATATGAAACTTATTGATACTGGGGTAGGTTTTCACCTGACACTCAACAGAGTCCCAATTGGATCTCAATTTTCTCTCTCCTTAGTCTCTTCAGATCTCACATGGACCTTACCTGGATCAACTGGCTCTCCCCTAATTCTCGGGGACCTTGGTGATGCGCTGGCTGAGTGGGTAAGACGCTTGCTCGCTAACCTGAATGTAGCTTGTCTCATTGAGGACTCATCTGAGTCTCATCTGTCTCTCACTATGATTTCATTTAGCTTTTGTCAGAGTCCGACTTGGGTCTTACCATTATGGCGCTGTATTTGGTTCAAAATAGGATCCAGATCTGATTGTATAAGTTCTTAAAATCGCGTGGTATAAATGACAAATCTTATAAAATTGAAGTATTTTTACATGTTACATCTCCTGTATTATTTACTTTTTTTCAATTTGAGTCTTGCTAGGACCTAATTTTAACTGTAGATTTTGTAGAACGCAGAACGCGAATTCAATCTTTGGAACTTCACTACTGGATTGTGTTGGGTGAATCATGAACTTTCGATTTTCTTCCTTCAACTTTCCACATTCGACTTTCTTCGTTCGACTTTCTTCATTGGATCGCGTTGGCTGAATCTTAACATTGAATATTACGGAAATTAATTTAGACCACGTGACATTTTCTGCATATCGTTATTGCTCGTGTTGCTATCGGTAAACAAATAGTGTCGTTATTATTCTGACAAGCTCCTATTACTAAGATATTCCTAGATAAATATAAATGACTTATTGGTCAAAGAAATACCATTTATCTTTCGTTTCATAATACCCGGTTGAAAAAGCTAGTGTCAAAAGTTGTTTTTAATTGAAAAATACTTCAAAATGATCTGTAGGAATATCTTAGTAATCGGAGCTTGTTGGAATAATAACGACACCTCGGGCTTTCCGTTAGCAACACGAGCAATAATAATATGCAGAAAATGTCACGTGGTCTAAATTAATATCCGTGATATTCAAAGCTCTAAATTACGATCCGAAGATTACGATTCAGTTATTACAATTCAATGTTGAAGTTCCGAAGATTACGATTCAGTTGATACGATCCAGTGGTGAAGTACTAAAGATTACGATTCAGTTGATACGATCCAGAGGTGATGTTCCAAAAATTACAATCCGCGTTCTGCATTCTACAAAGTCTACGGTCTAAATTACGTTCTAGAAAGACTAAAGTCATGAAATAGGACATATTATGCTTAAAACATACTTAGATTTATAAGATTCGTCTTTTTTACCTTAGAAATGATTACGTGATTTTAAGAATTTGTACAATCAGACTTGGATCCTATTTTGAACCAAATACAGCGCCATATACCATGGCCTCACCTGATCTTACTACCGGTATATATCTCCTGGCTGTCACCAAAGCCGTAGAATCACTGTAGTGTTCAGGTCATCTGATTGGTCAATCACTAAAATTATCCAATCAGATTACTGTATTTCTTAAAATCTTGATTTTATCTTAGTTAAGTTTTGGAGAATAAGGCCCGTGGTTGTCACCACTATGAAGGTTTCCCCTAATATAATTTTCTCAGATATAATTCCTTGTACTACTTTCAGGCTGATATAATACATAAAGTAGAATACGGGAACTGGAGAGAAAGTGGTATAGCGTTTACTATCCGTGACGGCACGTACGATATACCTAATAAAACTCTCGCTTCTGGTCTCGTCTTTACTCAGGTACATTTGATTTCTAGTTTTAATTTGTGATATTCAGGGGTCCCCCAATTTTTGGCTAATAAAGTATAAATTTTTTCATCAATTTTTTTTCTCATTTTCATACAATAATGTCTTGAATTTTAAAATCGAGTGGCCAAGATATGAGGAGTTTTAGTATGGTGGTAACTTACCCCGGGTAAGGGTGGAGGTGAGGTTGGTTCAATTTTTCAAACCACTGGCCTCTCCACTTACAGATACGCTCCGCAGCCCCTGATATTTGAATGGAAGTGGCTGTTTCAGTCTAATTCTGATTTTGATTAGTGATATTTTGATGGAAAGTATGCTACAACTGGCATTTTGATTCTATTCTGCCATGTGAAACTCTTGGATGTATCAAGGTCTGAATAAGTCAATTTTTTCTTGATTGCACACTGCATGGTCTTGCACATCTTGTTAGCAAAATAAAACATGATCTTGATTTACCATCAGCTCAGATAAAACATCCTCATCAAGACAGCTAGAATACTAATGGCTTCATTTTAATTCTATTTTTATCTACTATAGGAAGGAGAGAAACATGCCCGACGTGGCTACTGGGGAGATATGGTGGTTGGACCGTTTCTAACTTTCGGAGTAGAATCAGAAGAAAAATCATTTTTTAAGAAAAACAATGATCAATATACTAAGGTTTGTGATTTTATATTTAGGAAATATTTGTATTTGACCCAGTCCAAATTCTGTTCTAACACCCGTGTTAACACTAACACGGAATTCGACCTCACCCATTGTCTACTTGTGTATGGTATAATCAGTTTAACTAGAAATGTAAAGTTTATATTTTATTTATAGACTTGTGAAAATGTATGTGAATATAACGTAACATCACTACTGTATGAATTAATAAATAAAGATAAATATAGTCTACCTAAAACACAAATACAACCCGAATCAGCTAAACTAACAGGTAAGTTAAAGAGATTGTAAATTTCTGAGTAATGGGTTGTGATAATGAGATCCATTTCAGTGCTTCCAGTATATCAGTTTGTTCACACAATGTAATGGGAACACTAACAAACTGTAAAAGAAAGAAAAGAAAGAAACATCTATATTTTACAAGGATAACAACTTAGGTTCCGTGGGGATCCTTGGCCAAACCTCTTGGCATTGATCTTTCCCAAATTTTTTTTGCAATGACAGACACACAATTACACTACTTGTTTACGCATGTTTTAGGTATAGATCATTCATTGTTTGCCTTTTTTTTTGTCCTAACCCTAGTAATTTTAGTTAAGGATTTAAACATTTAATTGCAGTGCGTTCGATTTGTCGAACGCACTGCTTTAGTTTGCAATTGACTATTTTATTTTTTTTTTTGTCTATTTCTGGTCACGCTCCCCAGCCAAAACTGCACATACCACACATAACTTGACATCATTTCCTGCGATGATTAACTGCTCGGTGTTGCTTAAATGTAAAATGGCGCATTTTTGCCTAACCGGAAATGACGTATATTAAAAAGTCGTATTTCAGGGTTTTTCCATTTTCAACTCATTTTTCCAACAGATTGTGATCGTTTTTTTTGGTTCATTTGTTTAACCCAATAACTACAAATTGCAATTTTGAAAAATTCATATTTTGACTTTTGTAGCTGACTTTTGAAGCACTTTTTAAAGGATTTGTTTTAACTTTTGCAATTTTATTTCGATCGATCTGAAACCTTTCAATAACATAGACATATGAATTTCCAAAGAAAATCAATTTTCAAAGTTTCGATATCACTTCCGGTTTTGACGTCATTTGCTTCTAAACTTTCAATTTCAACTTCCGGAATATTCAAGATATTTGAAATTTTTTTTTTGTGTTATCATAGATTTGGTCATACATAAAAAATAAAATGATGAACTTTTATCCAGGTGTAAGGGATCAGCCGCCATCTTGAACTGACCTATGTTTCTTAAAATTTTAATTCAGAACCGAGGGTTAATCGGATTTTTTTAATTTTGAAATCTACGACTTCTGCAATCGATTGCAAAAAAAATGTAGGTTGTCGATTTTTGAATTTCGATTTCAATTTCTTTACATTTCCGGAACAAGAATTTCAGTAATGACCGAAACTTTCAAGGCTCATATCTAGTGACCTTGACCTTTGATGACCTCTTGACCTGTACAAAAATTATTGCCCTTGACGAGATCTATCAGATGATATATTCATTTCCGATTTCTGATGTTTACTTCCGGTTTTATCGCCATTTGAAAATTGCAATTTTTAACTTTAAAGAGCTCTGTCACGTGACCTAATTAACATACGTCACAAATTCTATTTCATTTTTACTATGCTAAATCTGCTCTTTCAAATAATATATAGCACAATATATTTGAATCAAAATTGCGCTTTTTAAAACTTGCAAATTTTGTGTCAAATTCCATTGAAACTGTGCGTGTTTTTTTTTTGAATTTTTTTCGATCGATCTAAAAACTTACAGGTAGATAGACAATTTGATTCTGAACAAAAAAATATTTCTAGAATCTTTATATCACTCCCGGTTTTGACGTCATTTGCTTGTAATCTTGAAATTTTAACTTCCTTAGTTTTGGAGATATTTGAAAATATTTGTTTGCATTATGTTAAAAATGGTCATCATAAAAGAAATAAATAATGTATGCGACCCGGAAAAAATATATTACAGTGGAAGTATTATAAAAATTTCCATTTTTTGAAAAATGAAATGAAATGAATAGAGTTTTACGTCTTGCTTTTCTGCACCTATATTGAGGACGGGCAAACGCCATGCAGTCCTGATATTATTATCAATTAGCACATTGGTTTATTTACACCCACTATTGAAGGCCCTTACCATGTCAGCCCCTCCGACCTGTATCACTGACGGGATTCATCCCTGGACGTTCAGGTTGGCGAGCAAGCGTCTGACTCACTAAGCCACCCATATCTGATGGTATGTGAGAGTCTACGTTGATGTGTTTCAAAGTATCATCCCCTCAGCACGTCATTCAATTCAAGTATAGTGTACTGTGTACAGTGTATTGTTTCATTTAACGCTTCTCACTGGTCAATGTTTTGATATAATGTACAAAAAATGTTTTTTTTATAATATCATAAAACTAAAATACAACAATGAAATTTTTTGGGGAGAATTGTATCCTACTAAACTATATTAAGAATTTTTCAAATGATCTGAAAATACATTTGCTTGCAAAATATAAGATTAAAACTTACATGTTTGATGTCTGTATGTTTTAATGAAGTTCTCTCCCTTCAACTGAGAAATGTTTGTTGTCTATATGTTCAAATGCAGTTCTATCCCATCAACTGACAATTGCAAGTGCTTACTTTCTTACATTGTCACTTGCGCTTTTAACGTTTTAAATTATGTAGTAAAAATGAAAAAATAAAATCTAAATATAGAATATAACGATCCGATGCCAAAAGAAGAAAATTCGTTCTGGTTCTGTCATTTATTAAAAAAAAGTTTTAACTGCATGTCTAAAAACGTTGACCATTAAAATGTTTTTAAAAAAAATAATATTATAAATTGTTTGCTAAGTTTACATTAAGATGATAAATTACGAGCTGAACCTAAACGTCCAGGGTTCAATCCCGTCAGTGATACAGGTCGGAGGGGCTCTCATGGAAAAAGCGCCTAGTCGTTCGGATGGGACAATAAACCAAGGTCCCGTGTGCTATTGGCTGTGAATGTTAAGGACCCCTCGATAGTTGGAAATCGAAAAAAAAAACAGGCTAATGCCGCTGTCAGGCAAAATTTCCCTCATTGCACACTGTATGGCGTTGCCCGTCCTCAGTTAGCTCATATAGGTGCAGAAAAAATAGGACATAAATCCATTCATTTCACTTCATTTCTTTCATATGTATGATATTGCATAATGAAAAATATTAATAAATATTCTTTAACTATTCTACTTCTAATGATGTATAAAAATGTACATAAATAAAAACAACGACTTTTTAATCAGATGACTTTTCACTACCGATCACACGCTAGTTGTTCCATTTTTCACCGAACGTGACCTGGTTATTCCACTTTTCACTCCCGAATATAAACAATTTATTTGTATGGATGAAAAATGACACTTTTCACCCATAGACGAAACCGGATGCGCACTGCCCAGTATCGTCTCACGATTCTAGTTTTTATATTTTGATCTAGAAATAACCGAAGAGGAAGAAGAAGCAGAAGAGGAAGTGACATCATCAGTTACTAATGGCAACCAAGATACAGACAATCAACAAAATGGTTAGTCTCTTTCTTGTTTCTTTGTTTTGAAATATAACAGACCTATCCACGTGGACTCTCTAAAAGAGATGCCAAATTGAAAAGTAGAGAATACTCTTTAACTTTCTTTGGGACTTACAGATCAATTTTGCATTTTACATTGTCCTTATAACTACATGTACTTGGAAATCAGAGGAAGCCAGAGTAACCATTGGTTTTGCATTACACAGTTGTAATCTGTTTAATAATTTTATGATTTTGAAATATTTTCAGACATGATCCGAGTTGAAAATGTAAAAATCACGTTTCTTCCAATCAACTCTATTGACGACATCAAGAAAAAATCAAAATATCAGAAATTATTTCATATGTTATACATCTCTAATAGGTAAGGACGCTAAACTGTATTTAATTATGATCATCACTGTACACTGCATGGGGTTTTATGTCTTCATTCGCTTTAACTAGAACAGACATTAGGTATAAATCTCAATTTCAATTATAATTACCTGTTCCTCATTGCACACTGCATGGGGTTTTATGTCTTCATTAGCTAAATATTTGAATAAGAAAAGTAGGATATAAATCTAAATTTCATGTCATTTATTAGAGTATGTTAATTTGGGTACAACCTGTATTGTGAGTAACGTTGGAAAATATAGAGCAGTAAGAGCTGTTGAGATGGCTACAGTAGTTACTTTCATATATTCTTTTTATATATGGAGATGAACTACTGTTATGATCAGACAGGCCTTCGAAGTTGTTGGCATCTCTGGCTTTGCAGTGCTTAAATAGCTTGACAACATCTTATTTTTAATTTGGGCGTATATAATTTGTATGTTGTAACTACCAGTTTAATGTTAATGAATTATATTTCAGTATGGTTCACCATTTAAAACCTGATGTCACCTCTATTTTAAAAGATGATGCCAGTCTCATTTTAGAATCAGCAAAGTAAGTAAAAAATTTAAATTTGATATTTGATCACATGGGTACTATTTTTTTAATATACAGCAGTTATGAAAGTCAAAAATTTCAAAATTTTAAAATTGTGTTCCATTTTACTATGTTATTTCCTGAATTTTAAGATTATATATGATAGTTATCAATAAAAGTGAAGAATTGAATGTTTTATATGTTTTATCTTCAGGTTTATGATAGAATTAAAATCAGAACAAATTGAAGAATTCAGTTCTAAGATTACTGGAATGGCTGAAACAGCTGGCTTTAAGGTTTGTTGTCTTTGTTAAGTTTTTGTTAATAAGGCCCTAGAACAGGCCTTCTTAATTATTCTTTGTAAAGGGCCAAATGCATTTTATGAAAAAATATAAGGACCAAATAGAGTTTAGTTAATATAGCGAGCATAGGGTTTTAGCGGAAGGGGTCAATTTTGAGGGGCCATTCTCAAGGGTGTCGCAGGCCAGATTTGAGAAGGTCTGCCCCACAGCTCTAGATATGTTGAACAAGTTGATTAATGTAGTCTGTTTATCAAACTGTTGTGTGATGAATATTTTTTTAAAACCTTTATTTTCTATAAAATTATGATATTTTCTAGGTGAAGAAACCATTTGATGGCAAAAAAGAGAATTATTTATCAGCTGTTTACCACAGAACGTGACACAAAAATTATTAAATCACAGAAATCATACTACAGCATTTTACAGAGACAGATTCATGGTGTCACATTGTTCCAACCAAGATAACAACACAGAATTCTTACTACAGCATTTTACAGAGGCTGTCTGATGTTTTTAATTGGTTGGAAATGTTAGATGGTCAAATTAACGCAACTTATACATGTACTTCAAAATTCAAAATTCTGTGAAATATGTTCCTAGCCATGTTCAAAAATTTTGATGTCACAGATTTGTTAAAGGTATTGTAAAGTGGTTTTCTAAACTTTGTATGTGTATCGGGGACACTGATAGCATCAATTTGCGCAATTCCAATTTTCAATCTGACGTCTGTGGTTCTTGCAATTCCACTAAAAGTAACGCTTTTTATGACGTCACTAACAATGATCTGCATAGATATCAATAGTTGCTTCTGGTAGATCACTGGTAGTGACGTCATCAACACGTTAGTTTTAGTGGAATTGCAAGAACCACGGACGTCAGAATGGAAATTGATGCTATCAGTGTCTCGGATACTCATACAAAGTTTAGAAAATCATTTTACAATCCATACAAATTTTCTATATTATAATCAGATAGTCGTTCATTCCATCTCTGTTGTTTATATTTTATAAATCAAACCAACTGAAATTATTTGACAACAAACAAATTCACCAGAATTCGCTTCACCTGTCCATGTTCACAGGCCCGTAGTCAAGGGGGGGGGGGGGGGGGGGGGGGCTTAAAAAATTAAAAAAAATCTCAAGTGTTATTTTTAAAGGATACATTAATTCATTTTACTGAGTCAAGGGGTGTCTTTATAGCAGGAAATGTTAAGAATTTTGCGTTTTCAGGTATCTGATTCTCCAAATGTTCCAGGGTTCGTCCAGCAGTCGCGTTTCCTGGAGTCAAATTCTCAAAATTTTCTAGAAGTGATACCGACTTCAGGAAATCTTGTTTCGAGGCTTCCACTTGGCGTTCTCGGCAGCTCAGACCCTATTCAAATAACCCTAACCCTGTCTGAAATTTGCGGATAATCTCTTTTTTTTATAGACAGGATCTCCTTGACCCTAGAGAAATAGTCTTGAACCTTAAATTCGCTGGGAAATATCAGGAATTTTACATCTTTTTCTCGATTTTGCTATGTTTTAGTCACAATATTTCTCTAGAAGTAAATTTCATCAGGAAATGTCAGGAAATCGCGTTTCAGAGAGTCAAATTCTCAAAATTTTCTAGTAGAGACTTCAGGAAATCGTGTTTACAGATTTCCAATTGGCGTTCTCGGCAGCAAAAAAGGTGTGTAATTCTCAAAATTTTCTCAGTGACATACCTCAAACCCTATTCAATTAACCTTAGACCCTAAATTCGCCGGGAAATATCTTTAATTGGCGTCTAAATCTCAAAATGTTTTCAGACAAGAACCCTTTGAACCCAGAGAATTAATTTTGAACCTTAAATTCGCTGGAAAATATCAGGAAGTGTCAGGATATCGCGTTTCAAGGAGTCAAATTATCTAAATTTTCTAGGGGTCCCCAAACTTCAGAAATTCCTATTTCCAGGCTTCCGTCTGCACCAATACATGTAGAAATAACTCTACAGATGGCACTGTAATGGCGTAACAATGCATTGCAATAACACAAAGTTTTCCATAAAAGGGGTGTGGGGGTGTTTTTGGGTGGATATCTAAACTGCCCCCCTTGATTGGACGTTTGCCCCCCTAAAAGTACTTGGCAGGCTACGGGCCTGCATGTTCAACATTATTCCATCCATTTTGTACTCCATCTGTATTATGTATATTTATTAAATATTTTTATATAAGATTTCTATTTGAGGAGTAATAACTATTTGTGA
The DNA here is from genome assembly GCA_029955415.1 of Lottia scabra. Classification (NCBI taxonomy): domain Eukaryota; kingdom Metazoa; phylum Mollusca; class Gastropoda; family Lottiidae; genus Lottia; species Lottia scabra. Next base: position 6,786,106 of record JARJEI010000003.1, on the reverse strand, counting down.
TAGGGAACAATCCCCACCCCTTGACAATTCTGGCCCCTACTTGCAGGGTTGTCCATATGAGGGGTTTGGGAGCAGAGCAAGATCAGGCCTTCTCAAATGGCAGCAAGAGGCCCTGCGAAGCCCTTGAGAATGGCCCTTCAAGAGCTAAAACGCTCTGTTTGATATCCTAGCTAAGCTCTTTTTGGCCTCTTCATGTATATTTTTTTCATAAAATGCATTTGGTTTTTACAAAAATGAATTCAGAAGGCCTGGGTTAGAGGGTTAATAGTCTGGAAAGAATCGAACTGAGGATGAAAATAATTTTTTAGGAGGGTCAAAAATGTCCAAGACGACGATGGTGTGCAATAATAGTGTCATGGAATAATTTGTTGCTGACCCCCCTCCTTCCAAACAGCCACGAATGCTTATAGACGTCTCTGTTTACTTGACACCCAAGTTGTACCTTATCGGTCAGTGTAAATGTTAAATGATTGTGGTCTGAATATTTAATGATACACGACAGTTGTTCCCCTTTAATTGTTCTTGTTTGACATCTGCACGTGCAGTCATCAACAGACCAGTTTTTCCATCCATTTGTTGAAGAAAAATCCCCAGAATGAACTGATTAATGTTCAAGATTTGTCTCTAGTGATAGCATGGATCCTGGTTTATTGTGTGGCTGTCAGGCCCGTAGCCAAGGGGGGGCTTGGGGGGGCTTTGCCCCCCCTAATTTAAATCTTGCCCCCCTAAAAAAAATCTCAAGTGTTATTTTTAAAAGATACATTAATTCATTTTACTGAGTCAAGGGGTGTCTTAATAACAGGATATGCTAAGAATTTGCGTTTTCAGGTATCTGATTCTCAAAATTTTCCAGTGTTCATCCCGCAGTCCTTTAAACCTTAAATTCATCAGGAAATCGCGTTTTCGGGAGTCAAATTCTCTAAATTTTCTAGAAGAGATCCCGTCTTCAGGAAATCACGTTTTCTAGGCTTCCAATTGGCGTTCTCGGCAGCTCAGACCCTATTCAAATAACCCTAAACCCTGTCTAAAATTCGCGTCTTAATCTCTATTCTTTTTTTTTTAGACAGGATCACCTTGACGCTATAGAAATAATCTTGAACCTTAAATTCGCTTGGAAATATCAGGAATTTTTACATCTTTTTCTCGGTTTTGCTATGTTTTAGTCACAATATTCCTCTACAAGTAAGCCTTAAATTCGTCAGGAAATTGGGTTTCAGAGAGTCAAATTCTCAAAATTTTCTAGAAGAGACTTCAGGAAATCGTGTTTCCAGACTTCCAATTGGCGTTCTCGGCAGCAAAAAAGGTGTGTAATTCTCAAAAATTTCTCAGTGACATACCTCAAACCCTATTCAATTAACCTTAAACCCTTAATTCGCCGGGAAATGTCTTTAATTGGCGTCTAAAAAATCCCAAAATGTTTTCAGACAAGAGCCCTTTGAACCCAGAGAAATAATCATAGGCGTACGGGAGGTTTTGAAACTGGGGGTGCGGGAGAGATTTGTGCCCGAATCTCGGACTCTGCCCGAATTCTACTGAACGCGGAGCCCCAGAAAATTTTGAAAATCTACATTCAATCTGTTGCATTCTGACTTCTGAGACATAATTGGGGGTTGATTATTGGACGAGAGGGATGAGAAAAAAAACATGAAATATGCTCACAATGTCGGAATTCATGCACAAAAGTGATCATGAAGGGTTACTATTCGAACAACCACACGAATATCGCGATATTCGGGTATTTTGCTTCAATAGAATCTAGGGATTCGGGTAGGAATCGGTTCCCGGCAATATTAGTGGGTATTTTTCTAAAAAAAAACAAGAAGGCTCGGGAACTTTCAGTGCCCGAATATGTCGAGAATTTTGCCCGAATATGATCGAGCCGAAAATTTTGGGGGGGCGGTCGCCCCCCCCCCCCTGCTCCCCCCTCCCGTACGCCTATGGAAATAGTCTTGAACTTTAAATTCGCTTGAAAATATCAGAAAGTGTCAAGGAGTCAAATTATCTAAATTTTCTAGGGATCCCCAAACTTCAGAAATTCTCATTTCCAGGCTTCCGACTGCACCAATAAATGTAGAAATAACTCTACAAATGGCACAAGTGGCACTGTAATGGCGTAACAATGCATTGTAATAACACAAAGTTTTCCATAAAAGGGGTGTGGGGGTGTTTTTGGGTGGATACTTAAACTGCCCCCCTTGATTGGACGTTTGCCCCCCTAAAAGTACTTGGCAGGCTACGGGCCTGGTGGCTGTGGGAAGCCGACTGCTTGGATTTCGGAATGACTGACATCAAGATTGATCTGCTGTTGGATCCCCAAGGTTTGTGTTTTTCTTGTCACATAATGATAAATAAACAAGAAGTTCATGTACCGAGTCGTCCAATCGTCCCAGTTCCACGACCACAGATTAGGGAATATAATCGTGGCTTCCTTAAACCCAGATGAGATCGTTTTGCCGCATTGCCCAACTTACCGAATCGTGCCCAACTGCACAAGAACGACTTGTAAAACGAAACTAAAAGGGGCACAGGCTTCATTTTCGTGGGTCGATTTTTCCAAGTCTCAGAAACGGGAACTTTTTTAGCTCAGCAATTTAGTACTGGTTATCACAACTCACCATTGAAATTTGAGTCTTCAGATCCATGTGCATCCATAATTATTAGCATTTGAAAGTTATAATGCCCTACTACACATTAGTGATACTATGCAATATATAGAAAAGTCATCTATAGAAATAGAAGGAGAAATGTCTAATTTAAGATATATTTGAAGGAAATATGCAATTTTCGTACATTTCTAGTGCTTCTGAAGGATACTTAAGTATATTCAAGACCCAAATCAACCAATAAAAATGAAGACTGGTCCCCTGGTTTCTGATAAATTCTAGAATGGCCATAAAATATTCTCATCAAATGTCATCCATCGATTTTTATTTTTCATAATTTATGGAAATCAAAACTATACTTTTATAGTAAAATCTGGAATAAAATAAATAACGATCAGTACCATAATACAAAATACATAAACTTACCTGGCTGTTTCCCAGGAAATAGTTTCAAGACTTCAGAAACCTTAATACGAGTCGTTTTTTGTTCAGTTGGTCACGATGCGGCAAGTTGGGCAATGCGGCAAAACGAACCCATCGGTTTTACCCATCTCCGTCCTACTTTCTTCCTTACGCAATTTTCGATGCCTCAAAGTTGATTATCCTTGCCACTTCCTAGTGTGGAAAATGCTCCGATCATGGAAATCTACAGAAAGCCTCTGAATAAGTGATAGTCCGAACTTTGCTGACTCTATCCCCAGCCTCTGATAGCTATTTGGACAGTTATAGCTAGGGGAGTCAGAAAAACTAAGCCATAAAAATTGGGGATTTTTACACCAAAAGTTGGGCTAGAGAAAAAAAAATTATCCTCATGCGCCATGGCCCCCTGACAAACACCCCATGGCTTAGAATAACACCAAGACTATCTATCCCCTTCCTGCATAATTAGCTTAGAATAACACCTAGACTATCTACCTCCTGAATAATTAGCTTAGAATAACACCAAGACTATCTATCCCCTTCCTGTAAAATTAGCTTAAAATAACACCAAGACGATCTATCCCCTTCCTGCATAATTAGCTTAGAATAACACCTAGACTATCTACCTCCTGAATAATTAGCTTAGAATAACACCAAGACTATCTATCCCCTTCCTGTATAATTAGCTTAAAATAACACCAAGACTATCTATCCCCTTCCTGTATAATTAGCTTAGTATAACACCAAGACTATCTATCCCTTTCCTGTATAATTAGCTTAGAATAACACCAAGACTATCTATCCCCTTCCTGTATAATTAGCTTAGAATAACACCAAGACTATCTATCCCCTTCCTGTATAATTAGTTTAGAATAACACCAAGACTATCTATCCCCTTCCTGAATAATTAGCTTAGAATAACACCAAGACTATCTATCCCCCTCCTGTATAATTAGCTTAGAATAACACCAAGACTATCTATCCCCTTCCTGTATAATTAGCTTAGAATAACACCAAGACTATCTATCTCCTGAATAATTAGCTTAGAATAACACCAAGACTATCTATCCCCTTCCTGTATAATTAGCTTAAAATAACACCAAGACTATCTATCTCCTGTATAATTAGCTTAGAATAACACCAAGACTATCTATCTCCTTCCTGTATAATTAGCTTCAAATAACACCAAGACTATCTATCCCCTTCCTGTATAATTAGCTTAGTATAACACCAAGACTATCTATCCCTTTCCTGTATAATTAGCTTAGAATAACACCAAGACTATCTATCTCCTTCCTGTATAATTAGCTTAGAATAACACCAAGACTATCTATCTCCTTCCTGTATAATTAGCTTAGAATAACACCAAGACTATCTATCCCCTTCCCGTATAATTAGCTTAAATTAACACTAAGACTATCTATCCCCTTCCTGTATAATTAGCTTAGTATAACACCAAGACTATCTATCCCCTTCCTGTATAATTAGCTTAAAATAACACCAAGACTATCTATCCCCTTCCTGTATAATTAGCTTAGTATAACACCAAGACTATCTATCCCTTTCCTGTATAATTAGCTTAGAATAACACCAAGACTATCTATCCCCTTCCTGTATAATTAGCTTAGAATAACACCAAGACTATCTATCCCCTTCCTGTATAATTAGTTTAGAATAACACCAAGACTATCTATCCCCTTCCTGTAAAATTAGCTTAGAATAACACCAAGACTGTCTATCCCCCTCCTGTATAATTAGCTTCAAATAACACCAAGACTATCTATCCCCCTCCTGTATAATTAGCTTCAAATAACACCAAGACTATCTATCCCCTTCCTGTATAATTAGCTTAGAATAACACCAAGACTATCTATCTCCTTCCTGTATAATTAGCTTAGAATAACACCAAGACTATCTATCCCCTTCCCGTATAATTAGCTTAAAATAACACCAAGACTATCTATCCCCCTCCTGTATAATTAGCTTAGAATAACACCAAGACTATCTATCCCCTTCCTGTATAATTAGCTTAGAATAACACCAAGACTATCTATCTCCTGAATAATTAGCTTAGAATAACACCAAGACTATCTATCTCCTTCCTGTATAATTAGCTTAGAATAACACCAAGACTATCTATCTCCTTCCTGTATAATTAGCTTAGAATAACACCAAGACTATCTATCCCCTTCCCGTATAATTAGCTTAAATTAACACCAAGACTATCTATCCCCTTCCTGTATAATTAGCTTAAAATAACACCAAGACTATCTATCCCCTTCCTGTATAATTAGCTTAAAATAACACCAAGACTATCTATCCCCTTCCTGTATAATTAGCTTAGTATAACACCAAGACTATCTATCCCCCTCCTGTATAATTAGCTTAGAATAACACCAAGACTATCTATCCCCTTCCTGTATAATTAGCTTAGAATAACACCAAGACTATCTATCTCCTGAATAATTAGCTTAGAATAACACCAAGACTATCTATCTCCTTCCTGTATAATTAGCTTAGAATAACACCAAGACTATCTATCTCCTTCCTGTATAATTAGCTTAGAATAACACCAAGACTATCTATCCCCTTCCCGTATAATTAGCTTAAATTAACACCAAGACTATCTATCTCCCTCCTGTATAATTAGCTCAAAATAACACCAAGACTATCTATCCCCTTCCTGTATAATTAGCTCAAAATAACACCAAGACTATCTATCCCCTTCCTGTATAATTAGCTCAAAATAACACCAAGACTATCTATCTCCTGAATAATTAGCTTAGAATAACACCAAGACTATCTATCCCCTTCCTGTATAATTAGCTTAGAATAACACCAAGACTATCTATCCCCCTCCTGTATAATTAGCTTAGAATAACACCAAGACTATCTATCCCCTTCCTGTATAATTAGCTTAGAATAACACCAAGACTATCTATCCCCTTCCTGTATAATTAGCTCAAAATAACACCAAGACTATCTATATAATTAGCTTAAAATAACACCAAGACTATCTATCCCCTTTCTGTATAATTAGCTTAGAATAACACCAAGACTATCTATCCCCTCCCCCTCCGTCTTCTTGAACTCCTTCCTTCTTCCCCCACCACCCCTCCCCCTATAGCCTACCTCCTTTTGCTGTTATTTTTGATGACGTATAAAAGCTAAAGGGTGATTTGTATTTATCATCAAAGTTTTTATCATTACTCCTTTCCCTCCCCCCTGCCTTCCCCCACCATCCCTTCCCTCTCAGTCAAATTTGCTGTTAGTTTTGATGACGTATAAAAGCTAAAGGGTGATTTGTATTTATCATTGAAGTTATATATTTTTATCAGTTGACTGTTGACATAACTAATTAAACTGTGTTTTCTATTCAATCATTTCTAACCAACAATTCTATTTTATATCATTGTGAATAAACAAATTATATTCATCACGATTGTATTCCCCAGCGCAATCGCCGCCATTGTTTCCAACAATCCGTAATGACTTTGACAAACCACACAAGAGAATGTAAAGGGATTGTTAAGAGGTTTTCTAAACTTTGTATAACTTTGTATCAGTTCCAGGACATTTCTGGCTTTTATTTTCATCGTTACAATTTTCTTTCAGAAAATATTTGGGCCCTGTTACATTATGCCATTTTCTTCTGTATCGAAAATCCCTGACTGCACACGATAGCTCGTCTATTCGCGACTTAATGTTCCTCATTGTACACTGTAATGTGTGTGCCAACCCTTATTTGCTCAAACAGGTTCAGAAAATAAGACATTAAATCTTATTAAGATTAGTTTTATTCATTGTAATATTGTGTTCACATGGAAAGAGAGATTAGCCTATTTAGTGTCGATTCTACCGGTTTTTTTTTCAATATTCATTCGAAGATTTTACATTATGTAAAGGAATACAACCTCTTAGAATGAACAAAAAATCTATATGTTCAAACTTTGTGAATAAGAGTACATATTCATCAGGGGACTTACCTGGTGGCATAACTATACAACATATTACCTAAATAATCTAATAAATCCAGAAAACTATGTTTATATACAATAATTGAAAAACGTTACGCAAATTTTAAGCGTTTTTCAATAATAATCTTTCATTGTATGGAAAATTACATAGTTTTATGGGTTTATTTGATTCTGTTTGTATACTTTGGACATTGTTGATTAATATATGATACTCTTATTGACCAAGTTTGAGAACTTAATATTTTTGTTCATTCTAAGAGGTGGTAGTACTTTAAGTTAAGCCCCTTTTAATGTGATTTTCGTTCGGATGGGACAATAAACCGAGGTCCCGTGTGCTATTTGCTGTGCACGTTAAAGATTCCCCGACGGTTGGAAAACGAAAATAAGAGCAGGCTAATGCCGCTATCCTGGCAAAGTTTCCCTCATTGCACACTGCATGGCGTTTGCCCTCCTCAATTAGCCCATATAGGTGCAGATAGTAGGACGTAAAACTCCCATTTCATTTCATTTTTAATGTGATTTTATTAAGATATTATTTTATTCAGTGTAAAGACTAAGAGAGAAAGTAGTATAGGAGTAATTTTATGAGATTGAAAAGTGGTGAAAACGAGGTATTAGTCTGTATCGAAGTTGTAAATATACAGACTTGATTTCTTTAAAACATTTTCTGAGATTAGCTATCACCTTTCTGTACATTAAGTATATTGTCCTCAGTTGAGAACGAGCTTAAATAATTTACTCTGTCTATTCCAGTTTATTGAAAAGCTTTTTTTTTATATTTCTGGAGGCGATCTAGTTTTTTGAACCCCGTTTAGAATGATCACTATAATGTAGGTAATAACACAGATACGATGAACCAGCATCAACGAATTGAATTAAGAATTGAAAAAGAAATTCTATATCAGATGACTTTTTATACGCCCACATCTCTCTATGTGGGCGTACATGGTTGTGGTCCACTATCTTTATTATTATCAGAATAGATTGCTAGTTTTACTATGGTTGTTAAATGACACTCTCACCGAGTCGACGTCAGGGGCACAGATCGCTTTTTCATTTCGGGGGAAGGACCAGTGTCATCTGAACTGATCACATATGGTCGACGAAAATATGCGATCGATAAAATTTGCTTCGTGAACCCATTATTAGTAACGATGCTTCTGTAAGGGGAGTTGATTTGAGTATAAATTGTCTTAGTAGTGCGCCGCAGATGAAAAATATTGAGACTTCCGCAGGCAATTTGCACTAGTCACGTGGTCTCTAAAGCCTGACTAGCAACATAGCTGACCCGTTGCAAAGATCCTTAAGTCTCATTTGGTGATTTTGGTGACTTGTCATCTACCAACCAACCATTACTTTCAATTTTCAATCAGACGTCTGTGTTTCTTGCAATTTCAAACTAAGCGTTTTATGGTCCATAATACATATATATAATATATATTATCTGCAGTTTTGCAGTAGCGTCATAATAAACGATAGTTAGCTGTTCGGTAATAACAAGAACAACAACTTCTGATTAAAATTGGAATCATGCAAAGACAAGCTACACATGGCTTCTGATGTACAGAAAACCACTTTGTGAACTAAGAATTAGACACAACCAAGAAATTTCACTCATTTCAAAAATGTGTAGGCTATACCCAGTTTTTAATTCTATGTAATTACCAGGGGCCTTATTCTCAAAATCTTAACTTACAATGATTTTAGTGTTCCAGGAATCTGATTGGTCAATCACTAAAATCGATTTTAAATTTAGTTGTATAATCCAATCATATTATTGTATTTTTTAAAATCTGGATTTTATCTAAGTTAAGTTTTCGAGAATAAGGCCCCTGAACAATCGCCTATAGTGGTGTAAAGAAAAGGAAGTACTTACTACAAGAGGCCCCCCAAGTGATAATAGTTTTACAAGGTGTGTGTAAATTAACAGACGATGTCTGTTTCGATGCTTATTGACGAGGCGAGACGTGTTTTTTGTTTTCTTTTCAAGTGAAAAAGTGAGTTGTAAAGAAATCACCTACTCGACTATTGTCTTTGATGTTTCGGTTGGTGTTGATTAAGAATCATAATGAACCTCTCTACAGCGATGTTCTCACTCTTTTTAACGTGTGTGTTTTGGCAAATGTGATTGAAAATCTGGTAAAAAAGTTAAATTTATAAAAATGAGGTTCCGCCATTAGTGTTGTCTGTCTGGTTGCTAACGAAAACGATTTGACCTTCATCTTTCTACAGTTCTATTCTGGTACGTTGTTAACAAGTGGTACTTGTAAAATTTCTTCATAAAATTTCTGTCACGTCTGACTATGACTAGCACAGTACCAAACAACAGTGGTGGTAGTGCTTTCGTAAGTCGGTCTGGAGTCGGTTGTAGAACTTGAGAATACATGAACCTTTATTATAACCCGACTGGGCATCACCACAACCACTGCTTCGAGAGGGGCGTTTGGGATCGGGAAAGGTTAATAACCCTTATATGTGTTTCGGTGACACTGATTACTTTGATTTTCACCATTCCAGTTTCCAATTAGACGCCATGGGAGTAGGCCTATGTAGGAATGATGCAAATAGAAGCTTGATTGGGTCGATACACATTGGATATTTCGAAGCCCACGAAAGCTGTGGAGTTTTAGCTATTTTCGCACTGCATGAAGGCACGTTAAAGCTATATTTTTGGATTATTTTGATGTTTATGCTTGCGTCCGATCGGCTCAACTTTACCGACGCCTCCAGCCCCCTTCTAGCTACGCCACTGCCAACTAGTCGCTAACAAGTTTTAGTCCCTTTTCACATTAAAGCTATCATGAATAAAAACACATTCAGCAACAAACAACAATTTTAATAAATAATATTTCCGCCATTTTGTCTTCAAAAAATTAACAGCGAACATTGAAATTGAGAAATAATGCATGAATTAAAAGATAGTAGTAGCATTTGGAATAAGAAAATAAAATCAGAGTTTTGTAGACTAGTTATAATATAGAGAGGCGTCAGAGGCTTGAAAAAAGGGGAGACTATTCAGAAGAAAAGAATGCGCGAGATTAATCTGAACAGTCTCGTAGTAATAATAATAGTAATAATAATCAAAAATAATTGCTTTCTATTCAGAAAATGAAAAAAAAAAAGGAGTTTGATAATAAGGAAAAAGCGATTCTTCTTCTGTCTAAATTCTTGAAACGGTAAATTGAATATATAAAAGGCCCTGATCTAACATAACGTATGCACGTTCTTATCTGTCACTCATCTCACTCACATTTAAACCACGCCCCTTATCAACAGAAATAAAATTAAAAGTAAAATCACAACTCAATATTGGGTCACTTGGTTGTAACCCGCGATAAACATGATTGCACGTTCCCCAAAAAAATAAAACATAACGTAACAACATTTGTAATACATTTACAGCAAATATCCACGAATATTCAAAAATAGTTTTTTTCTTTCTCTTTAAAAGGTTCATAGTAGCTTTAATAAGCTTTGGTCACCGTCACATTATTGGGTCTTGTATATCCAGACTTATTGATGTGTAGTCGAGTTCATCCAGACAGTATTTTGAAGTCCACAAAAACCATTTCCGATGCCGACGCGTCGCTTTAGAATTGCCATGAAAATAAAATGGCGTCACAGAATTAGAATCACAATATTTTATACTGACACAGCGGGGCAGACGATTAATCCGCCTTGCCTTTTCACTTCCCTCCTTTAGTTCTCCTACGTCATACCGGATATGACGTTTATTCCAGAAAGACGAGCTCTGCGCATGTCCTCCTGACTGTGTGAAATGGTAGGCCATGATCCATTGGAAGCCACAATAGTGTTTGGTTGTCATGTTAACGTAGATTTGAAGGTGGTCAAAAAGTATGACTAACAATACCAAATAGTTGTAAAATGGCTCTAAATTCATCTCGTTCTATCACTTCGTCATCTGAAATAACAAAAGTTTTAATAATATTAATAAACTCTTTATTTTACATGGGTCAGAATTAGGCCCAATAGCACGAGTGATACGGTCCTGTCTCACACTCAGCCTAGCCCATGGGGACAACATACATACGGTATACAGCATATAGAAAAAAAAAATGATGGACGGTAAATATCGACAGTTCTCGAAAGTACAATATTTGAACTGGGCCCAGTTCCTAGCCTTGTGCTTAAGATCAATTTCGTGCTTAAAAAACCTAAGTCGACTTGAGTCTATGCAAGAAATAGTATGAAAATATCAAGTCGAATATAGGACTTGGACTTAGTTAAATGCTAGGAACCGGACCCTGGTCTATTTACGTAATTTTTGTCATTGGTCTGCTGCTTTTTTATGGGATGGCGAGAAGGGAATCCAAATGCAAGCCAAGGCGGTAACCATCGGGAAGTGGGTAGGGAAGGGGGCGGTTTAATTCAAGTCACTTTCTCTAGTTACTCCAATGCCCAAAGGGAGCCGCGGTGGCTCAGTGAGTTAGACGCTTGCTCGCTAACCTGGAGGTCCAGGGTTCAATCCCGGCATGGGTCGAGATGATACCTTCGGATTTTTCAACCCGGTTTCCCCCTGTCAGTGATGCAGGTCGGAGGGGCTGACATGGAAAAGCGTCTAGTCGTTCGGATGGGACAATAAACCGAGGCCCCGTGTGCTATTGGCTGTGCACGTTAAAGATCCCTCGACAGTTGGAAATCGAAAATAAGAGCAGGCTAATGCCGCTGTCCTGGCAAAATTTCCCTCATTGCACACTGCATGGCGTTTGCCCGTCCTCAATTAGCCCATATAGGTGCAGAAGGTAGGACGTAAAACTCCATTCATTTCATTTCATTTCCAATGCCCAAAGTCGTCAAGTGTCGTGATTGAGATTCCAAAACAAAGTACTTACCATTCATATCAAATAAACGGAACATTTTTTCAACAAAAACCTGATCATCTCGATATCGGGGACTTTGTCTCGCCATAAATCTCGAGAAAGAGACGAACCTATCAGATCTTTTACTGGGCGACTCTCGACTGTAGATTGTTGGCCGATCTGAAAATATAAATAACATATGTTAAATACAATGTTTTAAATATGCTTCATCAAAATAATAGGACACCAAAAATCGTTTTCAAAAAAAGGTGAATAAACAGGAAAAAGGAATTAGAATTTGGACATACACCATTGTAAATAAGTATATCGAAAAGTTTTATTAATATGCTTGTCCCTGAATTGACGGTTTTGTATTGTGTAATGTATTATGTGTTGTGTAATTGTTTTGTATTGTGTAATGTATTATGTGTTGTGTAATTGTTTTGTATTGTATTTTGTGTTGTGTAATTGTTTTGTATTGTGTAATTTATTTTGCGTTGTGTAATCGTTTTGTATTGTGTAATTTATTTTGTGTTGTGTAATCGTTTTGTATTGTTTAATGTATTTTTTGTTGTGTAATTGTTTTGTATTGTATAATGTATTTTGCAAAATAAAATATAGATCAAACCAAGGTTAGACGTTATAAAGCTATATTAATAAAGGCAGAAACCTCTCTGTGGATAATGACAATGCCATGTTTTTCTGAAATATATCGCGATGTCGACGATACAACTTTAAAACTGAGGCGTGCAATTTTGAGGATATTTATCTCTGTTTATGTATGAAAGAATTCATAAATGTAAAACAATGTAAATTCGTCTGTAACCTCTCTCTGTATTGGTACATAATATCGCAATGTCGACCATAAAGTTTTTAAATTGAGCTAGCATCCCAGTTTATGTGGTCTATAAGTTACAGTTGTAACAATATAAAATGGAATTCGCCCTATGATTTCTGATAACCTCTCTGTGTATTGGTACATAATATCGCGATGTCGACCATAAAATTTTAAAATTGAGCTAGCATCCCAGATTATGTAGACTATAAGTTGCAGTTGGAACAATATAAAATAAAATTCGCCTGTGATTTCCGATAACTTGTACCTGTTTTTGTACAAGATATCGTGATGTCGACCATAAAGTTTTTAAATTGAGATAATACCCCAGTTTATGTGGTCTATAAGTTACAGTTGGAAAAATATAAAATGGAATTCGCCTGTGATTTCTGATAACCTCTCTCTGTATTGGTACAAGTACATAATAACGTGATGTCGACCATAAAGTTTTAAAATTGAGCTAGCATCCCAGATTATGTAGACTATAAGTTACAGTTGGAACAATATAAAATGGAATTAGCCTGTGATTTCTGATTACCTGTCTTTGTATTGGTACATAATAACGTGATGTCGACCATAAAGTTTTTGAATTGAGCTAGCATTCCAGTTTATGTGGTCTATAAGTTACAGTTGGAACAATATAAAATAAAATTCGCCCTATGATTTCTGATTAAACCTATCTCTAGAGGATGATAATGACTTTGTAATTGTATAAACTATGTTCACTGATTGTCAATGATTAACGTAGACCGGTTATTTGGCTTGAGAAGGCGAATATGACGAGGTGATATGATATTGGTTAATTATATTAACACAAAATGATTAGAAATCTCATTATAGGAAGCCTGCTATAGCATAGTAATATGGTCAGACTGCAATAGGGTTGTAATATGACAATGAGGTTAAACTCTGGGGGTGGGGCAGTTCCACTATACTTCCTGAAGTTTTGAAATAAGTAATGGAAGCCTGCCATAAAATAATAAATAAATATGGTTGTGACTATGAAAATAGGGTTAAACTCTGGGGGTGGGGCAGAGGCACTATAGCTCCTGAAGTTTAAACATCAGTTTGTAAAATAGAAGCCTGTTATAGAAGAGTGTCACCCCCCAGGAAAATTTTGAAACTTAGGATCAATTTCCTTGCATCTGAGGCCGTTCCGGGCAGCCATCTCCTTTCATTTGTTAGCCATCCCCCAACTCGCTCCGATAGGGGTGCGCTGGCTACCTCCCCACACTGGATCCACACGCACTTGCAATAGCACAGCAACATATAACTTATTGAATATTCGCAATATATTATCATTAGTGCAATTCAATATACTAGTACACGGGACATTCATCACCTGAATTATCATTATATCCAGAAATACCATGGCTCCCCAATAACCCCTTTTGCTACCATGGCTCCCCAAAAACCCCTTTTGCTTCCATGGCTCCCCAATAACCCCTTTTGCTACCTACCATGGCTCCCCAATAACCCCTTTTGCTACCATGGCTCCCCAATAACCCCTTTTGCTACCATGGCTCCCCATAACCCCTTTTGCTTCCATGGCTCCCCAAAAACCCCTTTTGCTTCCATGGCTCCCCAATAACCCCTTTTGCTACCATGGCTCCCCAATAACCCCTTTTGCTACCATGGCTCCCCAATAACCCCTTTTGCTACCATGGCTCCCCAATAACCCCTTTTGCTTCCATGGCTCCCCAATAACCCCTTTTGCTTCCATTGCTCCCTTCAAGTCGCCCATTACCCCCTGGTGGCTCCCGGTTGAGAAACACTGTGCTACACTGTTAATAACATGAGATGCTGATGATATGTTATACCTCAGCTCCATGCGAAATTTGGTACTTTTGTCCGGCCGGTAAAATAAAATTTGTTAAGCCACCTGACTATCCCTTCAAGTCGCCCATTACCCCCTGGGGAGACAAGCACTGTGCTAAACTGTTAATAACAGAAGATAACTCCGTCGTGCATATAATCATATAAAGTAAAATTAGCAGCTTTTGAATAACATATTAACAACTTTAACGATAGTGATGTCATAAAACATTCAATCGACCTTGAGGGAAACTAATTTCAAAACAAACTGGAATCTTTAATTAATTATAGAGTAGACGTTTTCAAGTTTTCTAGTTGATTTCCCAGTTAGCTTGTTTTTAACTTGATGTTATCAGTCGGGATGATACTTTAACCTTTCTATTGTGTCAGTATTAACCAGGCGGAGAGACGAGCGTTGGTGGTGTTTAATACAAGCACCTGTCTCTAGGGAGGACGATATTATTGTCATTTATAACTTGTCATTTCTTCTTAATTAAATATACATCAACATACTAGTATTATTTTACAATTGTTCAACAATTGAGATGATACCGTCGTACGTAATAAGATATTTTTATATCTGAATTGATGTTCGCTTTTAATGTTATTATTTCTCAAGGCATAAACAGATAAAATTCTTAAAATATTATTCTCAAAACAATACTGTTAAGCTATATTGAACACACACAAATATACAGAAAGGTAAAAAACTAAAAAATTAGACGCCAATACCAAAAGCTCTCAGCAGCTTAAATTAAACCATGACAGTAGTATAAACAATTGATACATAAAAATCAAATAAGAATAAATGTTAAAAAATATGATTTTTACCAGTTATTTATTAAAATTGATTAAAAAAAAGAGAAAGATACCCGCTCATTCTTAATCTTTTTTCAGTTGCAGGTGTGTAGGAAAAAATGAAATGAATGGAGTTTACCGTCCTGCTTTTCTGCACCTATATGGGCTGATTGAGGACGGGCAAACGCCATGCAGTGTGCAATGAGGGAAATTTTGCAAAGACAGCGGCATTAGCCTGCTCTTATTTTCGATTTCTAACTGTCGAGGGGTCTTTAACGTGCACAGCTAATAGCACACGGGGCCTCGGATTATTGTTCCATCCGAACGACTAGACACTTTTTCCATGTCAGTCCCTCCGACCTGCATCACTGACAGACACAGGGGAATAAATGACGTCAGACCCCAAAACTCTCCACCCACATGCCACCAGGGTAAGGAGGGATTTATAACTTGGATTTTAATTATTAAAGTACAGTTCATCGTACGGAACTTGTCGGAGCGACGAGAAATTGTGAAATCGTTACATTTCAGTTCACAAGGAGAGACCTTTCGAATCACGTTAAAGTGGGCTAGAATTGCTCTCGTCGTGATTATGTTATTCCTTATATCGATTGAGTGTCTCAAAAAACGTCCCCATGTTTGACGGGAAGTATCTCAGCTGCTGATCAATCTAATTAAAATAAGATTACATTTCGTTTCGGTTATTTTTTGATTGTCGACTCAGTGTAATCGAACAAGGTTTATAAGGCGAGCGTCTTCTGGTGACGAAAATTTCAGCCAATTAAATACTACCTTCAAGATGGCGGGTCTATGCATCGATATGCATTGTGGGAAGATTTTGTGATAAACATTGTTCTGATTGGTGGAAGGGTGGCACGTGCTATAAATAGCTTAATTCGTTACCAGAAGACGCTAGCCTTATAAACCTTGTTAGATTACACTGAGTCGACAATCAAAAAATAACCGAAACGAAATGTAATCTGATTTTAATTAGATTGGCTGCTGATGAACCGACCTCGTTCATACTTACCATCAAACTTAAGGACGTTTTTTTGGAACACCCGATATGTGTTATTTTTAATGAAAATTAACTGAAAAAAACATTGACTACATATAGGCTTTGTGGATCCTCGGAGACGGTTGCCAAATTGGCAGTTCTAAACACTTTTAGCTTGGTGAATTGTGAACCCCTGAAATGGTGGGACCAAGAAATGAGGCTATGTGCCCAATTATGAACACCAAATAAACATTATAAGCTATATGGACTCTCTGAAATAGATGTCGAGCTGACAAACCTAAATACCTAGAATAAATATATATATTAGGTATGTGGACTCTCTGAAAGGGATGCTGAGTAGACAAGCCTAAATACCAAATACACATTATTAGCTATGTGGACTCTCCAAAACAGATACTGATACAAACCTAAATACCATGAATTAACATATTAGCTATGTGGACTCTCTGATAGGGATGCTGAGTAGACAAGCCTAAATACTAAATAAACATTATTAGCTATGTGGACTCTCCAAAACAGATACTGATACAAACCTAAATACCATGAATTAACATATTAGCTATGTGGACTCTCTGAAAGGGATGCTGTGTTGACAAACCTAAATACTAAATAAACATTATTAGCTATGTGGACTCTCCAAAACAGATACTGATACAAACCTAAATACCGAGAATTAACATATTAGCTCTGTGAACTCTCTGAAAGGAATGTCAAGTTGACAAACCTAAATACCGTATACCCATTATTAGCTATTTGGACTCTCTGAAAGTATAACAAGATGACAAACCTTTGCTATTTTAACCCTCAGAAAAGAATACTTAGTTGACAAAATACCAAATAAATGAATTGGACATGAAGTTCAATCGAAAGTAGATTTTTACAGTTACGTTTGTAGTGTCATGACCAGGAAAAAAGAATGTGTACGCAGGTGAACTGGGGCTGGGCTATTTTACAAGTTGGATGACCAGCAGAAGTTTTTGACCGTTGCAACTATTGATAACTTTTTTATTAGATCGGTTGCTGGATTCGTTTTGTGTAAAATTTCGGAATGAATGCAAAAGCATGGACTGGGACTTGCTTTTGCGAAACAATAACGCCAAAACTACTTTAATGCTTACAGTACTTTAATGCAGCTCCGTAACTGGTTTGATTTTACGTTTAACGCACTTCCAAAACTCACCATTAAGCATCAAATTTTGTATTTTTTTAGTGGAATAGTGAAGTAGTTCTAGTGTATAAAAGACTAATGGAAATGACATTTTAAAAGATTCGAGTTGAGTAAGATTTAACCAACAGTCGGTCCTAGAATAGCCTCTCTATAACAAAACCATACTCCAACCCTTTACTGCTAGTTTCAATCTCACTTCTTTTCATTTTATACGATTTCTCCTTTTTTTATTACCGAGTAATAAACCTACCCACCCACGCTTATTACAGCTTTAATTTGTTTGAACTCCGAGTTGAACAAGGATTAGAGGCCCAAGGAAAGATTATTGCGTAAACCAGAAATCTTAAGAAGACGGTTTTTAATCCAGGGTTTTAATTATGGTTTTAGTTTTTTTACCACCGGAATAAATGATTTTATTTGATGTTAAAATGACGGTAAATTGTGTAGGTAAAGATTAGCGATGTGACTTCAATACATGAAATAGATCATTGAGTCAGACTGGGGGTGTATGGGGGTGTGGAGGCTTGGTGGGGTAATATGTGTAAAGATATAAAGGTGATCTTTAATTTAAAATAGACCGTGGGTTCTCAAAGTGAGGTAAAATAATGAGATGAGTGATGGTAGTCCTACTTCAATTTACATGAAATAGGTCATTGACGGATGGTGGGATGGAGGTAGGACGGAGGTGGTCGTAGGGGATTGTATGTCTAAAGATAGATGAAGGTAGAATCCAAGAATCCAAAGTTTGTTGTTGACTTTGTTCAGTATGATTAGGCTTTTAAATATATATAACAAACACAAGACAATATTATGGAATATAACACACTTCTTTAATACACGTGCAGTGTATCTGTGTTAAAACGGTATGTGCCTAACTGTATTAAAGAAGTGTGTTATATTCCATAATATTGTCTTGTGTTTTGTTATACGTGCTCCTCGCTTCTACATGTCGTCCAAATCTTAATTAAATTGATTATCTTCAAGGGGTGGGAGGTCGAGTGTCTGCTGTGTACAGACGTTTATTGCTGCACCATGAATTGAAATAGTCGGTGACAAACTATTCCTATCTACGATATAGTCTGTGACTTGCAGTTGACTTATATGAATCGCCGCTTTCACTATCTCACATTTTCAATATCAATAGTAGCTTCCGGTATATCAGTGTTAGTGACGTCATAAAAAAGAACCACAGACGTCGGAATGGAAATTGGAATGGCGCAAATTGATGATATCAGTGTCCCCGATACACATACAAAGTTACAATCCCTTTAAGTTCTGTTTTACAATATTAACTCAAAAATTTAGAATATTTCAGATCGGAATTAAAATTGTAATGGTATTCATCAGTAATTGTTTACCAGTCTTCTGATTGGTTGAAAATAATTTATTAATCCCCCACCCTGTTGATTTAAGTGTTATTTATAAAAATGATTAATAGATTCTAATTATTTAATAAAAAATGATTTAAATATTTTGGTATAAACGATGTTATTCGAAGCCGTGCACTCGTAAATATGGGGTAAACTTTTTGAAATAGTACATGAATAGGAATTTAAAGTGGCACAGGCTTCATTTTCGCGGGTCGATTTGGATAAGTCTCAGAAACGGGGATTTACACATTAGCGATACTATGCAATATATAGAAAAGTCATCTATAGAAATTGAAGGAGAAATGTGTAATTTAAGGTATATTTGAAGGAAATACGCAATTTTCGTATATTTCTAGTGCCTCTGAAGGATACTTAAATATATTCAAGACCCAAATCAACCAATAAAAATGAAGACTGGTCCCCTTTAAAGTTTAGTCAATTTGCTTGTGTTTTATAAAAATAATGGGGGTGGGGGATGTAGAGAAGAGTGAAGGTCTAATATACATAGTATCTAACTAGATACTTAGCTGCCTATGGGCTCCTTAACAGCTAGGACGGGTGTGGCGCCAGGCAAGGTATGCTTACTCTTCTAGACACCTGATACCACTTTTCATTATGATATGCTTACTCATGTATGATTGATATAATTCCTCATGTAAAAAGTTCATAAGCTGTTACCTATGTTTCGTCAAAATGTCTTTTTGGATTTCGAGTTTCGTTTTGCGGTTCGGATAGTTAGTACTTGGTTTCTTTATTCTTGGGAAGGCGGAGGGATGATCAATGATCATGGGACCCTTGGGGCCTTGTGAGCTGAATTTAAAAATCGTACCTATATTTTTGTAGTATCTGTAAAAGAAATCAGTGATTTAACCATTGAATTCCTAATTTGGAGTTGGAAGGGGGCCACGGCTCTGGAAGTTTGGAAAAGGTTGGAAACCACTGGCTTAATATATGGAACTTCTTTCAAATATTACAACGCTACCAATTCTATGACCCACAGACTTCGCCTATCTATGTCGAGGATAATGTCTACAGGAGACATCTGAAGAACTATATTCTAAGACATCAAGGGCGTGGATTTGTCCACAATTTCTTTTTTTGGGGGGGGGGGGGGGACCAACCAGCATGGGTTGTAGACTCCAAGTACGTTGCAGAGCGCCGCAACCACGAGCCCAAACATAAGGTCCTCGCTCTGGAGAAAAAAAAAATTGAAAATGGCGTCAATTTCGTGCATTCTGACAGGTATTTCCTTGTTTTTAGTTGATAATCGGGACTTTCTACTGTGATTTTCATGCGATCGATTTTGATTCTTCAAAAAATCTATATTACTAATCATATTATGGGGGGACCAAGACCCTTTCGTCCCCCCTTCTTAGTTCAAAGGGGGGGGGGGGGGGGGCTCTCTCAACTGATTTCCAGGTTATTATCAGACAATAGCCACGATAGTTACGAATGATTGGAAAACATTACACAGTTGTAGACTTAAACGACGGCTAATATCAAATGAAATTAAAATGAAAGGTTAGATTAGTTAGCCATTGTTGGTATTTGATGCAATACTTCCAACTTTAATTATTACAATGTTTGAAATTCGTTTCAAAGGGACGCAGTTGTCTACATCTGACTTAAAACCAGACTTAAAGGGATTATAAAAGGTTTTCTAAACTTTGTATGTGTATGGGGACACTGATAGCATCAAATTGCGCCATTCCAATTTCCATTCCGACGTCTGTGGTTCTTGTAATTGAAATTGAATTGTATTAGCTGGTAAAGTAACTGTGCACTATCTTAGTTAATATTTCGACGAATCTATACCTTGATAATATATTAGTAAATGAGAAGTATTGAAATTAGTTCTTACTGTCAACTCTGACATTTTACTCTGAAATTAAATCAAGTTAAAAGTGTGATGTAAACAATGGCGATATTGGGTGGGTAAATGTTAATGGCCGTCGTTCAGAATTCATTTCCAACAAAATAAATAAAACAATAAATAATATAACTTCTATTTTCATATTTTTCTAATCGATTCCCAATAATTGAGGTTATAAATAGGATTTTGATTAGAAATTTTAATCAATTTGTACGTTACAATTAATGACGGGATTTTGAAATGCATGTACCCGTTATGTTTTGCTTAACGACATAACAAACCATTCCATTCTGTATAAGCTTTAGGGTTTTCGCCATCGCACATTTTTTTTATTTTGCCATTTCATGCATGATTTGATTATTTGTGCTATTATAATTTTTTTTCCGCTTTGTTTGATTTCATTTTTGATTGTGTAGATAATTGGCCACTTTTATAATAACATTACGTCGTCCGTCCTATTTTGTAATTTATCAGATAACGTTGATTTTTATGATCGCATGATTACGTCATTTGGTTTCATGTACGTTGTCTGATGACGTCATTTGGTTAAGTATGTACGTTGTCTGATGACGTCATTTGGTTCAGCATGTACGTTGTCTGATTACGTCATTTAGTTTATCATGTACGTTGTCTAATAACGTCATTTAGTTAAACATAAACGTTGTTTTCTGCTTACGCCATTTGGTTAAACATGTACGTTGTCTGGTTACGTCATTTGGTTAAACATGTACGTTGTCTTATAACGTCATTTGTCTTATCGTGTAGCGTTGCCTAATAACGTCATTTGTATTATCATGTAGCGTTGTCTAATAACGTCATTTGGTTAAGCATGTACGTTGTCTGATTACGCCATTTGGTTAAACACGTACGTTGTCTGGTTACGTCATTTGGTTAAACATGTACGTTGTCTAATAACGTCACTTGGTTAAGCATGTACGTTGTCGGGTGACGTCATTTAGTTAATCATGTACGTTGTCTAATAACGTCATTTTTCTTATCGTGTAGCGTTGTCTAATAACGTCATTTGTCTTATCGTGTAGCGTTGCCTAATAACGTCATTTGTATTATAATAATAATAATAATAATAAACTCTTTATTTTACATGGGTCAGAATTAGGCCCAATACCACGAGTGATAACGGTCCTGTCTCACACCCAGCCCATGGGGACAAACATAGATACACTTTACAACATATAGACACCCAAAAAGAAAAAAAAAATTAATGTACAGAGTTTGATGATTTAGAGGTCAAGTACATGACCACAGGCTACTGGATATTTTTTAAGATATACAATATAGCAATATACACAAGTACATGTGTATTAAATGGACATATTATCGTCAAGTGATTAAGTACATTGCGACAAATTGTAAAAAAAAAAAAAAAAAAAAAAAAAATCATTAAATTTGTGATCGAGTAGCGTTGCCTTATAACGTCATTTGTCTTATCATGTAGCGTTGCCTAATAACATCATTTGTCTTATCAGGTAGCGTTGTCTAATAACGTCATTTGGTTAAGCATGTACGTTGTCTGATTACGTCATTTGGTTAAACATCTACGTTGTCTGCTTACGTCATTTGTCGTTGCCTAATAACGTCATTTGTATTATCGAGTAGCGTTGCCTAATGCCTACGTAGTCCGATTACGTCATCTTGCAGCATCTTGCAGTATCTTGCAGCATCATGCAACATCTTGCAGCATTTTGCAGATATTTTGTATTATGTTGTATTCGGTTAACTAAATAATAATGTATGTTTAGAATATATCACTACTGAGTTCTAGTTGTAAAATATACCTCACTGTTTGCATCGAAATTCACCCACCCACTCTTTAGAACAGGCCTCCCTTGATACGTTAATTAATCCGAATATAACTATCATATACTTTCAATAGCTTATATAACACATTTCATTTGATTGGAGTACCTTTTATAATCTAGTATATCTACACGATAACACGATGTCCAAAGTTAGATTACCACCGGGGTCAAAAGTTTCCGATGCTTTGAAACTATTCTTATGTAGTGACTCTTTACAATGTTCATCAGTATATGCCAGTCAGTGCAGGTTATCTTTGCCTCGACAGATTCAGCATTTGGTCCCACTCACAGACAAGTGTCAAGAGACGTGAAAATGTTTAAAGAGGAATATTCAGCATTTTCAAGGATCAAATTAAGCTTTGAATATATGTAAATAGCCTTTAGATTTACTAGAACTGTCAAAAAATCGCACAATCTCTTCATTTCATAGATAAAAAGTTCCAGGTTCTGAGACTAAAATATTCTTGGTCGAATAGTTAATGTCGGATCAGTTCGTTGGAATTAAGGTGAAAATAGACGGTGCCTGGTTTGACGTCCGTTCCGGAATTATCGACACAGCCGAAAATAGTACAAACGAATCGTACCTAGCATTGTGTCTATGTATTCGCTTTCTTCTATTTTCTGCTGTATACGTGATACGGGACCGGACTCCGCCCGTAACCCCGTACCTCGTATATTCGCACCTTCAGGTAGTACTTGGCTTTACATCCCTAACATGAACGGTTCGGGGTAGTAGCCTGTAGACATCCAAGTCGCCACTGACCAACTTAAAGGGATCGTGAAGTGTTTTATGACGTCACTGACAGTGATCTGCATAGATAATCAATATCCGGTAGATCACTGTCAGTGACGTCATAAAACGCGATAGTTTTAGTGGAATTGCAAGAACAACAGACGTCAGAATGGAAATTGGAATGACGCAAATTGATGCTATCAGTGTCCCTGATACTAATACAAAGTTTAGAAAACCACTTTACAACCACTTTAAGTGCTTTTTTTCAAAGATTAACAATTTTTGCTATTAATTTGAATAAAAAGTGATACGGCATTACTTTCCATATGTTCGAGATAATTTGTAGATATAACATACCAGGATAACGGTTTCGATAGTAAATATGACATGGTTGTGATTAGCACAGATTATTGTAGCGATCAGTTCTGTTCATTATATTTCTTGATATTATCTTTTTATTCTTACTCTCACTACATTCACATTCAATTAACATATACCTCCGCTACTATAAATAGTCCCTGATGACGTCATGTATTACCAACTCTGTTCGCTAGTGTTAATTTTGAGAAAAGGACGAAGAACGAATTTGGAATGAGAATAAGATTACGGTCTAAAAATACCGCTTTAATTTTATCCCGAGAATTTATTGAATTAGCCAATCATTATTAACCGTTGCTAGTCGCGGTTTTCATGACGTATTATAACGTTAATTGTATTGTAATAGGAACGTCTTGTTACCCGAGAGTATTAATTTGATCAGCGGAAGGGTAAGCGTGCAAACTGAATGACTGGAATGTTGATTGTGGGGGAGGGGAAAACAAACGACCATTTTATCCACATTACTGTCATGACAAGCTGCGAATCAAATTAAAAATCTGCCGCCTTTTTTAAAATCCATTGTTTATGAAGATTGACTGAAGTTTAATAAGGTTGGTTATAATAGATCGGTATAGAGTGAGACTGGAAATGATATCCCAACATGTAAGCCTAGGGCGGAAGGAAACGATATTCCAAGCCTATGTAAGCCTAGGGCGGCTGGAAACGATATCCCAAGCCCATGTAAGCCTAGGGCGGCAGGAAACGATATCCCAAGCCCATGTAAGCCTAGAGCGGCAGGAAACGATATCCCAAGCCTATGTAAGCCTAGGGCGGCAGGAAACGATATCCCAAGCCTATGTAAGCCTAGAGCGGCAGGAAACGATATCCCAAGCTTATGTAAGCCTAGAGCGGCGGGGTCTGAAATTCCAAGATCAAAATAACCACGATATACCGGCCCTTACTTGGGTTGGTTTGAATAGATCAGTTCAAACTAGCTACGATATTAATAAAGTACAAGACTAGGGAGGCAGGGTATCAAACACTCGTATCAAACTTCGGAACTAGACTGGCTAGATAACCTCGTATACTATACGGTAGTCGCCATATTGAATAAATTATAGTTCAGTCAATCACAATCATTTTTTTTTCAGAGAGTATCATCATCTTTCGTCTGAAAAAACAGCCAATCAAAATCAATCGCCACAGAAGAGTTATCTTTTCCTGCCCAAATACCGGGCGAGATGGCCGCCTATCATGGTCGAGTCATTATATAGTCTCGATTATAGTCTCGAAAAATGACGAAGGTTGAGCCGAATCGGTCTCAAATTCAAGTTACGACGTTTAGACTGGCCAAGATTTCTTAACCCTTACTTTCATATGACTGGAAAAAATAGATGATTCGATATCCGTGGGTGCTTCAATAACATGCAAGCCTACAGTACAAGGGTCTCAACTTCTTGAACCAGAGTCTCATCACATAGTTCTACATGGCTTTACATCATTTGGCATAGTTTAACATGAGAACAAGTTCAAATATGTTATTTGCTCTGATATTGAATTTTATGACATGCTATTTTGTTCGAGGCAGTTTTTGTACAATTTTTATTCGATGACTTTCATTTTTTCAGGGTCTGCCAAGGACATGTTGAAGTACATGTATATCTATGAGGATTTTGAAAGAGATCGGTTCATTAGCAGCTGACATACTTCCCGTCAAACTTGGGGACGTTTTATTTTTTTGGAACACCCGATATATACATGTATACGGTAGTCTAAATGTATTTGGGCAGAGAATGCATCATTTTACCTGTTATATTCTGAACAACATGTTTGTATATAATAGTTTAAAAGCGAAGTTTTAATATTTTCGTGTAAAATCATTATAAATCAAATCTCATCACTCAAATAAACACACCAACTGATCCTGTAACTTTCTAATACATTTTATTTCTATCTAAAAACATGGCCAAATAAAAACTTTGCTACATTTATTAATGTAGAGTAATTTAAGATTTTTATGAATTGTTGTGGCGAGTTCCGCCCTACTTTCACTTTACCAAAATAACTCTCTTAAACTCCATATTTGGCAGATATTAATCCTCGTAAAGTCTCGCGTTACTATTTTAAGCGCGTGAAATTATTTCCGTATCGTCTGCTAGCGTTTTATGATGGCGGGAATTAAAATGGCGGGAGATTAAAGACAAGTTGATGGTTTAAGGATAGATTGAAAGATTTTGTAGAACAGAGGGTGAATGTTTTTGTCGTGTTAAGTTAGATTAAAGATAAAAGAGTTGGTAATACGAGTATAGAACAGCGACAAACACGACGAGATAGAAGCGAGTGTAAACTAGGAACTAATCTAATGCGATATAGCAATCAAGTCTAAATGGTTTTTCTATTCAATCAATATCGATCTGATGAGGAAATTGTTAAAAGTGCGGGGGAGTTGAAACAACTGCCTAATTTAACTAACATTATACACGACAAATATTTTATAACATTTATATAGAGGTTTTATTGATTGTCTTAGGCTCTGGCCACACGACTCGGAATTCAAGCTCCGGTCACACGAAAGATGCAGACTGTTGTACAGTAATTCAATGCGTGCGGCGCATGACTCGGATTTCAAGCTTGTCGCACGACTCGCAATACAAGCTCCGCTCGCACGAAAGATGTAGACTGTCGTACAGTAATTCAATGCGTCCGTCGCATGACTCGGAATACAAGCTCCGCTCGCACGAAAGATGTAGACTGTCGTACACTAATTCAATGCGTCCGCCGCATGATTCGGAATTTAAACCCCCGTCACAAGAATGACATCATGCTTCTGTTGCATGATTCATAATTCCAGCTCCAGTCGCATGACTTAGCATACAAGCCACGTCACAAGATTAATAAAGACTGCCGCTCGTCAAATTTCCGTCACATTACCCTTTTATCAAAAACCCTCACAGCTTTCCCTAGCAACATTATTTACGGTACTTGATTGTCACACACGGTAATAGGGGGAGGTCTACTATCTATCAAATTTTACACTTTTCAAAATCAACACAACGTATACAAAGTATTTGCATTAGACTACTTATATCACATCAATTCACTTCAAATACAAGACTTCTGATAGCACCGAATTAACATAAGTATCGAAAATTAGAAAAATATAATACATATCCCTATATCCCTACAGATGGCCTTACATAGAGTATAAGACTTTTAATAGCACCGATTATCAAATTAAATAAATACAAAATCTAAAAACAATCAAATGAAGCAAATTGCCCCTACAACCTCGGTTCCCAAACTTTTGGACTTTTAGTACCCCTATTTTGTTTAAGCAATTTCCTGGTACCCCTTCGCCCACCCTAACATTAAGAGCCAACATGAAATTCAAAGGATATTAATCGGTTGATGGAGTTTGATATTTAATCTATTCCATACTTTTTGAAATTGTCTAAGAGGCTTCTCAGATACCCCTCGTGGTGTTCGCTGGTACCCTCAAGGGGCCTTACAAGTAGACTAAGGAGTAGGCCTACGCCAGGTTTTGAAAATTATAAAATCCAAAATAGATAAAACTGTGCTGAGTAAACTAAGATTGTTGTGTGGTGACAGTCATTACTGTTAATATTGGAATAAAAACTGTGTCTTTGATTCTCCCAGTTCTTATACAATCTTTCATTCAGTTAACACTAGCTTTAAGAGGTTTAAAAACAATACCGGAAGTAGATTTCCGTTGCCAGGAAGGTTTCGTGATCTGTAAACAAACTGAAGAAATGAGAACTTCCGGTTGTAAGAATTGAGTGTTACGTAAAGACCGTCTGAAGATTTATCAAGATTTTTTATCAAACTTTCTTTTTACGCCTTGCTTGTAGTTCATATCTTTTATAATGGTAGAAATTCGTGCAGAAATTTGAGTAGGAATAGGAGAACGAGGGGGGGAAGGGGGATATTTATTGACAGAAAAATGGTTATATTTCTCATCTAAATAGACAGGGGAGAGGGGAGGGAATGTGGGGGGGGGGGGGGGTGCTATCCTTGCAGTCTAATTAAAATCAGACCCTAATTTCGTTCGTTCGTTTTTTTTTAAATCCGGTTTTTTAACCACTACATTTGGGTCTGAGAACGTCGCGCTTTGCCAGCCGTTCAGGTTAACTTTGACCTAACCTTAATGACCTTTGTTTTAACCAATCAGATCTTTGCCCTCTCCCGCGCTGGGATTTTGTTCGCGAACAATAGGTGCATTCTAGGATTCCTAAGTGCTGTAGACTAGTTTATCAGGTCATGTTTATCAAGGTAAGGTCAAAGTTAACCTGAACGGCTGGCAAAGCGCGACGTTCTCAGACCCAAATGTAGTGGTTAAAAAACCGGATTTAAAAAAAAACGAACGAACGAAATTAGGGTCTGATTTTAATTAGACTGCTATCCTTGCCAACAAGGTGAAGTAGAAAGGAAAGAAGAGGGTGTCGGAATTTGAACCTAGCAAACGTGTTTAGGAATGTATAGGCGGTAAAAAAGGTGTGGAAGGGGTGTCGTCTGCTCTGAAATGGTAATCTCGAGAAGTAATAGTGGGAAGAAACTAGCTGTTGGTATTTTTCGGCATGTTTTGGTTGGCTTACATAAAGCTGAGATCGAGTTCTAGGTCTATTTATCATGAACGACATAATGATTTTAAAATCTCATAACCTCTTAAAGCTGATTTATAATCAAAATTAAAATACTTTCCAACACTTAAAAAGGCTAAATTGACATGACAATGATTTTCACCTTTAAAAATCTTGTCACAAGTTATTGACTAAATATAATTATTGTGAAATCTGCTCAGGGTCTCTTATATTTCTGTCACAGCCGTCAACAGATCACAGGAGTTAAAAAAAACTGCAGCCTACGCCGTGTATTAGATAACTGACATATAATATCAGAATAAGATGCATTCGAGTAGTCGACGATTTTCAATTAGAAGAAATAATTCGCTCTTTCAAACTTTTCATATTTCAATGATTCCCATTTAATAAAAAAACCAAAATTTCAATGGTTTTGGAATAAAATCAAATTTCATGGGCATACAATTTTAAATTAGAAAAAAGACTCGACAGAACTGAAGGATGATACGGAGTAGGATGACAGGCAAATATTTTGAAGAGATTGTAAAGTGTTTTTCTAAACTTTGTATGTGTATCTGGGACACTGATAGCATCAATTTGTGCCATTCCAATTTCCATTCCGACGTCTGTGGTTCTTGTTCTTGCAATTCCACTAAAACTAACACGTTTTATGACGTCACTGACATTGATCTACTGGAAGCTACCGAGACCCCGTGACCTACAGGATGCGTACGTTAAAGATCCCGCAACAGTTGGAAATCGAAAATAAGACTTAGAGTATGCTAAAACCACTGTCCTGGCAAAATTTCTCTCATTGCACACTGCGTGGCGTAAGTACGTCCTCATTAGCCCGAACAGGTGCAGAAAAGCAGGACGTAAAAATTCATTTCATTAATTGACAAAGTTGGCTAATACCGTTGTCCTGGCAAAATTTCTTTTAATGCACACTGCATGGCGCTAGCCCGTCCTTATTAGCCCATATAGGTGCAGAAAAGCAGGACGTAAAACCCCATTTCATTTCATTAATAATCTTCCTACCAGCGGATTGTGAAATCCACCTTCTCCTAGTATGATGCAACTTTTAATTAATAATAATTGTAATTGTATATATGGATTTTGAAATGATATTATAGTAGGCTTCATATTGTTTATAGTATACTACGTCATTTATAAATATATTATCCTTTAATTTAAAGAGATATATTCACTAACTGTTCGACCAAAAAACTCAGAACCTGGAATTTTTTTTAGCTAATCTAATCATTTAAGCCTTCAAATCACCGTGTATCCATAGATATCAGCGTTTGAAAGTAAAAAAACGCCTCGTCGTTTAGTAAGACTATGCCTTATATAGGAAACACAAATACAGAAAATGAAAGATAAATGTTTAGGTACGGGTTCAATTGAAGGGATGTAGCGATTTTTGGACAGTTCCAGTAAATCTGGAGGCTATTTACAAATATTCAAGGCCCAAATTGATCCTCAAAAATGCTGAACATTCCCCTTTAACATTCGCCAATCACTATAACGCCATTGTTCTAATCTTCTTTCACCTTCTCCTAGTATGATGCAAGTTTTAACTAGTAATTGATAGAGGGATGATGTTTTATTTGTTTAATTATGAATGAAAATTGAGGACAAAGTGAGATTGTAAACCTACTCAAATAATACAGTCTGTTACAGTCTTAGAATAATAAATCGGTTTGAATGGAAAACTTATTTTTGCTTTATCATTCCTATCAATCCAGTACATTCAGTGATTGTTCGTCTAAACTCTAAAAGCATTCCCATAGAGGCTAGAGTTGTAGTTGAGTTCTACATCCTACTTTCCCGTTTCTGTTTGGGATAATGGCAATGTGCAATGAGAGAAATTTAGTCAGTGCAGGTAAACACTGTCATTGTACCAAACAATCTGCTAGCTAGCTGGACACGATAGTTTGGTATGCTCTTGTCTCATTCTGACAACAGAAAACTGTCATTGTACCAAACAATCTACTAGTAAGTTGGTCACGATAGTTTGGTATGCTATAGTCGCATTCTAACAACAGAAAACTGGCATTGTACCAAACAATCTGCTAGCTAGTTGGACACGATAGTTTGGTATGCTATAGTCTCATTCTAACAACAGAAAACTATCATTGTACCAAACAATCTGCTAGCTAGTTGGACACGATAGTTTGGTATGCTATAGTCTCATTCTAACAACAGAAAACTGTTATTGTACCAAACAATCTGCTAGCTAGTTGTACACGGTAGTTAAATATGTTCTAGTCTCATTCTGACAACAGAAAACTGTCATTGCACCAAACAATCTGCTAGCTAGTTAGAAATGATAGTTTGGTATGTTTTAGTCCCATTCTGACCACAGAAAACTGTCATTGCACCAAACAATCTACTAGCTAGTTGGTCACGATAGTTTAATATGTTCTAGTCTCATTCTGACAACAGAAAACTGTCATTGTACCAAGCAATCTGCTAGCTAGTTGTACACGGTAGTTAAATATGTTCTAGTCTCATTCTGACAACAGAAAACTGTCATTGTACCAAACAATCTACTAGCTAGTTGGACACGATAGTTTGGTATGCTATAGTCTCATTCTAACAACAGAAAACTGTCATTGCACCAAACAATCTACTAGCTAGTTGGTCACGATAGTTTAATATGTTCTAGTCTCATTCTGACAACAGAAAACTATCATTGTACCAAACATTCTACTAGCTAGTTGGACATGATAGTTTGGTATGCTCTAGTCTCATTCTGACAATAGAAAACTTTCATTTTACGAAGCAATCTGTTAGACTTTTGAAACATCATATCATGTAGTTTGTAGTGTGCTAGATAACCGAGATCGCCATATTGAATAAATTATAGTTCAGCCAATCACAATCATTCTTAAGAGAGTGTCGTCGATTTTCGCGCTAAAAACTGCCAATCAAAATCAATCTCCAAACAAGATTTGTTTTCCTGCCCATTTACCAGGCAAGATGACCGAATATCATGACCGAGTCATTACATAGTCTCGAACACAATGATGAAGGGTGAGCCTAATGCAGCAATGATGATTTAAGATTTAGTTACGCAATGACTATAAGCTATGTTTTTCTATAATTATCTTTTAGTCTCGAACTCCCACACCCCTTTGATCTGAGTTTACTCCACAATCCCTTTCAACTATCAACAATGTACAATACAAGATTAATTTTTTATATTCAGTGCTCTGGTGTCAAGCGATGATTTTACCGTGTATACTCTATTTATATCGCAGAATTGTCTCTTTTCATCTGGCCTCACAAACAAGTAGTTGGTTGGATTGTCGTCTGCTAAAATATTAGGCTCCGTGGGTTCGAGACCTTACGTCATGCTTCGTCGTTAAAACTATTCGACAGTTTGAAAACGAAATAGAGTAGGCTTCTTGCGTCATTGCACACTGTATGGCGTTGAATCATGTGCAGATGACGTTACACTCGATTTATTTGAAATGTACTACATGTATTACGCAAGAAGTATAAACTATCTAGAAGATTGATTGATCTAAACAATAATAAAATACTCTCGTGTTATAGATGATGTTAATATGATTACAGTCGAGTTATTTCGTCTGACAACAGACTGTACGGGGGTGGGTCTGATTACACTTTAATTTTACCCCATTCATAACTTCTCTTGATTCTTTTATTATTAAATAAAAATACCCCTTAATTTCTTCTTCACATTCACTCTGGTCAATACGCCTCTAATTTACCGATGGTTGTTACGTCCACTTGACCCCCTCGTACTTCAAATAGTTATTCAGTTTAAAATAATGATTGATTCTCAGTCTCATTTGAGATGTGAAATAGTGCTGGAAGGGTGAGGAGATATCGCTATGCTGAGGGCATGTCTATGACTCATTGGGATGGGATAAGGGGCCGAGTAAGAACACAACAGTTTAAAATGATGATTGCTTCTCAGTCTGTTTTGAGATGTGAAATAGTGCTGGAAGGGTGGGGAGATATCGCTATGCTGAGGGCATGTCTATGACTCATTGGGATGGGATGAGGGGCCGAGTAAGAACACAACAGTTTAAAATGATGATTGCTTCTCAGTCTGTTTTGAGATGAGAAATAGTGCTGGAAGGGTGGGGAGATATCGCTATGCTGAGGGCATGTCTATGTCTCATTGGAGTGGGATAAGAGGGTGGAGGTTTAGGAGGGTGGTGCGGCAGTTATGTAACCCGCACATAATATATAAAAGAAAAGGTGTTTAACGTCCCACGTTTCTGCTCCTATTAGGCTAATAAGGACGGGCGAACGTCATGCAGTTTACAATAAGGGAAATTTTGCCAGGCTAGCGTCATAAGCCTACTCTTATTTTCTTTAACGTGTACGGCCTGTAGCACACTGTGCTGAACGACGAGACGCTGTTTCCATGTCAGACACTCCCGATTGGGGAAACCAGGATGAAATATCCGAAGGCAACATCTAAACCCGTGCCGGGATCGAAACTTGAACCTCCAGGTTAGCGAGCGAGTCTAACTCACTAAGCAACTGCTGCCCCCAACAGGACTGTAGGATACGAAATCGGGAATCAAACTTATTCCCGGGGAGCATCTCCCCCTCCCCCTTCACTGCACACAGAAGAAGAGAAAGAGGGAGTAATAAAGGAGGGTTCCACTATCGATACACGAACGATGACTATAATATCTAATATTGATAGTAATTAGAAGTGTGTATAAAATATAGCAGGCTTATTTCCGGGGTGCAACCCCCTCACAGGGGCGGATCCAGGTTTTTCGAAAGGGGGGGGGGGGGGGCGTAGATCCAAACGTTAGACGAGCGAGGTGAGGCGAAACAATTTTTGACCTTTTTTTTGGCTTAAAAACATAGAATAAGTATAAATTGTACTAATTTAACGGTTTCTGACGTGGACGATGTATGTTTTATAGTAAACGTTAATGGGTTAGACATTTTTGATGTCGTATTCTCCCCATTCTTAAAAAAAAAAGACAAAGTAAAGGGGGGGGGGGGGGAGCGTACGCCCTCTACGCCCCCCTCCCTGGATCCGCCACTGCCTCACCCCACACACCCCTTTCACTGTGACTATAATATCTAATATTGATAGTAAATAGAAGTGTGTATAAATAATAGCAGGCGACTAATCCAGTCTGACAGTTCTTCTTATCTCGTCACTTAACTAACAATTTCTTCTCTAGTCTGGTACCACAGTCTTATCTTCCTACTCGCCACTCGACTACAGTTTATCATTTATTATACTACAAATATCACTTTCAGATA
The DNA here is from genome assembly GCA_029955415.1 of Lottia scabra. Taxonomy (NCBI): domain Eukaryota; kingdom Metazoa; phylum Mollusca; class Gastropoda; family Lottiidae; genus Lottia; species Lottia scabra. The sequence continues at coordinate 6,752,666 of JARJEI010000003.1, read as the reverse complement.
GAAGATTCTACACCCAGTTCGTCTACAATATAGTAATCTGTTGAGTATGTTTATCTACTGGTCAGTGATATATTAACCTAGCTAGTCTGATAGTTTATCACTTAGACTCTATATTATACTATAAATATCACTTTCAGATAGAAGATTCTACACCCAGTTCGTCTACAATATAGTAATCTGTTGAGTATGTTTATCTACTGGTCAGTGATATATTAACCTAGCTAGTCTGATAGTTTATCACTTAGACTCTATATTATACTATAAATATCACTTTCAGATAGAAGATTCTACACCCAGTTCGTCTACAATATAGTAATCTGTTGAGTATGTTTATCTACTGGTCAGTGATATATTAACCTAGCTAGTCTGATAGTTTATCACTTAGACTCTATATTATACTACAAATATCACTTTCAGATAGAATATTCTACACCCAGTTCGTCTACAATATAGTAATCTGTTGAGTATGTTTATCTACTGGTCAGTGATATATTAACCTAGCTAGTCTGATAGTATATCACTAAGACTCTATATTATACTATAAATATCACTTTCAGATAGAAGATTCTACACCCAGTTTGTCTACAATATAGTAATCTGTTGAGTATGTTTATCTACTGGTCAGTGATATATTAACCTAGCTAGTCTGATAGTTTATCACTTAGACTCTATATTATACTATAAATATCACTTTCAGATAGAAGATTCTACACCCAGTTCGTCTACAATATAGTAATCTGTTGAGTATGTTTATCTACTGGTCAGTGATATATTAACCTAGCTAGTCTGATAGTATATCACTTAGACTCTATATTATACTACAAATATCACTTTCAGATAGAAGATTCTACACCCAGTTCGTCTACAATATAGTAATCTGTTGAGTATGTTTATCTACTGGTCAGTGATATATTAACCTAGCTAGTCTGATAGTTTATCACTTAGACTCCATATTATACTACAAATATCACTTTCAGATAGAAGATTCTACACCCAGTTCGTCTACAATATAGTAATCTGTTGAGTATGTTTATCTACTGGTCAGTGATATATTAACCTAGCTAGTCTGATAGTTTATCACTTAGACTCTATATTATACTACAAATATCACTTTCAGATAGAAGATTCTACACCCAGTTCGTCTACAATATAGTAATCTGTTGAGTATGTTTATCTACTGGTCAGTGATATATTAACCTAGCTAGTCTGATAGTTTATCACTTAGACTCTATATTATACTACAAATATCACTTTCAGATAGAAGATTCTACACCCAGTTCGTCTACAATATAGTAATCTGTTGAGTATGTTTATCTACTGGTCAGTGATATATTAACCTAGCTAGTCTGATAGTTTATCACTTAGACTCTATATTATACTATAAATATCACTTTCAGATAGAAGATTCTACACCCAGTTCGTCTACAATATAGTAATCTGTTGAGTATGTTTATCTACTGGTCAGTGATATATTAACCTAGCTAGTCTGATAGTATATCACTAAGACTCTATATTATACTACAAATATCACTTTCAGATAGAAGATTCTACACCCAGTTCGTCTACAATATAGTAATCTGTTGAGTATGTTTATCTACTGGTCAGTGATATATTAACCTAGCTAGTCTGATAGTTTATCACTCGATATATTATACTTGATATAAGTTTAACCCTGGGATCTAACATCGCCAAGAACTCTTATCTTAATTAATAGATAGTCTATTAAGGAAATTGAGTGTCACGAGTTCGAATCCCACTGGGAATTTCCCTCCTACAACCATTCCTAATCCAATAAAACGATAAGACCTTTTTGTTGTTTCTTTTTATGTTGATTGGACAGTTTATTATCTAAATAGATATTCAATGTTCGGAATGTCTTATATTAGATTCTCTGGGTGATATCTGGTCCAGTTAGTCCACTAGTTTTGTCATCTCCATCAGATTATTCGGTTTTATTATTTGACAGGTTCAGAAGCGATCCTTCAACAATTTTTAAGATTTTGATAGAAACCAACGTTTTTCAAAAATACTTCTCTCCAAAATTCAGAAAATTGCTAAAGAAGGTCGAGTGGGATTTTGTTAAAAACATGCGTTCCAAAAGTCTAATAGATGGAGACACTTAAAGGGGAATGTTCAGCATTTTCGAGGATCAATTTGGGACCTGCATTTATGTAAATAGCCATGCAGAAGAACTAGAACTGCACAAAAATCGCATAATCCCCCGGGATTTGAAAGCTCAAATATAAAGGGAGAGTTGTGAACATTATTATGGATTAGAAAACCATTCCAAGTTCTTAGAATATTTTTATTGGTCGAACGGATGATGAACATATTTTTTTAATTGCAGGGAACTTATTCTCGAAAACTAACTTTGATAAAATCCAGATTTTAAGAAATACAGTAATCTGATTAAATAATGATATTTATTTTACAATCAATTTTAGTAACTGACCATTCAGATTACTGGAATAAGGCTCATTGAAGGTGCACAAGAGAAGACAATATAACTACAATGCCCACTGGTTGAAGACATTATGAAAGATTATTTTGAATTATTTGTCAGTAAATTGAATATTGATGGCGGTGTCCCCGATGATATGAAGATGATTAGTTAATGGGCATGACGTTTATCTCTCGACCCACGACACTTTCTAATCTCCATTAAATACAATTACTTCAAAATAACATATTACCCTTAATATCCTTCCCAAATATCTTATATATCTATACTCTTTACCCTAGGGATCAATTTATATATTATATATTATATTCAAACTTAAAGGAACAATATGGAAAATTACCATTATTTAAAGGAGAATGTTCAGTATTTTCGAGAATCGATTTGGGTCTTGAAGATATGTAAATAAATAGCCTTCAGATTCACTGGAGCTGCCCAAAAAATGGCACAATCCCTCCTATTATACCCGTACCTTAACAGTTACTTTCTATAGAAGTCATAGTCTTACTAAACGACGAGTTATGTTTTTGACTTTCAAACGCTGATATTTATTGATACACGGAGATTTGAAGGCTTAAATTTTGAGGGAGAGTTTGGAACATTTTTACGGATTAGATTAGCTACTAAATTCTAGGTTCTCAGACTAAAAGATTTTTGGTGGAACGGTAATGCGTCAGTCACACATTCACGGATCACCTCGCCGGATCAGCTACGGATAAAACTCCACGGATAATCCCGGAAAAGTCATTTTACGTAATCCAACACGGATTCATTACGGACGGAGAACGGTATATCTACGGGTTTTTACGTATCTACCAAGGATTATTAAAGAAATTGGCTAAATGGCAACAAAATGCCAACGGATTGTTCCGGTACGACACGGTTTGGTACGGGATCAACACAGTCTAACACGGAAATAACACGGTTTAATACGGAAGGATACGTATCACCACGTATGCACTGCGGATATACAGCGGTGTGCTTCGGTATAAGAAGGGATTAGTACGGATAAGTACGGTCCGGTACGGAAACATACGAATTGCTACGGAGCGGTACCGAAATTTGAACGGTTAGAAAATAGCTGCGCTCAAAAACTTCGTCATTACCAAAAATGGGTTTAGCAAAGAAAGCGTATGTCCACCTGATAAAGATTCTACGATTAAAGAAGATAAACCCCGTTCTTGAAACATATTTGGATCTATTCTAACAAAGTTCTTATATGCAGCCGGATTTTCAGAAAACAGCTCAGCCATAAGGGCCTCGTACTGGCCATGGATAGGTCGTCTGAGAAGCCAGTCTCTAGTCCACCATCGTCCCTGCCTACTTTTTTCACTCCGTCTGTCCTCAAACCACTCGACAAATAACTTGATATTTAGTAACGTATCAATATCTAGTTGAAACCAATTAGTGGTTAAGCATCAGCTGCTGGTTGTTCATTCTGGGACATGGTAAGAATATATCCACGACAAGACAAAGACTAGTATATATAAGAAGCCTGGTGTCAATTTGGTGTCTTTCATATAGAAGTAGATCGCAATTTTCCGTATTTTAACGTAGTTGAACGTAATGTTACGTAGTAAACCGTAAAAATCTTTGAGAACACTTGCTCATCCTTAACGATCTGTAAAACAACGTAATGCGATCGTGCTGTTCCGTGGCTATACCGCAACAAACCGTATTCTGTCCTTAGCAAATACGTAGTGCTACCGCACTAGTACGTAGTTCATCGTTAAAAACCGTAGAATTCCTTGATCAGCTATAGAATTTGCGGATTGGCACGGGTTCACACGGCCAAGGACTAAAACGGATCAGTACGTTCTAATACGGTTTAGTCAGGATATGCTACGGTTGTTTTATCCGTAGTAAAATTTTAAGCATGCATAAAACTTGTCACGGATATACCAGTACTGCTACGATTGATCACGAATTACTACGGTTTCTTTACGTATAGGTACGGACTAATACAGATTGCCACGTATGATGCCGGATTGTATCCGTAACTAATCCGGCAAGGTGATCCGTGAATGTGTGACTGGGGCATAAGTGAACTTACTCCTTTGAAATGTTGAAACAAAGATGTATTATATTCAAACTTAAAGGAACAAGATAGAAAATTACCATTATTTAAAACGATGAAAAACTAATACTAAGGCATACTTCCTTTTTCGTTCCGTTTCATTTACCCAAATTATGACTGTCTACACATTATTGAGACATACATATTAAACTGCAAAATTTCGTTAAGAGTTATCTCCCGTAATGTTTTGACCCAATTATTACAAGTTTTTTTTTTATTTATTAGTTCTCTCCCTTAATGTTTAATTTTATTAAATTAACTGCCTTGAAAGTTAAACTTTAAAATTGATTTTGTGACAGAAATCAGAAATCAATAACCTATTGATGTAATATCTTTGGGCAGCGGTGGTAGCTGTGGTGCCAAGCAGGGTATGCTAACTCTTCTAGACACATGATACCACTTTTTATTATGAAATATTTACTCAGTTACTTCTTCAAATGAAAGGTTAATTAGCTCATGCTTGGTTTTATTATTGATACAATAAAATTAAGTGTTTATGGTGCTTTAATATAGATTTGATGTTCGAAAATTTAACGTTTTTAGTTCAAACTTTTATGTAATGGACTAAATATTTTCGTCTATGGCTTTTGTTAATTTCGGCACATAACTCTGAACTTTCCAGAACTTTTTCAGTTTACCAAAAAAAAAATGAGACCATCACTTTAAAACGTCGCTATCTCCTACCCACGGTTTAAATGTATTAAAATGAATTTTCTAATATTTTATTCGTCTTGGGATTGATGATAATATATATAAACTTTCAGTTCGTCCGAGAAATCATTAGGCCTAAAATGACTTGTTTTTCCCTAAGTTTAAAGGGGAATGTTCAGCATTTTTGAGAATCGATTTGGGCCTTGAATTTATGTAAATAGCCTTCAGATTTACTGGAACTGCCCAAAAGTCACACAATCCCTTCTATTATACCCGTACCTAAACAGTTATCTTTCATTTTCTGTATATGTGTTTTCTATATAAGTCATAGTCTCACTAATTTTGACTTTCAAACACTAATATTTATGGATACACGAGGATTTGAAAGCTAAAATTTTAAGGGAGAGTTATGAATAATATTATGGATTAGAATAACTAAAAAATTCAAGGTTCCGAGACTAAAAATGTTTTGGTCTAACAGTTAGTAAACCTATCCCTTTAAAATAGGGTTTCAAGTGGTGGAGAGGTGCTCCATTCTCCATACAAGAATGCACCTGACCTAGTTCATCAGAATTAGGACACGAGGATAATCACGAGACATTTTTAAGCCGAACTACTTTTCTAAACCAGAAACACCAATCTCTCATACAGAGTTGTTTCCCCTTCGGTCCAGATTTCACCTCTGTCACTGTCTCGGCGGTTTTACAAGATTCTTGTAAAACACCTTTATGCTCTATATTTTGCTTTTTAAACACTTTCCGTGTCTTTATTCCCACATTGTTTTAGTAAAAGCATGAAATATTATTTCATTTGAGATTAAATACAATTTTCAAACAGTTTAAATGTAAGGACTATATTTTTGTGTAACGCTATCTCATGTTTGAGTAAGTTGTTAAAGGTATTCATCCGAGAAAACGTCATTATTTAGATGACGTCATAGAGGAGAATGCAGTCTTGATGAAGTTGTCAACACAAAAAAGGACTATTTTTTGAGTAGGTGACACATAGATATATATAATTATATATATCTATGAGGTGACAGAGATTGAATCTGGACTGCCAAAGCTAGGGAAGACAACTCTGTGTAAGAGATTGCAGAAACACGTGACGTTGCATTGTAAATTCGACTGATTAAATCGGGCATAGTAATTTAATGGACTCCAACTAGGATCGGGTTAGTTATTTCTATGACGTAAGAACGATGCGATAGTTTCGGATGCTCCATTCCCCGACCGGAGGTATATAACGCCACTACATTTAGTATAACATATCACTGCGGCAGCGCAATCTCAGTTTTAAACGCGATGTATTTGCCTCCATTACGATACAGCTTTAGGTATAATAGAGGCTGCAAACTATATTAGTCTATGTTTTACAAGGATAACAACTTGGATTCTCGGAGATCTTTTCTAAAAGCTGGTCCGTGGCGAAACCTCTTGACATTGATCTTACAAATGGTCCGTGGTACTAGATCAGTAAAACAATGTCGCTCTTTTTTTTAATCCGTTTATGTTTTGGCCAAATTAAATTTAGAAAAGAAGAACGCAAAAAAGGTTCTAATTCAGATGGGTCCAATAAGGGGTTTATTGAGAAAGGGCGTTTGTAAAAAATATAACTATAAGACAGAGTTTCGGACTACCCACTTATGAAAGAAAGTATCTGAGTATGATTATGAAAGAAAACTCTCATTAGCTACTTAGATACAGATCAATATACGATTCAACTTGGTTTCTTTATTTAGAGAGCTGTTTGTGACGTAGTACTAGAATAATTGGCGGGAATTATATCGAGTAGCAGAAACCTTCTGATCATTATTCCCTAATTTATAAAAAAAAAACTTTTCTTGAAAGATACAGATTTAGTCTTTTCCCTCCCACGATTTAGTTCTGATATTAGGTTCAGGTTGAAAACTGAAATGGTACAATATGATACTATACGTGTCCCCGATAGACAATGACATAAATACTAATAGTAGCTTCCGGTAGATCACAGTGACGTCATAAAACGCGTTAGTTTTAGAGGAATTGCAAGAACTATAAATAGACGTCATTGCAAGAACCTTAGACGTCAGAATGGAAATTGGAATGGCGCAAATTGATGCTATCAGTGTCCCCGATGCTCATATAAATTTTGAAAACCTTGTACAATCCATTTAAGACTGAGATGGAATAAGTTACATGATAATTGCAAACCATTAAATCATCACAGTGAACATTCACACAAAATGAATCAACAAGATCGTCACCCATTGCATGGCACCAGGGGCGGGGATACATAGATAAAGATGTTTAAAAATCAAACAGTATATAAAGCCAAGGGTCGGAAGAGGAGTAGAAGGGGTATGAGGGTAAAGGGTCCCACCCATTTATTTCAAGAAAAACGTATCGTCGGCAACAAATTTGAAAATTAAATAAATTGGATTTAAATAAATTGTATATCAAGAAATATGCAAACCAGCCCAGATGAATTTTATACCTATGAAACGATTAATTAAAAACATGAAATAGTAATAAGTAGACTTCACAAAAGGACATAAAAAAAACATATTCACTCAAAATTGAACGACAAAACTATATTGTGTCCCCACCACTTTTTTTTCAGTAGTAGGAACCGGTCCTGGTGTCCCCGCAGCGATCTACTCCCCATGCACAGCATTATCCGTTATCCGCCTATTCAGATGCTCAAAAATAATGACGTAAAACATTTCATTTAACTATTTTCTCTTACCACAGATGTTCTACGAATCTTTATATCTTCGTTTTATCTAGTTTTATGTTCGGTACAGTAATACCAATACACGTATTATTGTTAGAATCAGGTTTTAATTTCGTTATAAAGACATCAAACTTAGTTTATCTCTTATCGAGTTTGTAATTTTAACATTTTAACTCTTTTCTCCATAATCCTTAGCATTGTTGTAATTGGATTTTAAAAACAGATTTTGTGTAATTTGGAATTTTAAGTCTACTTCACTGGTTACGACGGGCCATCGCAACAATCTATGCTTCGTTACTACCACAAAACACCCCCCCCCCCCCCCACCTACGTTAAAATTTCAAGTGCCCCGCCCTTCCTCTCCTCCTGCATCCCCTCCTTATTTCCCAAAATATTATCCTACCCTCCCCAATGTGCAAACCTTCCTCCTATGTCCTTGATATTCAAAACAACCTATCCCCCTTACGATCTGATCGTATTTTATATATCTCATCCTTATTTTGTATTTTGTATTTGAACCCACACCCCCACCCCTCTACAAAGTATTTAACTCCCCCATCCCCTCTACAAATTGTTCAACTCCCCCAAACCCTCTACAAAGTATTTAACTCTCCCACCCCCTAATCGCTGATTCTTTACGATCAATTGTCTATTAAAAACGATGTCATCAACCGTGAAATTAATAAACAGGATATTTTCTAAGGCGAATTTCCTGCCAGTTTTAAAACAAAGTCGAATATAATTGTGTTTACTTTCTTTAAAAAACTTTCTATTGTCGACTTTTAATCGGCTGATAAAACTGATATAAAAATGAAATGAAGTATTGGAAAGATCTTTCAGACCCTCCCACGTCTCTTGTTTCCGTTATTAATAATTAATCTCCAGCAAAAACTCATTGTTTTTTTAAATAATAACCAACAAAAAAATGTCTTTAACTTCAAATTGCAGAATTTCTTAACTTAGAAATGCATAGTTCGATCAGCTTCTTTACATTTCAACGATCGATATTGTAACACTACGATTATAAGTTTAGATCAATATCGTTTTATATGCCTTTTATTAATACTTATACACTGTAATTATGGCCTACAGGCTCGTTTAATCTTACTCTACAACTCGTTTAATATGACACTACAACTCGTTTAATATTACACTACAACTCATTTAATCTTACACTACAACTCGTTTAATATTACACTACAACTCGTTTAATATAACACTACAACTCGTTTAATCTTACTCTACAATTCGTTGAATATTACACTACAACTCGTTTAATATTACATTACAACTCGTTTAATATTACACTACAACTCGTTTAATATTACACTACAACTCGTTTAATATTACACTACAACTCGTTTAATCTTACACTACAACTCGTTTAATCTTACACTACAACTCGTTTAATCTTACACTACAACTCGTTCAATTTCCTTGTGGGTAATCGGGGACACTTGAGAAAACCAGTTGAAAACCCAGGAATTAGTAGCATAATAGTCTTGAAAGATCAGAATTTAAAACTCGGTTGATGAACATCTAATCATTCTACTAATATAGATGAGATAAAGAATAAAGACAGGTGAAGAGGATGCTGTGATTTATGATAAACCTGTATAAAATACAATCAGATAAATAGAAAGATACATACAGTCAAACCTGTTCTAAACAGGTGCCCGTTTATATTGTATTATACATGACAGGTACATGGTTAACTAGTACAATAAACAGTGGGTACTAATTTAGATTACACAGGTTCTGATTGTAGGAAGCCTGTTCTCTTACCTTCATTCTAGGTAATTTTCAGGTCCCCCATGTCAGTGATGCAGGTCGGAGGGTCTGCCATGGAAAAGGGCGTTTGGATGAGATATCAGGTTACAGGCTGTACCCATTACAAATCCTCGACAGTCGCAAACGATTGGCACTACATGGCGTTTACCAGACAAAAACAGATGTAGAAAAATAGAATTTAAAGGGATTGTAAAGAGGTTTTCTAAACTTTGTATTTTCATTCCGACGTCTGTGGTTCTTGCAATTCCACTAAAACTAACGCAGTTTAAGACGTCACTGTCAGTGGTCTACCGTAAGCTACTATTGATATCAATGCATGAAACTCGTTCGTTTGAGTGCAATTTCAAGAACCACAGACGTCGGAATGGAAATTGGAATAGCGCAAATTGATATACTATCAGTGTCCCTGATACACATACAAAGTTTTAAAAAAAGTTTAGAAAACCTCTTAACAATCCCTTTAATTAGTTCGTCTTTGAGTAAAAAGACAACTATTCAATAGATTCTTATCATATTAATCTTGACTCTAAAGTATCTAAGACACCATGTTGTTGAGTAGAGAATACCGAGAACAAAGTTCTTAACATCCTAATCTTTGACAGGTAAAACTTCATCATAAGGTTGGTCACAACACTGTCTGTCATTCATCTTTATTTAAAGGGACTTTTTTTTTTTAATAAGACAAATTTGGCATGATGGACCCTATAAATTCTGATGTTTATGTTTCGGAATAACTGTTCAGATTTTACCAAACTTGGCATTATGTTTCAAGCGTCCATGTTACTAATGATGTCATTTATTTGAAATGGAAGTAGACGAGTTATTGCCGCTGTCCTGGTATAATCACCCCCTATCCTCCCTTGTAGCTCATCATCATTAAGAAAGGAAGGCGTTAAGTAATATTATGAATGTTAATCGCCATTAGAGTAGGCAGGTGTTAATTAATATTTTGAATGTTAATTGTTATTAATATCCGTGCCCTTTCCCTCCAGTCTTTATAATATACAATCATCTACTACAAGTCAATTAAACCTCGCGACTTATTATCACTTAAATCTGCTGAGACATCATTTTACACCTTCACAGACAAATTGATATTTTACGACTAAAGTTGAGTTTTTAAAATATATATCTGACAATATTTTGATTTATCAGTTTTACCATCAATAAGATAGCTCTGTTTTCTTTTTCATAAATTCAATTTGGTGACCTTTAAAAGAAGCTGTATGTGGCAGCTTCAAACTGACAAGAACTTCATGTCTCTCTGCATTCAAAGATATTAAACTGCCAAGAAGGGTATACCCACTCTTTTACACTGAATTATTTACTCATTTATTGATATACTTCCTCATTGTTTTAAGGTTGGGATCTTTTGTTCTTGTTTTGATTGTTTGCTACAATGATAGTTTTCTGTTGTCTGAACACAATTTTATGGTATACTACTCCTTAGTTTTATAGTAGGCCTACATAACGTTTCAATAATTTACATTGTCATTATCAGTTTATATGGTATACTACTCCTTAGTTTTATTACACAACGTTTCAACAATTTACATTGTCATTATCAGTTTATATGGTATACTACTCCTTAGTTTTATTACACAACGTTTCAACAATTTACATTGTCATTATCAGTTTATATGGTATATTACTCCTTCGTTTTATTGTACTAAACGTTTCAACAATTTACATTGTCATGTCATCATCAGTTTATATAGTATACTACTCCTTCGTTTTATTGTACTTAACGTTTCTACAATTTACATTGTCATCATCATTCAACACAATGAAATCTATTTTGTCAAACATTATTAATAGAATTACTGTTAGTAAAGCTCAGATGCTTTGAGGTTTAACTGTATATTGTCCGTCAGAACAAAACACATCTATTACATTCTAATGAAAAGTGACGAGCCCAATAGGTGTAGAAAAGTGGGACGTGAAACTAAATTCATTTATTTATGTAAGTGACTACATTTCAAGTTATTTCAATATTTTCAAACTGTTTTGTATCTTGAATGACTAACAAACGGAACGACGAAATGTCTAGAAAATATGATTCATAAAATTCCCTTTTTCAGAAATAAAATCATATCCAGGAAATCGTGATAAGGAATAATGGTTTACATGACTTCGTGAAATTTGTCATAATTGTCAAGTGTAACGTAAAGAAATGTTTTATTTCAATAAAATCATGAGAAAAGAAGCATGACATACTTAAATACAAATATTAAAATATTCCTAAATAACAGCTCTTAAACACGCTTAACTTCTAATACAGACAACAGTTATATATGCCCAGTAGTGGTCAGGATTTATCAGATTATTTTTAAAAATGACTTTGTTTTTTCACATATTATCGTGCAGGATTTATGAAAATTATTTTAAAACTTTTTTACATATTATCGTGATATCCTTGAGATGAATATCAATTATTGTATAGGTGACAGTAGTGCAGTGGTTCCCAACCCTTTTCAAGCCGTGGCCCAAATTCACGAAGCTCCTAGAGCCATGGCCTCCCTGTTCAATTCCAAACAAAAGTAAACAGGAAATATAGCATAAGGGTTATTGCCTTGTGCCTTCTCATCATCAGGAGGTCAAATGCATTTGACCACAAGCAACTACAGACCCTACACAGCAAAATATAGTTAAATAAAAGATGGGCTAGAAAAAAAAATGAAATACATCCTCATGCCCCATGGCCCCCTGACAAACACCCCATGGCTCCCCAGGTTGGGAACCACTGCAGTAGTGGGATAGCTCAGACGGTAGAGGGTTGTACTGTCTCCCAGGACAGACTAGCTCAAATGTTAGTGAAGTGGATTGTTGTCTTGTAAATTGTAAATATAGTGTAAATCTTTGTTTTTACGTAAAATTAAAACATCATATTGTATTAAAAACCTGTAGAATGTAAATATTATAAAACTAGTGGATTAGGATAAAATATAAAACTTTAAATATTTTTAATAAAAATGTTAATATTGTAAATTTCGTCAAAATATTGGTCAAGATCAATAGTTGTAAAGTAGTGGACTCCTCTAATGAGAAGTACCATCAGGTGTTTGTAAAAGAGTAAGTAATAGTTGTATAGTAGTGGACTCCTCTAAAGAGAAGTACCATTAGGTGTTTGTAAAAGAGAGAGTAATAGTTGTATAGTAGTGGACTCCTCTAATGAGAAGTACCATCAGGTGTTTGTAAAAGAGTAAGTAATAGTTATATAGTAGTGGACTACTCTAAAGAGAAGTACCATCAGGTGTTTGTAAAAGAGTAAGTAATAGTTGTATAGTAGTGGACTCCTCTAAAGAGAAGTACCATTAGGTGTTTGTAAAAGAGAGAGTAATAGTTGTATAGTAGTGGACTCCTCTAAAGAGAAGTACCATCAGGTGTTTGTAAAAGAGTAATAGTTGTATAGTAGTGGACTTCTCTAAAGAGAAGTACCATCAGGTGTTTGTAAAAGAGTAATAGTTGTATAGTAGTGGACTTCTCTAATGAGAAGTACCATCAGGTGTTTGTAAAAGAGAGAGTAATAGTTGTATAGTAGTGGACTCCTCTAAAGAGAAGTACCATCAGGTGTTTGTAAAAGAGTAAGTAATAGTTGTATAGTAGTGGACTCCTCTAATGAGAAGTACCATCAGGTGTTTGTAAAAGAGAGAGTAATAGTTGTATAGTAGTGGACTCCTCTAAAGAGAAGTACCATCAGGTGTTTGTAAGATAGTAAGGAATAGTTGTATAGTAGTGGACTCATCTAAAGAGAAGTACCATCAGGTGTTTATAAAAGAGTAAGCATGAAGATATCTTACCGTATGAATGTGATCTGTAGTGAGGTCGGAGGTAAGAGGGTCTGGTGTAGGAACGAACTGGCGGTAGATAAAGACCGTAAACCGATAAACACAATCCAAACACTACAAGGCACGAGTGACGAAAAACGCTCTGTAGCATAGCTGAAAATAGAAATTAAAATTTTTCATTATCATTGCAGTATATGTTGGTTTGAGAAAGTGGGTATTATAGACGAAAAGCTGCAATTAATATTGTTTATGCTAAAAAAAAAAAAAAAAAAAAAAAAATAAAAAATAAATAAACATATATAAACTAGAACCGTGATAACGGTACTGAGCAGTGCGCAATTTAAACATCCTTGAACGGTTGCATTTTAGTCCTGCATATAAATTAGGTCATGTGACAGAGCTGTTTATAGTTAAAAATATCAATTTTCAATCGGCTATTAAACCGGAAGTAAACATCGGAAAACACAAAGTAAAACATCATTTGATAGATTTTATCGAGGGTAATAGCTTTGGTTCAGATCAAAAGGTCATCAACGTCAAGATCACGAGTTTTGAGCTTTGAAAGTGTTTGCTATTGCTGAATTTCTTTAACTGGAAATAGACAAAACTTTTAATCGAAATTAGGAAATCGGCTGTCACCATTTTGTTAGTAATATATTGAAGATGCCATAGACATCAACTTTATTTAAATCGGATGATATCCTGATCACTTATATCGATTTAAAGAAAAGTTGATCATTTCAAGATGGTGGTCTACTATTTACTTCCGGGTCCAATTTTATCCTTTTTTTTCTATGAATGTTATGTCATTTTATATTTTCAAAAGAATGTGTCGACTCTCTTTAAAAATTCACAATTTAGGAACCACGTGTTTTTTCGCGCCAAATTTACGTACGTGAATTAGGTTCAAACTGACAATTTTCATTTGGCTATAAAACAAGAAGTAAATATTGGACAACAAAAATGAATTCACCATTGGATAGATCTCATTTCGGGCAATAGCTGTTGTTCGGATCATAAGGTCAACAAATGGCAAGGTCACAAGTTATGAGCTTTAAAAGTGTTCCAATAATTGCTGAATATCTTATACCGGAAATAGACAAACACCATAATCGAAATTAGCAATTCAGCTGCCCTCATTTTGTTGGCAATAGATTGAAAATGCCATAAACATCAAAATTATATAAATCGGATGTCGATTTTAAGAAAACATGTTCATTTCAAGATGGTGGCCAACGTGTTACTTCCGGTTACGATTTTGTCACAATTTTTTGTTTGTTAGTCATGTTCTTTCATATCTTAAGAAGAAATTGTTACCTATCTTATGAAATCCGCAATTCAGATAACACGTGTTTTTTTCCCGCCAAAAAAAACACGCAGAGTTACTATAGAACAAAGAACAAAATTCCAAATAGCAATTTTGATCAAAATATCTAGTGTTATATATCACTAGAAAGAGGAGATTAAGAAAAGAAGATATTTTGTGACGTGACGTCACGTGACAGAGCTGTTCAAAGTTCAAACTAACAATTTTTAAATGGCTATAAAACCGGAAGTAAATATTGGACAACAAAAATGAATACATCGTTGGATAGATCTCATCATGGGCAATAACTTTTGTTCAGGTCATAAGGTCACCCAAATCCAAGGTAACGTGTAATGAGCTTTGAAAATTTTTGTCATTTCTAAATATCTTTTACCGGAATTAGGCAAACATCATAATCGAAATTAGCAAATTGGCTGTCATCATTTTGTTGGCCATAGATTGAAAATGCCCTAGACATCAATATTATACAAATTGCATGATACCCTGTTCACTTCTCTCGATTTAAAGAAAACATGTTCATTTCAAGATGGTGGCCAGCAAGTTACTTCAGGTTACGATTTTATCATATTTTTTTTCTTTGTTAGTCATGTTCTTCCGTATCTTAAGAATAAATTGTTACCTATCTTATGAAATCCGTAATTAAGATAACACGTGTTTTTTCCCGCCAAAAAAACACGCAGAGTTACTATAGAACAAAGAACAAAATTCTAAAAAGCAATTTTGATCGAAATATCTAGTGTTATACATTTTTGGAAACATGAGATAAAGCGTGATAATAATAAAAGATAATTTGTGACGTACATGAATTAGGTCACGTGACAGAGCTGTTTAAAGTCAAAACTCGACATTTTCAAATGGCTATAAAACCGGAAGTAGACATCGGACAGCAAAAATGAATACATCAGTTGATAGATCTCATCAAGGGCAATGACTTTTGTTCAGGTCACAAGATCACTCAAGGTCAAGGTCACAAGATATGAGCCTTAAAAGTTTTGACTATTACTGAAAATTGTTTACCGGAAATAAAAAAAAAAACTGAATCGAAATTCAAAAATCGGCTTCCCATGTTTTGTTAGCAATCGACTGTAGATTCCATACACATCATTTTTATTCAAATCGGATGATTCCCTGATTCTGAATTTCGATTTAAAGTAAAATCAGTCAGTTCAAGATGGCGGCCGATATGAAACAGCTGGGTCAGATTTTATCATTTTATATTTTGTGAATAATGATTACTAGCACATTGCAAATTTTTTTTTTAGAATATCTTCATTATTCCGGAAGTTGACATTTCAACTTTACAAGCAAATGACGTCAAAACCGGAAGTGATATAACATTTTTGAAAAGATCATTTTGTTTGTCATCAAAATGTCTATGCATATGTAAGTTTTCATATTGATCAAAATAAAATTACAAAAGTTGAAAAAATTGTCAAAAAAGTGCTTCAAAAAGTCAGCGACAAAGTTTTAAAAATGCATGTTTTTAAACCCCCAATTTGAAGACAATCGGTTAATAAAATAAACAAAAAAAATTCCATCAAAATCGGCTGAAAATCAGAGATGAAAATGGTAAAAACATTCAATTGGGCTTATTGGTCATACGTCATTTCCTGTTGGACGAAAATGCATCATTTTATATTCACCTAATACCGTGCAGTTAGGCATAGTAAAAAATTATATGAGATAATGTGTGGCATGCTCCCTTCATACCGAATTCGCGTGACCAGAAGTAGACAAAAAAAAAAAAAACATACACTATGAAAACAAAGCAGTGCGTTCGTTAGAACGCACTGCAATAAATTACATTGTTTTTTTTAAACAGGGGGTACTATAATCGATAACCTGCCCCTAATCTTTCTAGTGAAAAAGTATTGTATATACTAAAAAATAAAATAGGTATATTGATGATTAATCATAGTACAGTAACTCTGTGATTTCTAATATCTGAGTACTACAGCACTCTGAATAATCCGACATCTATTTCTAGTCTCGATTAAATTCCTTCTTATGTCAGTGATGTCATGTATTGTGATTAAAAATAAAATAAAAATAGGTAGATGATGACACTTGCCATCTGACAAAATTTGTAATTCATGTCCTGTTCTGGAGCCATAAATTTTCTCGAAATCTAAACGAGAATTAAATAAACCCATAAAACTATGTAATTTTCCATACAATTACAGTACAAGTACAGTACATGTTATAATTGAAAAACGCTTAAAATTTGAGTAAGCGTTATTCAATTATTGTATATAAACATAGTTTTCTAGATTAATCAGATTATTTAGTATAAGATTTGAACATATAGAAGCGAGGAGCACATATAACAAAACACAAGACAATATTATGGAATATAACACACTTCTTTAATACAGTTAAGCACATCAGTATTAAAGAAGTGTGTAAGCACATCTGTATTAAAGAAGTGTGTTATATTCCATAATATTGTCTTGTGTTTTGTTACAGATTATTTAGGTTTGCCACCAGGTAAGTCGCCTGATGAATAAATACTCCTATTAACCAAGTTTGTTTAGTTCATTCTAAGAGGTTGTATTCCTTTAATCTATCAAATGTTTAATTCACTGAAATATTTTCTTACTATATGTGACGAATCCTTTAATATTTGTTTAATTCTCACAACTAAAACAGTCTTTATGATTATTTTAGAAAAAAACCAACAACAATAACTATCGGTGCAAATATTCAGAGAACAAAATTTGAAGAAGAATTTTGTCCGATCACAAGTGACAAGTGTAGTTACATTTAGACAAATTTACAAAATATCCAGATGTACACTTTAGTAGTATCACATAAGAAAGATCCAATATCCAAATCAAAATATCCAGATGTACGTTTTATTCGTATCACATTACAAATAAAACTGTTTACCGAACAACTTGTAGGTAAATATAATATCAAGAAGAACTTTGTGTACTGTTACTTTACCATGGTGACATCCATCAACAACCACCCCTCATATTATTTCATGTTATTTTATTTTTCTGGAGTCCACATCGTCAATAAGTCAGTTCTTTTATAGTATCTTAATTGGTGTTGACATGCAATATTTTATACGCCCACACTATCACCCCTGTCGTCAGTATGTGAACGCTATAGAATCTACATTTAATCGGATACTGATGAAACATGCTTATGTGTAATGGAAATTAGTAAAAGCAAAAGAGCATGACAACATTGGGCACAATAATTGTATAGTTTTTGAAATTTCAACCGAAAAGTACCACCAGGTGTTTCGAAAAAAGAAAACATGACCCGCCACTACAATATAGGTCAACATCATAAGATGCATCCAGCTCAATTTTTTCCTGATTGCCAAAAGCACGAAGCAGACTTGTACACAGATATTGGTGGAATACCATGCGTATTTGATCCTAATATTTTACGGATGGTCTGTTTTTGTGTTAAAGACAAGTTGAACTTGTCGAAGATGAAATTCTAAGTATTAAACATTGTGCCACTTAATAGCAAATCTTAAGAAGGTCAAAACTGCTCTTTAAGCATCTGTTGATTAGGTCACTCGTAACAATTTCAGAACATAGACTAGTGTGCTAGTTAACCTCGTATACTATATGGTGATCACCATATTGAATAAATTATAGTTCAACCAATCACAATCATTCTTCAAAAAGAGTTGTCTTCTTTTGCGTATAAAAAAACCCCAGCCAATCAAAATCAATCTTGGAACAAGAGTTGTTTTTTCTTGCCTATTTACGGAAGAAGATGGCTGTTTATCATGGTCGAGTCATAATGTTTGTCTGGAAAATTGACGAAAATTAAGCCGAATGCTGAGTAGGCGTTCTGGCCTTTTCTCAAAGCTCGTAAATGTTCAACTCAATTTAATTCACAAAGCAAATCGATTAAAACGCTGAAATTGAAGACAACCTACGAATTAAAAGCCTTAACCTTTCCAGTTTCCGTTTTTTTGGGTAAATTCTCTTTTTACACCTCATTATTTTCTCTTTATCGTTTTTAAAAAAAATAAAATTTTAAAATCATATTCCGTTGGGTCTGCTTTCATTTTACAAAAACTTTGATACCTCGCAATATTAATATGATATCGAATAAAAAACCGATAGATCCAAACCGCCAATAGAAACAAGATATCAGATTAATATAACTCCTTTTTTATTTCTCTTAAACTAACCGTGTATCTATAAATATCAGCGTTTGAAAGTCAAAAATACGACTCGTCGTTTAGTAAGACTATGACCTATATAGAAAACACATTTACAGAAAATGAAAGATAACTGTTAAGGTACGGGTATAATAGAAGGGATTGTGTGATTTTTGGGCAGTTCCAGTAAATCTGAAGGCAATTTATATAAATTCAAGGCCTAAATTGATCCTCAAAAAATGATGAACATTTTAACTAATAAATTAACTGCACTAAAATATATAGTTCTAGATCCATGACCATGGCCAGTGCTTTTTGTGGGAATTTTATTCTTATGTCACCCTAACATTAGAATACCAAAATAAAAT
This sequence comes from Lottia scabra, assembly GCA_029955415.1. Lineage (NCBI taxonomy): Eukaryota > Metazoa > Mollusca > Gastropoda > Lottiidae > Lottia > Lottia scabra. Next base: position 6,733,356 of record JARJEI010000003.1, on the reverse strand, counting down.
TTTAGATTAACATTAATATCAACAAATGAGATTTCAGATGAGAAAGTATATCAATAATAAAGAGAAAGATGGACATGGAAAACAGTCCTTCGGTCAGGAAAATAAACCATGTTCCAGTGGCTTTACATTTAAAATACTTAATAGTCCACTACAATATAACTATTGCTCTGGATTTTGCCATGTTTTGGATGCGATTCTAATTAACGCAATTGTTTTGTTTGTACAGATTTTTATTCATCGATTTTTCAATATTATACCAATTTTACTGTTTCGAAAGAATTTGCTGAAATAAGCATATTTTGAAAATGAATTTTCTAGATAATTGACTTCTGACGACAGATTTTATAGAAAGAAAGAGATATAATTCAATATGACAATTAGAGGCAATGAATTGAGTGGCTTCCCTCACGCTGGATTATTTTTAATTCTACCTATCAATAAACAGACCGTTCAACACGCAAATAAAACTTTTATTTAATGTCCGTATTTAGCCACGTTTACATTATACACGGTGAAAAAACAAACACTTTTTATCCGCCATATCGCCCTTTTGTCGTCGATTTCAAAGCCTAACACTTTTATTTATAGGCAATTTACAGCTGAAAATAAAAATTTGAAATAAAAATAAACGGTTAATCATGTCGAAGCTAAATATTACTCGTGGAACTAAACTTGTACACACACAATCAATGTGTTTCCGGTTGTAACCGGAAGTTCTTTAAGTGGCTATTGATGCTTGTTTGCTTTATGGTGACGTTATTATTTCAGCGAGTCGTACGTACAGATTGTGAAATCGCCAGTCAAATGTGAAATTAGCGTTCTGTTTGAAGAGAGTTAATATTACAGAAATAAAAAATTGTCGTGTGTTGGTTGATCCATAACGATAACCACCTTGATCACATCCTGGATCACTTTTCTACCTTGATCTCTTCACGGAAAGGATTTTTATCGTCTGCTATTTAGAATTTAGGATTAACATTTTATAAATAGATTTGAGTTGGGCGATCTGTACATTTTAACATACTTAAACGTTGGCAGAAATGTCAGTCAACCCGAGCGAATCAACGCCCAATTGACGGTCACCCAATTACTGTAAAACACACATGTTCTTTTAGCAACGGCTATCATTTCATTTCATTACATTAATCCGTTGCTATCACGATAAGACATTCTCGTCATTAATTTTGATTGGTCGAACGATTATTGTTCGACCAGTTATATTCCTTGTAACAAATTATTGCGGGAAAACTTTCGAATGACCAGCCGTCAGATTTCTTGTAGCAAATTTACCGTGTGATAATCGAGTCTCAACGGTCATAAATTGAATGTGACGTAGTGTTTTTAAAACGAGGTTATTGGTTGTTAATGATGAGAAAACTCCGTCAATCCAGCAACGGTAGATAATGCCAATGTCTAACGTTGCTGAAGGAACATGGGCTACACAGGGATTTGAAGGTTTAAATTTCGAGGGAGAGTTGTGAACATTATTATGGATTAGAATAGCTAAAAAAATCCAGGTTCTGAGACTAAAATTTGACGTCGGTTTTTGAAGTTAGATTCACTTGAGTTAACTTCATTTCGACTGAGACGGTTCCCGTGAGATGTTGTGATTAACCATTCGTCTAACATGGATTGTAACCAATCAGTGTATGCTTACTTTTCTAGACACCTGATACCACTTTCCCATTTTTTGTTATACTTCCTCATAATAAAAAGTTCATTAACTGCTACTAAAATATTGCTAGTATGTCTTTATGGATTTTAAGATCCGTTCTATGGTTGTGATCATTCCTGTTTGAGTTTTATTATCAAAAGGTTTTATAAGTTTTTATTTACATCGTATATCGTTTGTGGTTCCAGCAATTCTACTTAAAGTGCTTGATGGCGTCACAAATCGCGAAATATTCTTGAATACGCAGTAGACCAACATTATCATTTAGTTATGATTCACAACATTTTGTCCAATAAGATACACAATTTTCAAAGCAAATCAATTATTGGATGGTCACAGTATGACGTCACCAAATACTTTATGACTACTAGACATGCGCACTGGTCACTTCCTATTGAACGACTGAGTGGCTCCCCATGACGTTCAATATTACCAAGCTATTAATAGAACATTCTTGTTCAACTGGGTGGAATTATGAAGGTTGGTGGAAGAAGGATACTTTAAAATCGTGTTTCCATTCATACGATGACGATTTAAAACCATAGATTCGTCTCATTTAGTCAGTTAAGATATGATTATTGACATCTGTCATGAATTGGGAAAAAACAGAGTAGCGGTGAGGTGTAAAGAGCGCAAAAAAAGAAGGTTGTAAATTTTCAGAAGAAGTGTATATTTACACTTAATAGCTTAGAAAATCAACAATTGAGTGTTTTGGCCCTATGTACCTTCAGCCCTCAGTTGTCTGTGGTTCTTGCACTGCCGGAAAACATCATCATATTACGATGCCACCCAAAGTGGCAAGCATTAGCCCCATACCTTGGACCTTGTTCCCAACCTTTCGGACTCTTCATACCCCTATTTCTTTAACGCATTCTTCTGGTACCCCTTCGCCCACCGTAAGTAACATTAAGAGCCAACATGAAAGTTAAAGTTAAAGGGCCATTCTGCATTTTTCAAAAAAGTTTCCATTATCAAAACCAGCGCAAATATTACCTGAAAGTATTTCTAAAGTATGCTCATTATATCTATGCATCTTCTTGATCAAACTGAATTTGTTATTTAAAGGGTTATTTACAAACAGAGAGTACTTATTGTTAATTAAGCAATTTGACCTAGTTTGGGTGTTTGCCCTTTAAATGGCTCAATATTTCTAGCTGAAACCTTTTAAATACACAAGAGGGACATTTCTCTACAATTCGGCGTTTATTTTACTCAAATCCGTTCAGTAGTTTCCTATCAGCGTCCAAAAAACATAACATACTTAAAAACCTTAAGTAAGGTTTTTTAAAAATTTCGCATGTTTTAAGCGTTTAAAAATTAACGGCTGGATTTTTTGAGCTAAAACTTTCAGATACATTAAAGGGCACATAGTTACATATTTTGGTGTAAAGTTTTCACAAGTTTGAGCAAAAAAAAATTTTGACCTAAAAAAAATTCATACTGTCCCTTTAGACCATTCCATATGTTTAAAAATTGTCAAAGTGGCTTCTCAGATACCCCCTGTGGTGTTTCTGATACCCATAACGGGTACTAGTACCCCTGATTGGGAACCGAGGCTTTAGGAGCTGTAGAAAATGGAATGTATACTGTCTTGTGTGTAAAAAAATAATATTATTATTATTATTATTATTATAATTATTATTATTATTATTATTAACTACCTGATTGACGAGAAAATAATTATTAGACTGTTAATTTCAAAACTTGTTGATAGAAAATTCTCAAGTAGCCAACATGTGTAAGGAATTTTACTCTTCATTTCATTTCCGTTTTCTTCCATTAAATATTAAAATTAAAAACGACGAGACCCAATTCTTTCTTTATTACCCTTCGGCAGAGAAAACTGGAATATTATAAAAACTATATTATACAAATCCGTACAAGCAAAACAATTCCGTTAATCAAAATCGCATCCAAAAACCTGGCAAAATCGAGAGTAATAGTTGTGTAGTAGTGGACTACCCCAAAGAGAAGTACCATCAGATGTTATAAAAACAGTAAGCATGGTATGCTTCGCGCGCGACATTCACCACTACTACATAGGTAAAAATCATGACCAAAATAGTTGTGTAGTAGTGGACTACCCCAAAGAGAAGTACCATCTCATCAGATGTTTCGAAAAGAGTAAGCATCGTCTGCTTCGCGCGACACCCGTTACTACAACATCGGTCAACATTAATTATATCATATTAGATATATTTTTACACTGTTGATGATTTTATATAGTCTACAAAAGCCTGCTTGCTATCCTGAGAGTCCAGGGTTAAATCCCAGTCTAATTAAAATCAGACCCTAATTTCGTTTCGTTGGTTTTTTTTAAATCCGGGTTTTTAACTACTACATTAGGGTCTGAGAACGAGACGCTGTAACAGCCGTTCACGTTAACTTTGACCTAACTTTAATGACCTTTGTTTTAACCGATCAGATCTTTGCCCTCTCCTGCGCTGGGATTTTGTTCTCGAACAATAGAGGCATTCTAGGATTCCTAAGTGCTGTAGACTAGTTTATTAGGTCATTTTTTATCAAGGTTAGGTCAAAGTTAACGTGAACGGCTGTTACAGCGTCTCGTTCTCAGACCCTAATGTAGTGGTTAAAAAAACGGATTTAAAAAAAAACGAACGAAACGAAATTAGGGTCTGATTTTAATTAGACTGGGTTAAATCCCGACAAGGGTCGAGATGATACCTTCGGAGTTTTCAACCCGATGAAAGAACACTGTGAATAACTAATGATTGAATCAAAAGAATGAATGGAATGAATGAAGTATTCTAGTTCGACTGTAAGTTAAAGTATTTCAAGTGATAAACTATCTAGACATGAAAGAACCTGCCTGATAGTTCTAATCAGTATTATCTGATAACAGTCAGTGCCAAGGTCTTCAGGTCGTCAAGTATGAAATTAACCTCGTCATAGTCACTAATACTAAAGGAATAGTCTTAAATACTCAAGAAAAAATGAAATCCAATGATATTCTAAGTCTTTTCTGCAATGAGGAATACCGTGTTATCACATGGATACACGGGATACGACGTTATCACATCGATAAACGGAATACAACGTTACCACATCAATAAACGGGATACGACGTTATCACATCGATACACGGGATACGACGTTATCACATCGATAAACGGGATACGACGTTACCTCATCAATACACGGGATACGACGTTATTACATCGATACACGGGATACGACGTTATTACATCGATACACGGGATACGACGTTACCACATCAATACACGGGATACGACGTTATTACATCGATACACGGGATACGACGTTACCACATCGATACACGGGATACGACGTTATCACATCGAAAAACTGGATACGACGTTATCACATCGATAAACGGGATACGACGTTACCACATCTATACACGGGATACGACGTTATCACATCGATACACGGGATACGACGTTATCACATCGTTACCACATCAATACACGGGATACGACGTTATAACATCGAAAAACTGGATACGACGTTATCACATCGATACACGGGATACGACGTTGTCACATCGATACACGGGATATGACGTTATCACATAGATACAGGGGATATGACGTTATCTCATCGATAAACGTAATGCGACGTTATCACATTGATAAACGTCATATTTCGTTGCTAAAATAACATGGGCGGTCGAGTGGCTTGGTGGTGAATAAGGGGATGATTTGAAGAGTTGAGAACAAGGTGGTCTAGTGGTGTCAGGTGATTAATCTTCCAGGTTTCAGTTGATATAAGGTTGATTCTGTCAGATACGGTACAGGTTATAATTACTAGTGGGAGGAAATGAACAATTAAAATATTTTACTACTAATTATCTGACACTCCAGGTGAGAACACCGCAACTTTCTATCTTTTCTTACGAAATTTAACTCTAAAATATATATTAAGCTTAAGAAAAGATTTTCTATTTGATCAGGTATGGGAAAAATAAATTATGTAAGGTAGATGTATATAAATTGTGAAATGTTTGATACAATACAATTGTCATAGTCCGTACAATGCTCAAACTTATCGATGAAGGTATTCTCAAACTTCAATTAAAGTATTTAGGGAACAGAGGATTGAAGACGTTGACCGAGAAATTACCAAACCAACATCATAGTACCGATTGATCCAATCCAACTACCAACTACTACCAAACCAACATCATAGTACCATCCGATTGATCCAATCCAACTACCAACTACTACCACTAGTACACTACCTAGTCTGCGATATCAGCTGCTGCTGAAAGCGAACGTTAACTTGTATTCTACCAACAACTACCTTGTTTGCGATATCAGCTGCTGCTTGAAGCGAACGATTGTAAAGTGTATTTATAAACTTTGTATGTGTATCGGGGACACTGATAGCATCAATTTGCGCCATTCCGATTTCCATTCTGACGTCTGTGGTTCTTGCAATTCTGCTAAAACTAACGCGGTTTATGACGTCACTGACAGTGATCTGCATAGATAACAATAACAAGTAGCTTCCGGTAGATCACTGCCAGTGACGTCATAAAACGCGTTCGTTTTAGTGGAATTACAAGAACCTTAGACGTCGGAATGGGAATTGAAATGGCGCAAATTGATGCTATCAGTGTCCCTGATACACATACAAAGTTTAGAAATACTTTTTACAATCCCTTTAAGTTTTCGAGGAAATGAATAATTTGTTTCGTTTTTAGCCTAAAGATGATATTTTAGAAAGATTTATAGAGCTTGCCTAGCGCTATAAAATACAGAAATTTGTTAAAATGTAATTTTGTAAATGCTGTAGATATAAAGTTTTATTGCGAATTAAAGTAGATAGACGGAGAGTTTGTTAAAATCATCACATCTGACAGTTTCACAACCCTAACTTGTCGCTATGTGGGCGTATTCTCTCACTCATACCTCGTTTTTCATGTAATCATAGGTTTTTTTTTCTGGAAGAATTTAATTTTCTTAAAATATCTCAGAAGTTTTATTTTGTTTCAGGATAATGATGATTAGTAGCAATAAATGGCTTGGAGTTTTACGTCCTACTGTTCTGTACCTTATTGAGCTAATGAAATAGAGTTTAAAGGGATTGTAAAGCGTATTTCTAAAATTTGTATGTGTATCGGGGACACTAATAGCATCAATTTGCGCCATTCCAATTTCCATTCCGACGTCTGTGGTTCTTGCAATTCCACTTTAACTAACGCGTTTTATGACGTCACTGGCAGTGATCTGCATAGATATCAATAGTAGCTTCCGGTAGATCAGTGGGGTGACGTCATAAAACGCGTTAGTTTTAATGGAATTGCAAGAACCACAGACGTCGGACTGAAAATTAGAATGACGCAAATTGATGCTATCAATGTCCCCGATGCACATATAAAGTTTAGAAAACCTCTTTACAATACCTTAAACATCCTTCTGATGATTACAAGAAAGTTATTGTTTTGTAATTCGAGATAAATGAATTCTAGATGTTTCATTTCCGGTTTTAAATTTTAATGACAGGGGTTTAATCACTTGTTTTCACAAAATAATATTAAAAAATGTCTTTTATTTCGATTTAATTCACCATTTCAAACAGTTGTCATTTACACCTTTGGTTTCATCCCTAGCCTGGGTTTTCAACGGGTTTTCTCAAATATCCATGAAAATGATCATGTCCCCTGAAATGTCCGCAGAAGACATCGAAAACCTGCAATTTTAAAGATATAGTGATAGAGTCAAAGAATTTTTCGTTTTAATTCAAACTTAAATTGTAGTAATTGCAGGCAGTGGACACTGGTGTTTCAAGATAATACAATATATAACATATTTTTTCAGACCTATAGATCAATTTGTGTCCCCTGGAGAATGTCCAAATGTCCCCAGTCTGGGACTTGTCCCCCCAGTTAAAAACCCAGGCTCTAAAACTAGACTTATCCTAGGCTTAATTGGATTTTTTTCGGGAAAAATTGACCTTACATGATCCATTCCAAATTTTATCTAAATATATTTATAAAGGGTATTTCAATAAATACATCCGAGCGGTTATTAGTAGTCCAAACTGCTCAGTTTTGTATGTTATGGCTTTTTAAGATTTTCATCTTTTGTTCCCGGAAGGCAATACACGGACGCCCAGCTTCCATCTCCGATTGTGTCTTACATCGATAGAGTTTAAATTCAAACTTCCCCTGAAGGCAATACACGGACGCTTCTCCGGTTGTTACTTTTTGTTTTACCATTACCATTGTGTACCGTGTTAAGGCACCTCACTAACAACCTACGGCGGAGACAAAATAGAAGCTTCACAAATATTCGTGAAATCCAACAAATGCAAACTAGTTTGCAAAAAACCTTAAGCGTTTTTTAACCCAAATTCTAACCTAAACACATCTCTTGATTCAACGCCTTCCTACGATTTGTAAAAATAAGTCGAACAAAAGGCGGTTGAAGAGAAACAATCTCTTAGAATGAACATAACCATACATTTCATTTTAAGAGATTATACATAGATACAGTTATGACACCAGGGCCCATATGCATAAAACACTGAGTTAAATCCTTATATTAACCCTCGAACACTTGCTTAAATCAATGTTAATTTAACTCGTAGTTTAATTTTAACGTTAAAGAGTTAGAGTTAAAGTTTTATGCATATGACACCAGGTAAGTTCACTAAAGAATACATTATGTGACTGTATATTTTTCCTCATAATAAATATTCCTTTTGGAACAAACATTATTATAATAAATGATCTCAGGAACTCTTATCATATAATATCTGGGTTAGGGTTAGGGCTAGGGCTAGTATTATATAATAAAAGTTCCAAATGGAGCAATTATTACATAACAAATGTTCTTTGGAACAGTTTTTATAGTGGAACTTATTTATTGTCACATGTCTTAATGACCAAGATTTAGTTCTGGTTAGAAGGTGGATTTTGTGTTCATTCTGAGAGGTAGTGGTAATATTTTTTGGGAACATTTCTACTTTCAACGAGTTCGATTATCTAAAGGTGACATCGACGTGGGTAACGTGGATGTTGATTTGAATCTTAAATCAATCAATCAATCAGATCGATTTCATTCCGATTAAAATTAAAACTTGACAGGTTTAAAAAATAGTAAGAACACAGCTGGATGATAAGGGCCAAAAATCGACATCAGTTGGAGCCAGTGGAACCTAATCGCCTAGCAGATGTCAATCCAATTTTGTATCGACTGTCAACTGAGCTATTCCACTGCCACAAAAAGACAACCCAATTTTAGAGGGATTGACGTTAATACAGATTAAAAGTGATCTGCATAGATATCAATAGTAGCTTCAGGTAGATCACTGTCAGTGACGTCAAAAAACGCGTTAGTTTTAGTGGAATTGCAAGAACCACAGACGTTGGAATAAAAATTGGAATGGTGTAAATTGATGCAATCAGCGTCCCTGATACACATACAAAGTTTTGAAAACCTCTTTACAATCTCTTTAAAGAAACATGAGAGATAGAGAGAAGGTGAATATTGTATAAAGGGATTAGTCTCGTAACGTAGCTACATTTACTCTCATTATATCAACATTTTACCTACTGTTTGCACATTTTCGCGTGATTTATTTTTTCCTATGTTGTTCTAGAGCAGTGGTTCCTAACCTTTTTCGAACCGTGGTCCAAATTCACGAAGCTCCCAGAGACATGCCCCCCGCCCTATTCTATTCCAAACAAGGGCAAACTAAGGAATATAGAGCAAGGGTTGGTGCCTTGTGCCTCCTCATCATCAGGAGCACAAGCAATTACAAACGTTACACAGCAAAATATAGTTAAATAAAAGTTGGGCTAGAGAAAAAATGATATACAATCTCATGCGCCATGGCCCCCTGACAAACACCCTATGGCCCCCAGGTTGGGAACCACTGGTTTAGTTTCACACCTATTTTTGAAAACTCTAAATAGTGTTCTCAACCTTCTGTTAATGTATTAACATATCATAATTGTCTTCAGGAGGTATGAGCCACTGCGGTTGAGTGAGTTAGACAATGGCATTGGTCGTCGAGCTAATACCATCAGAGTTTTAAAAGCGGGAAAAACATGCTTTTTACATTTTTTTAATTACTAAAAATAGAAGTCAATATCTAAAAATGGTAATGATAATTATAAAAAGCCTGCATGTGTAATTAGAGAATATCCCGTTAGACGGCAGGGTTCGCAAATCATACCGGTACTGAATACTAATAATAAAGAAACAAAACACGAACGATCCCAACCGTAAAACAAATCTCAAAATCCATGCGAACACATTGACAATACATTGGTAGCAGCTAATGAACTTTTCATTTGAGGAAGTATGTCAATAAATGAGTAAATATTTCATAATGAAAAGTGGTATCAGCTGTCTAGAAGTGTTAGCATACCCTGCTTGGCGCCACAATAAAAAACATTACGAGCTTTGTGGACTCATTGGTGCGGTGTTACTGTAGTACATACGCGATAGAAAGACTATAGAAGATAAATTGTATATTTCTCCATAAATGTTGAAAAGGCAGTAAAAAAACACTAATATAAGCCATAACGGAAATATTGAAACAATTAAAACGTTTTTAAATAATTCTTAAGGACACTTGAATGATTTTTTTAAATGAATGAAAATAAAACAAAGCAATTCTCTTTGTTCGTTCTATTCTTTTTTTCTTTCCATGTAAATCTTTTGTTGTGTTACTCGTCATTTCAACTCTGAGAGTAGCGAGCTGTATTTCTATTTTTATACGCCCTCATCTCTCTATGAGGACGTATATTGTAGTCACCCCTGTCCGTCCGTCCGTCGGTCCGTCCGTCGGTCCGTCCGTCGGTCCGTCCGTCCGTCAACATTTGCTCGTAAACGCTCTAAAAACGAGTTTTTGACGGAATCAAATGAAATTTGATATGTGTATACATATTCATAAAACGAAGATCAAGTTCGAATTTGAGCTATTTTCGATCATTAGAAGCAGAGTTATTGCCCTTGCCCCAAATCCGTCGGTGCGTCCATCAACATTTGCTTGTAAACGCTCTAAAAACTAGAGTTTTTGACGGAATCAAATGAAATTTGATATGTGTATACATATTCATAAAACGAAGATCAAGTTCGAATTTGAGCTATTTTCGATCATTAGAAGCAGAGTTATTGCCCTTGCCCCAAATCCGACAGTCCGTCCATCAACATTTCCTTGTAAACGCTCTAAAAACTAGAGTTTTTGACGGAATCAAATGAAATTTGATATGTGTATATATATTCAGAAAACGAAGATCAAGTTCGAATTTGAGCTATTTTCGATCGTTACAAGCAGAGTTATTGCCCTTGCCCCAAATCTTAAATATGCTATTACTCTCTTAGTTTTCAACCGATTTTGATGAAACTTAAAATGGATGTTATTGGACCTAAATCGAAAGGTTTGAGAAAGTTTAGTTTTCTCCTGATTAAATTTTTTCCTTTTTCGACTTTTTCGTTAGGCGTATATGGCCGTGGTCCACTATCTTTCTGTAGGCCTATTTCATTAGAACCAAGGAGATAATGCCATGCAGTGTACAATGGGGATAGATTAATTCTATGTCGAGGATTAGTTTTTTCACGCGATGTAGCCTTGACGTTAATCTAATTAAAATTATATTACATTTCGTTTCGGTTATTTTTTGATTGTCAACTCCATGTAATCTAAAGACTTGTATAAGGAGGTCATCTTCTAGTTACGAATAAGCTATTTATAGCACGTGCCACCTCTCTGCCAATCAGAACACCGTTTATATTTGAATATTTTGTATTGCGTCATAATTTTCCCACAATGCATATCAATGCATAGACCCGCGATCTTGAAGGTAGTTTTTGATTGGCTGAAATTTTCGTCACTTGAAGATGACCTCCTTATACAAGTCTTTAGATTACATGGAGTCGACAATCAAAAAATAACCGAAACGAAATGTAATATAATTTTAATTAGATTCCCTTGACGCCAAACTTAACAGACGTTAACTTGTCATCTACCTAGTCTGTGATATCAGTTAACTGGAAGGGAACGTTACCTTGTCATCTACCAACAACTACCTAGTCTGTGATATCAGTTAACTGGAAGGGAACTTTAACTTGTCATCTACCAACAACTACCTTGTCTGTGATATCAGCTGCTGCTGGAAGCGAACGTAAACTTGTCATCTACCAACAGCTAACTAGTCTGTGATATCACTTTAAACCATCCAACCTTTATTTAGTACAGCAAATATCCAGAAAAAAACTCTGTTGCCTCCCGGGAATAAATATTCATCATATTTCATCGTATTTCATCGAATCATATTTTTTGCATTCATTGTTGGAAATGTCAAAACCATTCAATTAACCGGCTCCGAACTAGTGATAGAATTTCATTAAATATAATATTGCTCTTGATCCTATCAGAACATATCAAAAAAAATAATTTATATGAGTTGAAACGTTTAGCAGATCACATTTAATAAGTGCTATAGATATCAAGATATTTTATAACTCAGTGGTCCCCAACCCGGGGGCCATGGCCACCTATGGAGCCATGGGGTGTTTGTCAGGGGGCATGGTGCATGAAGATGTGTATAAATTTTTCACAAGCCCAAATTTTATTTAACTATATTTAGCTGTGTAAGGTCTGTAGTTGCTTGTGGTTAAACGCATCTTACGTCTGATGATGAGGAGGCACAAAAAGAAAACCCTTGCGCTATATTCCATATTTTACCCGTGTTTGGAATTAAACAGGGGGCCATGGCTCTGGGAGCTTCGTGAATTTGGACCACAGCTTGAAAAAGGTTGGGAACCAATGTTATAACTGAAAGTTATGAAATGAAATGAAATGGAGTTTTATTTCCTGCTTTTCTGAACCTAAATGGGTTAATGAGGACGAGCAATTGCCATGCAGTGTGCAATGAGAAATAATGTATCAAGGACAGCGTCAGTAGTCTACTCTTTTAGATATTGAATTGATGAGGCCTGATTTTCTAGTTGTAGGAACAGTTGCCTTTGCAATGTTAGCCTCTCCGAGCTGTAGTCAATTTACCTTTAAGCAAACAATGCAACTGCCTGCCATCGAAATAAAATAATATCAAACAGTTAATAAATTATCATAGTCCAACACTTCAAATTTCTCCTTCTTATTGTCACTTTTAAGGATTTTGTTAAACGACGAGGCGAATATAAAGGCATCTACTATTCGTTTTCCTACATGTACTACTCAAAAAGTCCCAAATCACTAGCCAGACAAAACCTAACTCTTGGTTATATTCTAGTAGAGTATTTAACTCTAGTGAGTTGTGCTACCAGTTTTAAAGGAATTGTAAAGATATTTTCAAAACTTTATATGTGTATCGGGGACAATGATAGCATCATTTTGCAATATTCTTATTTCCATTCCGATGTCTGTGGTTCTTTCAATTGTACTATATCAGTAATAGCTTCCGGTAGATTGCTGGAAGTAACGTCATAAAACGCGTTAGCTTTAATGGATTTGCAAGTATTACAGACGTGGGAATGGAAATTAGAATGGTGCAAATTGATGCTATCAGTGTCCCCGATACACATACAAAATTTAGAAAACCTCTTAACAATCCCGTTAAGGAGCCGATACCTTGATGAAGTATAAAATGATTAAATATCGATGTTTATTTGTTTATATATGGAAGTTTTAATTTGTTTTTATTATCATGTCTTTAAGCAGATCAATATTAATTTATTCTCTTACAATGACCACCTATAAATAACTACATTCAGGCTTTTTATCTTCCAATGTATCGCCAATTGACATGAGTTTTTTACCTTCCAATGTATCGCCAATCTACATGGGTTTTATATATGGATATACTACTTCTGCATTTATTACATACTACGTTTCGAAACACATACAGGTAACGTTATCAAGTAAAATCTTTAAATCTTGATAATGTTACCTGTATGTGTTTCGAAACGTAGTATGTAATAAAAGCAGAAGTAGTATATCCAATCCATATATCTTAGTGTTTTTAATACAGAAGTAGTATATCCATATATCTTAGTGTTTTAATGTAATCTTCCTACTTCTATATGTCTTATAAACAATATATCAGAGAGAATGTTGTTTTTAATCTGAAACGTAGTTTAGTGACATTGAAAGTTTCGATCTGAAAATCAACGTTAATTCAGGACAAATTGTTCGATTAAAAAATGGATTCTTGATCATTGATTAATCTGTACTTGTATTCTTAATTACTGGTCTCTTTCAGATATCTTCTATCTGTTGTTGTATGTAACCCCTACAGCCCAGGGTTTTCTTATAGCGATACAATCTCTTAGAATAAACAAGAAAATTAAATTCTCAAACTTGGTCAATAAGAGTATATATTCTTCAACAATGTCCAAAGTATACAAACAGAATGCAAAAAACCCATGAAACTATGTAATTTTCCATACTATTACAGATGATAATTGAAAAATGCTTAAAATTTGATTAAGGGTTTTTCAATTATTGTATAAAAACATTGTTTTCTGGATTTATTAGATTATTTAGGTAATCTGTTGTATAGTTATGCCACTAGGTAAGTCCCCAGATGAATATAAACTCCTATTGACCAAATTTGAAAATTCAGATTTTTTGTTCATTTTAGAGGTTGTATTCCTTTAAGTGTCCCCTAAGTAGAAAACCCAGGCCCTACAAAACAGGGTCAAACAGCGACCTTCTTGGCCTCATTTAGATTTGATAGTCCCATAGAAAAAGTTCATTTGTTGAAGCCCAGTGGCGTATTGCATGGGGTGCAATGCTACCCCCCTCCAGCACCGTAGGGCCCATGCCCATATATCCCTGCTGAACCCCCTGAAAACTTTTCTCCTTACATCACTGTTGCTGCCAACGTACAGAATTGCAAGACTTTTATTTTAAATTTGTAGATATTTAGTTTAATTTCTATTACAGGGAGATATTAAATAGTTCTTTGACTTTCGACATTTTTAGTTACTACATGTACTAATATATATTTATTATTAATTACGAGTTGAAATTAAATAGCTCATTGACTTGTTGTTTTCTATTGTCCTTCACACTCCCACAGTAGTCTTATCATGTGATCTGGTCCTTGGTAGTCTACTAATCGGCTTGTATAACAAGGACAGTATTTGATTGTTAAGAAGAGGACGAGATAGGATGATGTTAATATAATATAACATGATTAATATTAGAAGATATCAGTCCAGGGTTATAATATTACTTATCTAGTTGTATTACATCATACCTAGCAGGTGCTTGTAATCTCTCATTTCTTACTTATTGTTCTGTATAGCTACAGTCATCTGACCAGTTCCTCCTACGTGATATTTGGATGGAATGAAGGAACTATGTAGGGCCAGGCATATAATGTCAGTTTTTATGTCCTGCTGATAAAGTTTTTGGTCGCTAGGTTTTGTTTTTTGATAATTTTGATCGTGATAAAGAGCACATTTTGCATTAATTTTTGTGTTTCTAAAAATCTGAACCATTTAATACAAAATATTATGTACGTTCTCACCTCTCTATATGATAAGATATAACACGAATAACAGTAATAACAGTACATAGTTTACCAGATTATTCTTAATTTATTGTCACACACCCTCTCCCATTCCTGTCTCCCCCCGTTTTAACTCCCCCCCCCCCCCATCCCTCTATCTCTCTGCCCCCACCCCCTACCATCATGGTAATACTAGTAAATAGTAATATTATGTACGCCTTCACCTCTCTTTATGATAAGATAACCAGATATAACTCTAATAACAGTAAATATTTCTACCAGTGGAAGTTTAGATCTTCGTCCCTTGTGGTTCACCATCTGATAAAATTATATCCCGTTAGTAAACAAAATAAAATAATATTGAATACTCAAAGAATATCGGACAAATAAAAAACTCAGAATTGTGTATTTCTAGGATTTTGACTATGGAATAAGTTGGCTGAGGGGGCCGGGGGCGGTGGTGGGGGATGGCGGTACAGGGTCTAAAAACTCAACAAATCCAGCAATTATAAAACTGAATACTACCAGAATGTCAGATATAAAAAAGTCAGAATATGGAATACAATCACTGTATTTCTTAACACCCAGGTTACCAACCTTTTCTCTTCGTACCTCTATTTTGTTCATGCAATCTCCTGGTACCTCTTCACTCACCCTTAGTAACATTAAGTAACACGAAAGTAAAAGGATATTTGTCGGTTGAAAGAGTTTGATATTTCATTTCTAAAATAGTCTGAGAGGCTTCTCAGGTACCCCTTGTGGTGATCGCTGGCACCCCCCAAGGGGTACTAGTACCCCAGGTTGGGAACCAAGACTTTAATACAACGTTTCGACAAGCATCCATATATACCATGATATCAAAGAAACTCAGTGAAATACAGAACTTGGTAGATATAAAGATATAGAACACATTGAAGTAGAGTTACACCGAAACACGAATAGCAACTGTTTTAACTCATCATCTTCATAAAAAAATCATCTTATTAGAATTTTAATGACTATAAACCAAGAAACAGGCAGTAGTTACTCCAGTCATCACCTTCTACAATACGGAGCCGCGGTGGCTCAGTGAGTAAGACGCTTGCTCGCTAACCTGGAGGTCCAGGGTTCAATCCCGGCATGGGTCGAGATGATGCCTTCGGATTTTTCAACCGGGTTTCCCCTGTCAGTGATGCAGGTTAGAGGGACTGCCATGGAAAAAGCGTCTAGTTGTTCAGATGGGACAATAAACTGAGGCCTTGAATGCTATAGGCTCTATACATAAGATCCCTCGATAGTTGGAAAGAATAGGCTTATGCATCTGTCCTGGCAAAATATAGGTGCAGAAAAGTAGGACGTAAAACTCCATTCATTTCATTTCATTCTTCCTTCTACAATACAAGGTGACGTTTTAGTCATGTAGGTCGGCACGATTCACATAGAAATAGCGCTCAGTCTTTCTGGTAGGATGATTAATCAGGGGCCCTAGCTTTTCTGGCAAAGTTAATTAAGATACACAACTGCAAAAATAACTTAATTTGAAATGGATTTTCAATAATTGACCAACAAGGTGACTGGAATAAGGCCCTAGGCCCCATTTACTATTAGCTGCACTCGTTAAAGAATCCTCAAAATATGTTTTTGATTTCCAACTGTCAAGATATCTTAGAAATACATAGCCTGTAGCACACAGGGCCTCAGTTTATTGTCCCATTCAAAGTTTGAAACAACTAGACGTTTTCCCATGTCAGTTCACTTGACCTGTATCACTGATAGGGGGGGGGGGGGGGGACACCGGGTTGAAAAAACCCGACGGTAGCATCTCTACTCATTCCGGAATTGAACCCTGGGGCCCGTTTACCAAATGTAGTGATCTGATTGGATAACACGAAATTTGAAATCGATTTTAGTGATTGACCAATCAGATTATTGTAACTCTAAAACATAGTATGTTAGGATTTTACGAAACCGTTCGTATGACCTTTGCACCAGGACATCGGTTTAACGTCCAATCTGAAAGACCTGACGCGTTTTTTACAGAATTTTTATTGGAAATAAAAGCCACAAATGATTCTAAGACTAAAACTTCTACTTGGATTTGCTTCTCGAAATCGAAAACAACGGTCGTTACTCTTTGTCAAGTATGACTGGTCTAGGCAGATTGGTTTAGTCAGGCATAAATTGTTCTGATTGTATCATATGATGTTGAAATATATAGTATTGGTGGGTGTCACACGCGAAGCAGACCACGCTTACTCTTTTCGAAACATCTGATGGTACTTCTCGTATGGGAAGTCCACTAGCCTATATTATTATAATTATTGCGTCTGATTTTGTCATGCTCTGGACAAGATTTTTGATAAACGTAAATGTTTTGCTTGTACGTAATTGTATTATTCAACAAGAGATAAAGACAGTATTTAACAAAGTTTGAGGAATATGTAAAAATAATTAAAACTGGTGAGATTAGAATATAACATGTCGTGAAGGTGGTTGCCAAATATTTTAAATACTTTTACTGTGTGGTATTGTACTATTAGACACAGTAACCTAGAGGTTGCTCTCATTAAAACATTGTACCACTTGTTACCAATTCGTTCAGATGAGACAATAATGAACCATGGTCCCGTGGGATACAGGCTGTGCACATTAATGATCCATCGACAGTTAGAGACCTTAAAAAGACTAGGCTTATATCACTGTTAAAATGTCCCTTATTGCACACTGTTTGGCGTTTGTCAGTCCCCATTATCCCATTAGGTGCAGAAAAATGTTATTTCTCTTTATTACAGCTTGAAATCCTGAATTTAATCAGCCAAATTCGGACAGTTTGAGACTAAATTACTGGAGGGTAGACTTTATGTCCAACTTTCCAATCAGACACAAGCCGTAAATCAGAAACATCATGCCGAATCTGAATAAACACTCACTGTGGTCATGAAAACACGGTCGTGATATCAGAAATATTCGTACTTGGAGGGGTCCGACCCTAAAGAAAAGAATTACAAGCTCGTAGTTCTATCTTTGTGTAGTCGAACGTAGTTCCACGCCATGACCTATCCGACTGCTCCACGACTTGGCCAAGATGGTGGGTGACACGTTCTTCTAGGAACATGTCCTCACTATGAGATATGATATGAGAGAGTCGAAACGTCGTGGTTTTCCTCCCTACCGTACTCAAATCTTACGTACGTCATGTCAAAACTCGCCCCTCCAGACCGTATGCGACCCTCGCAAACATGTCAAGACTCGCCCCTCCAGACCGTATGCGACCCTCGCAAGCATGTCAAAACTCGCCCCTCTAAACCTTACTCGACCCTCGCAAACATATTAAGACTCGCCCCTCCAGACGAATATGTCAAGTAGCATCCTACCTAACCTTACCTAACCCTAAACCTATACCGTTTCCGAACCGTGAGAAAATGTCAAGAATCACAGCCCTTCCGACTGCAACCGAACCGCACGAACATGTCAAAATACAGCCCTTCCGACCGTTCTAAACCATTACGACTTTAGTTACGACTTTTCATCCGATTTTCCAACTTTTAAGACGGAAAGATCATGAAACAGTCGGAAATTTAATGTGATTCTGGTTTCACTGCAAAAAAGGCGCAGTTGGTTGAAAGAAAAAGAAAATGAAATACGAACCTAAGGTTGTCGCTCTCTGGACACCATTCCACTATATATCCCCGTTAAAAACACATTTTATCATAAATATCTGACTTCACTTGTTATCATTATTCTATAATTCACTTATTATAAATCTTAAAATCTTTTATTTCTTTCACTTTTCTAAACGAATCTCTAAACTTCCAATTTAATGTCGTACTCAAACTCTGATATTTGACTGGATCTATTCAGCTAATACAATAGCTCTGAAGGTAATTTTTCACAAAATTTTTAATTTTTATTATCCATCATTATTTTAATAACTTTTTTAATAATTAAACATTTTCAGAAAAATAACTGAATGAAGTTTAACGTCTTTCTCTTCTGCTGAGTTTTCAGAACATTGTCAAAAATCCTGAACACCTGGCGTGAGTTGAAAGTTAAAATGTCTCTTTTACTCTGTCATCAATTTATCATCTCTGATTTCTAAAAATCTGTTATTTTGTGAAGTTAGTTTGAAAACGGATGATTCTCTGACGAGGTTAATATCTAGTCTGCTGTGTTCCGTTATATGAATGATATTAAAGTTAGAACTTGTCTAAATTCCGTGTATTTCCTTCCCTGGAATAAAGTTTCTAACTAGACGATTCCTGCAACGCTGGAATCTTTCAGTGGAAATAAAAATTTAACTCACGTCTCTCGTTGTTTTAAATAAAATTCGGATTTTTTCGATTTTCACAAAAAATCGTTCTGTGACTACGGAATGAACTTTTCGACTCGACTGAAATCTAATATATTTTGAAAACAAAGTTTAAAGAATTTTAAGAATTCACACAAAATATTTCTGAGAAATAACGTTTCCAACTTGGTAGTTCCTGTAAATGCCCTTCTGTTAAAAAAAACTTTTCCACCGTCCGCAAAGTTGAAGGAAAAAAATGTCCAATGCGCTTTCTGTAAAAAATCTTTCCGCCGTCCGTAACGTTGAAGGAAAAAATGTCCAATGCGTTTTCTGTAAATGCACTTTGGAGGAAAAAAGTATTCCGCCTACCGTAAAGTTAAAAGAATAAAAATTCCAACTGCGCTTCCTGTTAATGTCCTTTTATCGAGAGAAGAAAGTTTCGAAGTGTAGCAAGCTAGATGGTGGGTAGAATAGAATACTACTCGTTATAGATCGATATTGATACGGTCACCTGTATCCGTGTGGCCAGGAGTGAGATTATCTCCCCCTATCACAGTCGCCGTGTTAATATCCCGTTACGTGTAGAAACAGAATGACCATCGTACAGTTAGTTGTCTAGTCTATTCCACTTCTCTCTCTCTCAGTATCAACTTAATACTTACAACTCATCTAGTGTTCATCATTCAATATATTTATATCAACTCACAACTAGTTACTGCTGTATAGATCTCAGACTTTTATTAAAGAGGAATGTTCAGCATTTTTAGGAGTTGAATATTTCTAAATAACCTCCCGAAGTACTACTAATGCACGAAAATCATATAATTCGTTCAATTATATCCCTACCTTAACATTTTTCCTTCATATTCTGTATTTGTGTTTTCTATATAACGCATAGTCGTCGTAATTTTGATTTCAAACGCTGATATTTATGGGTACATGTGTTTGAAGGCTAAAATTTCGTAGGAGTGCTGTGAACAATAGTACGAATTAGATTCTGAGACCATATTTTTTTTGGTCGAATAGTTAGTGAACATATCCCTTCAAACTTTATAGTCAGCAATTCACCATTCTCTCACGGTAGGTACAGGTACACACTTTCATCTTTCAAATTTACTCCAGTCCAGTTTTCACATTAATATAGAGTCACACTTTAGTCAAATTACGCTTGTCATATAGGTAGAGAAGTAACTTTGTGTAAAATGTACTCTCTTTTGCAGACCGTGTCATTCTAAAATGTCTTTTTCGATTTCAGGTTTCGTACTGCGGTTTGGATCGTTAATACTTGGTTTCTTTATCTTCGCTTACAGAAGTTATTCTCTAGTCAAGTTTACCCTCATCATAGGTCTCAATTGAAATGAAATGAATGGAGTTTTACGTCCTACTTTTCTGCACCTATATGGATTAATTGAGTCTGAAATCGTACATGTATTTCAAATTTACTGGTAGAGAACAAAATTTTATATCAAGAAAGAAAGAAAGACTGAGTCTCTCAAACGAAAGTGTTTCCTCCCAACACTTTTAATGGCGACAATAAATTATTGCTCTCAGCAGTCTTATACGAACAGTTCTTGCGTATCAAAATTTCGAAATACGTCAATTCAGCCGACAACAAGAAAATGTCATTGATAAATTAAACTTATGAAATAAATCATATCTTAGTCGACACTTCACCGAACTCTTGGGAGGGTCACACTTATATTTAATCCTCCCCCTCCCCCTCGGGATCTGTCCCTGGCCCCACGCAGATTACACTTGTAGATTGATATAGTGTTTCTTTAAACACTTTTATATTTCAATCAGGTTTTAATATATTACGTCCAATACACTGTACAGTAGTGTTATGTCTATTATTCTAAAGCCTGGGTTTTCAACTAGTTTTCTCAAGTGTCCCCGATTATGCACGAGGAAATGACCATGTCTCCTAAATAGTTAGCAGAAGTCATCGAAAACATGCTATTCTGAAGCATGATAAAGTCTTAATACGTTTCTGGCAGTGAACAATGCATACATTACCACCTAGAAAATACACAATATTACAATATATATAGATAGAGGTTATTCTATGGCTATGAGTGGATATGGTTTTTATGCCATGAGTGCTTGTAATAATAATCATACATGAATAAGTATTTCATAATGAAAAGTGGTATCAGGTGTCTAGAAGAGTAAGCATACCCTGCATGAAGCCACACCAGTCCTAATAAATATTCTGTTATTGACAAATTAATAGTATACAAACTCAATTTATGAGAAATATATCATTAAATGAATAAGTATATCATAATGAAAAGTGGTATCAGGTGTCTAGAAGAGTAAGCATACACTGCATGAAGCCACACCAGTCCTAATAAATATTCTGTTATTGACATATTAATAGCATACAAACTCTATTTATGAGAAATATATCAATAAATGAATAAGTATATCATAATGAAAAGTGGTATCAGGTGTCTAGAAGAGTAAGCATACTACAAAACCTTCCTAAAAGTTCCAACAAGTGAAATATCACACCGTAATGAAATACTGATATCTTTCCTACAAGTGAAATATCACACCGTAATGAAATACCGATATCTATGTCTATATTTTATCTAAATATAAAATAATTTTGATAAAAATTAAAATGTTAATGAACCAACATAACACTGATATCTTGTTGGTGGATTATTTCAATTTTTCTACTCAGTTTACGGAATTAATTCTAATTTCAAAGCTATGATAAAAACCACAATTCAATTTCATTTTATACAAAATACACCAGTGAACGATTATCAAACACAGATATATAATATCATAGCATTTACATCTTATTTATGTTAACTGGAACAATTATCGAATACAGACTCTACCCGAACTGGCAGGATAGATCTGAGATCACATCTAGTTACAGGAGAATGGTTATGAACACAAACTAAACCCTGCTTTTATCTCATCGCATAGATATTCGGGAATAATTATTGAACACCATACCATATATATATCTATATGGGAACGAATGATTATCAAACAAAGACCAAACCTTCCTTTATATCTGAGCGTATTGGTATATTGGAACCACAAAACCTGCCCTATCCGAGCGTATTGGTATATTGGAACGACAAAACCTGCCCTATCCGAGCGTATTGGTATATTGGAACCACAAAACCTGCCCTATCCGAGCGTATTGGTATATTGGAACCACAAAACCTGTCCTATCCGAACGTATTGGTATATTGGAACGACCAAAACCTGCCCTATCCGAGCGTATTGATATATTGGAACGACAAAACCTGCCCTATCCGAACGTATTGGTATATTGGAACGACCAAAACCTGCCCTATTCGAGCGTATTCGTATATTGGAACGACAAAACCTGCCCAATCCGAGCGTATAGGTATATTGGAATGACAAAACCTGCCCTATCCGAGCGTATTGGTATATTGGAACGACAAACCTTGCCCTATCCGAGCGTATTGGTATATTGGAACGACAAAACTTGCCCTATCCGAGCGTATTGGTATATTGGAACGACAAAACTTGCCCTATCCGAGCGTATTGGTATATTGGAACGACAAAACTTGCCCTATCCAAGCGTATTGGTATATTGGAACGACAAAACCTGCCCTATCCGAACGTATTGGTATATTGGAACGACCAAAACCTGCCCTATTCGAGCGTATTCGTATATTGGAACGACAAAACCTGCCCTATCCGAGCGTATAGGTATATTGGAATGACAAAACCTGCCCTATCCGAGCGTATTGGTATATTGGAACGACAAAACTTGCCCTATCCGAGCGTATTGGTATATTGGAACGACAAAACTTGCCCTATCCGAGCGTATTGGTATATTGGAAAGACAAAACTTGCCCTATCCGAGCGTATTGGTATATTGGAACGACAAAACTTGCCCTATCCGAGCGTATTGGTATATTGGAACGACAAAACTTGCCCTATCCGAGCGTATTGGTATATTGGAACGACAAAACTTGCCCTATCCGAGCGTATTGGTATATTGGAACGACAAAACCTGCCCTATCCGAGCGTATTGGTATATTGGAACGACCAAATTTGACCTATCCGAGCGTATTCGTATATTGGAACGACAAAACCTGCCCTATCCGAGCGTATTGGTATATTGGAACGACAAAACTTGCCCTATCCGAGCGTATTAGTATATTGGAACGACAAAACCTGCCCTATCCGAGCGTATTTGTATATTGGATTGTAATTGAATTAAATCCTCATTCAATGCACATAATTAGTTTAGGATACTATATTTCCATCATTATTATGAATTTTACATCTTTCAAAATTTACATTTTTTCCAATCAACCAGTCAGAACAATGAGACGAAAAACACGAATTATTCCCAAACTCGTATAGAAATCGCACTGAATATTCACAATGCCAGTATTTAAGATAGGAGTTTGTCAAGTTGTTACTATACAGTGATAAAAAGTTTGAAAAGTAGCGAGAGAATTTTACTGAGCGATAGAACAGATTGAGTTATTTTACCTCTCAACTTTCCAATTAGCACAATCTTTACTCTTTCTTGTCTTTAACAGAAATAAAACTAATTCTTCAATATTAATTGTTAAACCAGAATCAAAACCCAACACCATTCTCTAAATAGTTTATTTATTCAAATGACAGTTATAGATATGTGTAGCAGAATCTTAGGGGGTTACAATATTTGCCCCTTTGTAAGAACACCTGTGGGTACAAGAAATCCGAGCCTTCAAATCCATATGTATTGATATTTATCGGTGTTTGAAGGTAACAAATTTGACTCGAATATTAGAGAAACTACGCCATATAGAAATAAAAAGTCAAATCTAAAAGCCGGCGCACATTGAACGATTTTTTGACGCCGACTATAACGACAGCCCTACGACAAAATCGGGAGTGATCGGGAGATATTTAATGCCTCCACTCCACACACGCTACGAATCCCGCGAATAGCTACGAATTGATGAATCGTAGGATTCTTGGGAATTCGTGGAAATTCGTGGTAATTCGTGGAAATTCGTGAGGATTCGTTGACTCTCGAAAATTAATTTTCAAAATCGTCACGTTCTACGATTCTGGTACGATAGAGTTAAGAATATTCGTGCGATTCGGTTCCAATCGTTAAAATATTGTCAAGAATGCATTGCGTTTTACAAGAATCGATTACAAATACTTCAAGAACGTTTTTAGACTTTCGTGAGGTTCTTACTTGCTTCGTATCTGTTTCGGTGTCTATTCGTGGGATTCCTAGCCGATAAGCCTACGATTATATCAAGATGCACAGGAATGCATCATGAAATAGTTAAGAACTAATTACGATTTTGGAATCGGGGAGTTCGAGGCCAAAACTTTGGGCGGGCTCAATATGTTGTGTACGAATTTCAGATGACTCAAGAATTGTAAGATCTGACTACGAATATATATCAATCGGTTATGAATTTCCCGAAGTGATTACGAATCCAAAATATGATCAAATTCACAGCTCAAAATGTTTGCGACGAATTCCCGATAGCACACGAATTAAAGGAACTTACTACGAATAAATACTAACCTATTGAGAACTTTGCGAAATGGTACGAACCCTACGATTAATCAATTAGTGGCTATTCGCGTGATTCGTAGCGTGTGTGGAGTGAGGGTATTACATGTCAAATCGAAAAACGTCTTGACGTGACTGATTGGTTAGTGTGCGGGTCATTCCGATAATTTATCGTGACCTGGATTGAAGTCAACCAATTGAATTTCAGGTATATATTGGGCGTCATTATGTTTACGACAGAATCTCAGAAAACGACCGCTAGAAGTGCCCCAGTCGCGATAACTTGACACCTTCAAAAAATCGTAAGGCGTTCCGTCCAAACATCGTTAAATGTGCGCCGGCCTTTAGTTAAAGGTAGGACTTTGTGATTTCGTTAAGTGCTAGTAGGGCCTACATCAGAAGTCTATTTCATATATTCATATCTATTTTTTTTTACCTGAAAACCAGCCAAATGAATTAGTCCCGCTTATGAGAGATTTTCAGGAGTTTCACTGTTCTTCAAAAAATATTTTCTTTGCCAGCTGATAGAGCTTTAATGGGTAAGCACTATCAAAATATGATTAAAATTATATTAAAATCAATCAATGCTTTTGCTCTATTGTCTGTTTTCCTGTTTCAAATAGAACAAAGCCTCGAGTAACCTCCGATTTGATTGGCAGAATACATCATGACGTCATTGGATCATGAAAAGATTCTTGACACTAAGGAAGCATTTTGGATTAGGAACACTAAGGAAGCACTCTATTTCGCCTACAATTTATCTAAGCATCAAAATGAAAATAAATTGTTTCAAGATTTTGAAGTAGAATACAAGTGCTGTAAACGTTTCTTTAAAACGTTGGTCTCCAATTTACAAATTTACAAATAACACTTGGATACGTAAAAACATTATCAAACTATAGCATGATATACTTATTTAATAAAATCCGTACAAGTAAAACAATTCCGTTAATCAAAAATCTCGTCCAGAGCATGACACAATGTGGAGCAATAATCATATAGTAGGCTAGTTGGCTTCCCATACGAGAAGTACCATCAGGTGTTTCGAAAAAATAAGCATGATCTGCTTTGCACCCGCCCCTACTATACAGGTAAAAATCATGACAAAATAATTGTATAGTAGTGAACTACTCCATAGAGAAGTACCATCAGGTGTTATGAAAAGAGTAAGCATGGTTTGCCACCCACCCAGACCCGGAGGAACATTTTAAACAATAAAAAATAAATTTTCAAGATAAAACAAGAAGTTTGCTTTATTGAATTCAGTCCCACCACCCTTCAGAATAAGTGTTTTTCAAAATCCCTCCACCCCAAATGAAATTGCTTCCTATGGGCCACCACTACTATAAAGGTCAAAATCATGAGGTGTAACGAGATAAATTTATACCTGACTGACAAATCTGTCAAAAATCAGAGAACAGATTTATCTTCTGGACTCACAGTGAAAATGAATCTTATTATGATGATGACTTTTGAAATCTGTGTAAGAGACCGAAACAGAGTTAATTATTTTTTATTCACCTTAAGGGTGATTCGAACTTTCGACACCCAATTACATAGCAGATGACAAACAGAGCAGGTGTTCACGTGGAATAAAAATTGTCTGTTTTGAAGTGAATGAAAATATAAAAAAAAAAAAGTTTGTAAATTTCTTTTATCGAATGATGTTTAAAGTAAATGAAAATGGGTATGAAATGTTCAAATCTTCAAGGGGGAAGTGGAGGCGTGTCATGGTACTATGCCCCCCGAACCCCGCACCCCCCCTCTTAATACGACCCAGCCCCACTTACATGAATCATCCTTATAATAATCAAATTAAATGTTAAAAATATTTGGAAGATTTTTTAATCGAATTATGATATAATTCTGATTTTAAATCATTATATGTTTTTAATTATTTCTTCAATTTAATACTTTTTACCTCGGGTTAGAATAACTTATAAAATATTTCAGTTTCTTAACCTATAGAATATAAAATGAAATGAAATGTAGTTTTATATCCTACTGTTCTGTACCTTATTGGACTAATGAAATGAAATGTAGTTTTATATCCTACTGTTCTGTATCTTATTGGACTAATGAAATGAAATGTAGTTTTATATCATACTGTTCTGTATCTTATTGGAATAATAAAATGAAATGGAGTTTTATATCTTACTGTTCTGTATCTTATTAGACTAATGAAATGAAAAGGAGTTTTATATCCTACTGTTCTGTATCTTATTGGACTAATGAAATGAAATGTAGTTTTATATCCTACTGTTCTGTCTATACCTTATTGGACTAATGAAAGTTTTATATCCTACTGTTCTGTATCTTATTAGACTAATGAAATGAAAAGGAGTTTTATATCCTACTGTTCTGTATATACACTGTACCTTATTGGACTAATGAAAGTTTTATATCCTACTGTTCTGTCTATACCTTATTGGACTAATGAAAGTTTTATATCCTACTGTTCTGTCTATACCTTATTGGACTAATGAAAGTTTTATATCCTACTGTTCTGTACCTTATTGGACTAATGAAATGAAATGGAGTTTTATATCCTACTGTTCTATACCTTATTGGACTAATGAAATGAAATGGAGTTTTATATCCTACTGTTCTGTCTATACCTTATTGGACTAATGAAAGTTTTATATCCTACTGTTCTGTATCTTATTAGACTAATGAAATGAAAAGGAGTTTTATATCCTACTGTTCTGTCTATACCTTATTGGACTAATGAAAGTTTTATATCCTACTGTTCTGTATCTTATTGGGCTAATGAAATGAAATGGAGTTTTATATCCTACTGGTCTGTATCTTATTAGACTAATGAAATGAAAAGGAGTTTTATATCCTACTGTTCTGTATATACCTTATTGGACTAATGAAAGTTTTATATCCTACTGTTCTGTCTATACCTTATTGGACTAATGAAAGTTTTATATCCTACTGTTCTGTATCTTATTAGACTAATGAAATGAAATGGAGTTTTATATCCTACTGTTCTGTATCTTATTGGACTAATGAAAGTTTTATATCCTACTGTTCTGTACATTATTGGTCTAATGAAATGAAATGTAGTTTTATATCCTACTGTTCTGTATCTTATTGGACTAATGAAATGAAATGTAGTTTCAAATCCTACTGTTTTGTATCTTATTGTTCTAATGAAATGACATGTAGTTTTATATCCTACTGTTCTGTATCTTATTGGACTAATGAAATGAAATGGAGTTTTATATCCTACTGTTCTGTATCTTATTGGGCTAATGAAATGAAATGGAGTTTTATATCCTACTGTTCTGTATCTTATTGGACTAATGAAATGAAATGGAGTTTTATATCCTACTGTTCTGTATCTTATTGGACTAATGAAATGAAATGGAGTTTTATATCCTACTGTTCTGTATCTTATTGGGCTAATGAAATGAAATGGAGTTTTATATCCTACTGTTCTGTATCTTATTAGACTAATGAAATGAAATGGAGTTTTATATCCTACTGTTCTGTATCTTATTGGAATAATGAAATGAAATGGAGTTTTATATCCTACTGTTCTGTATCTTATTGGGCTAATGAAATGAAATGGAGTTTTATATCCTACTGTTCTGTATCTTATTGGGCTAATGAAATGAAATGGAGTTTTATATCCTACTGTTCTGTATCTTATTAGACTAATGAAATGAAATGGAGTTTTATATCCTACTGTTCTGTATCTTATTGGAATAATGAAATGAAATGGAGTTTTATATCCTACTGTTCTGTACCTTATTGGAATAATGAAATGAAATGGAGTTTTATATCCTACTGTTCTGTATCTTATTGAACTAATGAAATGAAAAGGAGTTTTATATCCTACTGTTCTGTATCTTATTGGACTAATGAAATGAAATGTAGTTTTATATCCTACTGTTCTATACCTTATTGGACTAATGAAATGAAAAGGAGTTTTATATCCTACTGTTCTGTACCTTATTGGAATAATGAAATGAAATGGAGTTTTATATCCTACTGTTCTGTATCTTATTGAACTAATGAAATGAAATGGAGCACAGTTTTCACCAAATAATATCTGTGATTAATTGTCCAGCTTTATTATCCAATCAGATTACTGTATTTCTTAAAATCTGGAATTTATCTAAGTTAAGTTTTAGAGAATAAGACCCCTGTTTTAACAAAAAGTTAAAAATAAAAACTTGTAGAATGAAATATGAAATATGATGGAATGACTATAATTAATTAAAATGTATAAAAACTAACGGTAGGGTGAAATATTTCAACTTGTGTTATTTCACCTCGTGGTTTATGATTGACAGGTGCACGTGTTATTTTACCTGTAGATAAAAACATTCGAAACTTCATGACTTCCGTTCTGTTGATAATTTACATTCTATTTCGTCAAGTAATGTTATAATAGATAGATAGTATTCACTCAAATTTTATTGATTGAGAATGGGGTGAGAAGCATCTAGGTTAAGAATATTTTGTAATTTATTAATACCAATGAACATTTGGCTGGCTCTACATTGCACTCCAAGCCTCCCCCCCCCCCCACCCCCCAATGTTTCAATTTTACTGGGAGATTTTTAAAAAATATGGAGTCTTTGTAAGAATTAGACACAGCGATTTACATTGAATACAATACGATACATAAACAGTAGACATTTCTCTCATTTCATGCTGGTCTTACAATTAATGACAGTTTGTTGAAATACTAAAAATATGAACAAAGATAAATTCGAAAATTCCGCCAATCAAAAATTACGTCCAAAGAATGACAAAGTCGTGTGCAATAATAATTATATATATAATGGGAAGAAAAATGCGAAAAAAAAAAGATATGGATGGATAATGTAATGTTTCTTATATTCGTGGGTGTTCAGTTTTGTTTTCTTTAAAAGTGCACTTGTCGTTTTGAATTCTTTTAAAATTTCGAAACTGATGGCAAATTCAATATGTTTTGTTGGCAGTTTTCTCGTCATGATTTTGTTAAACTTTGTTAAAAATTACAAATTTTGTAAAATTGATTAAAAATTTGTAAAAGTGATTAAACATTTTGAGAAATTGATTAAAAACGTAGTACAATTCTTGATGAAAACGCAATTTATTTGATCTGAATCAACTTCAAAGAATTGAAAGTTTTGTTGTATCGACCCATTGTGTTGCAATCCAAAGTTTCTAGTTATTTACTACTTGTCACTAATTAAAAATTATCTACGCTTACAATTTCTTTGATACAATTTTCTTTTCAACTTCAACCCTTGACCTTTCACTGGAACCGGAAGTGACGTATCAGTTATGAAAAATTATACACGTAATGATTGAATACATAAATCATCATGAGAAAGAGGCAAAATTGATTTTGTACCCTAATACGATGTATATTCATAGCGGAACCCAAAGTTTTGGGACTTGTTTTCTTCCGTTTGTGAAACCATCAACCAACCAAGGGGACACAATCGTTTAGATCTGTATCGTGATGTACCAGGCTACGAGTTGACCAAGACTTCAGACACGAGTGTCTTGTCTAATACTCCTTACTCCTTCTGCTTAAACGGGAACATTTGATAAAAAAAAATTGAAAACCCAGGCTTTAAATGATATCTGGTTCGCAGCCATTCTCTGTGTATTTATTTTGATGTAAACAGTAACTTCTCCCGAGTTTTAATGACGCATATACAAAATTGTTCAGGCTGATTGTAATTTAGAAATAGATTTTCGATTGGATAAATTAATATTGACTGTTGGTTTAAGCGAAAGGGTACATACTACATCTACTATTTTTATACTCATTGATTGTCGCCCTTTGTTTAACTCTTCAATGACTATTGATTGGAGGTATTTATAGTGTCTCATTGACTTTAATTATAATATATCAAAGGTGTTGTATGTTTAAAATAAATGAATAATAAATGTTGTCGATCATTAATTACATCGTCTTTATTTTTATTCTGTACAGTACTGGGTTTTTTCAGTCTTATTCAACGAAGTTTTCTGTCTCTGTCTCTTTTAGAATGTCCCACATGATCTTCTTTCTTATTCCATTATTGAAGCCCCATTTCACTCAGGAGTAACTCACCCCAATTTCTCAATAAAGTATTTGTTCCAGCCAAGGAATTCCAGGAGAATCAAACTCCGATATATAACTAAGTTCAATACCGGCATTAGTCGAGACATTACAGTGGTTCCCAATCTAATTAAAATGAGATTATATTTCGTTTCGGTTATTTTTTGAGTGTCGACTCCATGTAATCCAACCATTTATATAAGGCGAGCATCTTTTGATCGCGAGTATATGCATTAATATGCATTGTGGGAAGACGAAACAGCATTCAATTAGATTGAGTGAGTGGTTCCCAACCTGGGGGTCATTGGGTGTTTGTCAGGGGGCCATAGAGCGTGATGTATCCACCCCCCCCCCCCCCCTTTTAGTGATTTTCATGAAGGAAATTAAAAAAAGATAAAATCGTTCGGAAATGATGTGATCAGGCAGATGGCGTTTTTGGAATTAGTGGTTGGGTTGGGGATCGACTTGTCGGGCATATTTATTTCGTTGTCTAGCATACATATTCTCTTGTCGGGCAAATTGTTTTTGCCCCCCCCCCCCCCTCTCAACTAACACCCCGTACGCCTATGTCTGTGGTAAATTTCTAGTATATAATATTTTAAAATGATTGAATTCGGTATGAAAGTTAGTGACTTTGTTTATGTTTAAGTATAAATGAAACTTGACTATTTTATTAACTACTATAAGATAACACAGTCTGCCCTTTCAACTAATTCTCATCCTCGACAGAAATCAGAGTTTCTTTATGATATATAACCTGATATAAATAGTATAACATATTCACATAATTGTATCCGATAAACCAGTGGTTCCCAACCTGGGGGCCATGGCCATGGGGTGTTTGTCAGGGGGGCATGGCGCATGAGGATGTATATCTTTTTTTCTCTAGCCCAACTTTTATCTAACTATATTTAGCTGTGTAGGGTATGTAGTTGCTTGTAGTCAAATACATCTGAACTCCTGATGATGATGATGAGGCACAAGACAATAACTATTGAACTATATTCCTTATATTGCCCTAGTTTGGAATAGAACAGGGGGGCTATGGCTCTGGGAGCTTCGTGAATTTGGGCCACAGCTTTAAAAAAGTTGGGAACCACTGTTATAAACTGACGATATAGTTATGTAATTACTGATTAAGAAGAATGGTTTTGATGGTGTTTGTTGAATCATGGAGATATTGTCCTGTTAGCTAATTTCTAACGTTTACAGTTTTCATTTGGGGTATTTGTCTGATAATGGAAACATGTTGATATTTTCCCGAAATAATATGTTTGAAGAAATGTGATTGGTGGAGAAATAAACTCGGCTAATGAACAGTTTAACGACGAGAACGGTAAAATCGTTTACCGTTGCCAGAGAATGGGATGAATGATGAATGAAATATAAAGAATACTGATTATTTTGATGATGATAATGATGATAATGAATAGTAACAATCAAATTGATGATGATGATTGTTGATTGATGATTACTTGACACACAAACTTTAAATTTCTTGTAGAAAATGTTATGGTCAAATACGGAGAACTCCTTGTCAAATACGACAAATCTATTACTTGCATTTTGGCGGATTTGTTTGGTAAGGCATGAATTGATCTCGTTGCACTTCATGATTTTGACCTTTATAGTAGTGGCAGGTGTCGGGCGCGAAGCAGACCATGCTTACTCTTTTCGAAACACCCGATGGTACTTCTCGTATGGGAAGTCCACTATTATATAAGTATTATATAGGTATACCAGAATTTGTCATGCTCTGGACGAGATTTTTGATTAACGGAATTTGTTTTGCTTGTACGGATGTTTATTATTAATGATGGTGATGATGATGATGATGAAATATGATAATAAGCGATGTAGATAAAGGTGATAAGTTTGTTATCAAGTACAAAGTATATAAAACTCGACTGTCCAGGAAATGAAATGAATGGAGTTTAACGTCCTACTTTTCTGCACCTATATGGGCTAATTGAGGACGGACAAACGCCATACAGTGTGCAATGAGGGAAATTTTGCCAGGACAGCGGCATTAGCCTGCTCTTATTTTCGATTTCCAACTGTCGAAGGATCTTTAACGTGCGCAGCCAATAGCACACGGGACCTTGGTTTATTGTCCCATCCGAACAACTAGACGCTTTTCCATGTCTGCCCCTCTGACCTTCATCACTGACAGGGGGAAACCGGGTTGAAAAATCCGAAGGTATCATCTCGACCCATGCCGAGATTGAACCCTGGACCTTCTGGACTAACTCACTGAACCATTTAAGTTGAGGAGATAAACAAGGGTTATTAAGTACTGTAAGTTAAATGAAGTAAAAACTATCTGTATTATAATTAGTATCATTCCAGAACATCAGACCGATATTAAATTCTCTCACACCACTGACTCCAGACTGTTAACTAGTCTGTGGTATAATCACCAACCTTTCTAGTCAGTCAGATTAGTTAACACTTTAATATCACTTTACTTATACTTGTACTCTTTTATTAATTTCATCGAAATTATAACACGTTTAGAATCCTTATTCCAAGATTTAATTAGAATTCGCCCAATTTGGCCGTTAACATAATATATTATCCATTATCATCCCGGAAACTTAAGGTTTTACACAGTTTTGGCACCTATTTTCCATCAAAAAAGCATTGAATTATATTTTTTTTTTCATTTATTATATATATTTTTTAGTTCTTTGTGGTGATGTCTCCGGGTCACTCTTGAGGGCGTCGTGGGCCGGAATTGACTCGCGGGTCGCCGTTTGAGAAGGTCTGCTAGGGCATCTGTTGACGAATGACGTACGAACCGTGTATGTGCTTAAAAGTTTGCGGTCAGATTATCAAACCTACACTATTCCATCCTTACGATTAGAATGACCAAATACTAAACTAGTTACCACCCACCCTCGGTTTGACATTAACTCTGACGTAACAGAATACTTGTATCTATTTTTAGTATCGGCCATTCTATTTCCGCTTTCTTCAAACAGTGAGAAACCATAAAATCTCGTTCTTTCTCGTGGTGTGTTAATGTCTGTGTAAGGCTTCGTATATTGAAGCATCTATATATAATAATTGGAGCCCGACACCCTCGTATTCTCTTTATTATGTCGTAATATCACTGGCGGCACCCGTGGATTGGGGGTATATCAGGGTAGGGATTTTGCTCAACCAGAAAACGAGTTGCTCCTCCTAACTGCGCCTTTAATGCTAAGTTTACAACCTGTTCTCGTTGGCCACGGCGTCTGAAACGTATTACACCAGAGAATTTTTGTCTTGTTGTCTCCATATTCAGGTTTTGTTAATTTTCTCATGATCTATTAGAGTCTCCGAAACAGACAGGGCCCTTATTCTCGAAAACTTAACTTAAGATGATTTAAGTGTTCTAGTCATCTGATTGGTTAATCACTAAAATCGATTTTAAATTAAGTTTTATTAGCCAATCAGATTGCTGTATTTCTTAAAATTCTGATTTTATCTAAGTTAAGTTTTTGAGAATAAGGCCCCAGATAGGGCGATGAAGTGGTTCCACCAAGGTGCATCAAAGTTTAGGTTTTGAAATTTGGAGATGTAAATGAGGTTATGCCTCCTGTACCCCAACTGACAACCCCAAAGAAGACGAGATGTATTCATATTCAAAACGAGACTAATATATATATATATATATATATACCATTAATTTCATCTGATGCACCATTCTTTAAAGGGATTGTAAAGAGTATTTCTAAACTTTGTGTATTATAGACATTACTAAAATCAATTTGTACCATTCCAATTTCCATTCCTACGTCTGTGGTTCTTGCAATTCCACTAAAACTAACGCTTTTTTGCAATAGTGATCTACCGGAAGCTACTATTGATATCTATGCAGATCACTGTCAGTGATGTCATAAAACGCTTTAGTTTTAGTGGAATTGCAAGAACCACAGACATCAGAATGGAAATTAGAATGGTGTAAATTGATGCTATCAGTGTCCCCGATACACATAAAAAGTTTAGAAAACCACTTTATAATCCCTTTAAGACTTCACTTCCTTAAAGCATTCTGTTCCATCTAAAAAATAATCTCGATTAACCAGATGAACTTGTGACTGTAGACAAAATCAACCAGACAGAAATACAAGCAAGAGCTATATCAAGATGATCTAAACAAGATTGTGACGTGTTTTATTTAATACTCAATCTTTAAATAACTCGACAAGTAGAGTGACACTCGTATCAACTTCGACACTAGACTAGCGCGCTAGATAACCTCGTATACTATACGTAGTCGCCATATTGAATAAATTATAGTTCAGCCAATCAAAATCATTCCTCAGAGAGTGTCGTCTTCTTTCGCGGAAAAAAAGCAAATCTAAATTAATCTTCAAACAAGAGGTGTAAGTTCCTTCCCATATACCGGGCAAGATGGCTGCCTATCATTTATAGTCTCGAACAAAATGACGAAGGTAGAGCCGAATGGTAGAGTGATTGTGAGGAGAAAGAAAGAAAATAAATCCTCCAAACCTTTTTAACCATTCAGTCGAGAAGGACAGTTGTGTTCCAATTGTTTAATGATACCACAGCATGAATAGAGAGTTTAGATTAACATCGCCTGCTATCAATCGCACGTTTTCCCGCCTTTTAATCAATGATCAGACGATAGTTGTTTTGTACTTGTTTCTACTTTAAAGATGTTTATTGCTGGGTGCTTTCAACCACAGTCATGTCAGCAAGTCAGTAGCCATCCTTTCTATTCCAAGCGGACAGACAATACACGCAGGGACAATGCAGTTATGATATCAATGAAAAAGCTCGCTGTCACATCGGGTGCATTGCTTAATATAAACTGTTGGGAGCGGTGCTAACCGAGCAGAGTTAAACCCTAGCTGATTCTGGAGGTGTAAACTTCGATCTTGTCATATATTGAAAGAAAACGTTAACTTGCCATCTACCAACCAACCATCAATGTCGAGACATTCGTGTGAGCAAGTTTGTTCTGTAATTTGATCATTTCTCTGACGAGTTGAAGGGAGAAGTAGGGGGAGGGTAATTTATCATGGCCATCTGGAAAATAACATTGAAAATGGCGAGAAATAATTTAATTTAATTGAAAACTGGTTATTCTGGTAACTGACGTGACGCCATCTTATTTTATTGTTTGAATCTCCTGGTCTTTATTGGATAATTTCTATTACATCAATCAAATCAAATATTTTAAACTTTTGTCAATCCGACTTTTTGTTCTACTTCCAAAAACGAAATGAAATTTTGCGTCTTCATCATCAACTCTAGTAGTAGTTGTTGGCAGTAGTAGTAGTTGGTAGTAGTAGTTGTTGGTAGTAGTAGTTGTTGTTAGTAGTAGTTGTTGGTAGTAGTAGTTGTTGGTAGTAGTAGTTGTTGGTAGTACTAGTTGTTGGTAGTAGTAGTTGTTGGTAGTAGTAGTTGTTGGTAGTAGTACTTGTTGGTAGTAGTAGTTGTTGTTAGTAGTAGTTGTTGGTAGTAGTAGTTGTTGGTAGTAGTAGTTGTTGGTAGTACTAGTTGTTGGTAGTAGTAGTTGTTGGTAGTAGTAGTTGTTGGTAGTACTAGTTGTTGGTAGTAGTAGTTGTTGGTAGTAGTAGTTGTTGGTAGTAGTACTTGTTGGTAGTAGTAGTTGTTGTTAGTAGTAGTTGGTAGTAGTAGTTGTTGGTAGTAGTAGTTGTTGTTAGTAGTAGTTGTTGGTAGTAGTAGTTGTTGGTAGTAGTAGTTGTTGGTAGTACTAGTTGTTGGTAGTAGTAGTTGTTGGCAGTAGTAGTAGTTGGTAGTAGTAGTTGTTGTTAGTAGTAGTTGTTGGTAGTAGTAGTTGTTGGTAGTAGTAGTTGTTGGTAGTAGTAGATGTTGGTTGTCGTAGTTGTTGGTAGTAGTAGTTGTTGGTAGTAGTAGTTGTTGGTAGTAGTAGTTGTTGGTAGTAGTAGTTGTTGGTAGTAGTAGTTGTTGGTAGTAGTAGTTGTTGGTAGTAGTAGTTGTTGTTGTTAGTAGTAGTTGTTGATAGTAGTAGTTGTTGGTTGTAGAAGTTGTCGGTTGTAGTAGTAGCTGGTAGTAGTAGTAGTCGGTAGTAGTAGTTGTTGGTAGTAGTTGATAGAAGTAGTTGTTGGTAGTAGTAGTTGTCGCTAGTAGTACGTGTTGGTTGTAGTAGTTGTCGCTAGTAGTAGTTGTTGGTAGTCGTAGTTGTCGGTAGTCATAGTTGTTGGTAGTAGTAGTTGTTGGTAGTAGTAATTGTTGGTAGTAGTAGTAGATGACAGTAGTAGTTGTTGGTTGTAGTAGTTGTTGTTAGTAGTAGTTGTTGTTGGTAGTAGTAGTAGTAGTAGTAGTAGTAGTAGATGTTGGTAGTAGTAGTTGTTGGTATTAGTAGTTGTCGGAAATAGTAGTTGTTGTACTCGAAGAATTCAACGAGTCTAATGGCGTGGGGAGTCTAATGAGGTAGGGAGTGTGAGATATGCCTATGGGCGGCGTTTTGCGTAGACGAACTCACTTTACAAACCATCATGGTTTGTCCCCTCCAAAAGTTTGGACGAATCCACACCTTTTCGAAACTGAAAGAATAGAATGGCGACACTAACAGGTATTGTAAAGAGGCTTTTAAAGTATTCCTTTTATATATTTTTCTTTTTGTCAGCTGTTTAAAGTTTCTGTTAAATATTAAATCTTATATTACCTGAACTTTTAATCTAAGAAATAAGACAATATGGATTGTATTAAAACTCGAGTTTATTTATCAGTTCAATTTCTAGAGCGAGTGATTTTCTATTGTTATAGGATTTGCTTCATTGACTTTTTATAAATAAAACATGTCTACGACACTGACTTGATTTTACTCGATCTTGACGTCAGGGAGATGGTTGACTCTGGTACAAACATGTTCTTAAAGTTCATTTCATCATATACGTCACTAAAAACAAGAAAAACACATAAAAACAAAGTTCTAACGATCCGAACCGAATAAAAAACCTCGAAATTCAATTCAATATACTGACAATAAATTGGTAGGCTAAAAAACTTTTCAGCTTTACATGGCCGACAGTGGCGTAGCCAGGTTTTCGAAACTGGGGGTG
Source organism: Lottia scabra (assembly GCA_029955415.1). NCBI lineage: Eukaryota > Metazoa > Mollusca > Gastropoda > Lottiidae > Lottia > Lottia scabra. The sequence continues at coordinate 6,695,303 of JARJEI010000003.1, read as the reverse complement.
CAATGGTAAAGATGAACCGACAGAATATATTTGACATTGCGAGTGGAGCGAATATCGGGTGGGTCCTGAGCCCGTATAAGCTAGATGGGGGTCAAGGGGTGAAGCCCCCGGATGCTTTGGGTTATTAACTTTTTGATACACTGCAGGAAGGCTGATTAAAGCTATAATTTGGATTATTTGATTTTTATGCCTGCGTCCTATATGCCTATTACCGACGGCACTTTTCCAACCTACGGATATCAATAATGGGGATGGGGGGAGGGGGAGGGGGGGGGGGGCTCTAGCTACGCCACTGATAGTCGAGTCATAATGTTTAACATACGGAAACATTAACGAGTATATCCACTCTTGGTATATTTCTGAGGTATCTTCAAGATCTAAAATAAAATCAACCCCCGAAAATGTCCAAGATTCCAAGATAGTTTCTGAAAGGCAATGAATTAAAGTTTTAGTTTTGAAATTGATTTTTAGATTTGCTGCGGAGCATCTATTTGAACCAACAAATCGAACAATAAGTCTGCCTTTATAATTCATCAAAGATGTATCGTAGACTCGAACAAGCGAATTTCTATATTGGTATTATACTTTAAGATAGTAAATTACATTTTTATTGTAGTCTTGAACAATGATTAGGATAACAATTTGTATGGTAGCCAAGCACTCGTATCTACTTCGGAACTAGACATGCTAGATAACCTCGAACACTATGAGGTAGTCATCATATTGAATAAATTATAGCTCAACCAATCACAATAATTCTTTAGGGAGTTTTGTCTTCTTTCGCGGAAAAACAGCCAATCAAAATCTACCTCTAAACAAGAGTTGTCTTTTCCTGTCCAAATACCGGGCAAGATGGCCGCCTATCATGACCGAGTCATTATATAGTCTCGAACATAGTCTCGAACAATGACGAAGGTTGAGCCGAATGGGTAGTCAAGAACAATGTTTAAAGCCTGGAAGAAAGAGTATAATTTGTCTCGATTAGTTAGTATTTATATATGTAAACTGAGTGACAGTATGTAAATTGATTAATTTCCTCCCACGCCACCGTCAACTATCGATCTCTTTTATCTTTTATCTTAGAAAAATCGATATTTTCTCGTATCGACTCTCAAGTACCTTAACTATTACATATGTTTACTGTGTTTTACTAAGAGTGGGAAAATACCACTTTACTGGTAAAATTTCCCTCATTGTACACTACACGTGCCCGTCCTCATTAGCCTATATAGGTGCAGAAAACCTGTGTTTCACTCCAGCACGCGTTGTCTCTTACTTGGGGCAGAGGGAGACAATCCAATTTTTCGCTTTGGGGAGAAGGGACATCAATGCCTTTCGAATGTAAAGGGTTGATTGCTTAACCCCACCCCCCCCCCCCCCCCCCCCCCTCTCTTGTAAGGCTTTAACGTGAACCAAGGATCCTAATTTTGTATTTATAAGGGGACATGATCCTAATATTGTTTTGTTCCCTTTTTTTTTTATAAAACATGATCTGATGTTTACAATCGGAAAATAGAAATGATGTATGCTGATATTTTTTGACAAATTGATTTGTATGTCCCTGAGGATAATTTAGAAAACATCCACATTTTAAATTGATGAAAGAAAAGGAATTTAAAGACAATATATAACTCTGATACGAATATCAAATTGATATTTATTGCTGAATTAAACGCGATAATCAAATTTAAGAATGGAAATATTTGAATGTTTTCTGACATAAATTTAACATTTTACCAACATTGAGAAGGTTTATATGACAGGATTTTCAGTCTTAAATTATACTTTTCTTATTCTTTCCACCTGCTATATTTTGGTATTTTTCTTCTAGTTTTTTTCAATCGACGTAAAAGTGTCTTTGGCTTTGAATTCTAAACTAGAATGGTTCTACATCGCCTTGTCATCACTCTTTTGTAATCTCTATTTTCAGCTTTTCTCTTTTATTTTATTATGTTTTCCTAAATTGAATGAACCAACTCAAAGTGTCTTTGACATTGAAATCTAAAATCAAAATGTTATACAAACGATTTCCCGATATGATCATACTTTTATTATTCTTTTATCCTTCTCAACTGTTGTTTTATAATTTGTTGTTGTCCTTTTAGGTTGAATGAATCAAATTTGTCTGAATATGCGACGGTGAAACTCAAACGGTCTCCGTGAAAGCTGCGATCTGGAGAAAAAATACGCTGGTCGGCCCCTAGCATTACTTTTGATTCTTGTAATAATTGGCTATTGTGGTGTTATTTGTTTATTTGTGTATGTTTGTATTGTCTATAAGGGGCAGAATAGAAGACAGGCCTATTGTTGGGTATTCAGGATTATCTTGAATTATTATTATCATTATTATTATTATTAGTCGAACAGATAGTGGACTATGTTTATAAGATAAAAGATTGATATTTGTAGTTGTTGTGAAATATTTGACATTAACTTCTCATCATCTCTATTGTCATTCTGACATTTTCTATAATTTATAAAATCATATCATAGTTTTTATATCAAACATGATATTTAAATGTTTTTTTCCTTTCACGTAAAGTTTTTTTGATGACATTTTCCAGTGGATAGGCGCAGGGGCGGGCTGTTTGAATTCAGGCAGAATGCGATTTTTTTTTATCTTTCTGAGGTTCTAATGAGACTTTATTCTCGAAAACTTTGCTGGGATAAATTCAGATTTTAAGAAAAACAGTAATCCGACTGGATGATAAAACTAAATTTGAAATCGATTTCGGCGATTGACAAATCAGATAACTTGCACTAAATACAGATTAAGTTAAAGAGATACCACCTTTTAAAATGAACAAACAAATTCAAGTTCTCAATACTTGGTCAATAGGAGTATCACGGTTCTGTCCCCCATCATAGCCCTGTCCCCTATCACGGCCCTGTCCCCTATCACGACCCTGTACCCCATCACGACCCTGTCCCCTATCACGGCCCTGTCCCCTATCATAGCCCTGCCCCCCATCACGGCCCTGTCCCCTATCACGACCCTGTCCTCTATCACAGCCCTGTCCCCTATTATGTCCCTGTCCCCCATCACGGCTCTGTCCCCCATCACGGCCCTGTCCCTTATTATGGCCCTGTCCCCCATCACAACCCTGTCCCCCATCACGGCCCTGTCCCCCATCACTACCCTGTCCCCCATCACTGCCCTGTCCCCCATCACTACCCTGTCCCCAATTATGGCCCTGTTCCCCATCACAGCTCTGTCCCCCATCACGACCCTTTTTCCCATCACGGCTCTGTCCCCCATCACGACCCTTTTCCCCATCACAGCTTTGTCCTTGACTGTTGTTGCTTGTAAGCATCTCAAGCCCTGCTAGATTTTTAAAAAAATCCGAAACTGGTTTGGTTCATCAGATTCGTGATGTAAACGAGTATGAATTTACAAAGATCCAAAACCAAATTAATTTTGTAAAAAAAGAAAATTATTTAAGCTAGTAGGGCCTAATACTGGTGGTAGAAAATGAAAGAGAATTATATAAATATAATATAGATCCTGAACGAGGACTGGAGGGCGATAGAAACACCAACTAATTATTCCGGTTTAAATGAATCAAATACGCCCACTAATAATAACTTGTATTATTAATAACAAGTGATATTAGATTAGTTATTCATTGTACTGTAGCGGTTAACCCCAGGGCTGTATAGGTTGATCACAGACTCACCGTTGCTTGTGATCTATAATTAGGAATAAAGTTGATCTGTAAGGTATAGCATTAAAGTCACAATGTACAACAATGTATTTCTGATCCCAGCTCGATACAACTCTGTGTTAGGCACTTGTTTCTTTAGCAATGGTAAACCGATCTTATCGTTGCCCCTTAGGAAGCCATGGTGTTTGTCAGGGGGCCATGGCGCATGAGGATGTATATAATTTTTCTCTGGTCCAACTTTTATTTAGCTATATTTTGCTATGTAAGGTTTGTAGTTGCTTGTGGTAAAATGCATCTGACCCCCTGATGATAAAGAGGCACAAAATAAAAATCCTTGCACTATATTCCCTATTTTGCCCTAGTTCGGAATAGAACAGGGGGCCATGGCTCTGGGAGCTTTGTGAATTTGGGCCACAGCTTGAAAAGGTTGGGAACCACTGCAAAAACAAATACGTTATTCTTATCTGATATATTGACACTTTAACATTTCATATTATATATAGCTTTTAGTTTCATAGTCTCTTACAATGATACACAATAATTAATATATATTACCTTTGGCCATAAACTATTCTTATCCTCACACCCCGTACTTGTATAGACTATTCTTATCTCCCCTTCTTCGTATAAACTATTCTTATCTTCACACACCGTACTCGTATAGACTATTCTTATCTTCCCTTCCTCGTATAGACTATTCTTATCTCCCCTTCTTCGTATAAACTATTCTTATCTCCCCTTCTTTGTAAAAACTATTCTTATCTCCCCTTCCTCGTATAAACTATTCTTATCCTCACACCCCGTACTCGCATAAACTATTCTTATCCCTCCTTACTCGTATAAACTATTCTTATCTTCCCTTCCTAGCATAAACTATTCTTATCTCCCCTTCCTCGTACAAACTATCCTTATCTCCCCTTCCTCGTACAAACTATCCTTATCTCCCCTTCCTCGTATAAACTATTCTTATCTCCCCTTCCTCGTATAAACTATTCTTATCTCCCCGTACTCGTATAAACTATTCTTATCCTCACACCCCGTACTCGCATAAACTATTCTTATCCCCCCTTACTCGTATAAACTATTCTTATCTTCCCTTCCTCGCATAAACTATTCTTATCTCCCCTTCCTCGTACAAACTATCCTTATCTCCCCTTCTTCGTATAAACTATTCTTATCTCCCCTTCCTCGTATAAACTATTCTTATCCTCACACCCCGTACTCGCATAGACTATTCTTATCCCCCCTTACTCATATAAACTATTCTTATCCTCACACCCCGTACTCGTATAAACTATTCTTATCTCCCCTTCTCGTATAAACTATTCTTATCCCCCCTTCCTAGCATAAACTATTCTTATCTCCCCTTCCTCGCATAAACTATTCTTATCTTCCCTTCCTCGTATAAACTATTCTTATCTCCCCTTCCTCGCATAAACTATTCTTATCTCCCCTTCCTAGCATAAACTATTCTTATCTCCCCTTCCTCGTATAAACTATTCTTATCTCCCCTTCCGTATAAACTATTCTTATCTCCCCTTCCTCGCATAAACTATTCTTATCTCCTCTTCCTCGTATAAACTATTCTTATCTCCCCTTCCTCGTATAAACTATTCTTATCTCCCCTTCCTCTCATAAACTATTCTTATCTCCCCTTCCTCGAATAAACTATTCTTATCTCCTCTTCCTTGTATAAACTATTCTTATCTTCCCTTCCTAGCATAAACTATTCTTATCTTCCCTTCTTAGCATAAACTATTTTTATCTCCCCTTCCTCGTATAAACTATTCTTATCTTCCCTTCCTAGCATAAACTATTCTTATCTCCCCTTCCTAGCATAAACTATTCTTATCTCCCCTTAAATTTTAATTGCAGTGCGTTCGATTCTCGAACGCACTGCATTGGTTTGCAATTGACTATTTTTTTTTTTTTTTCGTTTTCTGGTCTCGCTATTTCGGTATGAAGGGAGCTTGTCACGCTCAAACTGACACGATTTCCAACGATAAACTGCTGCACATTGTGGCTTAGAGGCTAAATGACGCAGTTTTGTCCAACCGGAAATGAGGTATGACAAAACGTGTATTTTCGGTTTTTTATCATTTTTACTTACAATTTTCAACCGATTTAGATGGATATTTTTTTGTTTATTTCTGTTGTGTCTTTTCTACACAATAACCACTTAAAAACTTATAATTTTTCACTTTTTGACCCTGAATTTTGGAACTCTTTTTTGACGCTTTTTTCAACTTCCACAGTTTTATTTCGATCGCTATGAAAACTTCTAGGCATATAGACATTGTTATTGCGAACAAAACCATGTTTTCAAAATTTTGATATCACTTCCGGTTTTGACGTCATTTGCTTGTAAACTTCAAATTTCAACTTCCGGAGTTTTGAAGATATTTGAACATTTCTTTTTGCATTATGTTAGAAATTGTCATTATGAAAGATATTTATGATAAAATTTGACCCGGAAGTAATATGTCAGGCGCCATGTTGTTGTGAGTAATTTTTATAAAACTCAAAATGGGGCCTCAGGGGATAATCGGATTTGCACAATTTTGGTGTCTATTAAATCCTTAGTCGATTGCCACCAACCTTATGACAGCGGATTTTTGAATTTCGATTTAGACTTGTTATTTCCGGACAAAGAATTTTAGTAATGACCGAAACTTTCAAGGCTCATATCTAGTGACCTTGACCTTTGATGACCCTTTGACCTGTACAAAAGTTATTGCCCTTAACGAGATCTATCAAATGATATATTCATTTCCGATTTCTGATGTTAACTTCCGGTTTTATCGCCATTTGAAAATTGCAAGTTTTAACTTTAAAGAGCTTTGTCACGTGACCTAATTGACATACGTCACAAATATTTAGACATATTTACTATGCTACATCTGCTCTTTCAAATGATATATAACACCAAATATTTGAATCAAAATTGCGCTTTTTAAAACTTGCAAATTTTGCGCCAATTTTCATTGTAACTGTGCGTGTTTTTTGGAAATTTGATTTCGATCGATCTGAAAACTTACAAGTAGATAAACAATTTGATAATGAACAAAACAATATTTCTGAAATTTTGGTATCACGTCCGGTTTTGACGTCATTTGTTTGTAAACTTGAAATTCTAACTTCTGGAGTTCCCGAATTATTTGAAAGTTTCTTTTTGCATCATCTTAGAAATGATCATCAGAAAAGATAAAATGATAAAATCCGACCCGGAAGTACTATGTCAGGTGCCATGTTGTTGTGACTTATTTTTATAAACCTCAAAATGGGACCTCAGGGGATAATCTAATTTACATAATACCGGTGTCTATGAAATCCTTAGTCGATGGCCAACAACCGTATGGCAACTGATTTTTTTAATTTCGATTTCTTTATTTTCTGGAACAAGAATTTTAATTCAGACTGTAATTTTCAATGCTCATATTTCTACATCCATTAGTTCAAATGACCAGGAAGTATTATTTGCCTGTAATCTTCAATTAGGTGTATCACACCTCAAGAAAAACAGCTTTAGACACTATATCTATTAACATGTGAGAGTCAGCGAATTATTCCCTCAGCACATTATGCGTTTCATGGTCAGTATGCCAACATCTAGAAAGTTACAATTAACCATAGTGTTTCTTTTAACGCTTCTCACTGGTCAGAGTAGTATTTTAAAATGTTCAAATGCAGTTTTCTCCCTTCAACTGAAAAATGTTTGTTGTCTGCATGTTTAGATACAGTTCTCTCCCTTCAACTGACAATTGCACCATGCTTAACATGACTTTCTTTCATTGTAACTTGCATGTTTAACGTTGTAAATTATGTACTAAAAAAGATAAACAAAAAGAAGTAGCTAACGATCCAACGCCAAAAGAAGAAAATCCGTTCTAAAAATCTGGTTCTGTCATTTATTAAAATTGCATGTCTAAAAACGTTGACCATTAAAATGTTTTCTAAAAAAATAATAATATAGATTTTTTGCAAGGTTTATGTTGAAATGACAATTTACGAACTGTGCTGCGAACTTTCATGTATGGAGGTTAACACTCGGTATTCTGATGTCATTTACTCGACATTTCAAGAATTGGCTCTATCATGTAGGGAGCTGCCGTGGCACAGTGAATTAGACGCTTGCTCGCTAAGCTGAAGTTCCAGGGTTCCATTCCGGCATGGGTCGCATGCCTTCGGATTTTTCAACCCGGTTTCACCCTCTCAATGATGCAGGTTGGAGGGGCTGACATGGAAAAAGTCAAACGAAAAAAACAACGACTTTTTAATCAGATGACTTTTCACTACTGAACGTGAAATGGTTATTTACTTTTCACTCCCGAATATAAAAAAATTATATGCCGATTTTTATGTTCTGTAAATTTCGCAGTATGGATTGAAAACGCCATTTTTCACCCATGGACGAAACCGGATGCGCACTGCCCAGTATCGTCTCACGATTCTAGTTAACTTTATTTTGCTGTGTAGGGTCTGTAGTTGCTTGTGGTCAAATGCATCTGACCTCCTGATGACGAGGAGGCACACAACTACAACCTGTGCGCTATATTCTCTATTTTGCCCTTGTTTGGAAGTGAACAGGGGGCCATGGCTCTGGGAGCTCCGTGAATTTGGGCCACGCTTGGAAAAGGTTGGGAACAGCTGTTTTAAGGGATAGTATTGTCATGTATTGGAGGGGGGTCTGTTATTTATATTGCCATATTGGGGGGAAGGGGGAAGTTTTAACTCATGATAAGTCATGCATATATTATAGAATCAAGTAGCTGTGCATAAATACCATGATGTAGCTTTGACTGATAGCCGTTGTTTATAAGTTATTGTGATAAGTTATTGTTTACTAGTTACGATCGTTGGTGACGTTAGTTTAGGCCTACCGACAGGTGGAATTTAGGTTGTTGTTGTTTTGTTAGAAACGTTTATTCCTACCTTAATCGGGATTCGTTTTGTACCGCATCCTTGTACGAATATGTAGTCCTCAGCTTATAGTTAATAAGTTGACTTTTAAGTCCCTTTGCCATGCATTTCGATTATAACGTAACGTAAAGTTAGAACTGACTATGGCGGCAGCCATGTTTGTTGTCGTGTGACGTGTGCGTATGAATTTCTTGTTGGCATTTGTTAAATAGGGGGGAATTATTGTTTTAGTATTGTTAATGATTATCTTGTAGTTATAATTAGTAAGATTCCTCCACATAGTACATTGTAAATAATAGTTAAGTCTTAAGTAACGTTACTTATTTGTAATTAGGGTACGCACTATATTTTGAAGGCGTAGGGATTTGTGCACTCTGACTTTCCGCTGACGTATGAGTAACCTCTAAGCCTAAATCACTTAATCTCTTATTAATTAATTCTAAGCTTTTACGTTAGGTAATTATTATAACAAGAATCATTGTACATCGTAATAGTTTGAGGAAACCCTTAATGGCATAATTTAATATGTTTCCATTGTATTTGTAATTTTAAGTTTTCCTTGTCAGGAATATTTCGCTTGTCAGGAAAAGGTAGTACCTGTCAGGAAAAATTAAGGCTTCCGATTGGTTAATCGGCTCCTCTGAGGCTATATAAGGCTGAAAGCGCTTAGTAATGGCAGATAGCTCTTAACAGGCAACTGAGTAAGACCTTACTCTTAACTATTTCCTGACACGGAATAATCCGGAACGTGTCAGGAATGATCAAAATTACATTTCCTTGCAAAATATAAATCTTGCAAATTATTTCCTGACAAACTAAATCCTGACAAACCAAATCCTGACAAATTAATTCCTGACAACCAAATCCTGACAAGCTGCATCCTGACAAATGAGCTTGATAACAACTTTAGAACTAAGTAAATTCCTGACAAGCTGCATCCTGACAAATGAGCTTGATACAACTAAAAACTGATTCCTGTAATTGAATATGTAAATTACCAAAGACTGAATATGTAAATTATCAAAGACTGAATATGTAAATTACCAAAGACTATCTCCCACCATTCACTTAATTATTTGTAAATAGATTCTCCGTGGAGGAACCAACTTATTTGATCGTATTATAAACATTGTTAAAATGATGTCCATGTATTGAAAGAGAAGAGAGACAGAGTATACAAAGAGCGCATAAATATGTAAAGGACGAATTGTTGTTTATATTCCTCATCCACAGAGATTGTCCGTCAGAAAAGCCTTGGACCCGGGGGTCAACCTGTTACAATTGGTGTCAGAAGTGGGATTTCACAGTTCTAAGTGGAATCCAGGAAACGAACTTACGTCAAATTTTGTGAATGGTGGTATTGTAAATATATGTATAAAGAATTTGTAAATATGTTCCGAGGGAGAATATTTCTATATTAAACAAGTATATAACAAGAATAACCAATTGGAAAAATGGCACAGTCACCTGACAACGAAATAACATTTAGAGACCAAGTCATCGGACAGGGAGATGTTTCATTAGATGAAGGGCAGATTGAGATAGAAGACGGGTTTGAGGAAGGAAATGGCGAGGGATCAAGACCCACATCTCAAGAATCGAGGGAGAAGCGAAGAATGGGCCTACCTGTCAAGCCCGAAGAATTCGACGGAAATGGGGATTGGGAAGAATATATTAGTCACTTTGAATTATGTGCGGAACTAGGCAACTGGTCAGAGAAAGATAAGGTTTTAGCTTTAGCGGTAAGATTACGAGGTTCAGCACGAAGTTTTTACATAAATTTGTCTGCAGATGAAAGAAGCAACTACGCATCACTAGTGGAACAGCTTGGGCAGAGATTTGGAAGCACTAGACAACAAAGTAGATGGTTATCGAGACTAGAAGCACGGAAGAGACAATCCGAGGAGTCAATTGCCGCATTGGGAGATGATCTTAGACAAATGACTAAAAGAGCCTACCCTACTTTGGATGCTGTGGCCCAAGAGGCTCTCGCACTTAACCAGTTTTATAAATGTATTACCTTAGAGATGAAATGCAGATGTATAGATCGTAATTGTGCGACGGTGGCACAGGCAGTTGATGTAGTAGAAAGATATGAAGCTATTCTGGGAGACGGTTGCGATAAGAAACGATCAGTACGTTTAGTAGTCGGACAGACCACACCCACTGAAAGTCAATCAGTAAACATCGAAAAAACATTGAAGGATGTAATCGACCGATTAGACAGATTAGAAGTTGTAAGGACTCAACAGCAATACAATGGAGGTAGACAATTTCAAGTACAATGCTATGGATGTAATAAGCCAGGACACATCATAAGGAACTGTCCAGACCGTTCTATGGCATATACCAATCGAAGCACCAGACCAGCCAACAACAATCGACAGGGAAACGCCAGACCGTCGTCTCAATAGGCCATGAGGCGCCGGAGTTTGAAAGGCCTACTGAAGAAATCAAATGTAATTATGAAAGGATGGGAATATGTGGGGAAACAAGCGGTCAATTCGACAATGGATTTTATACTTTTGGATGGATCAATGACATACAAATATCGTTCCTTATTGATAGTGGATCTACGAACACAATTATCTCGGTACAATACTTTTCAAAAATCAGGAGAGAACTTAGACCTGAATTACAATCAGCCCAGTTTAATCTCAAGGATGTCAATGGTAACAGCCTGTCGACGTATGGTATTGCTGTCATGCACATTCATTTAGGAGGTGCGACACATCAGATGCTATGTGAAATGCTCCCAGCTGCTATATTCGGTCAAGACTTTCTGTTGAAGTATGCAAGCAAAATAGATTATAAGAAGCTAGAAATTTCTATTGGAGGTCAAGTAGTAAAATGCTGGATTGGAGGCGAATCTGAAATGGTATGTGCAGTTCATTGCGTAGAGACAGTAACTATTCCACCACAATATATCCAGATGATAAATGTAGCTACTCCCTCCATGAAGAACTGCAGCAAAGTTGGACTGTTAGAGACATCACTACATTGGGGAAATAGACTTGCTATCACTCCAGGTATAATAAACATGGATGCTAACCCAAAAGTTATACAAGTTATGAATTACCAAGATGAACCAGTAACACTGTATCCAAACTCTAGACTAGCTATTTGTGAAGCAGTTTATATCAACCCTACAACGGAAACTGTTAGTTGCCGACATATTAGTGTAGAAGATAATAAAGAAAAACAGTTAATCCCTGATCATCTAGACGATCTCTATAACCGAAGTATCCAGCATTTAAATAATGATCAGCAAGTTGAACTGGCGACAGGATGTTTTCTCCAAGTCATCAGACGATTTGGGAAGAACAGACAAGGTTCGACATCGAATAAATACAGCAAATGCAGCACCAATCAGACAACCATGCAGAAGACTACCCCTAGGGAAAAGATAAGCTGACCGAGAAGAGTTAGACAAAATGTTAAGTAGAGGAGTTATCGAACCATCCAACAGTCCTTGGAGCTCTAACATAGTATTGGTTAAGAAAAAAGATTCAAGCTACAGGTTTTGTGTAGACTACCGGGAACTCAATGATGTTACCATAAAAGATGCATACCCATTGCCGAGAATAGATGAATGTATCGATTCTACAGAAGATCTTCCCACTCACATCGTTAATGCAGTTACCAGACATCAAAGCCAGAGCCCCGAATTTAAGGAAAGGCAATGTACTCTTTTGGGTTGGGAGCCATATGATATAAACCAAGAACAGCTTCAAGATCCCGACATACGGCCACTTCTCGCAGCTAAGGATATAGGCGTAAGACCAACATGGGAAGATGTATCGCATGGCAGTTCACCGTTAAAAGCTTTGTGGTCGCAATGGGACAGATTGCAGATAGTCGGCGGTCTACTTTATCGAGAATGGGAGGGAGAAGGAGATGATTCCAATCGGTTACAACTTGTCGTACCTGAATTAAAGAAAGACGCTGTTCTTAAGTATTGTCATGACTTACCATCGTCCGGACATCTTGGGGTAAATAAAACCACAGAAAGAGTTAAAAATGGATTTTACTGGCCTGGAATCAAAGAAGCAGTACGAATATATTGTAGGGGTTGTAAGCAGTGTGCAGCTAGGAAGCCACCGATGGAAAGGAAATCGCCCATGAGTAACTACGTAGTTGGAGAACCATTCGAGCTGAAAGAAATTAACATTTTTGGACCACTACCAAGATCAACTTCGGGTAATAAATTTGTCCTGACTATCTGTGACTGCTTTACCAAATGGATAGAAGCTGTGCCGTTACACAATCAAGAAGCGGTTACAGTTACTAAAGCATTCGTAGATACTTTTGTATGCAGATTTGGAACACCGTTGCAGTTACATTCCGACAGAGGTAGTAATTTTGGATCGAAAGTCTTTCAGCAGATGTGTGATTTCCTCCAGATTGACAAAACAAGAACAACTGCCCTGAGACCACAATGGCAATGTAGAAAGGTTCCACAGAACACTAGCTGCGATGTTGACCATGTATTGCGAAGCAAATCAAAAGCGATGGGACTAGTTTCTTCCACAAGTAATGATGGCTTACAGATCTGCAGTACAAGCATCTACCAACCAAACTCCAAACAAGATGACGCTGGGAAGGGAAATAGTGCTGCCTATACAAGCCGTTATTGATATGCCGCTAAAAGAACAACGTTTTCAAGATATCGAAGATTATGTTCGTGACCTAGGATTAAAATTGAAGCAAAGTCACTACGTGGCGAGGAAATATCTAAAACAAAAGACTGAGTACCAAAAGAGGCGTTATGATTTGAAAGCTAGGCGTAGATACCTAGCTGTTGGACAACTCGTTTGGATACATGAACCTTTTAGGAAGAGGGGTGTCTGCACAAAACTCACCTCACCATGGAAAGGCCCGTTTGTAATAACCAAGAGAATTGATGATCTAACATATCGAGTAAAAAGAAGTAAGGCACAACAACCAAGAGTATACCACATCGACAAAATGGTGCCATATAATGGAAGAGAAGTACCTAACTGGATACAGCAATATATCAAATGTGAATAACCATGGGACATTAATTAAGGGGAACCAGAATTATCAAAACTTCACGGAATTCATCGAGGTAGAAATGAATCGCGGAAATCTATATTTAGCATTGTTGGATACAATGCAGGGAGTATTTTTATGGTATAAAAGTCCAGTATACTGGTGGATTTATTGGATCAAGACTGGCCTGATCAACCAGTGCTTACCAATGGTGCTGCGATGAAGCGCAGTTAACTGTTATTTTGGAGAACAGTTAGTCTTTGGTTTATATCTGCCGTTTTACAGAGCAGAAGCTTCGTTTGTAGCTCACTAATGCGGTGCGGTTACCTTTAGTTTGTAGCTGCCGGTGGCAGTGAAAGGATTTAATTTGTAAGTTCCTGCACGCGGGAAGCTTACCAGTGGATATGAGATTTCCGGATTATTTACTAGAGGGATGATTGAAGTTAAATTCAGGATAAACCACGAAAAGAAAAATCAAAACGGGAAATTATATTGGGTCCCATGGGGTTATCGACAGCTGACAAGACGAACATAACGTAAGACTGTATAAGGGTATTTCTAAGACAGGAAAACATGGTTCACGTTGTGAGGAAGGATTCTCTTTGTCCTTACAGTAATGGTATAAAAATCACCATCATCATCTCCTGGTCTTCAACAGTAGTCATCACCATCATTGATCATCTCCTGGTCTTCAACAGTAGAAATCATCATCATTGATCATCTCCTGGTCTTCAGCAGTGGTCATCCCCATCATCATCTCCTGATCTTCAACAGTAGAAATCATCATCATTGATCATCTCCTGGTCTTCAGCAGTGGTCATCCCCATCATCATCTCCTGGTCTTCAACAGTAGAAATCATCATCATTGATCATCTCCTGGTCTTCAGCAGTGGTCATCCCCATCATCATCTCCTGGTCTTCAACAGTAGAAATCATCATCATTGATCATCTCCTGGTCTTCAGCAGTGGTCATCCCCATCATCATCTCCTGATCTTCAACAGTAGAAATCATCATCATCATTTCCTGATCTTCAACAGTAGAAATCATCATCATCATCTCCTGATCTTCAACAGTAGAAATCATCATCATCATTTCCTGATCTTCAACAATAGAAATCATCATCATCATTTCCTGATCTTCAACAGTAATCATCACCATCATCATCATCATCTCCTGGTCTTCAACAGTAGAAATCATCATCATCATTTCCTGATCTTCCACAGTAGAAATCATCATCACCATTTCCTGGTCTTCAACAGTAGAAATCATCTTCATTATCTCCTGATCTTCCGCAGTAGTATAGTATAAGACAGAAACGTTCACTCCACAACCATTACCAACGTACCAAGTCCTGCGAAATGAACTGATCCATGAAACGATCTGCATTACCAAGAGAAGATAGAAGATAGAAGATAGACCTAACTATGGACATTATATAGGAAAATGTTATTGAGCTTTTCCCTGTGTTGAGATTATGGACTCACTGTCAAATTGAAAATTATGTGAAAGGACTGAATATTTTAGATATCTCAATTAAGGACTTTATACCGGAGATGTGCTCGAATGTTCCAGGTGCTAAAAGAAATAGAACAATCATTTATTATCTATGAACATTACTATATCTGGATACACATCTACAAACTTAAAGTATCTGAAATGCCATGAGAAGATCAACAGTAACAACAACACCAGCAGCTCACCATTATCAAGTACCAGAGAAGTTGATGCTGACCTGAAATGAGAAGAGAGAAGACACGATTTGACACAGTCTAGTAAATTCAGGAGAATTTGTATCTTTAAGGTGGGGAGCGTGTCATGTATTGGAGGGGGGTCTGTTATTTATATTGCCATATTGGGGGGAAGGGGGAAGTTTTAACTCATGATAAGTCATGCATATATTATAGAATCAAGTAGCTGTGCATAAATACCATGATGTAGCTTTGACTGATAGCCGTTGTTTATAAGTTATTGTGATAAGTTATTGTTTACTAGTTACGATCGTTGGTGACGTTAGTTTAGGCCTACCGACAGGTGGAATTTAGGTTGTTGTTGTTTTGTTAGAAACGTTTATTCCTACCTTAATCGGGATTCGTTTTGTACCGCATCCTTGTACGAATATGTAGTCCTCAGCTTATAGTTAATAAGTTGACTTTTAAGTCCCTTTGCCATGCATTTCGATTATAACGTAACGTAAAGTTAGAACTGACTATGGCGGCAGCCATGTTTGTTGTCGTGTGACGTGTGCGTATGAATTTCTTGTTGGCATTTGTTAAATAGGGGGGAATTATTGTTTTAGTATTGTTAATGATTATCTTGTAGTTATAATTAGTAAGATTCCTCCACATAGTACATTGTAAATAATAGTTAAGTCTTAAGTAACGTTACTTATTTGTAATTAGGGTACGCACTATATTTTGAAGGCGTAGGGATTTGTGCACTCTGACTTTCCGCTGACGTATGAGTAACCTCTAAGCCTAAATCACTTAATCTCTTATTAATTAATTCTAAGCTTTTACGTTAGGTAATTATTATAACAAGAATCATTGTACATCGTAATAGTTTGAGGAAACCCTTAATGGCATAATTTAATATGTTTCCATTGTATTTGTAATTTTAAGTTTTCCTTGTCAGGAATATTTCGCTTGTCAGGAAAAGGTAGTACCTGTCAGGAAAAATTAAGGCTTCCGATTGGTTAATCGGCTCCTCTGAGGCTATATAAGGCTGAAAGCGCTTAGTAATGGCAGATAGCTCTTAACAGGCAACTGAGTAAGACCTTACTCTTAACTATTTCCTGACACGGAATAATCCGGAACGTGTCAGGAATGATCAAAATTACATTTCCTTGCAAAATATAAATCTTGCAAATTATTTCCTGACAAACTAAATCCTGACAAACCAAATCCTGACAAATTAATTCCTGACAACCAAATCCTGACAAGCTGCATCCTGACAAATGAGCTTGATAACAACTTTAGAACTAAGTAAATTCCTGACAAGCTGCATCCTGACAAATGAGCTTGATACAACTAAAAACTGATTCCTGTAATTGAATATGTAAATTACCAAAGACTGAATATGTAAATTATCAAAGACTGAATATGTAAATTACCAAAGACTATCTCCCACCATTCACTTAATTATTTGTAAATAGATTCTCCGTGGAGGAACCAACTTATTTGATCGTATTATAAACATTGTTAAAATGATGTCCATGTATTGAAAGAGAAGAGAGACAGAGTATACAAAGAGCGCATAAATATGTAAAGGACGAATTGTTGTTTATATTCCTCATCCACAGAGATTGTCCGTCAGAAAAGCCTTGGACCCGGGGGTCAACCTGTTACAATTGGTGTCAGAAGTGGGATTTCACAGTTCTAAGTGGAATCCAGGAAACGAACTTACGTCAAATTTTGTGAATGGTGGTATTGTAAATATATGTATAAAGAATTTGTAAATATGTTCCGAGGGAGAATATTTCTATATTAAACAAGTATATAACAAGAATAACCAATTGGAAAAATGGCACAGTCACCTGACAACGAAATAACATTTAGAGACCAAGTCATCGGACAGGGAGATGTTTCATTAGATGAAGGGCAGATTGAGATAGAAGACGGGTTTGAGGAAGGAAATGGCGAGGGATCAAGACCCACATCTCAAGAATCGAGGGAGAAGCGAAGAATGGGCCTACCTGTCAAGCCCGAAGAATTCGACGGAAATGGGGATTGGGAAGAATATATTAGTCACTTTGAATTATGTGCGGAACTAGGCAACTGGTCAGAGAAAGATAAGGTTTTAGCTTTAGCGGTAAGATTACGAGGTTCAGCACGAAGTTTTTACATAAATTTGTCTGCAGATGAAAGAAGCAACTACGCATCACTAGTGGAACAGCTTGGGCAGAGATTTGGAAGCACTAGACAACAAAGTAGATGGTTATCGAGACTAGAAGCACGGAAGAGACAATCCGAGGAGTCAATTGCCGCATTGGGAGATGATCTTAGACAAATGACTAAAAGAGCCTACCCTACTTTGGATGCTGTGGCCCAAGAGGCTCTCGCACTTAACCAGTTTTATAAATGTATTACCTTAGAGATGAAATGCAGATGTATAGATCGTAATTGTGCGACGGTGGCACAGGCAGTTGATGTAGTAGAAAGATATGAAGCTATTCTGGGAGACGGTTGCGATAAGAAACGATCAGTACGTTTAGTAGTCGGACAGACCACACCCACTGAAAGTCAATCAGTAAACATCGAAAAAACATTGAAGGATGTAATCGACCGATTAGACAGATTAGAAGTTGTAAGGACTCAACAGCAATACAATGGAGGTAGACAATTTCAAGTACAATGCTATGGATGTAATAAGCCAGGACACATCATAAGGAACTGTCCAGACCGTTCTATGGCATATACCAATCGAAGCACCAGACCAGCCAACAACAATCGACAGGGAAACGCCAGACCGTCGTCTCAATAGGCCATGAGGCGCCGGAGTTTGAAAGGCCTACTGAAGAAATCAAATGTAATTATGAAAGGATGGGAATATGTGGGGAAACAAGCGGTCAATTCGACAATGGATTTTATACTTTTGGATGGATCAATGACATACAAATATCGTTCCTTATTGATAGTGGATCTACGAACACAATTATCTCGGTACAATACTTTTCAAAAATCAGGAGAGAACTTAGACCTGAATTACAATCAGCCCAGTTTAATCTCAAGGATGTCAATGGTAACAGCCTGTCGACGTATGGTATTGCTGTCATGCACATTCATTTAGGAGGTGCGACACATCAGATGCTATGTGAAATGCTCCCAGCTGCTATATTCGGTCAAGACTTTCTGTTGAAGTATGCAAGCAAAATAGATTATAAGAAGCTAGAAATTTCTATTGGAGGTCAAGTAGTAAAATGCTGGATTGGAGGCGAATCTGAAATGGTATGTGCAGTTCATTGCGTAGAGACAGTAACTATTCCACCACAATATATCCAGATGATAAATGTAGCTACTCCCTCCATGAAGAACTGCAGCAAAGTTGGACTGTTAGAGACATCACTACATTGGGGAAATAGACTTGCTATCACTCCAGGTATAATAAACATGGATGCTAACCCAAAAGTTATACAAGTTATGAATTACCAAGATGAACCAGTAACACTGTATCCAAACTCTAGACTAGCTATTTGTGAAGCAGTTTATATCAACCCTACAACGGAAACTGTTAGTTGCCGACATATTAGTGTAGAAGATAATAAAGAAAAACAGTTAATCCCTGATCATCTAGACGATCTCTATAACCGAAGTATCCAGCATTTAAATAATGATCAGCAAGTTGAACTGGCGACAGGATGTTTTCTCCAAGTCATCAGACGATTTGGGAAGAACAGACAAGGTTCGACATCGAATAAATACAGCAAATGCAGCACCAATCAGACAACCATGCAGAAGACTACCCCTAGGGAAAAGATAAGCTGACCGAGAAGAGTTAGACAAAATGTTAAGTAGAGGAGTTATCGAACCATCCAACAGTCCTTGGAGCTCTAACATAGTATTGGTTAAGAAAAAAGATTCAAGCTACAGGTTTTGTGTAGACTACCGGGAACTCAATGATGTTACCATAAAAGATGCATACCCATTGCCGAGAATAGATGAATGTATCGATTCTACAGAAGATCTTCCCACTCACATCGTTAATGCAGTTACCAGACATCAAAGCCAGAGCCCCGAATTTAAGGAAAGGCAATGTACTCTTTTGGGTTGGGAGCCATATGATATAAACCAAGAACAGCTTCAAGATCCCGACATACGGCCACTTCTCGCAGCTAAGGATATAGGCGTAAGACCAACATGGGAAGATGTATCGCATGGCAGTTCACCGTTAAAAGCTTTGTGGTCGCAATGGGACAGATTGCAGATAGTCGGCGGTCTACTTTATCGAGAATGGGAGGGAGAAGGAGATGATTCCAATCGGTTACAACTTGTCGTACCTGAATTAAAGAAAGACGCTGTTCTTAAGTATTGTCATGACTTACCATCGTCCGGACATCTTGGGGTAAATAAAACCACAGAAAGAGTTAAAAATGGATTTTACTGGCCTGGAATCAAAGAAGCAGTACGAATATATTGTAGGGGTTGTAAGCAGTGTGCAGCTAGGAAGCCACCGATGGAAAGGAAATCGCCCATGAGTAACTACGTAGTTGGAGAACCATTCGAGCTGAAAGAAATTAACATTTTTGGACCACTACCAAGATCAACTTCGGGTAATAAATTTGTCCTGACTATCTGTGACTGCTTTACCAAATGGATAGAAGCTGTGCCGTTACACAATCAAGAAGCGGTTACAGTTACTAAAGCATTCGTAGATACTTTTGTATGCAGATTTGGAACACCGTTGCAGTTACATTCCGACAGAGGTAGTAATTTTGGATCGAAAGTCTTTCAGCAGATGTGTGATTTCCTCCAGATTGACAAAACAAGAACAACTGCCCTGAGACCACAATGGCAATGTAGAAAGGTTCCACAGAACACTAGCTGCGATGTTGACCATGTATTGCGAAGCAAATCAAAAGCGATGGGACTAGTTTCTTCCACAAGTAATGATGGCTTACAGATCTGCAGTACAAGCATCTACCAACCAAACTCCAAACAAGATGACGCTGGGAAGGGAAATAGTGCTGCCTATACAAGCCGTTATTGATATGCCGCTAAAAGAACAACGTTTTCAAGATATCGAAGATTATGTTCGTGACCTAGGATTAAAATTGAAGCAAAGTCACTACGTGGCGAGGAAATATCTAAAACAAAAGACTGAGTACCAAAAGAGGCGTTATGATTTGAAAGCTAGGCGTAGATACCTAGCTGTTGGACAACTCGTTTGGATACATGAACCTTTTAGGAAGAGGGGTGTCTGCACAAAACTCACCTCACCATGGAAAGGCCCGTTTGTAATAACCAAGAGAATTGATGATCTAACATATCGAGTAAAAAGAAGTAAGGCACAACAACCAAGAGTATACCACATCGACAAAATGGTGCCATATAATGGAAGAGAAGTACCTAACTGGATACAGCAATATATCAAATGTGAATAACCATGGGACATTAATTAAGGGGAACCAGAATTATCAAAACTTCACGGAATTCATCGAGGTAGAAATGAATCGCGGAAATCTATATTTAGCATTGTTGGATACAATGCAGGGAGTATTTTTATGGTATAAAAGTCCAGTATACTGGTGGATTTATTGGATCAAGACTGGCCTGATCAACCAGTGCTTACCAATGGTGCTGCGATGAAGCGCAGTTAACTGTTATTTTGGAGAACAGTTAGTCTTTGGTTTATATCTGCCGTTTTACAGAGCAGAAGCTTCGTTTGTAGCTCACTAATGCGGTGCGGTTACCTTTAGTTTGTAGCTGCCGGTGGCAGTGAAAGGATTTAATTTGTAAGTTCCTGCACGCGGGAAGCTTACCAGTGGATATGAGATTTCCGGATTATTTACTAGAGGGATGATTGAAGTTAAATTCAGGATAAACCACGAAAAGAAAAATCAAAACGGGAAATTATATTGGGTCCCATGGGGTTATCGACAGCTGACAAGACGAACATAACGTAAGACTGTATAAGGGTATTTCTAAGACAGGAAAACATGGTTCACGTTGTGAGGAAGGATTCTCTTTGTCCTTACAGTAATGGTATAAAAATCACCATCATCATCTCCTGGTCTTCAACAGTAGTCATCACCATCATTGATCATCTCCTGGTCTTCAACAGTAGAAATCATCATCATTGATCATCTCCTGGTCTTCAGCAGTGGTCATCCCCATCATCATCTCCTGATCTTCAACAGTAGAAATCATCATCATCATTTCCTGATCTTCAACAGTAGAAATCATCATCATCATCTCCTGATCTTCAACAGTAGAAATCATCATCATCATTTCCTGATCTTCAACAATAGAAATCATCATCATCATTTCCTGATCTTCAACAGTAATCATCACCATCATCATCATCATCTCCTGGTCTTCAACAGTAGAAATCATCATCATCATTTCCTGATCTTCCACAGTAGAAATCATCATCACCATTTCCTGGTCTTCAACAGTAGAAATCATCTTCATTATCTCCTGATCTTCCGCAGTAGTATAGTATAAGACAGAAACGTTCACTCCACAACCATTACCAACGTACCAAGTCCTGCGAAATGAACTGATCCATGAAACGATCTGCATTACCAAGAGAAGATAGAAGATAGAAGATAGACCTAACTATGGACATTATATAGGAAAATGTTATTGAGCTTTTCCCTGTGTTGAGATTATGGACTCACTGTCAAATTGAAAATTATGTGAAAGGACTGAATATTTTAGATATCTCAATTAAGGACTTTATACCGGAGATGTGCTCGAATGTTCCAGGTGCTAAAAGAAATAGAACAATCATTTATTATCTATGAACATTACTATATCTGGATACACATCTACAAACTTAAAGTATCTGAAATGCCATGAGAAGATCAACAGTAACAACAACACCAGCAGCTCACCATTATCAAGTACCAGAGAAGTTGATGCTGACCTGAAATGAGAAGAGAGAAGACACGATTTGACACAGTCTAGTAAATTCAGGAGAATTTGTATCTTTAAGGTGGGGAGCGTGTCATGTATTGGAGGGGGGTCTGTTATTTATATTGCCATATTGGGGGGAAGGGGGAAGTTTTAACTCATGATAAGTCATGCATATATTATAGAATCAAGTAGCTGTGCATAAATACCATGATGTAGCTTTGACTGATAGCCGTTGTTTATAAGTTATTGTGATAAGTTATTGTTTACTAGTTACGATCGTTGGTGACGTTAGTTTAGGCCTACCGACAGGTGGAATTTAGGTTGTTGTTGTTTTGTTAGAAACGTTTATTCCTACCTTAATCGGGATTCGTTTTGTACCGCATCCTTGTACGAATATGTAGTCCTCAGCTTA
The DNA here is from genome assembly GCA_029955415.1 of Lottia scabra. NCBI lineage: Eukaryota > Metazoa > Mollusca > Gastropoda > Lottiidae > Lottia > Lottia scabra. The sequence continues at coordinate 6,672,719 of JARJEI010000003.1, read as the reverse complement.
TAGTTAATAAGTTGACTTTTAAGTCCCTTTGCCATGCATTTCGATTATAACGTAACGTAAAGTTAGAACTGACTATGGCGGCAGCCATGTTTGTTGTCGTGTGACGTGTGCGTATGAATTTCTTGTTGGCATTTGTTAAATAGGGGGGAATTATTGTTTTAGTATTGTTAATGATTATCTTGTAGTTATAATTAGTAAGATTCCTCCACATAGTACATTGTAAATAATAGTTAAGTCTTAAGTAACGTTACTTATTTGTAATTAGGGTACGCACTATATTTTGAAGGCGTAGGGATTTGTGCACTCTGACTTTCCGCTGACGTATGAGTAACCTCTAAGCCTAAATCACTTAATCTCTTATTAATTAATTCTAAGCTTTTACGTTAGGTAATTATTATAACAAGAATCATTGTACATCGTAATAGTTTGAGGAAACCCTTAATGGCATAATTTAATATGTTTCCATTGTATTTGTAATTTTAAGTTTTCCTTGTCAGGAATATTTCGCTTGTCAGGAAAAGGTAGTACCTGTCAGGAAAAATTAAGGCTTCCGATTGGTTAATCGGCTCCTCTGAGGCTATATAAGGCTGAAAGCGCTTAGTAATGGCAGATAGCTCTTAACAGGCAACTGAGTAAGACCTTACTCTTAACTATTTCCTGACACGGAATAATCCGGAACGTGTCAGGAATGATCAAAATTACATTTCCTTGCAAAATATAAATCTTGCAAATTATTTCCTGACAAACTAAATCCTGACAAACCAAATCCTGACAAATTAATTCCTGACAACCAAATCCTGACAAGCTGCATCCTGACAAATGAGCTTGATAACAACTTTAGAACTAAGTAAATTCCTGACAAGCTGCATCCTGACAAATGAGCTTGATACAACTAAAAACTGATTCCTGTAATTGAATATGTAAATTACCAAAGACTGAATATGTAAATTATCAAAGACTGAATATGTAAATTACCAAAGACTATCTCCCACCATTCACTTAATTATTTGTAAATAGATTCTCCGTGGAGGAACCAACTTATTTGATCGTATTATAAACATTGTTAAAATGATGTCCATGTATTGAAAGAGAAGAGAGACAGAGTATACAAAGAGCGCATAAATATGTAAAGGACGAATTGTTGTTTATATTCCTCATCCACAGAGATTGTCCGTCAGAAAAGCCTTGGACCCGGGGGTCAACCTGTTACAGTATTCCTTTAATAGAATCATATCTAACACATTGTATGTGAATTAGATCAACCAACCCTATCTTGTAAGAAGTTTATAGAGGCGGGGGTGGATTGAGAAAACGAGTGAAGCAGAAACAATAAAGTTGTACTTGTCTCGCAGCTCTTATTATTTTATCGTCTTATTGTTTCTCTCAAACCTTGAACGACCTGAGATTCTGAATATTTCTCTAGTGCTTTATTCATACAGTTATTTTGACGGATGTGGCGCCATACAGAGTATGCTTACTCTTATAGTCACACCTTATACATTTCAATATGTTATATTTACTCATCATTAACTGATATCGAAATATTCTTGCTACACGTGGACACCTGTCACAGAACTCAAAATCTTCTTGTAACATGACTGACCTTTGTTTTAACAGTGTATGTGGACTCTATTCTATTTGTATCAGGTATTCTGGTAGAGAAGAGACACCTGTCACAGAACTCTAAATCTTCTTGTAACATGACTGACCTTTGTTTTAACAGTGTCTCTATTCTATTTGTATCAGGTATTCTGGTAGGGTAGAGACACCTGTCACAGAACTCAAAATCTTCTTGTAACATGCCTGACCTTTGTTTTAACAGTGTCTCTATTCTATTTGTATCAGGTATTCTGGTAGGGTAGAGACACCCGTCACAGAACTCAAAATCTTCTTGTAACATGACTAACCTTTGTTTTAACAGTGTCTCTTCTCTACCAGAATACCTGATACAAATAGAATAGAGACACTGTTAAAACAATAACATGCCTAACCTTTGTTTTAACAGTGTCTCTATTCTATTTGTATCAGGTATTCTGGTAGAGAAGAGACACCTGTCACAGAACTCAAAATCTTCTTGTAACATGCCTAACCTTTGTTTTAACAGTGTCTCTATTCTATTTGTATCAGGTATTCTGGTAGAGAAGAGACACCTGTCACAGTACTCAAAATCTTCTTGTAACATGCCTAACCTTTGTTTTAACAGTGTCTCTATTCTATTTGTATCAGGTATTCTGGAAGAGAAGAGACACCTGTCACAGAACTCAAAATCTTCTTGTTACATGACTGACCTTTGTTTTAACAGTGTCTCTATTCTATTTGTATCAGGTATTCTGGTAGAGAAGAGACACCTGTCACAGAACTCAAAATCTTCTTGTAACATGACTAACCTTTGTTTTAACAGTGTCTCTATTCTATTTGTATCAGGTATTCTGGTAGGGTAGAGACACCTGTCACAGAACTCAAAATCTTCTTGTAACATGACTAACCTTTGTTTTAACAGTGTCTCTATTCTATTTGTATCAGGTATTCTGGTAGAGAAGAGACACCTGTCATAGAACTCAAAATCTTCTTGTAACATGACTAACCTTTGTTTTAACAGTGTCTCTATTCTATTTGTATCAGGTATTCTGGTAGAGAAGAGACACCTGTCATAGAACTCAAAATCTTCTTGTAACATGACTAACCTTTGTTTTAACAGTGTCTCTATTCTATTTGTATCAGGTATTCTGGTAGAGAAGAGACACCTGTCACAGAACTCAAAATCTTCTTGTTACATGACTGACCTTTGTTTTAACAGTGTCTCTATTCTATTTGTATCAGGTATTCTGGTAGAGAAGAGACACCTGTCATAGAACTCAAAATCTTCTTGTAACATGACTAACCTTTGTTTTAACAGTGTATGTGGACTCTATTCTATTTGTATCAGGTATTCTGGTAGAGAAGAGACACCTGTCACAGTACTCAAAATCTTCTTGTAACATGCCTGACCTTTGTTTTAACAGTGTCTCTATTCTATTTGTATCAGGTATTCTGGTAGGGTAGAGACACCTGTCACAGAACTCAAAATCTTCTTGTAACATGACTAACCTTTGTTTTAACAGTGTCTCTATTCTATTTGTATCAGGTATTCTGGTAGAGAAGAGACACCTGTCACAGAACTCAAAATCTTCTTGTAACATGGCTGACCTTTGTTTTTACAGTGTATGTGGACTCTATTCTATTTGTATCAGGTATTCTGGTAAGGTAGAGACACCTGTCACAGAACTCAAAATCTTCTTGTAACATGCCTAACCTTTGTTTTAACAGTGTCTCTATTCTATTTGTATCAGGTATTCTGGTAGGGTAGAGACACCCGTCACAGAACTCAAAATCTTCTTGTAACATGACTGACCTTTGTTTTAACAGTGACTCTATTCTATTTGTATCAGGTATTCTGGTAGGGAAGAGACACCCGTCACAGAACTCAAAATCTTCTTGTAACATGACTGACCTTTGTTTTAACAGTGTATGTGGACTGTATTCTATTTGTATCAGGTATTCTGGTAGGGTAGAGACACCTGTCACAGAACTCAAAATCTTCTTGTAACATGACTGACCTTTGTTTTAACAGTGTATGTGGACTGTATTCTATTTGTATCAGGTCTTCTGGTAGGGTAGAGACACCTGTCACAGAACTCTAAATCTTCTTGTAACATGACTGACCTTTGTTTTAACAGTGACTCTATTCTATTTGTATCAGGTATTCTGGTAGAGTAGAGACACCTGCCATAGAACTCAAAATCTTCTTGTAACATGACTGACCTTTGTTTTCACAGTGTCTCTATTCTATTTGTATCAGGTATTCTGGTAGGGTAGAGACACCTGTCACAGAACTCAAAATCTTCTTGTAACATGACTGACCTTTGTTTTAACAGTGTCTCTATTCTATTTGTATCAGGTATTCTGGTAGGGTAGAGACACCTGTCACAGAACTCAAAATCTTCTTGTAACATGCCTGACCTTTGTTTTAACAGTGACTCTATTCTATTTGTATCAGGTATTCTGGTAGGGTAGAGACACCTGTCACAGAACTCAAAATCTTCTTGTAACATGACTGACCTTTGTTTTAACAGTGTATGTATTCTATTTGTATCAGGTATTCTGGTAGGGAAGAGACACCTGTCACAGAACTCAAAATCTTCTTGTAACATGCCTGACCTTTGTTTTAACAGTGTATGTGGACTGTATTCTATGTGTATCAGGTATTCTGGTAGGGTAGAGACACCTGTCACAGAACTCAAAATCTTCTTGTAACATGCCTGACCTTTGTTTTAACAGTGACTCTATTCTATTTGTATCAGGTATTCTGGTAGGGAAGAGATACCTGTCATAGAACTCAAAATCTTCTTGTAACATGACTGACCTTTGTTTTAACAGTGTATGTGGACTGTATTTTATTTGTATCAGGTATTCTGGTAGAGAAGAGAAACCTGTCACAGAACTCAAAATCTTCTTGTAACATGACTGACCTTTGTTTTAACAGTGTCTCTATTCTATTTGTATCAGGTATTCAAACATTATAAAACACTCGACCATCCAAATATATTGTTTTTGAAGCCTAATAGTTGTAAATGTATTTATTGATTGAAGGGAGATAACCTAATAATAAATCTAGATGGGCGATTCAGTTTTGATTGTACGAAATTTTTCCGGGTGAAAATGTACGTTTTATTGACAGGGTTTATTCCCGTTTCGACCCTTCTCATTTTGCCCCTTCTCAATTTGCCCCTTCCCAATTCGCCACTTTTCTGTTATGCCCTAGTCCATTTTACCCTTTTTTCATTTTGCCCTTGTCCCATTTCGCCCCTTATTCCCGCATCGCCCCTTCTATTTGTATCAGGTATTCTGGTAGAGAACAGATGTAAAAGTGTGATTTTTGACAGTTCTAGTAAACTTAAGGCTATTTACTGAAATTCAAGGCCAAATTGATCCTCGAAAATGCTGAACATTCCCCATTAATCATCAAGTTTCAAAATGAGTCATACAAATATTATTACGACGGTTGACTTAATATTTCTAAACTATTGTAGATTATATATATATATCGTAATGAAATAAACCCTTACTAACAGGAACAAGTATTGAACGGATCTTGGCCGGAAGAACTCACTTGTAGTGTTATTATAGTCTTTGTACCAGTCAATCTTATGAACCTATCTATTAAAATTAACAACAATTGACAGATCAATTATCCTAACACAGATAATTGAATGAGTCATAGAGTGTTTTAATCGGGACTTTTACATTTGGCCGATATTCAGGGGAAACCTGTCTTCAGAATGTGCGGTCTTCAGGGTTTTCACTGTACATGATTTCTCCACTTTAGGAGACTATTACCAGGGGACCATGGCTCTGGGAGCTTCGTGAATTTGGGCCACAGCTTGAAAAAGGTTGGGAACCATTGTTCTATACAGTATGATGCAGAATTGAAATTTGAGCGATGGCATTGAATAAAAGTAGAGAATAGAGATCATTCCGGAAAACATTACATGAGAAAGTAAAAACTTCTCGACAATTGACCGATTGAAATATTGATTATTTAATAATCATCTGTTATGAGAGGGTTGAGAGTATTATCACCAACAAGTTAGGGATGTCAAAATGTCTAAAGCTAATGTCTTATCAGGATATCGGAAACAAATACGATCCCTGACGTCCCATGTCAATTTATGATGATTTTATAAACTGATTTGGTCCATTCAGACTTCCATCCAAATTTCTCGAAATAAAAAAGGAATTAGTTTTTTTCGTTTTTGTCAGGGAAGGCATTGTCTAATTGGTTATCATCCAGGGGGGAGTTGACAGGTGAAATAATCTTGGGGCAATTTTCAAGGGGGGGGGGGGGGGGGGGGGGGGGGTGTTGATATCGTGTAGGTGTTAAATCCTTTCAGTTACAGCTATTTGTAGAATGACTGACCTACAACAGTACGTTTTGTCATTAATGGTGATTTCAAGTTAACAAACTACAAACATTTCATGATTCGTGTTATCATCATCATGTTGTCACCATCGTGTTATCATCATCGTGTTATCATCATCGTTTTATCATCATCGTGTTATCATCATCGTTTTATCATCATCGTGTTATCATCATCGTGTTATCATCATCGTGTAATCATCGTTTTATCATCATCGTGTTATCATCATCGTGTTGTTACCATCGTGTTATCATCATCGTGTTGGCATCATCGTATTATCATCATCGTGTTGTCATCATCGTATTATCATCATCGTGATGTCATCATCGTGTTGTCACCATCGTGTTATCATCATCGTGTTGTCACCATCGTGTTATCCCCATCGTGTTATCATCATCGTGTTATCATCATTGTGTTGTCATCATCGTATTGTCATCATCGTGTTCTCATCATCGTATTATCATCATCGTGTTGTCATCATCTTGTTGTCACCATCGTGTTATCATCATCGTGTTGTCATCATCGTATTATCATCATCGTGTTGTCGCATCGTGTTATCATCATCGTGTTATCATCATCGTGCTGTCACCATCGTGTTGTCGCATCGTGTTGTCACCACGTCCTGTTGTCACCATCGTGTTATCATCATCGTATTGCCATCATCGTATTGTCATCATCGTGTTCTCATCATCGTATTATCATCATCGTGTTATCATCATCGTGTTGTCATCATCTTGTTGTCACCATCGTGTTATCATCATCGTGTTGTCATCATCGTATTATCATCATCGTGTTGTCACCATCGTGTTATCATCATTGTGTTATCATCATCGTGTTGTCACCATCGTGTTATCATCATTGTGTTATCATCATTGTGTTGTCATCATCGTATTATCATCATCATGTTGTCATCATCGTGTTGTCACCATTGTGTTATCATCATCGTGTTGTCATTATCGTGTTATCATCATCGTGTTGTCATCATCGTATTATCATCATCGTGTTGTCATCATCGTGTTATCATCATTGTGTTATCATCATCGTGTTGTCATCATCGTGTTATCATCATTGTGTTGTCATCACCGTGTTGTCATCATCGTATTATAATCATCGTATTGTCATCATCGTGTTGTCATCATCGTATTATCATCATCGTGTTATCATCATCGTGTTGTCATCATCTTGTTATCACCATCGTGTTATCACCATCGTTTTATCATCATCGTATTATCATCATCGTGTCCTCATCACCGTGTTGTCACCATCGTGTTGTCGCATCGTGTTGTCGCATCGTGTTATCATCATTGTGTTATCATCATCGTGCTGTCACCATCGTGTTGTCGCATCGTGTTGTCACCACCTGTTGTCACCATCGTGTTATCATCATCGTATTATCCTCATCGTGTTATCATCACCGTGTTGTCACCAACTTGTTGTCATCATCGTGATGTCACCATCGTGTTGTCAAAATCATGTTATCAACATCGGGTTGTCATCATCGTGTTGTCAACATCATGTTATCATCATCGTGATATCATCATCGTGTTGCCACCATCGTGTTGTCACCATCGTGCTATCACCATCGTGTTGTCACCATCGTGTTGTCACCATTGTGTTATCATCATCGTGTTGTCATTATCGTGTTATCATCATCGTGTTGTCATCATCTTGTTGTCACCAACTTGTTGTCATCATCGTGTTGTCAACATCGTGTTGTCAACATCGTGTTATCATCATCGTGTTATCATCATCGTGTTGTCATCATCGTGTTATCACCGACTTGTTGTCACCATCACCGTGTTGTCAACATCGTGTTGTCACCATCGTGTTATCGTCATCGTATTATCCTCATCGTGTTATCATCACCGTGTTATCATCACCGTGTTGTCACCATCGTGTTGTCATCATCTTGTTGTCACCAACTTGTTGTCACCATCGTGTTGTCACCATCACTCTAGATCACCCTCTGTCTGTAGATGTCGAGATTGTAGACATAGTGTACGGGTCACTCTAGATCACCCTAGGTCCTGTAGATGTCGAGATTGTAGACATACTATACTGGTCACTCTAGATCACCCTCTGTCCTGTAGATGTCTAGATTGTAGACATAGTGTACTGGTCACTCTAGATCACCCTCTGTCCTGTAGATGTCGAGATTATAGACATAGTGTACGGGTCACTCTAGATCACCCTCTGTCCTGTAGATGTCTAGATTGTAGACATAGTGTACTGGTCACTCTAGATCACCCTCTGTCCTGTAGATGTCGAGATTGTAGACATACTATACTGGTCACTCTAGATCACCCTCTGTCCCGTAGATGTCGAGATTATAGACATAGTGCACGGGTCACTCTAGATCACCCTCTGTCCTATAGATGTCGAGATTGTAGACATAGTGTACGGGTCACTCTAGATCACCCTCTGTCCTATAGATGTCGAGATTGTAGACATAGTGTACTAGTCACTCTAGATCACCCTCTGTCCTGTAGATGTCGAGATTGTAGACATAGTATACTGGTCACTCTAGATCACCCTCTGTCCTATAGATGTCTAGATTGTAGACATAGTGTACTGGTCACTCTAGATCACCCTCTGTCCTGTAGATGTCGAGATTGTAGACATAGTGTACTGGTCACTCTAGATCACTCTCTGTCCTGTAGATGTCGAGATTGTAGACATAGTGTACTGGTCACTCTAGATCACCCTCTGTCCTGTAGATGTCGAGATTATAGACATAGTGTACTGGTCACTCTAGATCACCCTCTGTCCTGTAGATGTCGAGATTGTAGACATAGTGTACTGGTTACTCTAGATCACTCTCTGTCCTATAGATGTCGAGATTGTAGACATAGTGTACTGGTCACTCTAGATCACTCTCTGTCCTGTAGATGTCGAGATTGTAGACATAGTGTACTGGTCACTCTAGATCACCCTCTGTCCTGTAGATGTCTAGATTGTAGACATAGTATACTGGTCACTCTAAATCACCCTCTGTCCTGTAGATGTCGAGATTGTATACATAGTGTACTGGTCACTCTAGATCACCCTCTGTCCTGTAGATGTCTAGATTGTAGACATAGTGCACTGGTCACTCTAGATCACCCTCTGTCCTGTAGATGTCGAGATTGTATACATAGTGTACTGGACACTCTAGATCACCCTCTGTCCTGTAGATGACGAGATTGTAGACATAGTGTACTGGTCTCTCTAGATCACCCTCTGTCCTGTAGATGTCGAGATTGTAGACATACTATACTGGTCACTCTAGATCACCCTCTGTCCTGTAGATGTCGAGATTGTATACATAGTGTACTGGACACTCTAGATCACCCTCTGTCCTGTAGATGTCTAGATTGTAGACATAGTGTACTGGACACTCTAGATCACCCTCTGTCTTGTAGATGACGAGATTGTAGACATAGTATACTGGTCACTCTAGATCACCCTCTGTCCTGTAGATGTATAGATTGTAGACATAGTGTACTGGACACTCTAGATCACCCCCTGTCTTGTAGATGACGAGATTGTAGACATAGTGTACTGGTCTCTCTAGATCACCCTCTGTCCTGTAGATGTCGAGATTGTAGACATAGTATACTGGTCACTCTAGATCACCCTCTGTCCTGTAGATGTCTAGATTGTAGACACAGTGTACTGGCCACTCTAGATCACCCTCTGTCCTGTAGATGTCTAGATTGTAGACATAGTATACTGGACACTATAGATCACCCTCTGTCTTGTAGATGTCTAGATTGTAGACATAGTATACTGGTCACTCTAGATCACCCTCTGTCCTGTAGATGTCGAGATTGTAGACATAGTATACTGGACACTATAGATCACCCTCTGTCCTATAGATGTCTAGATTGTAGACATAGTATACTGGCCACTCTAGATCACCCTCTGTCCTATAGATGTCTAGATTGTAGACATAGTGTACTGGTCACTCTAGATCACCCTCTGTCCTATAGATGTCTAGATTGTAGACATAGTGTACTGGTCACTCTAGATCACCCTCTGTCCTGTAGATGTCGAGATTGTAGCCATAGTGTACTGGTCACTCTAGATCACCCTCTGTCCTGTAGATGTCTAGATTGTAGACATAGTGTACTGGTCACTCTAGATCACCCAGTGTCTTGTAGATGTCGAGATTGTAGACATAGTACTAGTATACTGGTCACTCTAGATCACCCCCTGTCCTGTAGATGACGAGATTGTAGACATAGTATACTGGTCACTCTAGATCACCCTCTGTCCTATAGATGACGAGATTGTAGATATAGTGTACTGGTCACTCTAGATCACCCTCTGTCCTATAGATGTCGAGATTGTAGACATAGTATACTGGTCACTCTAGATCACCCTCTGTCCTGTAGATGTCTAGATTGTAGATATAGTGTACTGGTCACTCTAGATCACCCTCTGTCCTGTAGATGTCGAGATTGTAGACATAGTGTACTGGTCACTCTAGATCACCCAGTATCTTGTAGATGTAGAGATTATAGACATAGTGTACTGGTCACTCTAGATCACCCTCTGTCCTGTAGATGTCGAGATTGTAGACATAGTGTACTGGTCACTCTAGATCACCCTCTGTCCTGTAGATGTCGAGATTGTAGACATAGTATACTGGTCACTCTAGATCACCCTCTGTCCTATAGATGTCTAGATTGTAGACATAGTGTACTGGTCACTCTAGATCACCCTCTGTCCTATAGATGTCTAGATTGTAGACATAGTGTACTGGTCACTCTAGATCACCCTCTGTCCTGTAGATGTCGAGATTGTAGCCATAGTGTACTGGTCACTCTAGATCACCCTCTGTCCTGTAGATGTCTAGATTGTAGACATAGTGTACTGGTCACTCTAGATCACCCAGTGTCTTGTAGATGTCGAGATTGTAGACATAGTATACTGGTCACTCTAGATCACCCCCTGTCCTGTAGATGACGAGATTGTAGACATAGTATACTGGTCACTCTAGATCACCCTCTGTCCTGTAGATATCGAGATTGTAGTCACAGTATACTGGTCACTCTAGATCACCCTCTGTCCTATAGATGTCGAGATTGTAGATATAGTGTACTGGTCACTCTAGATCACCCTCTGTCCTATAGATGTCGAGATTGTAGATATAGTATACTGGTCACTCTAGATCACCCTCTGTCCTATAGATGTCGAGATTGTAGATATAGTGTACTGGTCACTCTAGATCACCCTCTGTCCTATAGATGTCGAGATTGTAGATATAGTATACTGGTCACTCTAGATCACCCTCTGTCCTGTAGATATCGAGATTGTAGTCACAGTATACTGGTCACTCTAGATCACCCTCTGTCCTGTAGATGTCGAGATTGTAGACATAGTATACTGGTCACTCTAGATCACCCTCTGCCCTGTAGATGTCGGGATTGTAGACATAGTGTACTGGTCACTCTAGATCACCCTCTGTCCTATAGATGTCGAGATTGTAGATATAGTGTACTGGTCACTCTAGATCACTCTCTGTCCTATAGATGTCGAGATTGTAGACATAGTATACTGGTCACTCTAGATCACCCTCTGTCCTGTAGATGACGAGATTGTAGATATAGTGTACTGGTCACTCTAGATCACCCTCTGTCCTATAGATGTCGAGATTGTAGACATAGTATACTGGTCACTCTAGATCACCCTCTGTCCTATAGATGTCGAGATTATAGATATAGTGTACTGGTCACTCTAGATCACTCCCTGTCCTGTAGATGTCGAGATTGTAGACACAGTGTACTGGTCACTCTAGATCACTCTCTGTCCTGTAGATGTCGAGATTGTAGACACAGTGTACTGGTCACTCTAGATCACTCTCTGTCCTATAGATGTCGAGATTGTAGACATAGTGTACTGGTCACTCTAGATCACCCTCTGTCCTATAGATGTCTAGATTGTAGACATAGTATACTGGTAACTCTAGATCACCCTCTGTCCTGTAGATGTCGAGATTGTAGTCACAGTATACTGGTCACTCTAGATCACCCTCTGTCCTGTAGATGTCGAGATTGTAGACATAGTGTACTGGTCACTCTAGATCACCCTCTGTCCTGTAGATGTCGAGATTGTAGACATAGTGTACTGGTCACTCTAGATCACCCTCTGTCCTGTAGATGTCGAGATTATGAGTTATTTCCCCTGTCTATAAGTTATAAAACTACTCTATCTATCTTACTATTCAACTATTATAAATATCATTGAGATTCTATGATAATGTCGACCAGTTTAGGTGAATTATGTGCCATTATTTATTGTTTGAAATTTGTTTTGTTTACGTGAGTTATATTGTGGTCGATTTCATAGTGACTTCATGAGTTGCTGCTGACAGTTGAAATTAAACTAAAGGGAGAGAATCCAGAGAATTAACAGTAGGCTGGTTGACGTGTAATCTTGGATATATCTGAAAATAAGACATAAAAATATCAGGTAAACATATCTAGTGTCATCATAATAATGTGTAGGTTTAACACCAGTTCAATACTGATGATTAATTTTATTGGGCCTATCTTTATTCAGTTTTATAAAAACCCTAGACTACATAGATTACTAATAAAACACTAACTTTTATATTATTTCTAAAAGTGAAATTATCATGTTCTTGTTGTAAGTAAGAAATTACAATTTTAAAATATAAAAAAGATTTAAGATTTATTTCCAGTTTGAATCATCTTACTAAAGTTAATAAAGAATCTGATGTAATTTATAAATATTAATCAATCCATAATTTTTACTGTTAAAATAGAACATGTGAATGCAATAAATCTAAAACTAGTCCGTATTTAAAGACAACTTCCTGTGTAAGTAATGGAGATGATGTCATTGCTATTTAATGATAAAGTTGATGTATTTTACTATTTCACGTTACAAATAGAACCAACGATACAAGTATAAGGTACCTGGTAGTTAAAGGGGACCAGTCTTCATTTTTATTGGTTGATTTGGGTCTTGAATATACTTAAGTATCCTTCAGAGGCACTAGAAATGTACGAAAATTGCATATCTCCTTCAAACATATCTTAAATTAGACATTTCTCCTTCTATTTCTATAGATGACTTTTCTATATATTGCATAGTATCGCTAATGTGTAGTAGGGCATTATAACTTTCAAATGCTAATAATTATGGATGCACATGGATTTGAAGACTCAAATTTCAATGGTGAGTTGTGATAACCAGTACCAAATTTGATGAACTAAGAAAGTCCCCGTTTCTGAGACTTGGAAAAATCGACCCACGAAAATGAAGCCTGTGCCACTTTAAAAGTTTACAATACAAAGCAAATCTTTGAGAGGAATTCGACTTCTGTCTCTGAAATATTACTTAAAAATATACTGTAATTATAGTAGGTGGAGTAACCACAACGACAACTCGGACCAAAGACAATTCGGACCAAATAAAAGATAATTCGATAAGATAAATCGGACTTATAGCAACTCGGACCAGCTTTCAAAGACAACTAGAATAAAACTAGACGAAAGATAAATCGGACTAAAGACAACTCGGACCAAAGACAATTCGGACTAAAGGCAATTCGGACCAGCTTTGAAAGATAATTCAAACTAACCTTTCTACTTTCAGTCCACAATGAGTTCCGAATTAAATATTTATTGTCATGTCAAAAATATTCAGAATATGATTTATATCAGAAGGCCTTCAGATCCATGGAATTATAAAATATAAGATTTGGAAATTTTTAATTTGAAATGAGCACACTTCCCTCTCAGATATTTCACTTGAAATTCACCCACTTTTTCCACTGACAAAATCCCCTCTGTAAAACTAGATTTCTAAATCTTTAACGGTTGTCAACAACCCAAAAACATTCTATGAATCTCAAAACTATTTTAACCTTTATATTTATGGTTTTATACAAAAATAATAGGCATAATGCGATTCAGATCTCAATTTGGTCAGAGAGTAGTGGTGGTCAGAGAGTAGTGGTGGTCATTTTTATCAACTCAAAGACAACGTAAGACTCTCAGTAGTATTCTGTAGTTGATATTACAATTATTATGTAAAGTATTGACAATATCCTGTTTTGTTAACATTATAGACAGAAAGTAGGTTACGTGTCTACTGTGTATATATTTTTACATCACCAACAGGTAACATTATAGACAGAGAGTAGGTTACATGTCTACTGTGTCTATATTTTTACATCACCAACAGGTAACATTATAGACAGAGAGTAGGTTACATGTCTACTGTGTCTATATTTTTACATCACCAACAGGCAGGTAACATTATAGACAGAGAGTAGGTTACATGTCTACTGTGTCTATATTTTTACATCACCAACAGGTAACATTATAGACAGAGTGTAGGTTACATGTCTACTGTGTCTATATTTCACAATCACCAACAGGTAACATTATAGATAAAGAGTAGGTTACATGTCTACTGTGTCTATAATTTTACATCACCAACAGGTCAAATTAGAAATGTGTCCACCAAGTCAAAAAGAAAATAAACTGTTTGAATATCAGAATATTTTGTTTTATATTTATTTCTTAATCTCCTTTCTTCATATTTCAGGTTTCTCTAGGCTGTAAAAAACTTGAACAAAATGGCTGGGTGTTATCACGATAATCAAGACTTTAAATCTGATCTTAATATAGAAGTAGCGAGAGAAGGTGATATATTAGAGTTTGGTCAAGATTTAAAAGATATAGAGTGTAAGAAGAATCCTGGACATCGAGATTTCATTCCCTTTAAAGATCTAACTTTGGAACATTTACCTATTGGACACAGAAATAGAGAAATGTTTGATAGGATTAAAATGAAGGGGAATCGTGTTGTCAGACTAGTGGTAGATAAAATAAAAAATGGAAGATTGATAAGGGAAGTAGGAACTGGGTATGTGTTTAAGTTAAAAGATATATATGTTATAAGGACTAATAACCATGTTGTTAAAACAGATGATGAGGTGAAACGTTGTACTGTTGAGTTTCATTACGATGATGACAGCAGGTCGAGTGTAAAGGAGAGTAGAGGAGTGGAACTAATATATACATGTCCTTATAGAGATGTCACGTTATTCACGTTTCATCCTGTACCTGATTTTTTACATCAACTAGACTGGACAGATCTCATTTCACCATCTATTGTTATAATGTATAAAAATAATCATATAGTAACTAAAGAAATACATATTTACAGAAAATCTCCACTTAAATATTTCTCTTATCAAAACTTAAACAATCCTCTAAATTACTTGATGTTTATTTCAAACTCAGATGGCTCTTACAATTATATAAAGAGTTCATATTTTAAATTTCAACCAATTCCTTCCAATATTCAACAGTTAACTTCTATAGAAGTGCATATAGATGAGGATGGTGGTAATAGTAGAGTGATACCAGGTGATGTGGTAAAATTTGGTGATGAATTTGTTGTTGAATTATCAGAATCTATTTTCCAAGATGAAGTTAAGAAATGTAGACTAGTGTTGAATGGTGAAGTTATTGGTTGTGGTACTAGATTGTATTTTCAACAAGTTCATGCTAGAGAGGAGTACAGTGGGATAGACTTTGAAGATCAAATAAAACAGGGAAGAGAAAACTTCTGGATATTTAATTTTCATCCTATACCAAGAGATTTGAAAGACATTTTGCAATCAAAACCTTCACGTCATATATGTTGTATTGGTCATCCTCATGGTGGTATAAAGATGGTGACTTTCGGTTTCTATCTAGATATATCATTAGAGAAGTTTGACTATCAATATAGACATATAAGAAATCCAGGACAAGACTGTCAGTGTAAGACAGTAAATTGTATTAAATATTCTTGTAAAACTTGTCCTGGTTCCAGTGGATCTCCAATATTTAGACTGTGTGAAAAGAAGAACATTGTGATAAGTTATATTCATTTTATGGGTGAAAGTGTAAAAGGGCGTTTAACTACTGGTGAATGGATTGAAAATATAAACATAGCCTGGACTCCCACCGTTAAAAGTTAGATTAAAACCACAAAGTAATATGTTGTTTCCACCATTTAGTTTTTATAAATCTCGGTATGATTATGTATGAACGAGTTATTTCCCTTAACTTAATTTATCAAAATGTCTTGTGATCAGATTCTGACCAAACTTGTCCATTTGTTATTTTTATCATGATGTATTCTAAAGTGATTATTTCTATCATTTCAAATGTTGTTTAATAATAAAAATTTCATTACGATTATTTAATGTTGTGTAAAGTATGAGAGTCTCTCCTTATTATTGAAAGGTTTATGTTTGAATAATGAACTGGAATTTGGTATGTATATATAGGCTATATTCAGAAAATGAAGATCAAGTTTGAATTTGAGCTTTTTTCAACCTTTAGAAGCAGTCATTGCCCTTGCGCCAAAATGCTATTACTATCTTAGTTTTCAACCAATTTTGATTAAACTAAAAATGGATGTTATTGGACCTAAATCGAAAGATTTGAGAAAGTTTAGTTTACACGTGATTAAATTTAAGACATTTTCGTTGGGCGTATCTGGCTGTGGTCCACTATCTTTATTCTTTGTATTTTGGGAATTTTAATTTAAGTCAATCCTGACAGAAAATTTATAAAGTTGTAATTATAATTATTGAGGGTTATATTGAGGTTGTGTTATTTTAATGTTATATTATTAGTTGGTTTATATCATGGTTTTTAAATTTATAAAGTTCTGTATTATAATTATTGAGGGTTATATTGAGGTTGTGTTATTTTAATGTTTTATTATTAGTGGGTTTATATCATGGTTTTTAAATTCTGTATTATAATTATTGGGGATTACATTGATGTTGTGTTATTTTAATGTTTTATTATTAGTGGGTTTATATCATGGTAATTTAAATTTATAAAGTTCTGTATTATAATTATTGAGGGTTATATTGAGGTTGTGTTATTTTAATGTTTTATTATTAGTGGGTTTATATCATGGTAATTTAAATCTATAAAGTTCTATATTATAATTATTGAGGGATTATATTGGTGTTGTGTTATTTTAATGTTTTATTATAAGTGGGTTTATATCATGGAAATTTAAATTTGGTTCTATATTATAATTATTGGGGGGTTATATTGAGGTTGTGTTATTTTAATGTTTATTATCAGTGGGTTTATATCATGGTAATTTAAATTCATAAAGTTCTATATTATAATTATTGAGGGTCATATTTAGGTAGTGTTATTATAATGTTATATTATAAGTGGGTTTATATCATGGTAATTTAATCTAATAAAGCTAATATCTCGATTTTGTTTTTATCCGAGCTTGTTTTACATAAAAGAATCTTCTCCTAGAAGTAAATTGTTAAAGGGATTTAAACGTTTTACTGAAGATAGACTTTTGTGTCGTTTCTATCAGACAATAAACCGAGGCCCCGTGTTCAAGAGGCTGTTTACATAAAAAATCTCCTGACAGTTGGAAATTTCCGTCATTGCACACTTCATTGCGTTTGCCCGTCCTCATTAGCCCAATAGATACAGTACGTAAAACTCCATTTCATTGCATGTATACTAGTCATAGAGGTAGTAGAAACGATGAACCCACAGTCACATCTGATATAACCATAGAAATGTATAAGATTGGAAGTCTTAGTCTACTCATCGTCTATTGAACTTCTGTTTCAATTTATGGTTGACCTAGTTTCTCCTCTAGGACTAGTTGACATTAAGTGATATTGTTGCAGAGAGGCTGAATGTTCCGTTCGAATTAAATCGCGTTTATCATGGCTTTTAGATTAATATAGCTTCTTGCACAAACCGGAAGTTATGGGCATACCTTCAATTCGACGCATGCGTGCTAAGCATAAATCGTGTGTTATTATTCCCTATCTACATTTCTATGATATAATATACAAAAACACCAATCGTATATTCGGCGGCTAATCTCTAACAATAACCTCGTATCCAGATAGAAGAAAACCTTCCAAGATTATTGGGCGGAAGTAGAATACACGATAAAAAAAAATCCTGAGCTCATGCTAGTTACCACTCGTATCAACTTGTACATTATCTTTCGTAGACAGAAGAAGTCTGGTTGTCAGAAGGCTTTATCCGCTTTATCCGCCGGCCGTATATTGTCCGTAGAGAGAACGGCCCACATATTTACGATTGACAAAAACACATTCTGTAGACTGTGAAAATGACAGGTTTTGCAGATGATGAACTTGTGAGAAAGTATTTCATAATGAAAATGGTATCAGGTGTCTAGAGGAATAAACATACTCTGTCTAGCACAGCCCCCGCCATTACTATGAATGCGAGCTAACTGGGAACAGATCAAACACAATTGTAAAAACGATCTACTGTTCTCAGACGCTTATTAAAGGAACTCTTCACGAAAGACATGGTTATAGATACCTAGTCACCCGGATGATCTCCTAACGGATACCGAATCGGCAATTCTCCGCAGTTTCCATAAATCATAAGTTGCATAGGATCAATCTAAGTTAAAATATTCAAGCGGGATCCTTTTTTCAGAAAGGTGAAGAAGCCAAATTATTATTGAACATTTCAGCCAATCAAAAGACTTGTCTCACAATATTGGAAAATTTAAGGCTTTTACCAAAAATAATGTTTGAAATCACGTAATACCAATGATATCATCATACAAAATATCATGGTAATAACAAGCCTAGTCGTCTGTCTATAAAGTATAAAATGATTTAAAGTCACCTTGACGGTCAAACACCTGGGTTTTCAACTTGGGAACTGAGGGACATTTGGACATTCTACCAGGGACACCAACTGATCAATAGGTTTGAAAAAAATATGTTATAATTTGTATTATCTTGAAACACTAGTGTCCACTGCCTGCAACGACCACAATTTAAGTTTGTATTAAAATGAAAAATGCTGTGACTATGTCATGTATGATTTCGATGACAATTCAGGGGACACGGTTCTTCGCTTACGCGATAACGACCATTTGTGGACATTTGAGAAAACCAGTGTCATATCTGTGTCTTGAATATTCACCGAAAATATTTAGAGAAGTCTAATGCTTCTTTCCATTCTAAATTATGTTTTGGTTTCTCATATCTAAATAAAACTTACTGTCTGTGCAAGAATTTTTTTTTTGAATTTTTGCAATTATTTTTTTTTGAGAATTGGATTATCAACCTGACAATACTACTGTTAATCTTAGAATATCTTTACTTTGATAAAAAAAATATAATTTTTCTAAATCCTAGAAATTTCAACCCAAAAATGTCACCAATTTGACTGAAAATTTCCTCTGTAGACTAGAATATGTAAATTTAAAAATTTGAATTATTGAGTCGAGTTGTGTAGTTTATAATTAGATAATTTCACCAATTAAATAACACCTGACACAGAAAATAACAATCTAACACGACCAGTGAGTTAAACTGACTTTATAATTTATACGATTCAGCATTTTACTCGAACAAATCATCAGAATTGATTTTCCAATTAATTCAACGACCTAATAAAGTACCGTCATAGTGGTTTTTGAGCAAATTTAAAAACGGTTTGTCAAAGACAAGCTTTTAAGAGATCCTAGTTGAACATAGATGTATCTTTCATAACTGAATTCTACAGTAAGAACAATATTGTTACCTGTATCTTTCGTATTTACATCTGTATCTTCCCTATACAAACTAACCTTTACAAATAGAACAGTAACATCTGTAGACTTTCCTATACAAATAGAACAGTAACATCTGTAAACTAACCTTTACAAATAGAACAGTGACATCTGTAAACTTTCCTTTACAAATAGAACAGTAACATCTGTAAACTAACCTTTACAAATAGAACAGTGACATCTGTAAACTAACCTTTACAAATAGAAAGTAACATCTGTAAACTAACCTTTACAAATAGTACAGTAACATCTGTAAACTTTCCTTTACAAATAGAACAGTGACATCTGTAAACTTACCTTTACAAAGAGAACAGTAACATCTGTAAACTTACCTTTACAAATAAAACAGTGACATCTGTAAACTAACCTTTACAAATAGAACTGTGACATCTGTAAACTAACCTTTACAAATAGAAAGTAACATCTGTAAACTAACCTTTACAAATAGAAAAGTAACACCTGTAAACTAACCTTTACAAATAGAACAGTAACATCTGTAAACTTACCTTTACAAATAGAACAGTAACATCTGTAAACTTATCTTTACAAATAGAACAGTAATGTATGTAAACTTGTACATAACTTACCTATACAAATAGAGTAGTAACTTCTGTAAACTTGTACATAACTTACCTATACAAATAGAGTAGTAACGGCTGTAAACTTGTACATAACTTACCTATACAAAAAGAGAAGTAACGTCTGTAAACTTGTACATAACTTACCGATATAAACAGAACAGTAACGTCTCTAAATAACGTCGAAACCTGGGGCCTTATTCTCCAAACTTTAACTTACAATGATTTTAACATTCCAGTCATCTGATTGGTCAATCACTAAATTGATTTTTAATATAGCTTTATTGTCCAATCAGAATACTGTATTTCTTAAAATCTGGATTTTATCTTAATTAAGTTTTCTAGAATAAGGTCCCTGAACGAAAAGAAATACAGAGAAAGTCTCTTCAAACAATGTCATTATATCACTCCACGTTTCTCTTATTTTCTATATAAACTCACTCAAATCAGTTCTATACATTAAACTCTGTTACTCTGTCGAAATGGTGGTCTATTCTAGTTTGATGTTGGCAGTTGTTTTGCTGTATGTTGGTTCCTTACCAGTGGCCAGTTCAATAAAACTACCAGGTAATTTAAAATATCTATCACATAGAGCAGGATGTTATTTCTGTTCTTCAATGTGCTAGTATTACAAATGACGTCATATCGTTAGTATAAGCTCAGATGGTAGGCCTATCATGTTGTGTAAAATTATATTGTGTTTACTGCCTAGGCCATCAAATGTCTGGGGGGTTTTTATCTGTCAGTTTTTAAATGAAACCTGTTGAATCGCATCAGTGTAAGTGTAATCACATAGATGTAAACAAATCCCAATTAGAATTTTTTTTTTGACGTCCGATAAATCTAATGTAATCAATGTATTCTTTTTCGTTTGGGAATGAAATATTCGCGAAAAATCTGAACCGATGCAATACATTCTTGTAAATTATCTTCCATTTGAAAGATTTACTGTAAAGCAAGGCAATTCAGTTTGGAGTTTATTTCATTCATTGTTCGTTTGACGAACATAATTCTGACGCAAGTTGAATACGTAATAAATCAAATAAAACCTGCATAGTTTCGCATTCGTTTAACGTACATAATTCTGACGTACGTATGTGTGACCACGGCCTTAGTCATAATACATTAACACACGCTTTAAGTTCCATATCTCTACACACATAGGAAAATGTTTTGTTAAAATGTTTTTAATCACGTTTGTAGTCTTTCGGTGGTTGTCGATCGCTCTGCTCCTGTCTCAACAGCGCATCGTGTGTCTGGCATCGACTAAAACTGCATCTAATGTTAACTGCTCAAGGATATAGATAGATAGAGTCACATAATTTCATTTTATATTTTCGAATATCAAATCTCCAAATGACTTGTTTGAAATGCGGGAAAATGGGGGATGTCTGTGGATTACAGACACAAAAACAATTATTTACATTCATTTAAACCGGTCGTTCCCAACATGGGAGCCATGAGGTGTTTGTCAGGGGGCCATGGCGCATAAGGATATATATAACTTTTTCTCTAGCACAACTTTTATTTAACTATAATTTGTTGTGTAAGGTCTGTAGTTGCTTGTGTTCAAATACATCTGACCTATTTTGCCCGGGTTTGGAATAGAATAGGGGGTCATGGCTCTGGAGGGAGTTCCGGGAATTTAGGCCACAGCCGGAAAAAGGTTGGGAACCACTGATTTAAACGTTACTTATAAATATCATACAATTATTAGGGTCTGCACGAATCAGATGTTCTTGACCTGTTCCAGATGTTCTCGAGTAAGCTTTGAGTAATTCTGGAATTGTTCTGGACAGGAAGTGGAGAGTTCTGTACGGAACTAATATCTGAGTAGTTCTAGACAGGTTCTGAACATAAAATAAATGCAATCACTGCATTAAAACACGATTGCAACAGTTGCCGCCATCTTGACTTCGTCACTGTTCCAGCTGTACCACATCGCTAGTTGGGACAGAAAATCTTTGTCCGGAACAGTGTTTCAGTTCATTCAAAAATAGTTCCGAAAGTTCTGGCTGTTCTGGACTATGATTCGTTCAGACTGACTATCTCCACTATTTACCGTAACAAACTCTTTGTTTCAGATTGCTACAAAAGAACAAATTTAACACTTGTAGATATACCTCCCATTAATGGTATAAAGAATCTGACTGAAGCTCAATGTACCGGACTCTGTCAAACAAGGGAAGAATGTCAAGTCAGTGGTGTCAACCCATTTGACCAAACATGTTATCTTGTTCCTCTACCAGTCATATTCCTGGCATATAACATGAACGCGGAGGTATGTGTTGCTAAATGTACGATGATGAAAGAATGTAAGACTATCAGTCATTCCGACAATGTCTGTAGCTTATATAACGTTCCATTGAACCAGATGCCGGATGGTACCGTAACGGAGACCCCCTGGATGGAAAAAACAATGAATGATTGGTATTTACTTGCAGAGAAAACATGTTCTAATGCTCTGTAGTGAACACCTATAGATGTATTGATGTTGATCTAAAATGAAATATTAAAAATATATTCTGAGTGTTATATTCAATATGTTTGGAAAAATATGACATGGACAAAACGTCTAGTCATTCGGATGGGACAATAAACCGAGGCCCCGTGATCTACAGGCTGTGCACGTTAAAGATCCGTCAACGGTTCGAAATCGAAAGTAAGAGTAGGCTAATGCCGCTGTCTTGGTAAAATTTCCCTCATAACTTACTGCATGGCGTTTGTCCACATAGGCGTATGGGCCGGGCCGGGCCGGCCCCCCCCCCCCCTCAGTGATTTTCATGAAGAAAAGTCGTTCGGAAATGATGTGATCAGGCAGATGGCGAGAAGTTTTTGGAATTAGGGGTTGGGTGGGGGTCGACTTGTCAGGCATATATATTTTGTTGTCGGGCAAGTTAGCATTAGTTGTCGGGCAAATTGGCTTCAGAACAGCTCTACCTCCAAGGACCAAGGTGCTCTCTCCTCGTCGCGTATATTAATATGATGTAACAGGCCATTCAGATTCAGAAGGCCAAACCAAACTAGACCCCAAACAACTTATCTCTTTTGAGAATATATATTTAAATATTTCCACTCACACTGTATTTGTCTTATTGAACCCTGCGACAAGAATCGCATTCAAATTCACGTAAACTACAGTGGATCACGAGCTCTCATTCTAGAGCGCGTCGGAATACAATAACAGAACCTTCACGACGCTTACAAATTGCACTCAAAGATTGTACGTTGCCTTAAAGTCACAGGTCCAAATAAAGTGATTCCGTTACACAAAATATACACAAAGTTAATTTTTTCAATTTTACCTTGTTTGAATTAATTATAATGTATTTTTACAATGATAAGGCTAGCGCTAAAAGCCTTTTCGCTCTGTATTGACGTCATGTTGTTGTTGTTGCTAGGCGCCATTTTGATTCATTATCGACGGCTTTTTTTCCAATGGTCACATGACAAAACTTGGTTTTTTTTACATTTTGTGAAAATGGTGTTAAGATTTCTTTATTAATATTTTGAATAATCAAAAAAATAATAGAACTAAAAGTTATTTTTTGTAAAAATTATCTTTTCAATAAAATTGAGACGGAATGTTTGGGACTATTTTCTTACAGCGTATACATACTACTAACGCAGTATGGCTGCTGCTAAATTTCAACCAGCGGAATTTCTTAATTTCAAAATAGCAGAATTCGGTGGGAAACTTCTAAAAAAGACAGTGGAAATATAAGCAATGAACGATGGACCCACTGCAGTTACGGTGATATGAATACATTGGTCAAGGTTCCAAATTTATCATGACTGCCTTCGGCAGCTCATTCAATTTGGCACCTTGCCCAATGTATTCATATCACCGTAACTGCAGTGGGTCCATCGTTCATTGCTTAATTGAACCTTTGAAACAGAAATAACAAGCTACATAATAAAATACACTTAACACATTTTAAACATAAAGGGAGATAACTTGTTAATTGTTGTCTTAAGCTAGGTTTTGGTATATTGTTGATAAGCAATTGATCTCCAATTACCATGAATTCGAATAGATTCCGTATCAACTCCAATTGAATGCGCAAACGTCGTACAGCCACCCCTCCTTTTAAGCTAGGTAGCGAATATAAAGCTGGATTATAACCAAGTATCTTAAAGTGATACAACCTCTTAGAATGAACAAAAAAAATAAGTTCTCAAACTTGGTCAATAAAAGTATAATATATTCATCAACGGTGTAAAAAGTTTACAAACAGAATCCAATAAACCCCAAAAATTATGTAAAACTCCATAAAATTACAGGTTATAATTAAAAAAAAAGCTTAAAATTTGATTAAGCGTTTTTCAATTAATATATATAAACATAGTTTTCTGGATTTATCAGATTATTTAGGTAATCTGTTGTAAAGTTATGCCACTAGGTAAGTCCCCTGATGAATATATACTCCTATTGACCAAGTTTGAACATTTAGATTTTTTGTTCATTATAAGAGTAGTATTCCTTTAAGCAAAAGCTTAAAAATTTTAAAACAACGTGATAAGTAAAAGGGAGTAAGCAGGCATTGCCACCTGGGTAAACGAATACAGGGGAATCAGACTCTGCTGGGATTGTAGTAAACATAATATGTAAAGCAGGAACTGAACCTAAGATATTATTAGGCATGGCACTAAATAGAATTATAACAGATTTTTCCTAGCATCAGGCAATTAATAATAGCATCTCTTTTAGATTCTTTTATTGATCAATTATCTCTATGCAGGAAAACTGCGATCAAACCCAACACGTCGTTTTAAAATATAACCACCATCCTTACGAGGATGTTTGTAGAGTGGAGGTAGCTAGTATATCACAAATTTAGTTTCTCTTCGTTGTTTATGATAAGATAATCAATATTAATTTAAAACATCTGGAATAGAGAATAGCATATTAACACTATTACTCAGTAAAATCAGGTTTCTAGTTCATGACATTCTGCGTTTTAGCATTCTACAAAATTTATAATTTGACATCAAAATTGATTTTTAAATTAATTCAATGAGTTGCTAGAAATATAGTCAGGTCACTGAATGTTTAGATAATATATGTATTAATATATGATAATAATATGCTTTTCAAACCAATATATTCCTTCCTTGTAACTTCTTTAAACTTGTACATAACTTACCTTATAAATAGAGTAGTAACGTCTGTAAACTTGTACATAACTAACCTATACAAATAGAGTAGTAACGACTGTAAACTTGTACATTACTTACCTATACCAATAGAGCAGTAACGTTTGTAAACTTCTACATAACTTACCTATACAAATAGAGTAGTAACTTCTATAAACTTGTACATAACTTACCTATACAAATAGAGTAGTAACGTCTGTAAACTTGTACATTACTTACCTATACCAATAGTGTAGTAACGTCTGTAAACTTGTACAAAATTTACCTATACAAATAGAGTAGTAACGACTATAAACTTGTACATAACTAACCTATACAAATAGAGAAGTTACGACTGTAAACTTGTACATAACTTACATATACAAATAGAGAAGTAACGTCTGTAAAATTGTACATAACTTACCTATACAAATAGAATAGTAACGACTTAAAACTTACCTTATAAATAGAGTAGTAACGTCTGTAAACTTGTACATAACTTACCTACACAAATAGAGTAGTAACGTTTGTTAACTTGTACATAACTTACCTTATAAATAGAGTAGTAACGTCTGTAAAATTGTACATAACTTACCTATACAAATAGAGAAGTAATGTCTGTAAACTTGTATATAACTTACCTATACAAATAGAATAGTAACGTCTGTAACCTTGTACATAACTTACCTTTACAAATAGAGTAGTAACGTCTGTAAACTTGTACATAACTTACCTATACAAATAGAGTAGTAACGTCTGTAAACTTGTACATAGCTTACTTATAAAAATAGAGAAGTAACGTCTGTAAACTTGTACATAACGTACCTATACAAATAGAGAAGTAATGTCTGTAAACTTGTATATAACTTACCTATACAAATAGAGTAGTAACGTCTTCAAACTTGTACGTAATTTACCTATACAAATAAAGAAGTAATGTCTGTAAACTTGTATATTACTTACCTATACAAATAGAGTAGTAACGTGTGTTAACTTGTACATAACTTACCTATAAAAAATAGTAGTAACATCTGTAAACTTGTACATAACTTACCTATACAAATATAGCAGTAACGTCTGTAAACTTGTACATATCTTACCTATACAAATATAGCAGTAATATTTCTAAATTTGTACATATTCAAATAGATTAGTAACGTCTGTAAAATTGTACATAACTTACCTATAAAATAGAGTAGTAACGTCTGTAATCTTGTATATTACTTACCTATACAAATAGAGTAGTAACGTCTGTAAAATTGTACATAACTTACCTATACAAATAGAGTAGTAATGTCTGAAAACTTGTTCATAACTTACCTATACTAATAGAGTAGTAACGTCTGTAAATTTGTACATAACTAACCTATACAAACGGAGCAGTAACGTCTTTAAACTTGTACATTACTTACCTATAGAAGTAGAGTAGTAACGTCTGTAAAGTTGTACATAACTTACCTAAACAATTACGGTAGTAACGTCTGTAAACTGATACAGAACTAACCTATACAAATAGAGTAGTAACGTCTGCAAAGTTGTACATAACTTACCTATACAAATAGAGTAGTAACATCTGAAAATTTGTACATAACTGACCTATACAAATAGAGTAGTAATGTCTGAAAAATTGTACATAACTTAATTATACAAATAGATTTGTAACGTCTGTAAATATGTACATAACTTACCTATACATATAGAGTAGCAACGTCTGTAAACTTGTACATATTTTATCTATACACTTGTACAAATGGAGTAGTAACATCTGTAAATTTGTACATAACTGACCTATACAAATAGAGTAGTAACGTCTGTAAAGTTGTACATAACTGACCTATACAAATAGAGTAGTAATGTCTGAAAAATTGTACATAACTTAATTATACAAATAGATTTGTAACGTCTGTAAATATGTTCATAACTTACCTATACAAATAGAGTAGTAAAAACTGTAAACTTGTACATAACTTACCTATACAAATAGAGTAGTAACGTCTGTAAACTTGTACATAACATACCTATACAAATAAAGTAGTAACGTCTGTAAACTTGTACATTACTTAACTACCTATACAAATATAGTTGTAACGACTGTAAACTTGTACATATTTTACCTATACAAATAAAGTAGTAGCATCTGTAAACTTGTACGTAACTTACCTATACAAATAGAGTAGTAACGTTTGTAAACTTGTACATAACTCATTTATAAAAATATAGTAGTAACGCATGTAAACTTGTACATAACTTACCTATACATATAGAGTAGTAGCGTCTGTAAACTTGTACATAACTTACCTATACATATATAGTAGTAACGTCTGTAAACTTGTACATAACTTACCTATACCAATAGAGCAGTAACGTCTGTAAACTTGTACATAACTTACCTAAACAAATAGAGTAGTAACGACTGTAAACTTGTACATAACTTACCTATACAGGTAGAGTAGTAACGTCTATAAATTTGTACATAACTTACCTATATAATAGTGTAGTAACGTCTGTAAACTTGTACATTACTTACCTATACCAATAGTGTAGTAACGACTGTAAACTTGTACATTACTTACCTATACAAATAGAGTAGTAACGTCTGTAAACTTGTACATTACTTACCTATACCAATAGTGTAGTAACGTCTGTAAACTTGTACATTACTTACCTATACCAATAGAGCAGTAACGTCTGTAAACTTGTACATAACTTACCTAAACAAATAGAGTAGTAACGACTGTAAACTTGTACATAACTTACCTATACAGGTAGAGTAGTAACGTCTATAAATTTGTACATAACTTACCTATACAAATAGTGTAGTAACGTCTGTAAACTTGTACATTACTTACCTATACAAATAGTGTAGTAACGACTGTAAACTTGTACATAACTTACCTATACAAATAGAGTAGTAACGTCTGTAAACTTGTACATTACTTACCTATACCAATAGTGTAGTAACGTCTGTAAACTTGTACATTACTTACCTATACCAATAGAGCAGTAACGTTTGTAAACTTGTACATAACTTACCTAAACAAATAGAGTAGTAACGACTGTAAACTTGTACATAACTTACCTATACAGGTAGAGTAGTAACGTCTATAAATTTGTACATAACTTACCGCTAGAACAGCAGATAAATTACAACAGACTCTTTTTTTGTTAGTTGTAATTAATATGTATTTGGAACTATTTATTAAGGCTTATATTTCTTTGCCACGCAATTTTACGTGGTAAATAGCCACTGCCATTATGGAGGGGTATCGTTGCCAAAACTGTGTTCAAAGTCAAGATTGCAAAGTCAAAAATTCATATTTCCACATGTCACGTTTTACAAAATTCATTCTCTACAAAATCAAAATGTCGCAATTTGAATTGCAAAGTAAAGAATTACTCATTTCAGTTTTCAAGATTATCATTTATAACAATGAAAACGCCAACTTTAATTCGTTTTCTAACGATCTGAACTTCTGCATTTTGCATCAATAACATTACCAACTGTGACTTCTTGACATTGCATTCTCGACATCTGTAAACTCGACTTGTGTATTCTTGAACGTTTACCATATAAGGTTCCGTGACTTACTTCATTAGCATATTACGGAAATCCACGGAAGTTATAAAAGGTGACGTAAAACCTTCATTAGCATATTACGGAAATTCCCGTAATCTTACACCGGGCTGAATTTAGAGTACAGATTCAACTAGCACACAGATTCGAATCGATTTGTCTCAGCATACACATTCGCGGCAAATCGACCCAATATAAAAAGTTCATTATTTTAACTTAATTATCGCTAAAATAACTTGAATTTTTATGAGAAAAGCTGACATAAGTGTTCTTTCAATTTCGCAAATACTTATAAGGCTACCTCGCCTACCTACTCTTTGTACGGTGGCTCATTTAAACCACATACTCTTTTTCATGGAAAGTGGACCTAACAAAAATTAAACAACAATTTAAAAGGCTTAGCCGTCAGAGAAACGTTTTGAAATTTTTACACTACTATTTCTGATATTCCTTCAAATATGAAGTCAGCAAGTTGCTGTCTCACTTACTTCATTTATGGCGGACCATTAAAGACACACTACAATAGACTTATCTGAGAATATTACGCAAAGTTTACGGTCAATTTTGTAGGCTTAGCCGTCATAGAAACTTTTTGCAATTCATACTATGTAATCTCACACCAGTCCTCATTCATTCGAAATATCCAATCAGCAAGTTACTGTCTTGCTAACTTTATATACGGTGGCTCATTAAAGACATTCTACAATCGACATATCTGAGAATATTACGCCGTCGTAGAAACTTTTTGAACTTCATACCCTACTATTTCACACTATTCCCGATTTCAAATATGAAGTCAGCAAGTTGCTGTCATGCTAACTTTATGTACGATGGCTGTTTAAAGACATACTACGGTACATAAAGTTAGCAAGACAGCAACTTGCTGATTGGATATTTCAAATGAGGACCGAAAAATTTCAGATTTCCGCTTTATTCGAACTGAATTCATTTTTGAACTACGAAATAAAAACCCGATGCATCATTAAACTTGAAGGCTTGATGCACTTCGTTGTCGGTCGACAGAAATCATTGCAAGTTGCAACAAGACTAACAACACGCCTTTAAAATTCAACGTCATGATGATGGTATAAAAACGTTTGACGGCCTAATTTCTCGATTCTGGTCGATTTTTCAAACCCTTGGCCGTTCAAAAATGTTTGGCCGAAAAGGCAAAAGTTGGCCACAACAGGCATGAAGAAACAACTGACTTTTGCATCAGAATGCAAATTTATGGCGCCTCCGCTAGCTCCCCCAACTGAAAAGCGCGTGTACGCCCCCTTTACTTTGTCTTTGGGAGAATATGAAATCAAAAGTTAATGTCTAACCCATTAACGTGTACAATAAAACATACATGGTCCACCTCAAAAACCGTTAAATTAGTACAATTTATTAAATCTATGTTTTTAAGACAAAAAAAGGTCAAAAAAAATTTTGCTTCAGTTCGCTCGGCCAAGATTTTATGTTACGCCCCCCCCCCCCCCCTTTCCAAAGACCCAGATCCGCCCCTGCTAGTTCCGCTTGCAGGCTGTAAGCACCCCCCCCCCCCCCCCATTTAAAGACCAGGCTACGGGCCTGCCTTATAAGTATTTGCGAAATTTAAAGAACACTTATGTCAGCTTTTCTCATAAAAATTCAAGTTATTTTAGCGATAATTAAGTTAAAATAATGAACTTTTTATATTGGGTCGATTTGCCGCGAATGTGTATGCTGAGACAAATCGATTCGAATCTGTGTGCTAGTTGAATCTGTACTCTAACTTCAGCCCGGTGTAAGATTACGGGAATTTCCGTAATATGCTAATGAAGGTTTACGTCACCTTTTATAACTTTCGTGGATTTCCGTAATATGCTAATGAAGTAAGTCACGGAACCTTATATGGTAAACGTTCAAGAATACACAAGTCGAGTTTACAGATGTCGAGAATGCAAAGTCAAGAAGTCACAGTTGGTAATGTTATTGATGCAAAATGCAGAAGTTCAGATCGTTAGAAAACGAATTAAAGTTGGCGTTTTCATTGTTATAAATGATACTCTTGAAAACTGAAATGAGTAATTCTTTACTTTGCAATTCAAATTGCGACATTTTGATTTTGTAGAGAATGAATTTTGTAAAACGTGACATGTGGAAATATGAATTTTTGACTTTGCAATCTTGACTTTGAACACAGTTTTGGCAACGATACCCCTCCATACTGCCTTACTACAATGTATATTGTTTCACATGAAAATGCTAACGTGATATAATAACTACAGAGCAAGCTTTTACAATAATCATGCCATAATTATCTCATGTTCTATATAAACTCACTGAAATCAGTTCTATACATTTAACACTGTTACACTGGTCGATGGTGGTCTATTCTAGTTTGATGTTGGCTGTTGTTTTGCTGTACGTTGGTTCATTACCAGTGGCCAGTTCCTTAGAACTACCAGGTAATTTAAAATATTTATCGTTCTTCACCTGGTATCAATGGCGTCATAAAGGTCGTAAAAACTGAATGCGGACCCGGACACGATTCGTTTCAAATGCTTTCAAGAATTGTGACCTGCTTAGAGTGTTTACGAGCAATTGTGGACGGACCGGCGGACATGGGTGACGACAATATACGCTCCACATTTGATGTGTACGTGTATAAAATAAATACGATTATCTTGATAATTTTCTTAATTTCGGTATGCATTTCCATTTTCTGGCTAACCAGTTTTGAGAGCTAGATGTGCTTGAAAATCACGTTTATGGCAGTCACGCTGTCCTGGAAAAATATTAGCCCATGTAGGTGCAGAAAAGCAGGACGTAAAACTCCATTTCATTTTAAGTTTTTTCAAAATTTTCTGGGAGAGGACCCATTAAGACCCCAACGCTTTGGGTCGTGCTTTGCCCGACACACCTAAGTGGGCCGGTCACTGGAAAAAAGCCATGGCCGCTTCACGGCCCCAGTCCGCCCCTGATGCAGATCACTGTCACTGATATACCGGAAGCTACTATTGATATCTATGCAGATCACTCGTACAACTTCTTTAAGAAAAACATTTTTATGCCTATAAACTTCTTTTAATTATTTCGATATAAAGATTCATTCAGGTTAACTTCTCAAACGATAGTTTAACTTATCCTCATTCTGTAACCGTTCACAATACGATCACGGTGGACCGTATGACTTATCCTATGAAGCAGCAAAATACAAAATGTTGATAGGTTGACAGCGAGTGGATATTTCTAGAGTTCAATTGATTTCTGGCGATGTATTAACTCAAAGTCAAAAATAGAGTGAAAAAAGTAATTATTTGGAAGAATGAAGAAATTAACCCGAAAGTATCGAGTCTACATAATATAATAAATTCGTCATACACCTCCTCGTCGGTGAATGCGAATTTAACCCCACGGTTGTTCACAGCTTGGGCTATTCAAGTTCAAGCAGACTTATCTCGCCAAGACATTGTTCGATGGAAACAAATCTGGCATTCCTACGATCGGTGGACTTGGGACAGGCTGTGAACGACCTCGGAGGATTAACCCCGCATTCGCCTCCCCGTCATATTTAACTTATAATGTAAGATATTCTTAAGTTAAATGAATACAACCTCTTAGAAAAATCCAAATTTTCAAACGTGGTCAATAGGAGTATTATTATATTCATAATATAATACAATACATTTTCAATAATAACCTGTAATTGTGTGGCAAATTACATAGTATTATGGGTTTATTTGATTCTGTTTGTATACTTGGGAAACCGTTGATGAACATATTCATATATATACATTCTGATCAACAGAGAAATTCTACCTATACGGAGCTAGGAAAGATGCGAAGTTTCGTATGATATTCTTATTGACCAAGTTTTAGAACTTAATTTTTTAGTCATTATTTGTTATTATACAGTTTATAGAAAAGCATCACCCAAAACAAAAAACCGTGCGGCCAAAACTGAATCGTCTCTCCAGAGATATTATTTACCATGCAAACAGCCATGCAACTGACAACTGACCTGGCTAAAAATAACATTTTTTGTTTCAGATTGCTATAAAGAAGTAAAAAAGACATTTGTGGGTATTAGGCGCACGGAAAGTCCTAGTATAGAGTATTCGGACAAACTGGCATGTTCC
Organism: Lottia scabra; assembly: GCA_029955415.1. Lineage (NCBI taxonomy): Eukaryota > Metazoa > Mollusca > Gastropoda > Lottiidae > Lottia > Lottia scabra. The sequence continues at coordinate 6,639,748 of JARJEI010000003.1, read as the reverse complement.
AATTTATGTTTACAAGATGAAGAATGTGGATTCGGTTACGTGGACGTAGACGTCTTCAAAACATGTTATCATCTTTTAAAACCTGTTATCTACATATCCGTCAAACTGACTATCCGTCAAACTAAGCAGGCCCTTAGTAACCGGGGGGGGGGGGGGGGGGGGGGGGGCATTTGGGCAAGATAAAACAAGAAGTTACTGGTATGTTGTTAGGGCCAGTAAAATAAAAATTGCTTTATATATGCAGGAACAACATTGAATTCAGTACCACCACTCTTCAGAGTGAGTTTTTGCAAAATTTGCCCTCCCCACCCCACCCCCAATGTGAAATTGCTTCCTACGGGCCTGATGAGGCTATACAGACGAACATGGGTTGTTTGCATCACTCTACCTGCCTTGACCAGAGAACAGGGGCCGCTGTGGCTCAGTGAGTTAGACGCTTGCACACTAACCTGAAGGTCCAGGGTTCAATCCCGGCATGGGTCGAGATGATACCTTCGGATTTGTCAACCCTATTTCCCCTGTCAGTGATGCAAGTCAGAGGGGCTGACATGGAAAAGCGTCTAGTCGTCGATGGGACAATAAACCGATGCCTCGTGTGCTATTGGCTGTGCACGTGAAAGATCCATCGAGTATCGACAGTTGGAAATCGAAAATAAGTGCAGGCTAATGCCGCTGTCCTGGCAAAATTTCCCACATAGCACACTGCATGGCGTTTGACCGTCCTCAATTAGCCCATATAGTTGCAGAAAAGTAGGACGTAAAACTCCATTCATTTCATTTCATTTCCAGTATCTCACTACGCTACTAGTAAAGGAAATGGTATTAAAGCAAGCATTAATAAGAAATTTTTATTCACATAATAATTAATATATTCCATGATATTTCCAGCACCATTGGATATCTTGATTTCTGAAGAAAAAAACAAGAGTCTTTATTAATTGGTTCCAAGGACACAATGTGGGGCCACAATAAACCCTGCTGTATGCTAAATATAAACAAAATGTGGACTCTCTGAAAAAATATTGATTTGACAAACATTAAAGGGATTGTAAAGTGATTTGACAAACTTTGTATGTGTATCAGGGACACTGATAGTATCAATTTGCCCCATTCCAATTTTTTTGAAATCGTTGAAAGGGATGCTAGGTTGACAAACCTTATTATTTGCTATGTTAACTCTCTAGAGGGTGGTTGGAAACACCACGTTGAAGAGTGACATCATGTGTTTTCATTATTAGAAGTAATAAACTTACCTAAACATGAAAATTTATTTTTCTTTCACTATGTGAGGTTTATAATCCGGTTTCACTGCCTCGGCCAGTTCCTCTGCATACATATCTAGTCTCTGGGTCATCTTAACACAAATACAATAATATAGTATAACCAAGATATATTTCTACAAATCCGGGTACTATTCTAAGCAAACACAAGCATATATTAACTCTAAGTCTTTACTATAAAACCAGATTCATTATAATGTATAGTTTCCATTCTGTTCCTTCATTCTGTTCCCTTTATTCCATCCCTGTTAGTTAACCCCTGTAAATTGTAAACTATTTCTACTCACCCTGAATCCCCATCTGTCTTTCATTTGTCGACATAAATTCAGATCCATTTCCGCTATTATCAACCCATCTCTAGTTCTTGATAACCCCTGAAAATATCAACATCAAACATTAACCCCTGTAAATATCGGGTGGGCCTAAAGTAATGTCCCAACTTTTGACCTTCACTATTTTCCAAAGCATTTACTCAAATGGACTGAAATTTTGCATATGATTAGTTTATTATATTATCTACCTCTGGTGCAAGTTTGAATGATATAGCATCATTAACCTTTACATGGCATACAAAACTAAATCAGAGGTCGAAAAAAACAATGCCGGACAGAGTCTTCTGAAATCATCCTCATGTGCATGGTGCCATGGTGTCACCTGTCAATCAAGCGTCATATGGGATGTTCGTGGGTTTGAGGCGGCAAAGAATGAACGATAACTCCAGTGTTTTCCAGGAAATTCTCTTACTATACGTCTTCCTCTCCATCCTTTCTCAACAAAACATGTTTTAATAAAATCATCCTGATCAGCACTACTGTAAACCATGTTGTTAGCTAGGGGTATAAAATCTAGCTGGGAAGTTTGTTTTAACATCATCTAGGCCCTCTGTCTAGACATTTTGGCAACTCAAACCCACGAACATCCCATATGACACTTGATTAACAGCTGACACCATGGCACCATGCACATGCAGGAATGATTTCAGAAGACTCTGTCCGGCATTGTTTTTTTCGACCTCTGCTTTAGTTTTGTATGCCATGTAAAGGTTAATGATGCTACAGTGCCTCGACTAACACTGTGACTAGGCGGCAGCGCTGCCGCCCAGTGGCGGTATTCTGCCGCCCAGTAAACACAAAAGTCAGTCCCGGTCGGCAGTCCTATATTGTTAAAATATCGGTAGCAATCGAAATTCTAAATATAAGTAACATAACAACAGAAATAAGAATAATATGTTGTTTCGGAATAATTCTTCTGTTGTTTTTTTCACCGTGTTTAGTTTCAAATAAATATCAAATATCGCCGCATTTCATAGAGACTATTTGATGTCTGTTTCACTGATTGCATTTCCGGTGATCTAGTTTTCAACTTCGCCTGTTCAATTAACTGCCGCCCAGTAACAATTCCTTAGACGAGGCACTGTGATGCTATATCATTCAAACTTGCACCAGAGGTAGATAATATAATAAACTAATCATATGCAAAATTTCAGTCCATTTGAGTAAATGCTTTGGAAAATAGTGAAGGTCAAAAGTTGGGACATTACTTTAGGCCCACCCGATATAAACCCTTTAACATAAACCCTGTAAATATTAACCCTTTAAACATTAACCTCAAACATTAACCCTTTAAATATAAACCCCTGAAAATATCAACATCAAACATGAACCCCTGTAAATATTAACCCTTTAAACATTAACCCCTGTAAACATTAACCCCTGTAAATATTGACCCCTGTAAATATTGACCCCTGTAAATATTAACCCTTTAAACATTAACCCCTGTAAATATTGACCCCTGTAAATATTAACCCTTTAAACATTAACCCCTGTAAATATTGACCCCTGTAAATATTAACCCTTTAAACATTAACCCCTGTAAATATTGACCCCTGTAAATATTGACCCCTGTATTATTAACCCTTTAAACATTAACCCCTGTAAATATTGACCCCTGTAAATATTAACCCTTTAAACATTAACCCCTGTAAATATTGACCCCTGTAAATATTAACCCTTTAAACATTAACCCCTGTAAATATTAACCCTTTAAACATTAACCCCTGTAAATATTGACCCCTGTAAATATTAACCCTTTAAACATTAACCCCTGAAAATATCTACCTCAAACATTAACCCCTGTAAATATTAACCCTTTAAACATTAACCCATCTCTAGTTCTTGATAACCCATGTAAATATTAACCCTTTAAATATTAACCCTGTAAATATTAACCCTTTAAACATTAACCCCTGTAAATATAAACCCTATAAATATTAACCCTTTAAACCCCACTCCGCTCCGCAGCCCCTGAACTTACCGGAGTTCGACTCCCATCAGGTCCAGCAAAATAACTTGAACCATAAAAATGGCCGAAATCTTTATGAGCTGGTTTGCCATCTGCTGATGTGAATTCATTTGGAAACTCTTCCTGAAATTTTAAAAGATCTCAGATAAACAAAATGAAATTGAGTTTTACATCCTAATTTTCTGCACCTGTTTGTGTGAAGTGCCCTTGCTACATCAGGCATTCTCAAATAGCAACAAGCATGCCAAATCTAGCCCGCGACGCCCTCAAATGTGACTCCTTCCGTCTTAACAATCCTCTCCCTATGTTAACTAAGCTCTATTTGACCTTTATAATCCATGGCCCTTTATAAAAATTAATTGAGAAGGCCTGACATGCATACACTAGAAAATTATAAGTAATAAGTGACGTAAAGCAAAAATTAAATATCAAAAGACATGCAATGGTTACAAAATGATTGCCTTGCATCCAATAATAACAGACAAGGGGAAATAACTCACTGTGCCTACTCTGTTTATACCACAAGTAAAATAACCATTAGCTATAGCTGCATTTCGTGCCTCAATTGGCCATAAAGGTTCACTAAAAAGGATCAAGGTTTTGAAACTTGTGAAATGATAAAAGACATATCATAAATAAAAGTTCATTATATCATTTCCTAATTTTATGATATTATGAACAAGGGCATGGAATAAGGGAGGAAAGTGGGCTGACATGGAAAAAAATGTCTAGTCGTTAGGATGGGTCAATAAACCTAAGTCCCATTTGCTACAGCCAATGATCCCTGGAAATCGCAAATAAGAGCACTAGGACAAGAACCCCCTATGAAATAAATATGGTAGGACAAATGCCCCTTGCTATGAATTATGTTTTGAAAGAGGAATATATGCATTAAGAAAAAAGTCATCAAAGTCTTGAGTATGGAGATGGACATAGATTATTATTACTTGTACATACCTTAAAAGTTATTAAAGAGATTGTAAAGATGTTTTCTAAACTTTGTATGTGTATCGGGGACACTGATAGCATCAATTTACACCATTCCAATTTTCATTACGACGTCTGTGGTTCTTGCAATTCTACTAAAACTAACATGTTTTATGCTACTATTGATATCTATGTAGATCACTGTCAGTGACGTCATAAAATGCGTTAGTTTTAGTGGAATTGCAAGAACCACAGACGTCAGAATGGAAATCAGTTTCCCCGATACACATACAAAGTTTAGAATATTATTTTACAATCCTTTAAAATCTTGAGTATGGAGATAAAATGATTATTAGTACTTGTACATACCTTAAAGCCCCGACCGTTGCTGACGGATTAAAAACGATTTCTGCTCCGTTGACACCGTACATCATCCAGTTTGGAGGGTGATGACGACCATAACATATATTGATAGCAATACGACCTGAAACCAGAAACAAACAAACCATCAATTTTATTTAAAGCGATACTACGTCTTAGAATGAAGAAAAAAAATTAAATTCTCAAACTTGGTCAATAAGAGTATATATTCATCAACGATGTCCAAAGTATACAAACAGAATCAAATAAACCAATAAAACTATGTTATTTTCCATACAATTACAAGTTATTATTGAAAATTGCTTAAAATTTGAGTAAGTGTTTTTTAATTATTGTATATAAACATAGTTTTCTGAATTTATCAGATTATTTAGGTAATTTATTGTATAGAGCAAAAGAAGATACCACTCTCTGAAGAATGTGATTGGCTGAACTATAATTTATGGTGACTACTGTATTACTGTATAGTATACGAGGTTATCTAGTCACTAGTCAGTTCCAAAGCAAATACGAGACTTGTTGATAGTTCTACTTACCAAATTGAGTCTGAAAGACTGGATGACCTGTATTACCTTCCAGATAATATGTTGACTGAAATGAACAGAAACACACACAATTCTTTCAAATTCAAGTACAAACAATCTAAACAGCAAACAAAACCCAAATCTAACTCACAGATTGGAAATACACTAGATCAATCCTAACTGTAAAACAAATCTTGAAATTTATGTAAACACATTGGCAATATATTAGTAGAAACTATTGAACGTTTCATATGAAGAAGTATATCAATAAATGAGTAAATACCCTGTATAGAGCCAAGACAACTCTCAATGTAAATCAAATCTCGAAATTCTTGTAAACACATTGGCAATACATTGATAGCAGCTAATAAACTTTTCATTTAAAGAAGTATATCAATCAATGAGTAAGTATTTCATAACTAAAAGGTGTATCAGGTGTCTAGAAGAGTAAGCATACCCTGAATAACATGGCTGGACAATCGTACCTACCTCATTAAAATCTCCGACTCTAGGTATGTGATTCTTGCGTGATTTACCAATTACCTCCCCTGTATTTGATATCACCACTGAAATAAAGCCGTAACAATGGTATGTCAATGGTATACACCCTAACGGAGGTAACTCTATTTAACGAGTGACAGAAGTTTAAGGGCAGTGGTTAGCGCATTGTTCTTTACAAACATGACGTCATTTGCTTGGATAAATGTTGGTCGTTATGTTTGAGAGTTCGGTTCTCGATCAGGGTGGGACTGTGAAAGTCCGATGACCTTGAACAAGTCATCTTCACTCATAATTCCAGTGCACCAAGCTGTAAATGGGAACGGATAATCTGGGAAAGATCAATGCCAAGAGGTTTGGCCAAGGACCAGCTGGGAGAAAGGATCCGCACTGAACCTAAGTTGTTATCCTTTTCTTTTTTTCTTTCTTTTGTAATTCTAATATAAACCTACCTGCAGTATTGGCTAATATATCACCATGGTTTTCATCACGTTCTAATATTGGTGAGACTATTACCATATTATATTTACGCGCTAACTAAAAATAGATTGATAAAAATGAAACCATTTAAAGGGATTATAAAGAGGTTTTCTACACTTTGTACGTGTATCTGGGACACTGATAGTATCAATTTGAGCCATTCCAATTTCCATTCCGACGTCTGTGGTTGTTGCAAATCCTCTAAAACTAACACGTTTTATGACATCACTGACAGTCCTCTGTCTATATCTAATGATATAAAATCCCTTTAATGTAACCTGAAGTTAACAGTAAAGCTTTCCATTATATACACCCCTTAGCACAAGTTTTTGAACAAACCTTTATAAATTTTTCTAATCTAACTTCTTTTTGAGAATAAGGCTCATAAAATAACGAGCCTGGTTTTATCGCCCTAGTAACCTACCTCTTTCATTAAGGCTGTAGTTGGACCAGATTCAATTGTTTCAGCAAATTCACACCAGGGCTGTTTTTCACGGGTACAGAAGGCAAACGGCATGTCTGAAACATGAAAATAAATAATGACACGTTTATGTCACTGGCTAGTCCTTATTTGTTATATGTCTGGTTATATGTAACGGTTAAGCGGGCTGGCCCAGTTTGTTGAGTGTCTCGGGTCGGACGTCACTGTAATCAATTTCTACTGATTTACTCAAACATATTTATATTGAAAGAGCCCGGGGCCAGTCCGGTATTCACATAAACACTTATTTGATGGGTTAGTCCAGGCTACGGAGCCACAGCGCATGCATACAACATACTTTTATTAAACAACATTTGCTTCCCAGAACCAAAACAACAGCTCTATGAGCTCTAGCTTGCGTTCACGTAAAGAGTCAAATTTTTAACCAGGGTAACCGAGAAAGCTCTATTTGGCCTGGATTATTCATGTTGTACAGTATGGGTCATGACAGTCTAAGATAATTGAAAGATATTGTGTTATTAAAATCATAGAATTGATCTTTCTCAGATTATCTGAGCACATTTGCTAACAGAGTGGGATATATCATGATAGTACCGACAATCCAAGATAATTTGTTCAAAGCATTGAAAGGTGAGAAAGTTTGATCAACTTACTCCATGCTTCCTGAAGACATATTATATTAACACCACATTCAGCTGCTACTTCTATCAACTCACTGATTCTCTTCTCTAGACTCTCACGCTAAAATATAAACAACATTATCTCACTGATTCTCTTCTCTAGACTCTCACGCTAAAATATAAACAACATTATCTCACTGATTCTCTTCTCTAGACTCTCACGCTAAAATATAAACAACATTATCTCACTGATTCTCTTCTCTAGACTCTCACGCTAAAATATAAACAACATTATCTCACTGATTCTCTTCTCTAGACTCTCATGCTAAAATATAAACAACATTATCTCACTGATTCTGTTCTCTAGACTCTCACACTAAAATATAAACAACATTATCTCACTGATTCTCTTCTCTAGACTCTCATGCTAAAATATAAACAACATTATCTCACTGATTCTCTTCTCTAGACTCTCACGCTAAAATATAAACAACATTATCTCACTGATTCTCTTCAATAGACTCTCATGCTAAAATATAAACAACATTATCTCACTGATTCTCTTCTCTAGACTCTCACGCTAAAATATAAACAACATTATCTCACTGATTCTCTTCTCTAGACTCTCACGCTAAAATATAAACAACATTATCTCACTGATTCTCTTCTCTTGACTCTCACGCTAAAATATAAACAACATTATCTCACTGATTCTCTTCTCTAGACTCTCACGCTAAATTATAAACAACATTATCTCACTGATTCTCTTCTCTAGACTCTCACGCTAAAATATAAACAACATTATCTCACTGATTCTCTTCTCTAGACTCTCACGCTAAAATATAAACAACATTATCTCACTGATTCTTTTCTCTAGACTCTCACGCTAAAATATAAACAACATTATCTCACTGATTCTCTTCTCTAGACACTCACGCTAAAATATAAACAACATTATCTCACTGATTCTCTTCTCTAGACTCATGCTAAAATATAAACAACATTATCTCACTGATTCTCTTCTCTAGACTCTCACGCTAAAATATAAAATATAAACAACATTATCTCACTGATTCTCTTCTCTAGACTCTCACGCTAAAATATAAACAACATTATCTCACTGATTCTCTTCTCTAGACACTCACGCTAAAATAGAAACAATAAGAATAGAATGACGGAATTTATGGCAATGAAATAGATGCCATGTGCTCGAATCCCTCTTTAAGATGAGAAAAATTCTGATTCCATACTTTTTAAGAGCTGATCCAGTGTATGTTCTCACTCCTATCAATGCTATCAATGTCCCTGATAAAAATAAAAAGTTTATGATCCCTTTTACAAGTGTTACACAGGGATCATCTTTGCAAATTTTCCACAACTTTCAACAAGACCTATCGGAAAAGATTTTTTAAAATTTGTTGATTTTCCAGGTTTTCTTCTCAATTAATTTTTGTAAAGGGCCAACTCCATTTTGTGAATGAAATATAAGGGCCAAATAGAGCTTAGCTAGCACTGCAAGCAGGACCTTTTAGCGAAAGAGGTCACTCTCGAAGGGCCATTCTTAAGGGCGTTGTTGGCCGGATTTGGCCCGCAGGCTGCCATTTGAGGAGGCCTGACCTATACAACCCTGGTTTACAAATATTACCTGTTCTTGAATTGAAGCTGTGGTGGGCAAAACTATTTTATTCTGTATGGCGCCAACTCGAACAATCCTGGCACTTCGAGTTGATTCCTTCGCTGCATCAAATCCGTAAGCTTTAATTTCAAAATTTCTTTGTCGTGCATCATCTAATGCTTTTTGTGGTAAAGGTAGAATTCTAAAAAAAATGAAAATGAAATATGAAAATAGGGGATGTGCCCTTTTAAATTGGGAGACATCATCTAAAAATTTCAGGGGGGTGATGGTAGGATTCATGGTATTTTACAAACAACGACATAAAAAGAAATGAGATCAATTCATAGAAAATAAATCTTAATCATTCTCAAATTGAAGCTAGTCCATTGAAATTCTAAAAAACAATTCATGAAAAATCGACAGGATTCTTATTTGACCGACATTTCCTAGTCTACCTTCACCCTCTACTAAATAAACTCGCCCATTGACCTACTGACGACGAGAAGTAAGTCAACAATGTTATAAATTTGTTTTACGGCTAAATTACAACATGGCAAACTTTTGCAAAAACTCAGACATCTTCTTAAAGCTTACCTTAATTTTTTGCCGTAAAGGAGTCGAGCAACTTCGTCCAATTCCGCAGCAGGGATGTGTTTTTCCAGAATATTTTCTATGCTTTGAATTTCAGCTGCCATCTTGAGAGGTGAGCGAGTCTAAGTTAGATAGAGGAGGGTGTTTTTTTTTATTAATTTAAATTCTTCGTTTGTAAATTTGTGCAGGAAGATAATTTTGCTAAAATGAAGACAGAATTGATATTTTAAATAATTTTGAGTAAATTTTTGATATCAATGGTTCAAGAAATGTGCAAAATTTTAAACCATGATTAAAGGATGAACCCCTAGAAAAAATGAATTGATCCTAACTCTGAACCAGCTGATAAAATTCAAGGCCAATGTTTTTAAGGCGAGTATGCCTGGACATAAAGTTATTTATATTGAATATTTGAGGCTATGATAAACAGGCTGTCGACTGTATGATTATTTAGTAGATCTTGAAGTCAGTAAGTTGAAGATAAGCTATCAGTTACATTGTGGGTCATCTAATTTTAAAACTACTCACTAATGATATCTGTAGTAAATCTTTTATAAACAGAGTTCTCAAAATTTGTTGGTCATTAACCCAACAAACATTTCTTCAGTAACTGCCAAATTTATTTTTTAAAGTGTCACCCTAACACAAGACAATACTTATATTTGCTGCATCCAGCAAGTGTCTGAGCTTGGAAAAGCTATTCTTCGACAGCAGAACTTGCAGTAAAGGTGTTAGTTAACTAAAGTGATTTTCTAAACTTTGTATGTGTATCGGATTTGGGGAAACTGATAGCATCAATTTGCACCATTCCTATTTCAATTCCGACGTCTGTGGTTCTTGCAATTCCACTACAACCAACAGGTTTTATCATTTTATGACGTCGCTACGACGATCTGCATAGATATCAATATAACAGCAGGTTTTATCTGACTAAGATATCAGCTGCTTCCGAATCTGCTGTCTTTAAAATTATGACAGAAAATCATATTTGATTGCCTATTCGTGGAAACTCTACACCAAGTTACACTATACACTAAGACCCTGACATAGTGATGTTTGTAGTAAATAATTTACTGTTTATTTATAGTGGAAACTCTACACCAAGTTACACTAGACACTAAGACACTGACATAGTAAAGTTTGTAGTAAATAATTTACTGTTTATTTATAGTGGAAACTCTACACCAAGTTGCACTAGACACTAAGACACTGACATAGTGATGTTTGTAGTAAATAATTTACTGTTTATTTATAGTGGAAACTCTAAACTAAGTTACACTAGACACTAAGACCCTGACATAGTGATGTTTGTAGTAAATAATTTACTGTTTATTTACAGTAGAAACTCTACACCAAGTTACACTAGACACTAAGACACTGACATAGTGATGTTTGTAGTAAATAATTTACTGTTTATTTATAGTGGGACCTCTACACCAAGTTGCACTAGACACTAAGACCCTGATATAGTGATGTTTGTAGTAAATAATTTACTGTTTATTTATAGTGGAAACTCTACACCAAGTTACACTAGACACTAAGACACTGATATAGTGATGTTTGTAGTAAATAATTTACTGTTTATTTACAGTGGAAACTCTACACCAGGTTACATTAGACACTAAGACCCTGATATAGTGATGTTTGTAGTAAATAATTTACTGTTTATTTATAGTGGAAACTCTACACCAAGTTACACTAGACACTAAGACACTGATATAGTGATGTTTGTAGTAAATAATTTACTGTTTATTTATAGTGGGAACTCTACACCAAGTTACACTAGACACTAAGACACTGATATAGTGATGTTTGTAGTAAATAATTTACTGTTTATTTATAGTGGAAACTCTACACCAAGTTACACTAGACACTAAGACACTGATATAGTGATGTTTGTAGTAAATAATTTACTGTTTATTTATAGTGGGAACTCTACACCAAGTGACACATCAGTTGATGAAGGAAGTACAAACTGTATATAAACAACAAGGAAAATGTAAGTTCACATCATGGTTCTTTATCTAAATTTCACCAGTCATGTCCAACTACAGCTTAAAATGTTTTTAACTCTCAGACCTTTAGATTACATGCTAGTTAAAACCGTAAACGTCCTGCCAAAATAAGAAAACATTATAAAATAGAAATATTAGAGCAAAAGCACTTGTATCAACTAGAACTAGACTAGCGTACTAGATAACCTCGTATACTGTACGATAGTTGCCATATTGAATAAATAATAGTTCAACCAATCACAATTATTCTTCAGAATGTATCATCGTCTGTCGCTGAAAAAACAGCCAATCAAAATCAACCTTGAAACAAGACTTGTCTTTTTCTGCCCAATTACCGGGCAAGATGGTCGCCTATCATGGCCGAGTCATTATATAGTCTCGAACAATGACGAAGGTTGAGCCGAATGGAGCAGAAGATGCCAGGGCTGATCACAACAGTAGTCCCACCTCATAAATGAAATTATATTGACCTATAGTGTTCTAAATTAATGTAGTCTACTGTAGCCATCTCCAGAACTTTTCGTTCCTATATTTTCTCATCGGCTTCGTAAATCGAGTGTGCCAAAATTATGGTAATCTAAAGCCCAGGGGCCTTATTCTCGAAGACATAACTAAGATAAAATCCCAATTTTAAGAAATCCAGTTTTCTGATTGGATAATAAAGCTATATTTAAAATCAATTTTATTTGTTACGTATGTTTTGTCAAAATGTCTTTTTAGATTTCAAGTTTTGTTTTGCTGTTCGGATCGTTAGTACTTGGTTTTTTTATTTGTTGTATTTTGAGTTGTTTTTAAATATTTTGCCATGATAATTGAGATAAAAAAATATACTGATCTTTCCTTGTTGTGTTTTCAGTGACAGAAGAAATCTTATCAGGGTAAGTTATCCTGTGACTGTATATTTGTTCCTCATAATAAATATTCCTTTTGGAACAAACATTATTATAATAAATGATCTTAGGAACTCTTATCATATAATATCAGGGTTAGGGCTAGGGTTAGGGCTAGTATAATAATAGTTCCAAATTGAACAATCATTACATAACAAATGTTCTTTGGAACAGTTATTATAGTGGAATATATCGTCACAATCCTATATATTAGAATTGTTAGGAGAATTGTTCTCAAGATCGTTCAATTTGAATTAATGTTCACCACTATGGAATAAAGACCATAATTGTTACATATTTCAGATTACAGTTTGTATACCAGGCCCCATTATTACCTGCCCTTGAATTGATAGATAACCAGTCTGTTACACTTTTGACGTCACCCAGCGGTAGACAAGTTTATCAGGTATTATTTGGATTTATTCCCCTTGACTTGGTCAAAACGCCAAATTTTGATTTATATAAGGCAGTTGTCATCTTATATTGAAACTTGACATGCATGTATGTATTATGAATGTCATTTAAGAGCTGTCAGTGAATGTATATTACCTTGCCTGACAAGCTATCTAATTTTCAAAGAACAGAAAATGATTTTTGGCCATAACTCTTGCTCAGTCCTTCTCAAATGGTGGCCTGCGACGCCCTTGAGAATGGCCCCTCCCTCAAGAATGACTCCTTCTACTAAAACTCTCTGCACGCTATGCTAGCTAAGCTCTATTTGGCCCTTATATTTTTTCATAAAATGCATTTGACCCTTTACAAAAATTAATTGAGAAGGCCTGCTCTAGCTCATATTGTGTGGTACAAAGAAACAAGATCCTTTGGTTTGAGAGGTGTTAATTTAGCAAACCTTCAAAGAATACATATTCAAACATAAAAGAGTCAAGAATGACGTTATGACGTTAAAAGAATCTAAGCTGCTAGACGACGTCCGAGAGACGTCACATTAATGTTTGCTAACTTCTCAACACATATATTGTCCCAAGGTTTGAATAGAGGTATCTCAGCTGTTGGTAATCTGCTGATCTGTTTCATTAAAGATTTGTTGTATGAAATATGTAACTATATATAATAATTGTCTATAGGTTATAGGCAGTGCTGGTACTAGATATTATACATGTTTAACATCCAGTCATTACTGTTCTTGTCCAGCATTCAGATTCTCAGGTAAGACTTTCTCTCATTACATAACATACAGCAGTCAGCAGTGAGATATTGAAAAAAAATGACAGTTTACCTGATAATACAAATGGGCACGATATATTGTTGTATCCCGATACGAAATGTCTTGATACGTGTAATTGTATCTCCGGGTTGTGTATCGAAACTTAAAGATACTTCACATTTATTGATTATTAAAGGGACATGTTCACTAACTGTTCGACCGAAATTTTTTTAGACTCGGAACCTGGAATTTTTTAGCTTATCTAATCTGTAATATTGTTCACAACTACAAAATTTAAGCCTTGAAATCCCCATGTATCCCCATGTATCCATAATTACCAGCGCTTGAAAGTCAAAAATACGACTCGTACTTTAGTGAGACTATGCTTTTAATTACATAGAAAACATATATACAGAAAATGAAAGATAAATGTTAAGGTTTGGATAAAATTGAAAGAATTATATGATTTTCGTGCCTTAGTAGTACATTTGAAGGCTATTTGCATATATTCAAGGCCCAAATCGACCCTAAAAAAATGCTGAACATTCCCCATTAAACCTATGTAAACAGTCTTTAGAAATAATAAAACTTTACGAAAATCAAAAAATCGCCTTTGTAAGGCCTCATAGAAAAAAATTCACTTGTATCTTCTTTCGTTTCAGCTTATAAAAGAGTTATTTTCATTTCAGTTTTGAAAAAAGAAGATTATTTATTGGTGAGTGAGTTTAGTATAGGTTTGTAACATTATAAACTTTATAGCAAGGTATACAGACATTATGTATCAAGATGGCTAGTAAACTGTCGTTCCTGCAGTTGGAAGTCAAAAATACGAGTTTACCCATCCTTATAACCCTAAAGATGCAGAAAAGTGGGATTAGAAACACCATTTCATTTTATTATTTGGACAAATTGAGAATGCAGCAATTTGGTTGAATTTAACTGATTTTATTAAAAGGATTGTATAGTGGTTTTCTAAACTTTGTATGTGTATCGGGGACACTGATAGAATCAATTTACACCATTCCAATAACAATCCTGATGTCTGTGGTTCTTGCAATTCCACTAAAACTAACGCCTTTTATGACATCACTGACAGTGATCTACCTTCTGGTACTATTGATATCTACACAGATCACTGTTGGTAAATGGAATGGCGCAAATTCAAATTGATGCTATCAGTGTCCCGATACACATACAAAGTGTAGAAATATGCTTTACAATTCCTTTAAATTTTTCAGTGTAAACATGTCCTGGCCATTAAACTATCAGAGGCTATGGAGAAAGTTAAAACGAACCAAGTAACAGACAACGAATTAGCGACCATTATTCAGGAAATGGAATAGAATCAAGGGAGATAACTCCACCATTGACACGGAAACTTAGGGCACTTAGGCCCTACTCGTTTACACCCAATCTGAAACTGGACTCCAAATCCCTGTCACTCGTTTACAACGGTTGGCACCTATACTCAACAATAGTTATTCTCATTGCACACTGTATGGCCTTCGTTGTCTTTCTTAAACCTAACTGGAGAGGAACCATTAGACATCCATTTTATTGTATGTGTTATTATTGTTTTTGTTTAGTTATAACATAAAATTTGACATAAAGAGAATTGTTGTTTTTGATCAAATGAAAGTTGTTTATCTGCTGAATCAATGCGGCACCCGAGTGCATATCAGAAACAATAAAAGGTTCTTTAAGTGAAAAAGTGCTATAGTCAGTGTTGGTAGTAATGCAATCATGCTAACTCTTTCAGAACACCTGATACCTCTCTGAAACTTCACCTTCCTTTCAGAGACCCTATACTAGGTCTTCTGAATAAATTTTTGTTAAAGGCCAAATGCATTTTATAAAAAAAATATAAGGGCCAAATAGAGCTAAGCTAGCATAGAGTGTTTTAGCGCAAGAGGCCACTCTTGATGGGCCATTCTGATTTGAGAAGACCTGCCCTATACAACTAATATTGTTGGTAGGAAAAAGTTAGGAGAACTTTTACGGTACTTTAAACCGAAAAAAATACCAAACGAATAAAGTTTTGTAATTTATTAACAATATTGTACACTTCATTACTTAAAAAAATAATTAATCTTTCATTAACTAAAATAATTAATTGTGAATTAGTCTATTCATCAACAAATAACAATTCAAGTCAAATTGATCCATATTTTATCACCCATTAAGACTTTTTTACAGAACTAGTATCAATCACTAATTTAAATAAAAAGTTTGAAATGACTTATAATAATAATTCTACGTATGCTTACTCTTCTAGACACCTGATACCACTTTTCATTATGAAATATTTACTCTTTTATTGATATACTTCCTCAAATGAAAAGTACACTAGCTTCTAGCAATGTATTGCCAATGGATTTCAAGATTTGTTTTCCAGTCGTTATGGCTTTTATACAAGGTATGCTTACTCTTCTAGACACCTGATATCACTTTTCATTATGAAATATTTACTATTTATTTATATACTTCCTCAAATGAAAAGTTTACTAGCTGCTACCAATGTATTGCCAATGTATATACATGGATTTTGAGATTTGTTCTACGGTTGGGATCGTTCGCAATGGCATTTCTAGGTGTTGGGGGCCAAATTATTGTCAGGGGGGCTACCGTATTTAACATTATACAAAATTTCAAAGTTGGGGAGCCAAGACCCTTTTTTGAAAAATGGGATATTCTTATTTTGTGACTTCATAGTAGATTTCCTAAGAAACTAAAAACATTATAGGTCTCAGAACCAATATTATAAATCATCCATAATAAAAAGAGGAAGAGACATTTGAAGTTTGGAATAAATGACACAAATTTTAAGTATTTAACAAAAAACAATTTTCTGTACATTTTTTTAAAATTAGTAATACCTGAGTAACTTAAGAACTGCCCTGTATTCAGTCAGTCGTTCCCTTTTATCTCCTACCAAATAACTCTTCCGAGACTTATTTTGCAGAAAATAACAAAATTTATGAAATGTGGGTGGGTGAATTAATCGGGTTTGTTTTACCAGTGACGTTTCTAGTAATTATAAAGAGCCGAGTAGAGGCCACAGAATTGTCAGGGGTGGGGAGGGAAGGGGAGTATGCAAAATCAGAAGTGCCATATAAGAAGAAAAAAAAAAGTTGTTTTAAGTTTAACTTTTCTTGTGTAAAAGTTTATACTAGTGAGAAGTATGAAATGTCTTCCTTTTCGCAGATGAATTTAACAATTTGTTTTGAAATGTTCGTCATCTGATGAAACTAAAAATGAAAGTTGGGACGGTTGATATGAAGGTCGTATTGGCAGAATTTACAAATAGTCAATTATTTTAATCAGTAATTAAAAAAATAATGTCAATCACATTAGTTGTTTTTGTTTAATCCTTATAAAAAGCTGAAGATGGGTCAATATTTAAAGGCTGTTTTCCTCGGGACGATTTCCTTTACGAGAAGCAATTTTTTTGCACCCATGCATGCGTATTGATAACAAAAGTACTAAAATTCGCGCGAAAGAAATTAGCCCGTGGAAAACAGCCTAAGGGTCAAAGGGAGACGTTTCTCGACACAATATTAATGTCCAACTTATTTCCTCATTCTCAACGCAGACAATCTATTGAGCACTTTGTGTTTAAAATGTAATAAATTAAAATGATTTTTTATATTTACAATTTAAGAACCATTTTAAAAATTGAATAATATTTGATGTTAGTAGCCATTTTACTTTGATATCATTGGTGCAGTAAGAATGATTTTGCAGGCATTGGAGACAAATGAAATGGTGTCTTACGTACTGCTTTTCTGCACCTGTTAGCTTTCAAATGGAGACGAATGAAATGGTGGTTTAAGTTTTAATTTTCTGCTCCTGTTCAGGCTAATGAGGACTGGCCAACACCATACAGTGTGCAATGAGGGAAAGACAGCAGCACTAACATCTCCCTTTCAACTGTTGTTTATCTTAACAAGCACAGCCTGTAGTTTGTGATAAAATCAAAAATTTGAAATGGGCCAATGCCAAACAGACAAGCTCAGAGAAGGTGAGATTAAGGTAATTGCGACACAAGTCTATATTACATGAAGATCATGCCAAGACCTGCGTTAACTAACAACGTTCAGGAATAAATCATATCTAACAATAGCACAATTAAAAATAAAATGTAATAAAAAATGATTAACAACTTTCTAAACATTAAAACATAAACAAAACTCTACGATTGGCTACCACGTAGTCGCTTAGAAACAGGACAGTCTTCGTCATTTTCTAATTTTCTTTTCACAGATAAAGATGATTTATTCGTTGTTTTAGATGTTTCTGGTTTTCGTGTCGTTAGTTTTGCTTTCAGAACAGTCCTGTTATTTTTCCTGTCATTCTTTGTCGCCGATTTTTTACTACGTAAGTTTTTCTTGGCACTTGAGGAATGTGAATTGTTTTGATCTCTGATTCGTAGTCGCGTTCCTAGACGTACATTTTGATATGAATTCGGTCCATTTTCATACCCTGATTTTCTCAGTGAGAGTTTCGATTTGGACAATTTCGGTTTCACATGTCGACTCTGTACACTATTTTGACTGTTCCGTAAAACTCCTGGATATTCCGAATTAGATGGTGACGGAAGCGAAGTGTCTGATTTTCGTAATCGCATGGAATGCATTCCTATATTCAGGGCACCAAATTTAGAAAATTCTGAATTTTCTGCAAGAGTGTCTCTAGCCTCGGAGGGTTTTTCAGGTGTTAAGGAATCTGCTAGTGATGAAATAGTCGCGGCATTTCCGGCCTGAATACTGTCGTTCATTTCTGAGTTTAAAATCTGAGGAAACAATGAAAGCTTTCTTGTTCTTTTCGATTGTTTCTTCACCGAGTCCATATCTTGTTCCAAATTGTTTTTGCTCGAGGAACCTTCAGATTGGTCTCCCCTGTCTTGCACTAATTTAGATGGGGCACTATTCGGTGGGATCACAGCACGGGGTTCACATATAGGGGTGGTGGGGATGAACGGTAAATGAGTGGGTGACGAGCCAGATTCTTCCTCATCCTCATTCTGGACTTTTGGCGACTCGTCTGTGACTTTTGCTATATTCTTTGTCAAAGCTTTCATTCTAAAGTCTTCTCGTAATTTTGCAAAATGATCCTCTCGTTTTTTGCGTAGAATTGTTAGACGACTGGGTCCCAGGGGGTCAATAAACACCACGATAGAACTTGTATTATCGGCACGTAGCCCTCGGGCTTTCCACTTCCTCAAACTGAGAGCTACCAGTCTTTCTGCAGGGTTGATCCAATAGCTGACTGTCGCTGACTGGAATAGAAAGGTTTAATGATCAACATTAATTATTTCATGGACAATAAAAACAACATGTTTGGTATGCATAACATCATTTCATAAAATTCTAAAATTATTTTTGAATAATAGTAATACATACAAGTAAAGTGACAGGACCTGATAACAGAAAATTCTCATTTGAAATACAGTTGATTGTTTGCGTATCAGGGATAGGGCTGGGTATCGATTACCAAATTGAGATCGATTATCAAAGGCAGGTTACTGATCAATAAGTAAAATGAAATATTTAAACTGACCTAAAACATGCTTGAAACAATATAAACAAATAATCGTTGAAGAAATAAATACTTCAGAACATCAAATTGAAAAAAAAAATTTAACTTACGGGATCATAAACAACTCTATCTTCAAAATGATATTCTAAATCTGTTACCACGGAAACAGATTCTTCTGGCGACACCATATTCCACAAACCATCTGATCCAAGTATGATACATTTATGTATTGATGGATCCAGTTTGTGAACGCTGACGTCTGGTTCGGGAGATACGACAAATTCTTCGGTAATGTAATCATAACTCCACAGATCTCCTAAAAATCAAAACACACATTTTAGACTTAAATAATATTTAGAAGCGGAGACGCCATTAAAGGGGAATATTCAGCATTTTCAAGGGTCGATTTAGGCCTTGAATATATTATGTCTGAGGTGATTTGACATTGCTTAGTTCAGCATGAAGAAGCAGCAAACTTATTAAAAGAACTGTGGTCGGAATTATCAAAGATAAAATGGAGTTATTTCCCTTCTTTTTACAATATTGCCACTGTACATCTATAGTATAAAACAGTTTTTAATTACATAATGTGCACACTTTTAGTAAGAGAAACACTATCTCACATTAACGTCTGAATTGAATTTTTTCTCTTATGTCACAGATATTCAAAATATGATTATTAATTGCATGTCATGTGTCTTAGAATGCCTTTGGGTCCATGAAAATATATGGTTTGAAAATTTTCAATATGAAATAAATACACTTTCCTCCTAGAAATTTCATGTAAAAATGACCTACATTTTGGAGTGAAATTTCCCTTCTGTAAAATCATGTTTCCAAATGAATATTTTTTTAAGAGTTGTCATTTTCATCAACCCAAAGACAATCTAAGACTCTCAGAACTAATTTTGGGTTAATATTTCAATTCATTAAAAAATAATAGGCAAAATGCGATTCTGAGCTCATTGTGGCCAGAGAGTAAGTGATGTCTAGAACACTACAATCATCTAAAGTCAAAACACCAGACACGTAAAACTAATGATATCTTACCTAAAGATCTGGCTACAGCTAAAAATGGGATTTTATCTATTGGTGTGCTCCGTCGTATTGGACCTTTATGGTTCCATTTCGGTCGATTCCACACCACTCTCTGTACTCCCGACTTGGAAACTACCTCACCCCCACTACTTTCAATTCTCTTCTTCTCATGGGGACATTCTGGTTTGTGATCCTGTTTTCAAAATAAATTAGGAAACAATGGAAAAGAGCTAAAAAAATATGGCACATTTCATAAGAACAAAATCGACAAACCAGAACTATTTATACATAATATGGTTCAGTCTTGAGCTGCCTGAATAGAATATTTCAGTGAGTTCATTTCACACACATCTATCAATTTAACTCTTCTAAACTGGGGTATTTTTCGCACATAAAATCACACAATCACAGGAAGTTTTAAATCTAAAATGCTCCAAAATAACAGATTTTTGTCCTTACCCTTGGACATTTTTCGCACATAAAATCACACAATCACAGGAAGTTTTAAATTTAAAATGCTCTGAAATAGCAGATTTTTCTCCTTACCTTAGTTAAACAGTCGGCCTTCATAACGATAGCGTTATTTTTACCAACGTCAGACCCTATTACTATAGCTGAATCTCCAACATGGCCAATATATATTTTAGAGTTTCGTACGAAGGCTACACTACATGTCGTTCCTGCAGTGCTTGGATAACCAGACAGTCTTTTCGGCCATTTATCTAAAATTACACACAAAATTTACATTATAAACAAACATCCTGGCAAAATTTTCCTCATTGCACACTGCATGGCGTTTGCCTGTCCTCAATTAGACCATATAGGCGCAGAAAAGTAGGACGTAAAACTCCATTCATTTCATTTTAAACAAATTTTTTTTTTTTTTTTTTTCAATTCAGTTGACAGTTCCCATAAGCAATATAATCTTATCTATCAACAAATACTTCTGTTTAGGAATAGGGTAATATAGGCGAATAAAATATTGTTTACAGAAAAATAAAATCATTTTTTTATGCTGTTGACAGTTCCCATAAGCAATAGAAGTTTATTTAACAACCAAATCCTTCAGCTTTAAGATTTAATTTGAAACATTTTGAAGTATTATCATGTGATGCTTGTTTAGATTGTTTCTGTTCTGTTCATGCTTATTATTTGTACTAATTTGTAGTTTTTGTAAATTTATGACACTTATGTAATTGTCATTGTTAATTAAGACCAAGATCCATCAATTAATCATGACATTGGCTTCTGTATAATTAATTAAGTTAATCCATAACATTTATTTCATTTTTAATGAACTATCATAAGAAAATAAATAGTTGAGAAAAGTTTGTTATTTTCTATTCTAGCCTTGGCCTACTTAATCAATTTGAAATTTTTAAAAAAATCTGAAAATCAATGTTAAAGTTGAAGACAACTCAATATAAATCGCTGATTAATTTTAATGAATGGGATTAGGATTAGACGATCAAATTAATTCTACTTTCACTTTGTTTTGTAACAACATTGACCTTTGACCCTAATCTTTAGACTTTACTTCGCGGAGCAGGAAAATAATTCATCATGACGCCGAAACCACTTCAGTTATTTTTATCAGCTGATTTTCAAACTTTCCCACCAAAAATATCAACTACATAATCTTAGAAATATGCTAAATTAGATTTAACTGGATTTTAAATTATCTAAACCAAGGGCAAGTTTCAACTCGTCAAACCGACAAGAAACGAGTTTATAAAGGAGGTCAAACGACGGCCAGCCACATTATCGAGCGCTTCTCAAACCATAACATGGCTGGTTACGAAAATGCGCGCGATTTGTAATTTGAAAAACCAAAATAAACACCATTCCTAATGACGAAATTCAAAGACCAAAGTGTCAAAATAATGTATGAAAACTGGGGTTGAAAATAAAACAAATTTTGTAAAAAACCGCCGGCTGTAAGCGACAAGATTTTGAGAAAGGTCATTGAATAAAATTGAGAAGAAAACACCCAACATTCAAACTGTCGACAATTTTTACCCCTACCTCCCCTCCAAATGGCTCCCTTGTTTTACAATATTCCACACTTACCAAGTTCTTTCCACATTGCCTGATGAGTGTCCAAAAATCCAGACTTAATTGCCCACAACACATCTTCGTCGTTATCACTCCAGAAACTGTCAAATTTAATAATTTCGTCGAGAAGGTTATCTCTCGCAAATCGAGAAGCCTCCGCTCCGCCATGTCCATCAAAGATTCCGAAATATGCAAAGTCGTAGTCTTTCCCGTCTGTCTTGTAGAATTTGAATGAATGGGTGTCTTCCATATATTTCCTGCCACCTTGGTTACAATTTCCAGAAACCCTGAGGTTCACACCAATTTTATGACTTGTCATTTTAGATTAGAAGTTGTTTCGTGTCGACATGAAAATCCTCCATTACAACTGACATGATACTAGAATCTGATTGGTTAAGATATGAAGTTGACCTCTAAAGGTCACATCTATAAATAGATATTGCGCGTCATTCCTGTTTTAGATTCCCCCCCCCCCCCTCTCCTCTCCACTCCCCTCTCGGGGAATTCCGTCGTGGCTATCCCAATCACACAGAATGATATCCACTTTTAAATATTATGCAAGATGAAAAAAGTTAATAAATGTAAACAAATTTGCAGATATGAGACTGACCCGATTTTATCTCCTAACTGTAGGCCTAGGCCATATCACTTATAAAATTTCAAATAAATGTCTAATAAAACAACTAAATAAGTTCTTTATTTTTAATTTGACTAAGTAAAGTAAAGAGAAGCATAGGCCTATAATAAATCAACATTCGTTTCATCTAATATTCTTAAAAACTGAATTTAAACCACAGACAGAGAGTTAGAGTTAGATTGCGCGTCATTCCTGTTTTAGATTCCCCCCCCCCCCCCTCTCCTCTCCACCAAAAAACTACATTAAAATTTATTTATTTAATATTAATTTATTTTATTAAATGGTTTCTTTATTCTTTTTTCTTTATTGCATCTTATTTCGTTCCATGATTTAGAGAAGGGAGTGGGAGTGGGTGGATCCGCCCCTTAGACAGGAAAGCTTAATTTCATAAGCCCAACAAAATCAGAGTATTGAAAGGTAAAACCCTAATTCATTTGGTTAATCAACACACTTAAAATAAGAAGAAAGTCTAATTCATTTTAATAACCCAACATCGATAGTAAAATTCAATTCCATTTTATTAATCCAACAAAGAACAATCGCGACAGTAAATTTCCATTTTATTTCTGTAGCCCAACAATATTAGATAATATCTTTAATTGACATAAGATATTGGAACAATAGATACTAAAATTCAATTCCTTTTCATTAATCCAACAAAATTAGAACAGTAGAAAGTAAAACTCCATATCATTTCACTATCCCAACAAAAATTTAATGTAAAACATCATCAATTAGTCCAACAAAATTAAAACAATAGAAGGTAAAACCTTACTTTATTTCATTAACCCAACATAATTAGAGCAATGAAATAATGAAACTTCCGTTTCATTTTGTTAGCTCAACAATATTCGTACAATAGAAGTTAAAATCTCAAAATTAGAATAGTAAATAAGAAGGTAAAAAAACATCATTGCATTTTCAGCAAGAATCAAATCTTCGTTTTCTAACTAAAATGTACAGTAATATAATTTAGTTAGTGAAATGTACGATACCTTTCAAATTTGTGCGCAAAGGAGATGCGCAGATGGTTAAAATGGCCGGTAAATGAAATATTGACATTTGTTTTTCAAATGAAATTCCACAAACGGCTCATTGTTCTACGATTCTGTTAAAATACAATATTCAGTGCATAGTTTTAGCTAAAACGTGATCAAACAATTGTTGTAAGTATATCGTATTTCTTCAAGGCCAAATGGCAATATGAAATATTAAAATATTTTTTTCAAAATTAAAAAAAAAAAAAAAAATTGTTATCAAAACAAATGGATCGGAATTTTGAAATTATAATGTTAAGCGAGTGAAAGTTTGTCTATCAGCAATTGTGTGTTTATATTCTGTCCTATGTAGGTCTATCGCCATTGGTGTGTGTTGTGTTTGGGCACAGGAAATGTTTACCACTTTTACTTTTTAGCACTGCTGACAGCTGTCGGTGGTATCAACTTCAATGCCAAGGGGTTATAGTAAAATGGACCCTATTCCTAAATGGTCCCAAATTTCCGTCAAAGATATGGTTGGTCCTAGTTTGATTTTAACCAAACATGGATGTGAGACGCGAACAATATTTAAAATTCAGACTGTAGGGCCTAATTTAAAGGGACAGTCTGAATTATTTTTAGGGCCTAATTTTAGTTCAATAAAACTGGTCAGAGTTTGCACATTCATTGTTCTGACATGACAAATATTGCTACATTGGTATACATCTCTCTATTAGTAGGCTACCGAACCGTAATTTTATAACAGAGAATATTATTACCGATGTATTTTGTCCCTGGGATAATTAACAAAAATTGTCTCTGGGTTAATTCTGCCGATATTGTCTCCAAGTTGTATTTTGTTCCGAGTTAACCCACGACCAGCGACTTCTTATTTAACTTTTGATCCTTGTGAAAGATTATTTTTTATTTGATCAACAAAAAATACCCATTTTGATCTTTCTCATAACTTAACTTGTTGCTCATTGATACTTTTGATGAATGAGAAACATCAAACAGCTTTCTCTCTGCACTTGGCACTTTGAGCACACTTTTCCAGATTTGGTAAAAATATGACAGTTATATTTAGGAAATGGCAGTGTTGTAAGTATTTGTTACTTTTGCCAAATCCTTTTATATTTGTTGTAATAAAATATGTTTATATCAAAATTTATTTTTATTTTTCAGTTGTAGTTATATAATTGTTTATAAAATGAAGAATTGGTACGGTGTTTGGTTGTTGTGTTCATCATGTTTGTAGCAGGTTAAATTATCTTCAGATTTCTTAATTGTTATTCTCCACAGGTAAATTGATATTTTTTATTTCTACGTTCCTTTTATTGGGTTATTTTCAGAAATTTCTCCAGTGCAAATTAACTTTATGGCATTCAAGATGGTCATCATCAATGGAGTCGTCCGTCACTACCCTTTAAGAAATAAATTCATCGCCATTTTTTCCATAATACAATCTGTAATAATGTTCACAACTCTCCCTCGAATACACAAGGCCCCAGAATTGATAAACTTCAAATGACAATTTTTTCGAATGTTACTGCATTGTGTAACGAGGCAAATTTTGCATAGAAAATAGCATAAGTCTGCTGTCTTCAATTTCAATTGTCTTAAAACTGTACAGTGAGCTTGAGGTTTAATATATGCCATGGGTGAAAAGTCAGCACCTCAAACCTGCATCAGTAACAGGGGAATTATAGAAAGTTGAAGGTCACCATCAAGTGGTGAAGGTGAAGGTCAGATCTGAGTAGAAATGATGGCAATAGTAGTAGGAAGTTGTGTGTATTGTTGATGCTAGAAAACAGGAAAAACATCCTCAATGGTAACAATTGAATTTAAAGAGATTGTAAAGTGATTTTCTAAACTTCGTATGTGTATCGGGGACACTGATAGCATCAATGTGCCCCATTCTAATTTCCATTCTGACGTCTGTGGTTCTTGAAATTCCACTATAACTAACGCGTTTTATGATGTCATTGACAGTGATCTACTGGAAGTTACTATTGATATCTATGCAGATCACTGTCAGTAATTTCATAAAACGCATTAGTTTTAGTGGAATTGCAAGAACTACAGACGTTGGAATAGAAATTAGAATGGAGCAAATTGATGCTATCAGTGTCCTCGATACACATATAAAGTTTAGAAAATCACTTTACAATCCCTTTAACCAAATATACAATCATTGGTTTAACCCAAATATACCATCTATTTCTATATATACCGGTACCGGTATTGATATTGGTCAGAAGTAGACATTGTTTACACTGTAACATAAAAGGTTATCGGAAGATGCCCAGTTTTTAGGATATTCAAAACTCAAAAGTCTTAGTCCTACAAATTCTGATTTACTGTGAATTTATCAGATCATTTCCACTGTGTTTTTATGAATTTTTAACTTGGTTTTGTACAACTTTATAATGTTAAGATACAAAATCATTCAATATTTATAAACTATATGTAAATGATGTACCGGTAATGGATATGTTGTTCACACATGTTTTGGATAAGTCCTTATTAGGAATATTGTTTTTGATAGAGAGGTTGCAATAGTAGGACACAATAATTGATAAAGTAACCAATACTAACGATCCGAACCGCAAAATGAAATTCGAAATCCAAAAAGACATTTTGACGAAACATAGGTTTATGTTTATGTGTCTCTTAAACCAAATGATAATAATATATCTGAAATGATCAGGATATAAGTTGGTTGTTTTTACACCACCTGATAGTGTGTGACTATATCATATGATGTGCTCGTCTAAGGTAAGTCTGTTAAAACAAAATTTCATTTCCAGTGACGTAGCGAGGAGGTGGGGGGCATGTTCATGAAAATGCTCAAATTTGTCATTTTCAAGTGAAAATAAAGTCAAATTTTTACCCCTTCCCCTTCTAAATATACACCAGTGTAAATGTGTACGGATCATCCGGGGAGAGATAATTCATAATTGCCAATAGGTTTGCCAATGAACATCTTGGAGAAAAGATCCTCATAGGAACCTGAGTGGTTAAAATATAGATCTTTCTTTCCTACTTTAATCTTTATGGACACAACTGTTCGAAACTGATGTTTATGTTTTGAATGGTATTGTATTTGTTGCTGGAATATAGTTTGGACATTCTGACATCAGACCACTGTTAACTATTATTTTTATCTGGTTATCTCCCTTGTATAGATGGACTTCAACTTAACTCTAGTCAACTATCATATTATTAGAACTGCCTTTTACCCAATTAAAAAGGTCCACATCTATTGTTATCTGATTAGATTATATCACAGTAAAAGTTAAAGATCTTTTAAAAGCTTGGACAACTTATATGGCTGATAGATTTTTAAATAGTTTTCTTATTACAAAAATATTAAGTTGCATGTTTTGTAGAAAAGTGCTGGAAAATATTTTATATTGTTCATGTTTTAAAGGAGGTGCATCTTAGCTTAAAAAAACAAACTTTTTTCTTTATTTTCAACCTTTTAGTATAAATATGATATAAATATCAAAAAAATATATCTCTAGTAACTTGGTCACACCCCAACATTGAAGTGTCCAGTCAAGTGAAACAGTCAAGTGAAGATTAACCAATAAGGAAAACATTAATAAAGAATTTGGGTTAAAAAATGTAAAATATGAAATTTTAGTGGACGACAGGAAATTCTTGACATCTGTCAAACCACTCCTTAGAGTTTAGATTTATTTAAAAATCATTATGATATTTGGTTTATTTTGGATAGTTCAGAATTAATTATTTTGTGTTAAAAATATTGGGTGTTCACTTTTATAACTTATAAGTGCAAGTGATTTAAAACAAGCAATTAAAATGGATTTATATTTCTGAAGTTATTAAGTGTTAGTGATATGTACCCCTCACTTCTGTATGTCGTTCAAATCTAATACCAATATATAATAAGAGAAGGAAAAGCAAAGATAAACAAACAAAGATTAAGCAGGATTAAAGGATTTGATCATTTTATTGTAATTTTCAAAATGGATCGAATTTATCTTATATCGTGTGAGTAACTTTTTATTTTCTGTTCAATTCTACACAATTATTAGGTAGCAACGCTTAAATTTAAGGCTTGGTCTTGAAATTTTAATCTTTTGTATAAAACTATTGAAGAATTATAACAATCAGCAATCCTCTGCAATTTCTTGAACCATTATCCATTGGCTTATTATATCTGTGTCTTTGTAAAATTGTATCTGTGTAAACAATCTGTGATTTAAAAATTAAATTCCTAGTTTGGAAATGAACAGGAGTTTTTGGGTCTGGGTGTTTTGTTAATTGGGGCCATGATTTGAAAAAGGTTGGGAACCACTGATCTGGATTGATCCAACAAGAAGGCTCCAGGCAGGGTATGCTTAGACACCTGATACCACTTTTCATTATGAAATACTTACTCATGTATGATTGATATAATTTTTCATAATGAAAAGTTCATAAGCTGTTACGTTACCTACATTTTGTCAAAATGTCTTTTTGGATTTCGGGTTTTGTTTTGCAGTTCGGATCGTTGGTACTTGGTTTTTTTATGTAAAGCTTCATTTGATTAGCTTCAGTGTAAAATATAAGAGAGTATTTTTAAGTTATTTATTATTAGTGGTAAAAGATAACAATATAACCTTGGTATGATAATATGACTTGTGATTATAATTATACACCTATTTATATCTTGGTACTCTTATATCTTGATGCTAGTATTCTCGTTTTGTCTTCAATGTTCAGTGGATGTCCTAGGTAGATTTCAGTCTTATATCTTGGTGCTAATATACTCTAGTCTTCAATGTTCAGTGGATGTTCAGTCTTATATCTAGGTGCTGACTCTGGAAAGCACTGACGGTGGCATCAGAATTTTTTGTACCTTGAGAGGGATTACAAGTATTGATGTTTTACACAGTTTGAAAGTTGTACACCTCTTCAAGGAAATACTTATGTAGCCAGACACGGGCGAGGATAGGTGGTGATAGAAGGGTGAAAGCATTGACTGTGGCATCAGAATTTGTTCTTACCTTGAAGGGGATTCGAACCCACTGCATCTTGTAGCCTAACAGATGATAATCCAACTTGCTACTGACTGAGCTATTCCACTGCTATTTGTACACTTTTGTGACTTTTTCTTAGCCTGTTAAAAAAGGTCTGATGTTTTTTTTGCTCACATGATTTAAGATATCTTTTGATGTAAGATATGGAATACAGGAATTGACTGATGAACTTTCTGATTCAGTGCCAAAATATATATATAGATAGTGGTTATTGTTTCTGCTATGTTGAGGAATAAACAAACATACTTTGTCTAACATGTTTTAAGGAAGTTCTGTTGTTATATTATTTCTACAGTACCTGGGATGATATGGAATTCACTGATTAACTTTGAGTGTACCAAAAATGACCCATAATTGTTACTTTTACAGTATTTTGCTGAACATGTTGAAGTGAAGTTGTTGGCAAAGATATGATTTAGTGTGAATAATATTATAGAAAATAGACTACCGTAAAACAAAAAATTGGACTTCTTCTTCAGAGGTCAGTTTCTGTACTATTTCATGGAATAAACTATGATGGAATTGGTGTAAGATTGAGTTCTAGTTATGATAATATAGGATGGGATGGATTCGAAAGCAGATAAAAACTTGTTTCACAGAATTAGCTAGATGGAATATTTTACCATACCTGTTAAAGGGATATTCTTTGATATTGCTTCAGTTTTTTTCACAGAATAAGCTATGATAGTTTGGAATATTTGAAATATTTTTCTATGTATTAGTTTTTGTTTGAAAGTTGAAGTTACTACACTGATTGTGTAATGTTTTATAATAAACGTTTGAAAGATGTTCGTAATTAAGCTATGAGTGTCAAAGGTCAAGAAGTGATCAGTCACATGGATTCTAGCAGTGGTAAAGTTCTTCAATGGCTCAAGGTAAAGTTTTACTGTCTTACTGTCTTATTGCATGTAGAAATAGAATAAAACTCTTTACAAGCAAAACAATTCTGTTTATCAAAATCAATAGCTGTATAGTAGTGGACTACCCCAAAGAGAAGTATCATCAGGTGTTTTGAAAAGTGGAAGTATTGCATGTAGAATGTTCTCCATAATGGTATCGGATAACTTTAATACCTGTCCTCAGTTCATTGTACGAAAATGACAAATATCCAGCTCTAAATATGGTCTGGTGTTCTATAGCACAGTCAGTTAAAGTGCTGTTCTTAACCTACACGATGTCATATGCATGGTTACAAAAGTCCCTGTGTATTTACACTGAGTTTTACAGGTTCCCAAACGATATGAGCCCTGATCATAAAGTCACACATAATAGACAGCACACGATGTACAAGACTACTGTTTAATCAACTAGTAATGTAGGAAGAACAAGCGCCTACGTATTTCTTTAAATAAATAAATTTGTGCCATAATGATCTCCATAGATATCAATAGTAACTTCTGGTAGATCACTGTCAGTGACGTCATAAAATGCGTTAGTTTTAGTGGGATTGCAAGAACCACAGATGTCAGAATGGAAATTGGAATGGCGTAAATTGATGCTATCAGTGTCCCCAATACACATACAAAGTTTAGAAAACCTTTTTACAACTCCTTTAATGGATCAGTAGATTGTATTTTATCTAATGGAAAATGGTCTGAGATGAAAGAACTGTGATTGTTGATTTTCTATTAAGATAAGTATATAGTAGGTGTCAGGTCTATCTACTATCTAGTCTTTTCTAGTTTGACCGTAGCCTCAGGCTCCTGTAATTATTGGTCATCTAAATACCTATTTACCCAGTAATTAACTAACAGTAATTTAGAATAATTAAATAGTAATTAAAGGGATTGTAAAGAGTATAACAAAACAGAAGACAATATTATGGAATGTAACACACTTCTTTAAAATCGTAAAGATTGTAAAGAGGTTTTCTAAACTTTTTATTGGTATGTGTATCGTGGTAAAAGCTGGTTAAAAAAAAGGCTTAAATTTTGAGGGAGAGTTTGAAATGACTGATTAGACTAGCTAAAAAATTCCAGGTTCTGAGACTAAAAGTTATTGGTCGACAGTTAGTGAACATATCCCTTTAAAACCAGTAAATATGTTGAATGTAAAAAGAACATGTAAATAATTATCAGGGGCGGATTTAGGCGGGCCCCCCCCCCCCCCCCACCCCCCTAAAATTTGCAAAGCATGGGTTGTCCGCACCATTTTACCACAAAGGCAAGATATCTATCTACATTGCACCCACTCTAGAAGAATATTTCAATAACTTTGATTATTTTAACCTCAAATAATTTTTCGACTAGCTCCGCTCGGCGAAATTATATTCTGCGTCTCCCTAACGTCAAATCCTGTATCCGCCCCTGGTTATAATGTTGTTAAACTAGTTGTACAGGCTAGTAAGTTGAATTCTGACTTAGTTATAGACCTGTTATTTATTAACTTTCTACCTAATATCACTGACAGATGGTTAAAGGGATTGTAAAGTGTATTTCTAAACTTTGTATGTGTATCGGGGACACTGATAGCATCAAGTTGCAACATTTCCATACTGACATCAGTTGTTCTGGCAATTACACTAAAATTAACGAATTTGATGATGTCACTACCAGTGATTTACCGGAAGCTAGTATTGATATTTATGCAGATCACTGCCAGTGACGTCAAATGTAAAATTTAGAAAACCATTTTACAATTCCATTAACTCTGTACCTAATACCTATCACTGACAGGTGGTTTATATACAGACAGACACTAGGTTAATATTATACATTTGTCACCAAAATAATCCTTTTCAAAATATCACTTGGATTGCAGGAAACTGTATTTCAAACAATTTTCAACATAATCTTTCAATGACATATTAGAAGCACAAGTTATAAGTAAATAAGGCAATTTTAACATTTTGTTAACTGATTTAATATAAATTCTAAATTTAAAATCAATTTTAGTAACTGACCAATCAAATAACTTGAAAACTAAAATCATCTTAAGTTAATTTTCGAGAATAAGACCCCAGGATAATTTTGTCTTTGTTAAAAATAGTTCAGTGGATAAAAATAACAGCAAGATTTAAAATTTATTAAAGGGATAGTAAGCTTTATAAAGATATCCGAATTTTCCAATAAATAGACAATTAAATATTACCCTAGGGCGATAAAATTTCACAAATTCTTAAACAGAATAAAGTTTTTAGCGATTTTCGGCTAACATTCACTTTTCATGGAAGCCGCCATTGATGACGTTATGGTTCGTGATTATGCGAGATGATGACGTCACGTCGTAGATAGAAAGGTAAACAAAGCATGGCCGACATTCAGCCAGCCGATCGTTTTGAGACACAAAGACTAGGGTTTACAGTGAAAGACCGTCCAAAGACAATGGCACATAAAAAAGATGATCGCCTTATGAATTCGACTTAATTTTACTGTGGATTTTAAACTTTATTGTCGCTGACTTTCTGAGTGTCGAAAGCGTGTTTGTTGTGTAGCGTGAAAAACGAGCTGATCATCCTGCGTATGGCTTTCCGAGACTATAAAATAAGTTCATGTAGACTCTCATTTTAAAAAAAAAACGTGCGTTTCATCAGGATTATGCCTGCAAATGTCCATGCAAGAATAAATCAAGTTTTTCCTGCAACATTTACAAAGAAATAAGACGAATGAAAATTAAATGACCCAGCCATGCTGCGTGTAAAATAACTTGTACCGTCTTGTTTTTTTGTTTCATTCGAGTACAAACTGACTAGAAAATCAAGACTACTAAAGGAATATATCAGTAAAGGAACTGGACAATCAAGATACAAATAAAGCTGGAAATCTACAACTGACGGTACAGGTGTAAACAAAAGACGAAGTAAGCCTTTCGACTACCACTCAACGGCAGGTTTTCTGACTAGTCTTTCTTTCGACATGATTTGAAGAGGAATCCAAAACAAACAAATTCCCGATTTCATAGGATTTAATTCATCTAAGTAAAAACTAACTTTATATGCAGCCTGCCATAAATCAAAGTGAGTTTACCTTTACCATACGGCTGAATTTTTCACACCCTCATTGCCAATCATCGTGCTGACATTTTATTATGACGTGACGTTCTATCTACGACCTGACGTCATGTCACGTGACGCGTCAAGCAAATATGGCGGCCTCCATGATTTGTAATTTATTGACTTTAAATTGTGATATTAGACGAAATAAAGTAGGAACAACAATAAAAACTTTTGGAACATGTTCATTTTATTCTAGTCTATCACAAATTTACAAAGCTTACTATCCCTTTAAAGGACACAAAATAGGCCTGCACAATGATTTTCTGAATGAAATTCTATTAATTGTTTGAAATTTTGAGAGAAATGTTAAGAAAATGAAATATTTCATGAACTATAAATAGAAAGTAGATGTATGATATTTGGGAGTAAAGCATGTAAAATTGTTGAAGAGTGTTTCTTTGTACTGTGACATAATAAGGTTGTTTAACCCTGTGATGATAAATAACTAGGAGATATTCTTTGTTACATTGTGTCTCTCTGTATTAAACTGTGTTACATTGTAGTGTCTCTCTGTGTTATATTGTGTTATATTGTATAGTAAGGTAAAGACAGGACCAGTTGGGAAGTGAAGGTTGTTATACTTTGTATAACTTTGTGTCTACCAGTATTACACTGTGTTTTGTTGTGTTATATTGTATAGTAAGGCAGAGATAGGACCAGTTAGACAGTGCAAGTTGTTATTTTATGTAACTTTGTGTTATATTGTAAGCTTATAGTAAGGTAAAGACAGGACTAGTTAAGATTTGCCTGTGTTACTTTGTGTTACTTTTGTGTCTCTCTGTATTACACTGTGTTAAATTGTGTAACTCTGTGTTATATTGTATAAACTCTAGTTTGGTAGAGAGAGGACCTGGGGGAAAGACAGTATGGATACTGGGATCATCTTGCTAGAGACAGGTCCATGGTTAGAAGAGCAAGGTTATAACTTGTAACATCTAGCTAGCTTGTGAAAGGACTCAGATAGGACACCAGAACAATAATAATTGGTGACATCTTGGTAGTGATGAGACCAGCTGGGGTGGAAACCAGCTTGATAATTTGTGACATTTCCATCTAGACTAGACTAGTTTATTTAAAAATTGATGAAGATTTGTACTGAAACTTAAATTGTAAAGTAAAACTAAGGATTGAACATAGTTTGGATTACCGTAAATGTATTGATAAACATAAACATTGTGATGCGATTGTAGAGGAACAGGTTGTACATCCCACTTTGTGAAAAGGGTGACCAGTCACTTTTATTATTATAGTGGATACAGAAAGAACACAGTTTATTCAGCACTGTTTGCTAATGGAGTTAAAATTTCTAAAACATTGTCTTTGTGTTTAGTGAATATTTCAGACTTTGTGTTTGTATCAATTTATATCAAAGTGAATTTATAGATACTCACTGCATTTTGTGTTTTGTGTATATCAGTGATTTGATGTATTATTTTCGATAAAGAAATTCAAGTGGATATATTAGAAATTTACTAGCTTTTACTTGGATTTATAAAGGGTACAAATATCAAAGTTCCAAGTGTGCTTCCAAATTTTTGAGAATTTTTTCAATTTCTGTAAAAGTCCTGAAACAAGTTCGTTACCGTATTAGATTTGTCTTCAATGACATTATGTTTGTAAGACATGTGTTTGTTTGATTATAACATTCTTACATAGATTCTACCTGGTGGTTTCTATTGTGTTTATATTGATAATTATAGATTAAAATTTCAATAACATCACTTCTAGTGGATAAAGTGCACATATGTTTCTACCTGCCTATTGACAAAAACATTTTGTTAACAAACATTTTTCTTGGATAATAAGTTCAAAACTTGTTCTTTCTTCCTTGGAGTTTACAAATGAGATAGATCTCATAGAAAGCACGGGCCTAGGTCAGAAACAACAACTATTTACTTCAAGGTGCTTGTTAGATTAGTTAGTTTTAGAATACATCAAATAGATTATCTGGAAATATATACCACCTTGTCCTATGAAATTAAACAAGAGCTTATTTATGAAATGAATCTATATATATGTGTGTGCTGATAGTTCTAGACTAAACTGTCAATGATATTGTTGGTTGGATAACCTGTTCTAGTGTTTGATGGTATAGTTACACAACCTTGTAAGACTTGTTATGTTACCAGATTTGTTTTTTAAAAGGGAAGTGACATACCAGTTTCTATTCATTTAAAACAGCTTTAAATATACAACACAACACATGTTTGTCTTTAAATAGTTAATGTACCGGTATATAATACATTTAGTTGTGAAGAGAAGTGAAGATATTTCTCAAAAAGCAAGGACCGAGGGCCTGGTCAGAAGCAAGAACTGTATTTGAAAGTGTAATTAAGTCTTGTTGAATTCTGTTAGTCAGTTTGAAGAATTCATGAAACCAAAGTGGAATAGTTCATT
Source organism: Lottia scabra (assembly GCA_029955415.1). NCBI lineage: Eukaryota > Metazoa > Mollusca > Gastropoda > Lottiidae > Lottia > Lottia scabra. Next base: position 6,604,332 of record JARJEI010000003.1, on the reverse strand, counting down.
GAAATCTGTGTCTAAAGCACTTCATGTTTAATTTTGTGACATTTAACGCAAATGATTACCAAGTTTTGAAGTGTCTTGAGGTGTTTCAGGATTGTAAAAGCTATTTTGTACATCGAATTCACTGTGCAACTGTTTATATGACAAGATATATTATCTACTGAAAATTACAGTCTTTTACTGTGATATTGAATTCAGCAATTCGTAAGCGATTACTGTTTAGGCCTATGTGAAATAGTTTCGTTGAGGTGTGTGGATATCACTGTCTATGAGACAAGATATATATCTACTGCTTACGTGATATTTAATTCAGCAATTCTCAAACTATAACTGTAATTGTGTTAAGTTCGTAGAGGTACATGTAATTTCTAATTTGTTATTTTTCTACATTGCTAAACTATAACTGTTATCATGATAATTTCGTTGAGGTGTATCAGGATATGCTAAACACTATTTTGTACATTGAATTCACTTCAACTATTTTGTGGCGACAAGTTATTTTTCTACACCAAATTGCTAAACTGTATCTTGTTCAATTCAGCAATTCAGGATTTTTAACTGTTGTTTTGATATTGTTGTGATACCGTTTACAATATGTTTTACATTTAATTCACTTCAACTGTTTTGCGACGACCAATAAAAAGTTATTTTTCTACACCAAATTGCTAAACTGTATCTTTTGTTCAATTCAGTTATTCCCGAGCTATTAGTGTTGTGTTGATACCGTTTACATGGATTATAATCACTATTTTTTACTGTCGTACATTCAATACAATTCAGTGTTTTGTGACTATTGTGTGACGGAGAGTGGTGATAAAGAATCAAGTTATTTATCCTGAGGTCAAAGGTCGGATATAAACGTAGAAAATAACGAAAAGTAAATTACGAGGAGATCAATTCAACTGACTAGTGATTCAAGGATACAACAAACTAATAGATTTCTCTTCGTATTCTCCCTCATCTTTTATACGTGGTTGTGTGTTTGTTTATTTAGTTTTTATACCTCAACAATCAGACTGTGTCGTTTATTGTGTCAATATCTCAGTCCAGGGGAGTCTTAGACAACAATGGAGGGTTATACTTGTACTTTATTTGGTAAGATTTCTCTTTTCTTTTATTTATTTATCATCTTTATTTCAGGTCTTATTCTCGAAAACTTAATTCAGATGATATTAGTTTACTAGTCATCTGATTGGTTAATCACTAATATTGATTTTAAATATAGTTTCATTATCAAATCTTCGAACTTAGAGAGGTCCTCTGCTTTACAACTATTACTCTCGATTTTGCCATGTTTTGGATGTGATTTTGATTCATGGCATTGTTTGATTGTACAGATTTTTATTCTCACAAATGTATTTATTAGCCTAAACCAGGTCTTCTCAATTAATTTTTGTAAAAGGCCGAATGCATTTTAAGAAAAAATATAAGGGCCAAATAGCACTAGCATAGAGAGCAGATTGTTTTTGTGGAAATGGTCACTTTTGAGGGGCCACTCTTGAGGGTGTTGCGGGTCGCCATTTGAGAAGGCCTGTCCTAAACTGGCTCACAAATGAAAAAAATAGCTAATCTATCAAATCTAATCTTATCTAGTTTTGTGAATCTGGCACAAAACTCCTTTAATGTTTAGGTTGCCCAACTCTGCCTCACTTTCAGATTTATTCAATGTTTTCCCCATCACTGGGCTGAAAATGTTAATGATTAGATGTAAAGTATTTTAATGATGAGTTTTTCAAGTCTAACAAGTTTGTCAACCTAGTGATCTATTAAATATTGTTTAAACTTGTTTTAAGTCGAGTTGAAAGTCATGTTATAAGTTGTGTTTTACGTACACGGTATGTAAATGTCACCAGACTAAATGTTTAAACCTACTTGTTAAATTTGGTGATGACATTATAAAACTGTTGTCGTCAGCTCAGAGAATGTTAGTGTCAGTTAGAATAGGTCACCCCCCTTGTCTGTTTCTCTAGCCACAAATTGTTACGGTACCCTATGTTAGGGATTGTAGGTTGTTGCTTTATACTAATCACAAAGATATGAAAGCACAGGCACAAGATGTATAAGTTTAATGTTCTTTAGTTTAAGAAATAATTTGTGTGTGTTAGCTATGTAGTGTTCATAGTTCTGTAAACTGTAAATAATCTGAAATGAGCAGAAGAAATACATGGGAATCTTCGATTAGCATTGAAACAATTGTTCCCCTAGTAAGGTAGGTTGGGTCAGGCCTTAGTCCTCAATCTCTATCTTTCACCCCTTCCACTTGTCTATATTTTCAGATATATAAAGGAAATCCATAATTTGTGGGGGATTAAAAACAGACACTTCCCTTGCCCATCTCTACCAATATAAACCCCCCAACCCTAGTCAATATTTTAATATATTAAGGGAATCAGTTATTACCCATTGCTGACCTTTATAAAATGAGGGTGGGGCAATATAAACAGACACTTCCCCATCACAATCATTACTCTCGTCTCCCAGCCCCCACCCCCACCCTAGTCTATATATTTTAATATATAAAGGAAATCAGTTATTACGGTACCCATGACATGACCTGACCTTTATAAAATGAGGGTGGGGGCAATTTCTACATTCTATCCCCACCTTTTTATCTCCCTCCTGTTCCCATTATATATTTGAATATAAGGAAACCAGTTATTACCCATTGACATGACCTTCCTTTTATGAGGGTGGGGGTAATAAAAACAGACACTTTCCCTCCCCATCACTCTCATTATCTTTCACTCATTGAGAACTCAATATCATGAAAAAAAAACATCACGATATCAGAGTTTAGGTTATTTGAAATTATATATCTAGCTACAGTTGAATATAAAAAATATATAGTGAAATTTTATGTTTATTTATTCAGAAGTTGTGTGTATTGTACTATCATGTCTAGTTTTTGAAGCATCTTTTAAACATTAATAAAAATTCAGGTTAAATTCATGATGAATATATTAAAATAGCTGTAGTACACATTTCATGTCAACATGTACAAATTATTCTTCTTCACATTTTTATTGTTTGTTTTTGCCCAAGTATATTTACTTTGTTTCTGTTCAACAATAGAAAATCTTACTAAAATGTAAATATAGATGTTACAATTTTTATTTTTTGTATGGGCAACTCCACTGGTTACAGGGGTGGTTCCAGAATTTAGAGATAAGGGGGGGGGGGGGGCTATGAAATATAACATGCTTCAAATTCAAAAGGTACCGCGAGTGGCAAATTTTTAGAGGGTTGGGTCATATTCGGTACTAGGATATGCACTGTGGGCCAAAAATATGGGGGGGCTCGAGCCAGCGGAGCCCCCCTTTGGATCTGCCCCAAGCACGAACGATCCAAACCATAAAAGAAATCTGGAAATCCATGTAAACACATTGACAATATATTGCTAACAGCTAATGAACCTTTCATTTGAGGAAGTATATCAATGAATGAGTGAATATTTCATAATGAAAAGAGGTATCAGGTTTCTATAAGAGTTAGCATACCCTGTCAGACACCACTTTCTACCTATGATCTGACAAAAATCTTTCTTTAAATCATATTCTATGATATTTTGACCCAAGCATATGAGGTTTTCTAAATCAGTACCGGTTCAAGTTGATCAACAATACAAGTGAATGATGTTTTGAACAAAATGTCAAATATACCCATTGTGCCAAATTTTACATTAATAGGTGTTACTCCTGTTTTCACATTTTAAGCCATTTCCTTGATATGTCGTCTGCTAGCTGTTTATAAGCCTGCTCATTATTTTATGTTACACATTATTACTTACAGACTATTTTCATCTGCTAGATTGTTTTTGTAAATAAGCGCTTTGAGTTAGAATCCAGTCCATTTTGTCTGTTAGCTATTAATATATTCATTATTTTAAAGTTGCTTCCTAGTCCTAAGTCACATACAAATTGTACTATTATTAGGGCTGGGCGATATTGGTTAAAGTGGATATCACGATATTCATCATTAATATATCACGATATGGGTATATATCGCGATATTTTTAAGAAGGGTTTTTACTGGTTTTTGAAACAAAATGTTCTATCAAAAAATCTTAAATGTAAGAAAAACAGTAAATATCTGTCAAAACAACAAAATCTTCAATAGCATGAAAAAACACATTTTTTTCAAGTATCTAAAAGTATTAAGTTATGTGTTAAAACTGTTAAAATGACATTATCTTGATCAAAATTTTACGATATATCATGATAATTACATATATCACGATATGGCGATATTTCGGTATTTTTATTTGAGGCGATATTACTAACGATATAAATTCCTATACCGGTATTTATCGTGATACCGGTATATCGCCCAGCCCTAACTATTATCACCAATAATATTAAAAAATAAACACTTCCCTCCTTGAAATTCCCTTTGACAGTGACATATCTTTTGGCTTTTGGACTGAAAATGCTATTTGATCAATTTGAAAAAAAAAAACCATTGAAATCTAATTTTAATTTTGCTTGAACACATATCATAATGTTGAAACCCAGAATGTTAAACTTTATTTACTTGTAATGTTGTTGACTCTGCCTGGTTGTTTGTTTATGTTAAAAGTATTTTGTAGTAGTAGTATTTAATGTCCCCAGTTTGCCCCGACCGTGACACCCATTAGTTCCCTATTTCTACACAACATTGATTTCAACCACTCATCTTGGGGTATTTCTCGTTTTAAAAAGATAAGATCTAATATACCTCTTGAATATCTCTTCATTGTGTTTCATTAGAGTACAACACACAAGGTGACTTTCTTATTCACTTTCAAACCTCACTTTCAAAAGGTTTGAAATTTTGAAATGACAATATATTTAATTTATATTCAGTCTACATGCTTTGGATTTGGATATTGTGGTAAGAATAAGATTTTTGTGATGTGTTCTTCTTGGAAATTATTATAATAGCAAAGTTCTCATTGTTTTAGATCAATATCATGATTTTTTCCCCTGCCAGTGATGCAGGTCGGAGGGGCTGACATGTAAAAAGTGTCTAGACATTCGGATGGGACAATAAACCGAGGCCCCCCCCCGTGTTATAGGTTTCCCCCTGTCAATGATGCAGCTCGTAGGGGCTGACATGGAAAAAGTGTCTAGACGTTTGAATGGGACAATATACCGAGGTCCTGTGTGTAACAGGTTTCCTCCTGTCAGTGATGCAGCTCAGAGAGGCTGACATAGAAAATAAATAAACCAAGGCTCCATATCCTATACACTGTGTGTGTTAAAGATCCTATTAAGTAATTACTAATGCTGCTGTCCTGGAAAAATTTCCCTCATTTAACACTGCATGGTGTTGACTGTGTGCCAAATCTTAGTCTATGAATATAAGCTTAAGCTTCTTCTATTTTTGACTTGATAATTTGTTCACTATACACTAGACCAGGCCTTCTCAATTAATTTTTGTAAAGGGCCAATTTTGCATTTTATGAAAAAATATAAGGGCCAAATAGAGCTTAACTAGCATAGAAAGCAAAGCGTTTTAGTGGAAGGGGCCATTCTCAAGGGTGTCGCGGGCCGCCATTTGGGAAAGCCTGTACTAGACATTTAAAATGGGTTTCGATGTGTATAATAATTCAGTAGACACCATCTCCCTGCCACGGCCAATGCTTTCTGTAAAGTGTACTGACTATGACCTGTACAAGTCTAATATAAACTGCGGTGTTTGCTGTAAACACAAACTGACTTTATGTCAATACAACTCTTTATAGAGAGAGAGAGAATTCTCCTAACATTCTAATCTATCTTTTCTATCTTATATCTTAGTTGCTACAAGGTTTCATTTTTTGATGTTATTTTTCCCATTTTCTCTCTGTTTCTTCTCACTTGTAATTAATTAACTAGGTGTTATAGAAGGAATTTGTCAATAGAAGTACTGGCCAAGGTCACAATAATTAATCAGTGGGCCAGTTGTGTTCAAATCTTCCAATTGGCAGTTGAAAATGGATAAAAAGAAAATTGCCCAAAACACTACAGCGTGAACAAGGATCCTTTTAGCAGCTGATCTTGGCCAAACCTCTTGGCATTGATATTTCCTGGATTATCCGTACCCATTTACAGCTAGGTTGACTGGAATTATGAAGAAAAATGACTTATTCACCTTCACCAGTCAAGTTGGGTTATAAGAAAGGAATATCTAATTTTCTTGATAATTTGTAATCTTCAGACAGTTTTTTAGTTAGTTACATCCTGTAGTTTTTATATTTTAATCATTTTAACAGGTATACAAAACAGTTTTATTAATTAACTTTTAATTAAATTTAAATTAGGACAGTAGACAGGATGGTTATTTTATATTTCTGTTTTAAACTTACATAGTTCATCAACCTTTATATTCATCTAATTTCCCATCATAAATTTTAAAGGGATATGTTCACTAACCGTTTAACCAAAAACTTTTAGTCTTAGAACCTGAAATTTTTTAGGTAATTTAATCCATAATATGTTCCAAACCCCCTCTCAAAATTTAAGTCTTCAAATCCCCATGCGTCCATAAATATCAGCGTTTGAAAGTCTAAATTCTGACTCATTGTTTTGTAAGACTATGACTAGAAAACACATATACAGAAAATGAGGATAACTGTTAAAGAACGGGTATAATTGAAGGGATTGGGCGATTTTTTTAGCAGTTCCAGTAAATCTGAAGGTTATTTACATAAATTCAAGACCCAAATCGATCAAAAATGCTGTACATTCCCCTTTAAATGCAATTTCCATGAACTGATTTAACCCAGAGGTTTTTGGGGGGTTTTTTTGCATATGGAGCCTAGAAAAATTCTTTGTGGTACGATTTTTGCCAATAATTACCTGTGATAACCTGTGTGTGAAAATCTCTGGCGTATAAATAAATGTTTGAGGAGATTTGTTAATTGCCGTACAACATCTTTTATAACCCAGTAATTACATGGAGTAATAGAGCATGATATTGACTTAGAGGGGAACGTTCACTATTTTTTAGGGTCGATTTAGGCCTTAATTATATATAGCCTTTAAAAGTACTAGAACTGCACAAAAATCACACAACCCCTTCAATTATACCCCTACGTATTCATATTCTGTCCTGGTAAAATTCCCCTCATTGCACATCATAGATAAGATAAGATAAGATAAGATATTTATTTTATCATTACGTACCATAAAGGACAGCATACAATATACACATATTCATATGTTGTTTGCCCATCCTAGGTAGCCCATACAGGTGCACATTAGAAGGATGTAAAACATTCATTCATTCACTAATTCATTTATTCATTCACTAATTCATTCATTCATTCACTAATTCATTCATTCATTCATTCACTAATTCATTCATTCACTCGCTAATTCATTCATTCATTCACTCATTCATTCACAAATTCATTCTTTCTTTCATTCATTCGTTCATTCATTCGTTCATTCACTAATTCATTCTTTCACTCATTCATTCACTAATTCATTCATTCACTCATTCATTCATTCACTCATTCATTCAGTCATTCATTCATTCATTTATTCACTCGCTAATTCATTCTTTCATTCATTCATTTTTTCACTCATTCATTCATTCACTCGTTCATTCACTAATTCATTCTTTCACTCATTCATTCACTAATTCATTCTTTCACTCATTCATTCACTAATTCATTCAATGATTCATTCATTCATTCATTCTCTAATTCATTCATTCACTCATTCATTCATTCACTAATTCATTCACTCATTCATTCATTAACTAATTCATTCATTCATTCATTCACTAATTCATTCATTCATTCATTCACTAATTCATTCATTCATTCACTAATTCATTCATTCATTCACTAATTCATTCATTCATTCACTAATTCATTCACTAACTGTCTATATATATATAATATAAGGTATGCAAGACCATATTAGGTAATATGATATAAATATTAAAAGATAATAAATGATATCAATCAATCAAAGTAAATCATGTTAAACGCTAGCCGGGACAATCTACCAGTGATCTCGACGTTACCTTGATCTATTTATAGACACACGTGTAATAATCTTATCTTAGATATACCTTGACTGTATTATTACCTTTCTCAATACAGGAAGTGTGGGTACAGTCCTGTCTCATGTCAAATACGGATTATTAACTTTAATTTAATAAACAGGTACGAAATTATACTAGAATTATACTAGGTAGGGATTTTTTACTTTAATGTAATGTACAGGTACAAAATATTTTAAATATATTTTTCTTCGAGACAGAGAATCGCGAGGCATGCTTTCGACCGACCCAAACAACAGACAAGCCGGGCCCCACCCTCACATGAGGATTAATCCAAGGCCTAGATAACCAAAATCGGATATGATGATGATGATGTCAAGTGTTTTTTGTGAATACCGGTATGTAAAAACTGGAACATGTGCCGCCATATTCTGTTTTACCAGTGTTGAAATATAAGAATTGGAATTGAAGCCTAACTGATATGTTTTGTTGTAGTTGTATTCGAGCAGCAATTTTGTCTGAACGAAAACTTATAAGAAATTACTTCAATTATGTCACAAACAGCGTTAAAGGGATTGTAATAGTAAAGTGATTTTCTAAACTTTGTATGTGTATCGAGGACACTGATAGCATCAATTTTCATACCAATTTTCTGTGGTTTATGCAATTCCACTAAGACTAACACGTTTTGTGACGTCACTGACAGTGATCTGCATAGATGTCAATAGTAACTTCCGGTAGATCACTGTCAGTGACGTCATAAAACGCGTTAGTCTTAGTGGAATTGCATAAACCACAGACGTCGGAAATTGGAATGGTTCAAATTGATGCTATCAGTGTTCCCGATACACATACAAAGTTTAGAAAACCTCTTTACAATCTCTTTAACATTATTCCAGAAAGATCAATGTCAAGAGGTTTGGCTAAGCACCAGCTTGGCGAAAATATCCTAATGGAACCTAAGTTGTTATCGTTGTAAATTATAAATCTTTCTTTCTTTATAATGTCATTTAGATCTAGGTGTTGTAAACAGAAATCATTTATGATATACTATATTTAGATCATTGATTAATACCTGGACAGCTGTGACCAATCTGTTAGTTATAGGATTGTATTCAATAGGTGAACATATATTATCATATAGTTATTACACCAGATATCATAAAAAACATCAGTTATTGACAGCTAGGAGGTTTTATATCTTATGTTTGTGACTTATGGTATACAGGAAGAGATGGGGTGATATTTTGTTTTTTAAAACAGCGTAAATTTAAACTTTAATAGTTAGTCAACATGAATAAATTTCACTTCAAGGTAAATATTTCTAGGACTACAGTTAGCCTGAATTAAAGAGATTGTAATAAGAGGTTTTCTAAACTTTGTATGTGTATCGGGGACACTGATAGCATCAGACACCTGTGGTTCCAAGCAATTCTGCTTGGACTGACTATTTGATGACGTCACAAATCACTTGGTTTAAATTGAATTGCTGGAACCACAGGTTACGAAGCTTTAAAAATAAAACCACTCCAGCTGATTATTCACCGTAGCCTCAGTTTGATGAATTGAACTATAAAATAGTCGTAAACTAGTTCCATTGATAAGACTGTTACATTGATTCCTGCGAATATCCTGAAGGATTATTGGCAGAATTCCAAGCTATGATTCTGGTTCTATTGATTTTGTATTTCATTGATGAATTTAGATTATACTCAAATATTTTGTAAACTCTCATTTTGTACTGTTAGTATATATATATGTAAAATTTGGAAACGGGGAAGGGCTTTAATACTTCAGATGCCCTTTTCATATAAAGTGGCATATATTGAAATTTTGCTCTCCCCCCACGCCCCTGTCACTTAGCAAAGTTATAAGGTAACAATCCTTCTTCTGATTGCACAAATGATTTAACCCAAAATTATATATGTGAGCATAATTTACCATACTCTACCACCACCCCCATATTGAATGGCTGGTTGCTAGGGACTTCATGAGAGTATCTTGTCAGGGGGGTAATATTTACTTTACCTCCCCTACCCCCAGACCCTGGGTACTAGTTGATATTGAAGAGCTAGTAAGTTAGTAGATGGCAGTATCAAGCCAGTGCCCGGGTGAATCCGAGTGATATTATTTATTTACTTATCCAATATCTACCTATCATATTGATATAGGACTACATAATCTAACTACATTAAAGGATACCTCTTAGAATGAACAAACAAATTAAATTTTTAAACTTGGTCAATAGGAGTATATATATTCATCGGGGGACAAACCTAGTGGCATAACTATAAAACAGATTACCTAAATAATCTGATAAATCCAGAAAAATATGTTTAAATACAATAATTGATAAATCCCTAATCCATTTTAAGACATTTATCAATTTCAAACAATTGTTAGTGAATATGGAATGCTTCTCTTGTAGTGGCATAGCAAGACATTTTTTCCAAGGGGCTATGGAGTACTATGGACATGAAAATGCTCTAATTTTGCATTTTTCAAGTGAAAATAAAACAAAAATTCAGGGGTTTACTTGGGGTTTATTATACATCTACTGATCGTTAAATTCAGAATTATATATGTAATAATAAATTTAAAATTGTTTTGCATTTGATTTATAAATATTTTTTGATAAACTTTACTCCTTTCTCTTTTCAGATTCCCAACCTCAGCCTGAAAATGAAGAAACAAGAAAAAGGGCCGACTCCTGTAAAATCCTGTCCCCCAGCTACTAGTACACCTAACACCATGGGAATGAAACACTCCAAATCAGACCACAGTGGCATTGGCCAGGGTTCTGGGAAGTCACGATCGCTCGGAAAAACATATTTAAGTAAAAGTCACGAAAATCTTTCGAGTCATCAGAAAAAGAAACTATCCACAGTGATGGAGCAACCGGGCGTGAGTAAATCTAAAGGAAGTGCTAAATTATCAGACTCTTCAAAATCAGTGGATAAAAATAAAGAAAATGTCGCCTTGAAAGAAAAGGAGAAAGGATCTGGGAAATCGAAACCGAATAAACCAGCGACTCTCCCAGCCCCGTGTCAGAATCCGTTACGTAAAGCTTCCAGTACCCAGTCAATTGATAAAACTAGTCTTGGCGGTTCTAGCACCATCAGTTGTCCTGCGAAAACACAACCCATGAACAATAGCAACAAGACGTTATCAATTAAACGGGCTCAGAGCACTCAGAACGTAAGTAAGGATAAATTAACGCGAAAACGAACCTCAGCACCTGCGGACGTCATGGCATACAATGCTGAACTTTTGGCAAATTTTGAAAAAGAAAAGAAACTTCAAGAAGCTCGAATATCGGAATTGATTCAAAAAGCTGAGGGACGGAAAGCAGAAATTGAACGATTGAAATATGAAAATAAACGACTTAAAGAACAAATTCCGTCAGTGGCATTCAAAGACGAGTTGGAACTGCTACGGAATCAGAATAAAAATTTATCAGATCGTTTGAAAGAGTTGGGAATTACCGTAGAGCAGATAACAGACGCGGAGAAATTATCCATGTTAAAAAAAGGTGTTAACGCTAATAAGAACAATAAATCAGGGGAAGCAACTCCAGATAGTTATATCCCTAATAGTGCCAGTTGTGACAGTTTATCAACAGACGGGGCCAAAGGTCAAACGGTGTCAAGTGGGGTCAAATCTATCGAACGTTCTGGTTCTGTGTCGGCTTCCGAACCCGGTCTCTCATTGGCTGATTTATGTGGAACACCGGATCATCCTTCTGTGTTGTCTCTCGACCAATCAAATTGGGAGAAACAAAGCAATAAAAGTGGACAAAGCGATGGACTCAGTGAAATTTCGGTGGCCTGTTTAACAGAGAGGATTATCTTGATGGAAGAAACCAACTATAGTACTACGGAGGAACTTCAGGCAACGCTTCAGGAACTTGGAGATCTCCAGGATGCTGTCAACGAGCTGACGGAAGAGAATGAGAGACTCGCAGACGAAAAATCAGTATTATTAGAGTCCCTGTGTACCCAGACTGAAAAATTAGAAAATACTCGTATCCAAGTGGAACAATTGAAATCACTGTTAATCAGTGGAAATCTTCCTGATAAATCGAAACGCGAAGAGTTGTTGATTGATTCGTTGAAAAGTGCTCAAGAAGAACGCGAAGAATTAATGATGAAGCTTAGGGAACACGCGAATGCGTTACATTCTGTCGAGAACGAGTTTAAGGAAGTACATGACATTAATGAAGCTTTACGCGATAAATCTTCATTATTGGAAGATAAACTTGTTGGCATCAAATCGGAAAAGGATCTTCTGGAGCAACAAGGAGCAGAAATGAGGGAAGTCGTGACTGCCGACAAAATTGAAATCAATCGTTTGAAAACACTTTTGGAGAACGAGAAAACGAAAGTTGCAGAGTTGGAACAGTTTCGTAACGCCACTGACAAAACTGAATTAGAGGCTCTGTTAGATAATGCGCGACTTGAGAAAGACAAAGTAGAGAAGAAACTAGCGAACGTTGAAGAGTCTTTAGCTCATTGTAAATGTGAAGTGGTGAAATTAAAAGAGCAACTTTCGACGCGAGACGAGGACCTCAAAGTTGTGAAAAACAATTCCAAAACTCAAGTTTGCGATCTGGAGTATAAATTGGCCAACATGGAGAAAAGCCGTAACGATTTGCAACAGGAAGTTCAAGCATTACGCGATCATATTGACCAATTAGAACAGGACTGTAATCGTTACCAAGACAACGAGAAATACCATGGTAACACCATACAAGATCTTCAGAAAGAGGTTGATGATCTGAAACAGAGGAATTCTCAACTGCTGATTGAGTTGAACGAAACACGGAATATTCACGCTACGGATGAGGAAGAATGGAAACAATTCCAGAAAGATCTTCAGGTTGCAGTGGTGATAGCTAATGATTTTAGATCAGAATCACAAGATACTATGGAAGAAGTCAGAAACCAAAATTACGCTTTAAAAGAAAAAGTCAAAGCTCTAGAAGGAAGAATCGAAGGTCTAAAATCGGATTTTGATTTGGCCACGATTCAAAAATATTCCACGGAACCGAAAACATCCAAATCTATTTTGACAAACGCAGAATTAAAAGGCAAAGTGTTGTGTTCAGTTGACAGAGAACTCGCTGCGATTCGAGACGTTCGTAGAATTGACCCTAAAAACCAAAGTTTATCAGTGAAAAGCTTGATACGATCAATCGAAACTCAAGTTAAAAGTGGATGTTCATCTATTCATTCTAGTCACGGAAGTTCGCGTAGGAATTCAGACTCTAATGACAGTACGTTTAGTTTACAGGACTACATGAAATCTCCTACATCCCCGACAAAAGATAGTCCCTTAAGTCCCCAGTGTGAGAATACGTTAAAATCCGTTTTGAAAAAATCAAACGAGAAACCTGCACAAAGATTTGATCTCCATCGGTCACCTAGTGACCAACCGAAATCAATGCCCCCGTTTGTTCGGTCCGACAGTGATCATAGTAAAATATCACCAACTATTTCCTCTATTCTCCATAATCGTCAGGATAGGAATACTCCACGACGAAACAGTGGAACGACCAAGTAAGTTGTTTTGTATACGGTAGTAAAATAGTAATTTCACATGTCAATATCAACACTTTTTGTGTATTACGCAAGTTTGTATTTGCAGTGATGCAGTTCAGATTGCAGACATGAAATAAACAACTTGTCGATCGTTTGTTCTTTCAGGACAATAAAGCAAGGCCCCCGTGTTAAAGTTCCCAATGACAGTTGGAAATAAAGAATAAGAGTAGGCAAATACCACTGTCCTTTCAAAATTCACTTATTGCACACTGCATGCCATTGCTTGTCAGAAACTAACTGACTCTATTCCAAGCCTTCGATAGCTATTTGGAAAGATATGGTTAGGGGAGATATACCGTAACAAATCAAAGGCTGGGAATAGAGTCAGCAAGTTTCGGACTAAATTAGCCCAATCTGATGATGAAAGGTAGAATGTAAAACTCAATCTATTTTATACGTTGTTTTCAGTATTGAGAATGATAAGAAAGATGGTTGTAAAGATCCCCTAGGCTACCTCGCTAAACAGATGGGAGGATCTAAACGGAACGCTTTATTAAAATGGTGTCAACAAAAAACAGTCACTTATAAGGTGAGGCTACGTCTAGAATTTTTATTTTTATTTTCCTAAACTGGACCTTTATTCTTCTGAATATTTTAACCTAAAACTCCCCAGATTTTTCTGTGCCAGTCGAACGAGTGCATTGACTTAAAATTGTTCAGAGAAAATAACAGTTTGAGACAATAAATCAGGGGCCTTATTCTCTATAACTTAACTTAGATAAAATCCAGATTTTAAGAAATGTAGTTATCTGATTGGATGATAAAGCTGTATTTAGAATAAATTTTATTGATTGACCAATCAGATGACCTAAGCACTAAAATCACTGCAAGTTAAGCTTTTGAGAATAAGGTCCCAGGGCAATTAATGTGCTACCTACTGTGCACGTTAAATACTCCTAAATTTTGTAAATAAAAAAAGTAGGCTCATGCTGCTGTCCTTAAGAATTTCCCTCATTGCACACCACATGGCTCACCTGTCTTCATAGGACTAAATAGGTGCAGAAAAGAAGGATGGACTAGTCCATTTAATTTAATTTCTGATTTATAAAATATTATTTTCCTCTGATACCGTATATTAAATGTTTATTTTTTGATAAAGTATATTTAATTGTTTATGAACAGGGTGTAGACATCACCAATTTTAGTTCGAGTTGGAACGATGGGTTGGCATTCTGTGCTTTATTTCATAGTTATCTTCCCCATAAAATACCCTACCTAGAACTCAATACGGACGATAAGGTAAGTTAGAAATCTTTTCTGAGATTAAAGAGATGTTTCACGCAGTCTAATTAAAATCAGACCCTAACTCGTGCGTTCGTTTTTTTTAAATCCGATTTTTTAACCACTACATTAGGGTCTGTTCCATATGACGTCATTGAGATCTGATTGGTTAAAACAGAGGTCATTAAGGTTAGGTCAAAGTTAACGTGAACGTTTGTTATCGCGCCTGGTTCTCAGATTCTAATTTTAAAAAAAACGAACGAACGAAATTAGGGTCTGAATTTAATTAGACTGATGTTTCATGTCAGGGCTGTTAGTTTATTTTTTTGCCAATCGGACATTTTTAACGATATATTGAGTGTGAATACAGACCACAATATTCAACCTAGAATTTGACAGTTTTCAAAGAAATAAATATCTCAGTGACTCAGTTAACTTCCAGTTTTAACACATCTTGCTTAAATCTGAGCCATTTATGTCTACTTATTGCATAATTCTAAAATTCTGTCAGTTAGAAAACATTTTCTTTAATTTCACAGTTAAAGCTCTGAATTCCTTAATGTGTTCAACTTTACTCTTCTTAGCATTAAGCTCTTTTGGTAAAAGCATCTTGTCTAGTGGATATGAAAATAAATCAAGGCCACATATTTTAGATGTTGTGTACGTTCAAGATGTGTAAAAAGTAGGCTAATGCTGCAAGTCTGCAAAGTTTCAGGCATAGAAAGCAGGACAGATAACTCAATTTCATTAGCGTCATAAATTCTAATCTAATGCCTGTGATCTTGAAGAACCTCTGAAGTTAAATGTTTATATTTTTTTTAGAGAAGAAATTTTACGTTAGCTTTTACAGCTGGTGAGGATGAGGGCATCCCTAAAACTCTGGTGAGTGCACAATGTTTTTTTTATAGTTTTATTTTTCAGCTTTACCCCTTTTAAGTCCCTTAGGGAGTAAGACGGAGAAATTCAGCCGGTTACTCGTCCACATTAGCCCAATAGGTGCATAAAAAATGGGACATAAACATTTCATTAACCTTTTGACGTTATATCATTGAGCAGCAGTGGTGGATGTGGTGCCAAGCAGGGTACGCCAACTCTTATAGACACCTGATACCACTTTTCATTATGAAATATTTACTCATTTATTGATATACTTTCTCAAATGAAAAGTTCATTAGCTGCTACCAATATATTGTCAATGTGTTTATATGGATTTTGAGATTTGTTTTAAGTTTGAGATCGTTTGTGCTTGAGTTTTATTATTTTTAGCAGCTTGTTTCCACAATGTAATCCATAAAGATATAAAATCAACGTTTAATTGTGAAATATTTTGTTTATTACAGTGTATAAATGATATGGTTGCTATGGAGAGACCAGACTGGCAGGCGGTCATGTGTTATGTCACCGCTATTTATAAACATTTCGAATTAGACATGAAATAATCTCGCTACCAATATTTAAACATCGCTTGTGAAATATATCAACTCTTAATCTTTTTGTTATTAATCATATTACTGTATTCCTGAAAATTAACCAATCAGATGACTGTATTTTTGAAGATTAGCCAATCAGATTACTGTATTTATGAAAGTTAACCAATCAGATTACTCTATTTCTGATAATTAGCAGAACTTCAGTAGGCCTATATATTGTCAGGCAAGATGTTGGTACATATCCTTGGATTTTTCAAAAACATGAAAATATGAAGTCTGTTTTTGTTTTAAGGTAGTTAAAATCATACTAGCCCTATATTGTGTTTATCTTCAATAAAACTGCCTCAAAATAAGTTTTCAGACGGAGTTTGTTTTGATTTATCCTCGGATGTATCACATAATCAAACTAAAATCCATCTCCTTTCTAAGCCTTTCGTTATTCTATTTTACAGTGTTATGTTATTTTGTTATTTATTATGACTTTTTGAGATTCACGCTGATCAGTATTGTGTCATGTACATCCAGTCTTTACTTCATTCATTATTTATTTCTAATTTGATGCTGGATATTTGAGACTACTTTATTTACATGGGGCTTTAATCTCGAAAACTTAACTTATATTAATTTTTGTCTTCTAGTCATTTGATTGGTCAATCATTTAAATTGATTTTAATTCTAGAATTATTAACCAATCAGGTTACTGTATTTCTAAGTCTGGATTTTATCTAAATTAAGTTCTTGAGAATAACCCTGCTTCATTGATAGAATTTCTAAATATTATAAAAATATTGGTGGATATTTATATTTGGTTTCAAACAAAGTTAATATTATAAATCACTGGACCGCTTCGTTCTTCAAATGTCAACTATAAAAATTGATTCTGTGTAAAATTAATAATTGATGTTGGAATGCTGAGTTGTTTCACTGTTTTATTACCCACTAAATCAGTATTATGTTAAACTTATTATTAATCAAATTGTCATTTCGTTGCTGTTGTGTTCAAAACTTTATTTGTGGTCAAAGGGGAATAATTTCACAATATCTGATTTCCATTTTCCTGTCTCGAGTTTTTGAAAATGAGTCAACTTTCACAGTGAACCTCAACTTCTGGTTTCATTACTAATTTTTGGTTATTTTGGCTCAGCTGATCAAGTGTCTATGGTCTTGCCCTGAATTAGATTGTGGCTAAAGGGAGATAATTTTAAGATTCAAGAAAATTTATTTAATGTCTAATTTTTGACCAAAAATATTGTGAGCTTTAATATAATTTACAGGTATTTCATATCTAAGGCTGGAAACAGTTCGCAGATAACATAAACACCCCTGATTTCGTAAATAGACTTTCCTTTAAATAGATTACACTGTGTTACATCATAGACTTCATGCATTTACGGTAGAATTCATTTATATTTCAAGGGGTGTCTAATGAATGATTAACACACTGTTTCTAGCCTTGGTTTAATTGCTCAGTGACGGTTCCTAGTCAATTATTTTTGTGCTAATTTCACAGAATTTGAATTCTGATGGCATGGCCAGTGCTTTCTGCAGTGTTGGCATTCACCAGATTTCATCAAAATGTAATTCTTTTATAGTGATCCTGGAATGTGATTGGTCAATCACTAAACTGGATTTGAAATTAAGTTATTTTAACCAATCAAATTTAAGTATTTTCCAACTTTGAGTAGTGTGTGAATCAAATTCTGTATTAAAATTAAAAATATTTTGCATGAATTTTGTACATTTTCTGATTGTGTTCTGCTTGCTAATGATTCAATATTCTAAATGAATTGTCTTTTCCATTTGCATCAAACAAATAAGTGTCCTTGGGTCCTGTTTCACAAATTCAAACCAAAAATGCAACCATCTGATTGGATGATAAGGTTTAATCTGAAATCAATGTTAGAGATTGACCAATCAGATGACACTAATTATTTAAAGTAAAGTGTTCGTGAAACAGGTCCCTGCTATGTGTAAAATGTAAAATGTCGTATCAGTTTGGTTTCTGTATATCAATGATATCTGCTTGTAATAAAACTCTCTTCTCTACCCTCGACTTATTCTGAAGGTCCAATCCCGGCATGGGTCGAGATGACACCTTCTACATCGGATTTTTCCACCCGGTTTCCCCCTGTCAGTGATGCAGGTCGGAGGGGCTGACATGGAGAAAGCGTCTAGTTGTTTGGATGGGACAATAAACCGAGGCCCCGTGTGATAGGCTGTGCACGTAAAAGATCCCTCGACAGTTGGAAATCGATAATAAGAGCTGGCTTATGCTTCTGTCCTGGCAAAATTTCCCTCATTGTACACTGCATGGTGTAAAACACGATTCATTTTATTTCATTTTCTACCCTTGTTTTATCTTATTTTTAAACTTGTGTTTGATGAAGTCCTACAGATGAAGATTTTCTGTGACTCAAGCTAATTTCCCAGGTGTTACATAAATAACTCCAGTTAGTTTTAGTTGAATTGCAAGAACCACAGACATCAGAATGAAAATTGGAATGGTACAAACTGATGCTATCAGTGTCCCCGATACACATACAAAGTTTAGAAAATCACTTTATGTGCACGTCCATTCCGACGTCTGTGGTTCTTGCAATTCCACTAAAACTAACGCGCTTTATGACGTCACTGACATTGATCTTCAATAGTAGCTTCTGGTAGATCACTGTCAGTGACGTCTTAAAACGGGTTAGTTTTAGTGGAATTGCAAGAAGCACAGACGTCGGAATGGAAATTGGAATTGTGCAAATTGATGCTATCAGTGTCCCCGATACATATACAAAGTTTAGAAAATCACTTTATGTGCAAATTGATGCTATCAGTGTCCCCGATACATATACAAAGTTTAGAAAATCACTTTATGTGCAAATTGATGCTATCAGTGTCCATGATACACATACAAAGTTTAGAAAACCTCTTTACGTGCAAATTGATGCTATCAGTGTCCATGATACATATACAAAGTTTATAAAACCTCTTTACGTGCAAATTGATGCTATCAGTGTCCATGATACACATACAAAGTTTATAAAACCTCTTTATGTGCAAATTGATGCTATCAGTGTCCCCGATACATATAAATTGTTTCTTATCAACATCAATCAAAAACACTGGACAATTTTCTAGATTTATTAATTCAACATTTTGATGAACATACAGTTAGCATTATTACGAGAAAATACAAGTCAGAAACTCTGCAAGACATTATTGGCATATAGTAAATATTTCATATAGAATAATATACACAAGATACATAGATATACTATTTCTAAATTTATCAATTGAGATGCTAACTTGCTACCTGAAGATCCAGATATAAGTTTTGATATACTATTTCTAAATGATTGACTTGTTTTCTTGCTAACCAGAAGGTCCATTAGAGTTGAGATAATACTTTAGGATTTTTAAAGCCCAGTTTTCCCCTGTCATTGATGAAGATCAGAGGGCCTGACATGCAATAGAAGTGAAATGAATGGATTTTACGTCCTGCTATTCTGCACCTTAATGGGCTAATTCCGAAGTTAAAACAAGTGATCTGAACCTATGATAAAAATTCAAAAATAAATATCTATATATCTTGTTGAAACTTGATTAATTTTGGCAGTGAGTAATATTCGTAATAAGTTTTTGCTGCCTTAAATAATGAGTTGATTTATATGAGGTAGAGAAACCTGATTTTTTGAAGGGAAAATTGTAAATTGATGCTATCAGTGTCCCTGATATACATACAAAACATCTTTACAATCTCTTAAAATCCTGAACCATAAAATATTTTGAAAAACCATGGCTTAACCTGATCAAAATTATTTTATTTTTTACGCTAGTTAAAGTGGCACAGGCTTCATTTTCGTGGGTTGTTTTTTCCAAGTCTCAGAAACGGGGATTTTTTAGCTCAGCAATTTAGTACTGGTTATCACAACTCACCATTGAAATTTGAGCCTTCAAATCCATGGGCATCCATAATTATTAGCATTTGAAAGTTATAATGCCCTACTACACATTAGCGATACTATGCAATATATAGAAAAGTCATCTATAGAAATAGAAGGAGAAATGTCTAATTTAAGGTATATTTGAAGGAAATACGCAATTTTCGTGCATTTCTAGTGCTTCTGAAGGATACTTAAATATATTCAAGACCCAAATCAACCAATAAAAATGAAGACTGGTCCCCTTTAAGTTCCAGAGTTAAAACAAGTATTTGTTTTGGATTTTGATTTTAAAATATAGTTGAGACCAAGATATATTCTTTCAATCTTAAAACTTCTAAAAGCATTAATTATTATAAAACATTCATGCTGCCACAAAAACTATAAAAAAAATTGAACAATCGAGAATATATATAATCATTAGAAAAATATTAAAATTATAAAAACCAGACGTTCCTAGAAAAACTAATTCACATGAAAAATATCAGTATACATTTTGATGGAAAATACAAAAGTTCTTGTTAAAAATATATTAAAACCTAAATACTTAGATATTACTAGGGTTTGATCAGACTACAGGCAGAGCAGAGAGGTTAGTAGCAGCATTAATGTACAGACGGTTTTAAATGTACAGACGTTCAGCTGTTTACATCACGAACGGAACAACTCAACACAGAGGAGAGTAGAGCCAAGCGATACTCTGTTCTCAGCTCTGCCGGTAGTGTGATTAAACCCTTAGATTTTAAACCTGGCAATATTGCGACATTTTACCCATAAGACAGCAAATTAAAAATACGAAACTATGGCTAAAAGGACATGGATGATAGGCTATATATAATATGGCGGTAATATCAATGGTAATTTAAAAACAATAATAATAACATGTTTAATTTGTTCTATAGAATATCATAAATATTTTGGCTGAAAGTTGGTAGATGTCAAGACGAAAGCTTTAGAAAAATACAATGTGAAAAATGATAAGGCATCAGCCCCGTTGCTGGACTTGAATTAGTTCAGGGCCCCAGTTTTTTTGTGGTGGGGTGGGGGTTGGGGTTGGGGGTTGGGTGTGCACAGATGACATTTTGAAATATGGATGCCCATAGCCGTAGGAGACAGGGGGCAGCTGCTTATGTTTTAGGCAAAAAATCAGGCAATATTTCATTAAAATTCGCGCAATAAGTCAGTCTGCTGGGGCCTAGCACCCAACGAGCCCCACCCTATCAACGGGGCTAAAAGGCATTTACAAGAATACTTTTTTTCACGTTTATAAAAATTCAGATTCATGAGAAAATAAAGGCGTAGTACACTTAACAAATGCAAATTTTTCCCTGAATTTTCAAAATATCAAAATTATTTCAAGTTCAAATGGAACACTTGAGAGAATTTTATTTGTTTTTACTTAAACTAAGCTGCCCATTTTGGTGAAATTATTATTCTTGTATATATTGCTATTATTTGCCTTTCTTCACTTTCAACATTTTTTTATCTAGTAAACACCAGTCCACAGTGTTTAGTCATTTACTAAGGGTTTAATCACACTACAAACAGATCAGGGTAGAGCGGTGAAATGCAGAACAGCATATCGCTTTGCTCCCCACTGTGTTGAGTCGTTCAACTTGCGATGTAAGCAGCTGAGCGTATGTCTGTACATTTAAAACCATCTGTACATTAATGTGACTACTAACCGCCCTGCTCTGCTCCGTGCCGCCCTGCTCTGCTCTGTGCCGCCCTGCTCTGCCTTTAGTGTGATTCAACCCTTAGCCTTATACTTAAAATATTACTAGCAATATTTTTTTAATTTTGCATTCGTTGGATTTAATTGGAAAAGACAAAAAAAATTAAAATTTTCTGTCAATAATAACTCTGTATACTGCATCATTCATTATTAGGTTAAACATAGAAAAACACAAAACTGTCAAACTGTATATTAGTTAAATAGTTTCACTAGATAAATATTGTTTTAAAATGTAACCATAACAACCGAGATATAACAACAATTATCACTAACAATAATATAAATATAACTTTCATATTAAAAAATATCATACAAACAACTTTATAGAGATATAAACTGTATTTCCACTGAGGGGGAAAGCCGACTTGAAGTAAGCCTTCTTTTATTTTCACTGGGCAAATTTTCAAACACTTATGTTTTGGGAATCAAAAACACTTTTTTTTGCTCGCTTAAAGCTAGTCTGAAACTTACTGACTTTTTTCCCAGCCTCTGATAGCTATTAGGACAGATATGGCTGGGAGACAATCAGCAAAGGTTTGGACCAGCTGAAAGCCAGCCTTCACTGCCTAGCACATGAAATGTAAAAGTCAGTTTTTGTTACATGACACTGTTCATGATTAAAAACAATTATTTGATAGTCTTGTACATCAGGTGTTGCATTCGGCCCAACCTTCGGCATTAATCGAGACATAAATGCCCTGATGTGCAGCAATCTTGTCCGGTAAATAGGCAAGGGAAGATAACTCTTGTTTGGAGATCGATTTTGATTGGCTGTTTTTACCTCGAAAGAAGACAACACTCTCTGAACTATAATTTATTCAATATTGCGATCTCCGTATCGTATATGAGGTTATCTAGTATGTTAGTCTAATTCCAAAGTTGATACGAGTGGACAATAATGTGTGACTTATTGATTGAGGCTAAAGTCATCACGAATTGTCAAGTTTTTCTGTAAATATTTTCTGTGTAAAAGGCCCATTGTTGTCTGTCTCATATTAAAACACTCTTACAGTTTTTTCTCTTAAAAAAACCCTTAATTACTTAAAAATTACCCTTTTACTTTAAGGTGAGATCATTAAAACAAACACGATTCAAACAAACACGATTAAAACACAACAGAATGAAACAATGCTATTCACATTTCACTGGGTCACTGATAGTCACTTTATTTTGATTTCCAGATTATTAGAAAATTTCACCTCCATTCTCACACTGTCAGCTCTAGGGCCTTATTCTCAAAAACTTAATTCAAGATGATTTTAGTGATCTGGTAATCTGATTGGTCAATCACTAAAATTGATTTTAAATATAGCTTTATTATCCAATCAGATTACTTTATATTTCTTAAAATTTGGATTTTATCTAAGTTAAGTTTTCGAGAATAAGGCCACTGATTCTGAATTTTATTGAGACCATAAAAACAACCAGAATTTAAACAAATTAGACTTTACCATGCCATTCATATTTCACTCGGCCATAGAAAGTCACTTTTAATTTTCATTTTCCAAATTTTACCTCCATTTTCTTACTATCCTTCCTGATGCTGAATCTTATATCCAAAACACATGTCAGACGTTTGTTGATCATTCACAATGTATCCTTCAACGCAATCTGACCAAGCTGAATGTTTACGCTCCATCATCCACTATTATTAGCACAAAGTTTCTGTGAACACAATCACACTAAGTTGAACGTAAACGCTCCATCAGCCTTCTAAGTTGACAGTTTTTATTCGTTTTTTTAGTATATTACCAAAAGCATCTTGAGCGAGAATAGAAACAGTTTTAGCGCCATCTGGAATGTTACGGAGTCGAGATTTTTTCAGGGTAAAGTCTGTAGGCGGGGTATCAGTTAAATATTCCCAATGTTGTAAAACGAGTCCGTCGGGGTCACTGCGTATTTCTATTATTCTCAAGCCACTTGGTGATTTTATATGACACCTGCAATATACAATAGTTTTAAAATGAAAAGAATGGAGTTTAATGGCCCATTTTCTGCACATTATGGACTAGAAAAGATGGGCAACGACACACAGTTAATGTAGAATGTGCGCAGTCTGAGCATACAAGAGGCCTTGGTTTATTGCCCCATATGAACAACTAGATACCATTTCCATGTAATCTGAAGGTCTTGTGTCAGAAGCAGACATTCAGAAAAGCTGATATAAATCTGCCCAAAGGGAAGTAACTGAACAGTGCTTACTAAGCACTGCTTAGTATTAGTAAACCCACCATAATGTATTCCTGAAGAAGCACAATCATATATGAAATTTTCTTGATAACACTGCCTGTATGAGCATGTGAAACGTTGAGTTAATAAAACGAAAATCTATTGATGCCAGACCCACAGCTACTAAATTGCACCTGAATCATTCTGACTTAAAGGGATTGTAAAGTGATTTTCAAATCTTTGTATGTGTATCGGAGACACTGATAGCATCAATTTGTTCCATTCTAATTTCCATTCCAACGTCCGTGGTTCATACAAAGTTTAGAAACCCACTTTACAATCCCTTTAATTCCCTATGCCGATAGTTCAGAGTTTATTATAAAAGTTTAGTGAAATGAGGAAACAATAACTAATCCTTACCCTGATAATGTGGGATGTTTTTTAGGATTATTAACATCAGGCTTGTTGAACCATCTGAAATATACAAACATATCTCAATCAAACTATCAATTCATTTAAAACAACATGAATTTTATTCTACCAAAACATTAGAAGGTGAAATGAAACTTAATTTTTTACAAGAATAACAACTAAAGTGGTTCCAGTCTACCAGCTGGTTCTTGGCCAAACCTCTTGGTAGAAGGGTGACAAATTAAAGGGATTGTAAAGTGTAATTCTAAACTTTGTATGTGTATCAGGGACACTGATAGCATCAATTTGCGCCATTTCAATTTTCATTCCAACGTCAGTGACGTCATAAAACGCATTAGTTTTATGGGAATTGCAAGAACCACAGACGTCGGAATGGAAATTGGAATGGCACAAATTGATGCTATCAGTGTCCCCAAGTTTAGAAAATCAATCTGGAGTCTGGACACGATGCAGACACAATTTATTTCTACTATTTTCTGTAGTATCAATATTCCAGAACCGCACACCAGTTGTGACTCTGTACCTTGTTATTCGGAGCTTTACAAAACTTACTTATGAAACCTGAGTATAACTGCTGAAGATCGGAACCAATGAGCTCCGTCGTCTGTAAAATGAACTTCTGGAAGTCGAAGATCTGGTTCGTCAGGAGAGTTGGGTAGTGTAGAGGGCGTCGATGATGGAGGGGAAATACTTGATACAGAACTTACAGACGAACATGAACTGGGACGTCGCTCTGAAAACAAGAATTAACAAATAAACCAGATCTCATAAAACTGAGATAAATCCATATTTAATCCTTGAAAACCTGGATAAATCACTGTATGATTTAACTTGTTCGATTTTTACCTGTTTTTCTTTATGCATGCTGACCCAGTGTTAATTATCTGAACTGCAAAAGGAAGCTCAAAATCAGTAACAACATATTGGCAATACATGCAATACCAGCAAATGAACTTTTCATATGAGGGAGTATTTCAATAAATGAGTAAATATTTCATAATGAAAAGTGGTATCAAGTGTCTATGAGAGTAAGCATACACTGCTTGGCACCAAAATAGTCAACCCTGTGCCCAAATTAGCAGCGCCCAACAAATAAAAAAAATAAAGCATGTATAAAATACTTAAACACTGTAGATCCAAAGATGCTAACAACTTTGAAGCGCTGATATAAACAGCAGTCCCACCACCATAAATGAAATTATATAGGTCTTAATTTATGAAAAAGGTTCATGAGATCATGGTGCCTATATTTTCCCATCTGCTCCATGAATACAGGGTCTGGTCAAATTAAAGTTATCTACATCCCTAAAAGGATCAGAAAAAGCTTACCTCGACGCTGCAATTCTCTATTAACATTATCTAAACCAATAGAATTAGGGGAAGTAACTTCGTTATTTCCTTCTTCTTGTGAGATGGTCTCCGAAGTTTCCGTGCCGTCGTAGTTTTTAACGGAGAGAGTTAAAGCTGTAGGAGATTTGACGGGTTTAAAACCAGTTTCTACACGGACTACCAGGGGAGGGGGAGGCACGTAAACATTGTTTTTACTGTTAGAACGAGACAGCTGAAATTAAATAAAACAGAAATGAAATGGAGTTTTACATCCTGCTTTTCTGCACCTGTCTGGGCTCATGAGGACAGGAAAACACCATTAAACATGCACAGTCTGTAGCACACGGAAAATTGGACAGCTGAAACGAATCAAAATGGACTTTTGTCCAACTTGTTTTGCACCTTTTTGGGAAATGCTATTGCAATGAGGGACATTGCCAGGACAATGAGATAAGCCAAATTCTTCCTGTTGAGGGATCTTGTGCACATCCATTAGCACACTAAATAAGACAGGAGTTTTACATCTTTAATTTTGGCACCTCTTGGGCTTATAAAGAATAGAATACCATATTGTGTGCAATGAGGGACATTTTATCAATTTGCATAGGGAAAGAAAAGGCTATGAAACCCCTTTGACAATTCTGTTGTCCTCACAAGGCCCCTTTTTGGTAGGTTTTACTGATATTTTGACGTCATAGTCAATAACTATCTCTCATTGCATCCATTTTAAAACTGAAAACTAAATAAACAAAGCACTCACTCTTTTATAAGGACTACCATAACAGACGTCTTTATATCTACGCTGCCCTTCAAAACTATTAATTAACGAGACACTTTCAATGCTGCCAGTAGAGGGCGTTCTAGAGATACTATTACGCTGACTGTCACGACTGTGGCGCCCTCGTAAACGTTGAATAGTAAAAACTTTGTGGAGATCGTCGAAACCTCGTGCCATGATGCCTGATGAAGTGTGAGCAAGATCGAAGGTGTGACCTAATTCATGAAGTGATGCCCCCAGTCCAGTTGCGTAATTCGCCCAGTAATATTCCCTGGAATGATAAATTAAAAAATTCATATAAAAAAGGAAACATATGAGAATCATTCATACTACAGCTCCTTAAAAATAGTACAAATAAGACTGAAAGCAGAAACCTTGCAGATGATTCTCAAAAAAAAATTGAAAATGAAATTAATTTGGTGCACAATTAATGTTCTCACCATTCAAACTTTCATATAGTAGATATAAAAACTATAAAATTACAGGCTATTATTTAAATATGCTTAATATTTTCTATATCTCGTAGTAATTTTAATATATATGGTAGTTTTCTGGATTTATCAGATTATACAGTATAGTTATAACACCAGACAAGTTGCCTGATGAATATAAACTCTTATTCACCAAGTTTGAAAAATATTCTTTTTTGAGAATTCTTAGAGATAGTGATCCTTTCAGAACATTTTTGGCTTTTAAAAGGTTAATTGTCTTGTTCAATAATGAAAAAAGACAAGAGTGAAAATAAATAAATTAAATTCTGAAATTCAAGAGGAGACTTCATTAGATTAGAGGCCATAAAAATGTTGGAGAGTTTCGAGCGAGGAATAAAACAAGAACTAATCAAATCATTGTCAGAAACTATGTGGTAAGAATTTAATTTTATTTTCAAAGAACAGAAAAGATAAAAAAACTAGCGAGAATGTGATTATTGCTTTTGTTCTCTCAGTGTTAGACTGAGGCTTGAAAATATCAGTACAGATCAAAAGATTGAAAGAAATGGAATGGAGTTTTACTCCTTACTTTTCTGTTTCTTGGAAAGTCATTCTTGATTGATATTTTTACAATGAGGACAATTAAAAAATATTTTTTCTACTAATGAATTAAATGTTGGTCTTGTTAGCATTACTGGTGTGTAAATACATTTGATCATGTGACAAACAAACTGAGTCTAAGTACCTCATACGCATACCCAGATATTCTAGTCATTAATTTTGATTGGTCGAACAATTATTGGTCGACCAGTTATATTCCTTGTAACAAATTATTGCGGGAAAACTTTCGAATGACCAGACGTCAAATTTCTTGTAGCAAATTTACCTTGTGATAATCGAGTCTCAACGGTCATAAATTGAATGTGACGTATAGTGTTTTTTAAACGAGGTTATTAGTTGATAATGACGAGAAAACCCCGTCAATCCAGCAACGGTCGATAATGCAAATGTCTAACGTTGCTGAAGGAACATGACGCATACCCTACCATTTCTGTACATTTTTGGCAAATAAAATATGTCATACTCTATCTGCTATTTTGTACATGATTATAAATATATCTTTTATGTCCTACTTGTCTGTTACTGATTGGGCTTAACAAGGTAAATTCTCAATGAATTAATTCAATTTGTCTGTTCGGAGAATAAAAATGGCGCCAGTTCGTCCGGGCGTAACTAACGATATTAATTCAAGTAGACTGTTCTTTAAACCAAGGGGACTTAACTCTGATTTCCCTGGAGGACTCTTCACAATGATAGCTAACTTCTGAATCATGTCTGCTTCAACATACATTTTATATTTTCTGTTAGAACATTTAGTAACAGATATTACACTGATATAAAGGAGTTTTACATCCTTGGAAGTATCTTAACTGTCTTAGATAGTGTCAGCTAAGCAGCTCAAAGATTTTTTTTTCTACTCAGTGAGGCCATGGCATCCATTAGACTCTTCAATTTTGAAATTGTTACCATTGAATCCTTAAATGCCTTGGTGCTGTTAGTCCTCCTTGACAATTCAACACTCTGACATTATGATTTATAGAACGCTACTGTTCCTACCGCTTATACAAAACCCTGAATAAAGAAACCAAGTACTAACGATTCGAACCGCAAAACAAAACTCGAAATCCAAAAAGACATTTTGACGAAACATAGGTAACAGCTTATGAACTTTTTACATGAGGAATTATATCAATCATACATGAGTAAGTATTTCATAATGAAAAGTGGTATCAGGTGTCTTATAGAAGAGTAAGCACACACTGCCTGGCGCCACACCCGTCCTAGCTATCAGCTATGGACTATTAGATAAAGACTAGGGAACAATTGTTGTGGAAACTATAATTGTTGAAATGTTGATTGCAAGCAGTAATTTAAGATTTTACAAGCAAGGAGCACAAATAAGAAAAAACACAAAGAAATGTTATATTGTTGCTCATTTCTTTTATAACAACAAAGTACATAACATGTCAACCGGTGTAGGGCCGCATGTGCAAAGTGATAGTGGCATTATAAGATGAAAAATCTTTATTAGTAAGTTTTGTTACTTTGTTAAGAGTGTTATGTTCTATCCATTAATTCTAGTTCCCATTCATGACACATTAATTTCCCTTGTGACCTTGACATTTGAATTGACCAATCAAAAAGCTATTTATAATGCGGTACGAGACTGACCAGTAATTACGACTCTGTCTAAGTAGCGATGATATTTTATTGGAAACATAAGAAGTAAATTAGACGCCAGTCTGATAGCATAATTGGTCTAACTCTCTCAAATCTATTTTCATTTCCTAATGGCTGCCAACCAGGACAGTTGATTTATTTTTAATTTCTGGACATAATAGGGAAGGGGAATGCAGGGACAGGGGGGCGGGGGGCGTGGGCAGAGCAGGGGGACAGGGCACACATGTCATTAATGATAATTGATTTAACTCTCTCAAATCTCTTCAGACGTTTTCTAAATGGCTGCCAACCAGGACTGTTGATTCATTTTTAATTTTTGAACATAAACAGAGCAAGGGAGTGCAGGGACAGGGGGCAGAGGCCAGGGCATGGGGGAAAGCAAGGGCATGGGGGAAGGCAAGCGGCAGGGTAGGGAACCAAACAGGGGAACAGGGTATTAAGCCAAAAAGATCATGGGATAGGGCAGGGATACACGACATGGGTATAGGACATGAGGAGCATAGTAGAGGGCCAATCATAGAGGACTGGGAATGGGCACAGGCACAGGGGACAAAGAATGGAGCTAGGCAGGGATACAGGGTAGGTCAAGAGGATAATAGCTTCTAGCTACCTAGCCTATGAACACATGCTAACAATGAGGATTTGATATTTTGAATTTCTATTTCTCTTGTATTGTTACTATTTTATCAATGAACTTGAGGAAATAAACTGACCACTGATTATTGACTAATTAATGATCAGTGTAAGCCTGGAGGCACCAGGGTTTCAGGAATTTGAAGAAATCTTGAAAGTCTATGATAATGAACCTCTTAAACTCATTCCTGGTTTCCTGCAGGAATTCTAGAATCACCAACAAATTAGGTCTGCAGGATATTTTAGCTTGTGAATGATAAATTATATGGCAGTGAGATTTACATTCAACATTTCTATAACCTTATTGGATTGATTAAACAGCATTAAAGGGATTGTAAAGAGGTTTCTAAACTTTGTATGTGTATTGGGGACACTGATAGCATCATTTTGCACCATTCCAATTTCTATTCCGACGTCTGTGGTTCTTGTAATTTACTAAAACTAGCGTGTTTTATGACACAGGAGGCTACTATTGATATCTATGCAGATCACTGTCAGTGACTATAAGACTACTATAAAGTAGAGAAACTCT
Source organism: Lottia scabra (assembly GCA_029955415.1). Lineage (NCBI taxonomy): Eukaryota > Metazoa > Mollusca > Gastropoda > Lottiidae > Lottia > Lottia scabra. The sequence goes on along the minus strand of JARJEI010000003.1, from coordinate 6,573,898 downwards.
CAAGTATGAAAATGGTAATCAATAATAATTGTAGACAATCTCCTTTAATACGACTTGAATCAAAAACATAGCAATAATCATTAAGACAATGCAATGGGGCCTTAAAGGGGAATGTTCAGCATTTTCAAGTGTTGATTTGAGCCTTGAATATATGTAAATAGCCTCCAGAATGACTAGAACTGCACAAAAATCACACATTCTCTTTAATTATATCCCTTCCTAACCATTTATCTTTCATTTTCTGTATTTGTCTTTTCTATAAAAGGCAGGTCTTCTCAAATGGCGGCCCGCAAGCCAAATTCGGCACGCGACACCCTTGAGAATGACCACTCAAGATTGACCCCTTCCTCTAAAACGGTATGATCGCTATGCTAGCTAAGCCCTATTTGGCCCTTATTTTTTTTCATAAAATGCATTTGGCCCTTTTAAAAAATTAATTGAGAAGGTCTGATATAAGGCATAGTCTTGCTAAATGAGAGTCATGTTTTTTACTTTCAAACACTGATATTTATGGATACACAGGGATTTGAAGACTTTAATTTCAAGTGAGAGATGTGAATATTATCACGGGTTAGATAAGCTAACAAATTCGAAGTTCTGAGACTAATATTCCATTTGTCGAACGAATGGAGAAATAAAATGAATGGAGTTTTACGTCCTACTTTTCTGCACCTATATGGGCTAATTGAGGACGGGCAAACGCCATGCAGTGTGCAATGAGGGAAATTTCGCCAGGACAGCAGCATTAACCTGCTCTTATTTTTGATTTTCAACTGTCAAGGGATCTTTAACGTGCACAGCCAATATCACACGGCACCTCGATTTAGTGTCCCATCCGAACGACTAGACGCTTTTTACATGTCAGCCCCTCTGACCTGCATCACTGACAGAGGGAAACCGGGTTGAACAATCCGAAGGTATCATCTCAACCAAACGAATGGAGAACATTTCCCTTTAAAGTAGTGAAACTCTCAAGCATGATAAAACCATGATAACGGTAATCAATAGTAATTGTGGGTAATCTCGTTAAATACAACTTGACATATCAACTAGATTATCGACTCACTGTCCATTGGTCAATACAGTCACTAGTAATTGTGATAAACACTTCTGATTGGTCAATATCTGTCACTGGAGGAACATTGACTTTGACATATCAATTGACATTTTGACAGACACATTGGCATATCAAATGACATATCAAACTGAGATATCAAGAACATTGACTGGCAAATCAATTGGTATAGAGAACCTAAATTATTATCATATAAATTGACATACACATTGGCATATCAAATGACTTATCAAATTGACATACACTTTGGAAAATCTAATGACATTTTGAAATATCAATTTAGCCTATCAACGGAGATTAAAATTGACATTTTGTAGCACATCAATAGACAATAACAGACTTGATGATTGGCATATCGGCATATCAAACTGACACATCGCAAACATCAACATATCAACCATGTTCCTTCGCAACGTTAGACATTTGTAATGTAATGAAATGATAGCCGTTGCTAAAGGAACATGCATATCAACTGGCATGGAGACATTGGTAACATAATTATTGCACCCGATTTTGTCATGCTCTGGACGAGATTTGTTATTAACGAAATTGTTTTGCTTGTACAGATTTTTATTATTTTTAATATACCGGTAATGGAAATAATCAAATGACTTCCAAATAAGGTGGAGATTCTTTATAACACAGAGAGTCGGTCTCAGACCAGTTAAAGTGATACTACCTCTTAGAATGAACAAAAAAATTAAGTTCTCAAACTTGGTCAATAAGAGTATAATATACATGTATTCATCAACAGTGTCCAAAGTATATAAACAGAATCAAATAAACCCATAAAACTATGTAATTTTCCATACAATTACAGATTATTATTGATAAATGTCTTAAATTGGATCAATTATTGTATTTAAACATAGTTTTCTGGATTTATCAGATTATTTAGGTAATCTTTTTTATAGTTATGCCACTTGGTTTGTCCCCTGATTGACCAAGTTTGAAAATTGAATTTTTTTGTTCATTCTAAGACGTAGTATCGTAAGAATCTTTTTCCCTAAGATCTATTTCATTTTTTATCGAAGTCAAGTTTTCAAGGATAAGATTCCTTATTAATATTCAAGACCGAGACAATATTGAGCAATAGCAATACATCATTCTATAAATAGACTGTAGTTCTGGAGTGTCTACTCCGCAGTTCAAGTCCGTATTAAATCATCGTTTTTCTCAGAAACTGGTGAATAATTCATCGTCATACGACTAAATATAGAAATGTTATTCAGACTCTTTTTATAACATACTGTTGCCCTTGTATCAACTTCGGAACTAGACATGCTAGATAACCTTGTATACTGTACGGTAGTTGCCATATTTAATAAATTATAGTTCAACCAATCACAATTATTCTTCAGAATGTATCATCATCTTCGCAGAAAAAACAACCAATCAAAATCAACCTTGAAACAAGAGTTGTCTTTTCCTGCCCAAATCCGCCTTTCATGGCCGAGTCATTATATAGTCTCGAACAATGACGAAGGTTGAGCTGAATGATACTGTTGTTAATTAAATTGAAAATTTTCTTCATTTTCAGGTTTTTTGGTTTATTTTCTCCTAAGAAATATTAATTACAAGACAAGTGTAAGAAGACAAATTATAACCGGAATAGAAAATTGGCAAAACATTTTCCTTCAAATAAACCTCAAACTAGATACTTTTATAGTCTCAGAACCTGGAATGTTTTTGCTCATCTAATCAGTAATAATATTCACAACTCTCCTTCACAATATAAGCCTTGAAAATCCCTGTGTAGCCATAATCATATTAGCGTTTGATTCGCCGTTTAGTAAGACTATGCTTTATATAGAAAAGACAAATACAAAAAAAGAAAGATAAATGTTTAGATAGGGGTTCATTAAAGGGGTTGTGCTATTTTTGTGCAGAACTAGAACTAGAACAGGCCCGTAGCCAGGAATTTCCAAGGGGGGGTTTAATGGACTAGCGAACCAATCATACTCCACTTTAACAGTCAGAATGTCAACTTTAACAGTAACAATTCAAACAGAATGTCAACTTTAACAGTAACAATTCAAACAGAATGTCAACTTTAACAGTAACAATTCAAACAGAATGTCAACTTTAACAGTAACAATTCAAACAGAATGTCAACTTTAACAGTTACAATTCAAACAGAATGTCAACTTTAACAGTTACAATTCAAACAGAATGTCAACTTTAACAGTTACAAATTTAGGGCTGCAAAGATTCCTGAAGTGGCGATTCGATACGCTAAACGATACACATTCAACGATTCGATTTATTGCGATTACAAATCGCGATTCTTGAGTGAACCAATCATACTCCACTTTAACAGTCAGAATGTCAACTTTGACAGTAACAATTCAAACAGAATGTCAACTTTAACAGTAACAATTCAAACAGAATGTCAACTTTAACAGTAACAATTCAAACAGAATGTCAACTTTAACAGTAACAATTCAAACAGAATGTCAACTTTAACAGTTACAATTCAAACAGAATGTCAACTTTAACAGTTACAATTCAAACAGAATGTCAACTTTAACAGTTACAAATTTAGGGCTGCAACGATTCCTGAAGTGGCGATTCGATACGCTAAACGATACACATTCAACGATTCGATTTATTGCGATTACAAATCGCGATTCTTGAGTTTGAAATCGGAAAGAAAAGAAAACCTTTAATCATTAGCATTTTAACACATTTTTGACATAATTTTCGTAACAAATTTATATGCTTAAGATCATCACCATTAATAACAAAGATTCAAGATGATAATAAACAAATTGATACGTAAAAAACAATTTTCTAACATTTCGATATGACATAAATTATAAAATGCGTGAGGATTTCTTGTTCTCAGTCAATAAAAGAGTTAAATGAATCAAAATCGGGGCCAATGAATCGCGATTATTTTTTTCTTACACGATGCATCGTTGCAGCCTTAGTTACAATTCAAACAGAATGTCAACTTTAACAGTGCTTATTTGTTTTCAAGGGGAGGTTCGTCCGAACCCCTCCTGGCTACGGGTATGCTAGAATGCTATTTACATAAATTCAAGGCCCTAATCAACAATCCTCGTAAATGCTGACCAAATCTCCATTAAGCCACTTTGACCTATAATAAAGTTTGATTGAAACTAAATTTAGATAATTTTTACCACAAATCCAATATCCACGAACATAAAATCTATTTTTATTGGTTTTTATTCTGATCTAATGTAATCGGGGAATTGGTTGCCAAACGACAATTTAATTACCACGGAAATCTGGTTTATTGGAAATATATTTACTTAATTCAGACCACGAAACATTATTTATCGTCTGTATGGATCGTTAGAAATACACAATTATAGTTAAACCATGACATAATATTTACTAACGATCTAAACCGCAAAATGATATTCAAACAACAAGTGAACTACTGAGTAAATATTTCATAATGAAGAGTGGTATCAGGTGTCTAGAAGAGTTAGCATACCCTGCCTGGCACCACACCCACCATATGTTGTGTCTATCTGTTTTTTATGATGCTTGATGCTCACTGATTTTTAGTCTGTCTTCTTTTGCATTGACTTTTTTGCATTTTTTTCGTAAAAAAAAAAACACCACACTTTTTCCTTTTGGATATGTGCTTTGAAAGTTTGTAAGAAACTTTTTATTTAATGTTAAATAGAAACCTATATCAGGGCTTTAGATTATATGCTAGTTACAACGGTAAACATTGTGCCTAAATTAACATTCCCCAAATAATTGTGCCCAAATTAACAAAACTGAGATGTCCCTCCATGCTATCTCTGCACTGCAGAGCCAGATATTTTGATAATGACACCCCCATGAATGAAATTATTTAACCCCCAGAGAGTTCTAAATAAATGAAAACGTTTTTGTAGCCTTCTCAGGAGTTCTTCCCTATATGTTTGGCGCTCCGCTCAGCCAATGCTCAAATTAAGGTAATCTAAAGCCCTAAATTATTAAATCTTCTGAATGAATTGATTACATTTTACCCCGGAAAATTAAAATATTATTTCTTTTATAATAATAAAACACAAATTTGAAAAATTTCTCACCAAAAATAGGTCAAGTCTAAAACTCGTTTAATATAGGCCAATGATTGGTTGATTAATAACTCTATAAGAACTATTATAACTAAATTAACAATATGTTACAAAGTCGTTAATAAGGTTTTTGATTAATGGATTTTATAACAGATTAATCATACTGTTCACTAATCAAACAATTCTTATTACTTCAAACAAATGGAGGTTGTTGTGGTAGTGGGTTGTTGTCTCTGTCTGTATGCAATGTTTGGTCATCTTGAATAAGTCATCTTCACTTATACATTTAGTCCATAAAGCAGTAAATCAAATAAAGCTAATAATATCTAACATATAAGGCTGGGTATTGATTACCAAATTGAGATCGATTATCGAAGGCAGGTTACCGAACAATAATCGATCAATAATCGAAATATTTTAATTGGGAAATCTTCTAATCTTCATCTAATGTTCGTGTACGTTTTTGTACCTGCATGTTTGTTGAAGACAAATGAAACTGAAGTAATGTCCAGAATTTTGTATGATTATCATGATAAAATGGGTTGTGACTTCTCTGATAAGCGTGTAACAGATAATATTAAAAGAAAATTTGACTATGAATTTTAATCGATCATGAAATTTGATAATGGATAATCGAAATAAATAATTTGTAGCGTCAATAATCGATTATTTCAATTATTAGACCCAGCCCTACTAACATATCTAATAATCCTAGAGCTTTTATTGTAATTGTGATGTTATGGATCACTTAGTTTTAGTGGAATGCCAAGAACCACAGACATCTGACATCTGCTATCAGTGTCCCATATACGCTATGTATAAAATCTAGAAAATCGCTTTTCAATCTCTTTATTATAATCAATCCATACAAATTTAGGTAATGATCTCAAAATGAATACAGATTTCCTTATTCAAACACTTGTTTTCAAATGAATAAAACATTAGTGCCGCTTTCGTGCCTAATTTAAGGTTATTGCTTCCAATTTTCAGGATTTAATTTCCGATTGGCATGGAAATGATTTTAAGATGTAGTTGTTACTTTAAGTTTTCTCGAGTCATTAATTTTCCAATTCTAATCTATAAATGTCAAAGTTAAAGGTTAATTCTTGAAATAACTCAATATTTCTACTTGGCCTTCATCTTTCACACGCACCACAACCACAATAGGAAATAAATTAAATGGTCCACATGCTTTCACTTGGAAAAGAACTTAAAATAATAAAATATTTATACAAAAGAGCAAGCATATTAGACCATACACTATAATGAGCTGAAATGATCCAGGGGCCTGTTTCTCAAAATGTCTTACGATTAAAATTTGTCGTAAGTTGTGGAATTGTTCATTGTAAAATGCTGAACTTACGACAAAATTTATCGTAAGATTTTTTGAGAAACAGGGGCCAGAATAAGAAGCGATAGTTCTGTCTTTCTCTCTACCCCTATAGACAACACCCAACGATAAACATGTGTAAATAGGTAGGGGCCTGTTGAAATGAAATGAAATAAATGGAGTTTTACGTCCTACTTTTCTGCACCTATATGGGCTAATTAAGGATGGGATAACGCCATGCAGTGTGCAATGAGGGAAATTTTGCCAAAACAGCGGCATTAGCCTACTCTTATTTTCGATTTCCAACTGTCGAGGGATCTTTAACATGCAGCCAGTAGCACACGGAATCTCGGTAAATTGTCCCAGGCGAATGACTAGATGCATTTCCATGTCAGTCCCTCCGACCTGCATCACTGACAGGGGGAAAAAACGAAAGGTATCATCTCGATCCATCCATGCCGGGATTGAACCCTGGACCTTCAGGTTTAACGTCTAACTCACTGAGTCATAACATAGAACTTCCTTTTGTAGTCCAATTTGAAGTGACGTCAGGCATTGCACTCTCATTACACGAATATCAACCCCTCCCCTCCCTCACCCCCTGCCCTTCTCTTTCCCAAAAATAAATCATCATAAACTGACCTGTAGGCACTGTCGTCCATAAACTTTCTCCTATCTATCTTCCTACAATCTGTAAATTTAGAATAAAGTTGATCGAGGCTCTCTGCCCAGGTATGTAAGTTCCCAGTTCCAAATAACGCCAAGCCTCCACCTCCTGCAAACAAAAATTGAAATGAAAAACATACCTGTACTCTTTATGCAAGGGGCCTTATTCTCGAATATAAAATCCAGATTTTAAGAAATACAGCAATCTGATTGGATAATAATACTTAATTTAAAACTGATTTTAGTAACTGACCAATCAGATTGCTGGATCACTAAAATCAACTTTAGTTAAGTTTTCGAGAATGAGGCCCCTGGCCTTTAGATTACAATGGTAAACGTTGTGCTCAAATTAACAGCTGTTGCATCAGGCTGAGTAAGAACTGCAGAGTAAGAGATGCCAACATCTTCGAAGGCCTTTCTTAACATAACAGTAGTCCTACTTCCAAAAATGAAATCATATAACACCAAGAGTTCTAAATTATTAAAAATGCTACTGTAGGCTTCCCAGAAGCTCTTGCTCCACGAATACTGGGTGTGCCCAAATTAATGTAATCTAAAGCCCAGTATGCACTATGGAATGAAGGAGGTTTGGCCATGAAGACGGCAAATTGAAATTATAATGCCATTATTAACTATTCATACTTTATTGGCAATACATTTAATTGAGGAAGTATATCAATAAATGAGTAAATATTTCATAATGAAAAGTGGTATCAGGTGTCTAGAAGTAGTAGAAGAATTGACATTCCCTGCTTGGTGCCACACTCGCTACTGCTGCTCAAGAGTTTAAAAACTTAAAACTTACCTAATGCAGTATGCCCTTTGGTATATTTTAAGATCTCGCTGTGAGTTTTAGGAATTTCTGCGTTATCGGGTGGGTCATAACGCGTAAACGACATAAAACAGTACCATTTACACTTATCCTTCCGTGTCAGGTCACATGACATTAATTCCTTGGCAAAATACGTCCACAATTCATTTCCCGACATGGAATACGCTTTTTCTAACGTTAATTTACTCCGTAATAAATGACAGATGTGGTTTCCATGGCAATCTTTCTCTAATTGGAAAGTAGTTCTTCCGAATCCATGCTCCTTCATTTTTTCAGCAGTGAATGTCTGGATTAACTCTGCTCCAAAAATAATTCTGTTTCTGGCACTATTTGGTGAGCAATCGGCCGATTCGGGGCCTTGGAAATATCCGTCGTCATCGGCACACGACACGTAAACTGGGCGGACGAAATGACTGAAATGAGGGTCTTGATATTCTAGACGTAACGTCAATATTTCCGTCTGGTGTTGTATACTAACAACGTTTTTTCCTGGTTCGATATACACAAGCACTTTAAAACATCCCTCGATAATCGGCCACTCCAACTTCCTGTCGTTCGAATCGCTGCGATTTTCAACACAGATGGCGCCATCATCCGTAGAGTTTTCGATCTCCCCAATAAGGAGAATCAAACGATAAGAGAACACTTCTCCATCTGCTACATTGTACACTTGTATTACCATGGTAACGCCCAGTCCTCATGCCTCATTCTGGCCACAATCGTCATTCGCCTTCCTCCATGGCAACCCTGAAACAAGATTAAATATATGATTTTACATTAAGATTTGGAAAAATATTAATTTATACCATTTTAGTGATTGATCAATCAGATGACTAGAACACTAAAATCATCTTAAGTTAAGTTTTGAGAATAAGGTCCCTGTTCTTGTCCAAGCTGTGGCTACAAACTAACTAGTTTTATAACAAAACAAACTAGTAGTAACTGTAGTCATCAGTAGTCATCTAAAGAAGTAGCTACACAACTTCTATATTTCCTGTTCTTGCTGTGGAAGCTGTCGCCTTAATCCAACTTACAAATAAAACTGTGAAGTCATCTCAAAATAAGAAGATACTCGATTAATATTTTTCCTGGATCTGGTTCCTAGCATTGAAGTAAGTCCGAGTCTGATATTTGACTTGAGATTTTCCTACTAATTCTTGAATAGATTCAAGTCGACTTTAAAGGGATTGTAAAGGGGTTTTCTTAACTTTGTATGTGTATCGGGGACAATGATAGCATCAATTTGCGCCATTCAAATTTCCATTCCGACGTCTGTGGCTCTTGCAATTCCACTAAAACTTACACGTTTTATGACATTACTAATATTTATCTACATATATATCAATAGTAGCTTCCGGCATCATTATTAGTGACGTCATAAATCGCACTAGTTTTAGTGGAATTGCAAGAACCACAGACATCAGGATTGTAATTGGAATGGTGCAAATTGATGCTATCATTGTAGTGTCCCCGGTACACATAAAAAGTTTAGAAAATCACTTTACAATCCCTTTAAGCATTAAGCACAAGGCTAGGTTTTGTACGAGCTGTCTGCCACAGACTAACTAGTTTATTATGAAGACAAACAATGTCTGATTAAAACAATGTTGATATTAGTAATAATAACTAACGTTAAGGGTGTTAATTGGGCTATTTCACGTTATGAAAAAATGGGATAAGTATATGAAATAATGATTTCTTGAGACTTGTTGTGCATTTTTTGATGATTTGGGGTCCTTCTCGATAGTTTAAGGTTGATTTCATGTCAATCAGATTTTTTTTAATGAGTTGACAGCCCTTTCAAACATGTCATAAAAATTGGACATTTCAAACCTTTGATACAAGTTTTAAAAAATGTGAATGGATCAATCTACATCAAACTTGGCATAAATGTAGACAATTACATTGCCAAGAAACGTACAGAGCGATTTTTCAAAAAAAAATATTATTTTCGTGGTTACCATGGAAATACGAAAATTTACGAAAATTTATTTGTAGGTATGGCAAACATTTTCCAGGGGCCACACTAATTCGAATTTTCGAAAAAACTCTCTGTACGTTTTTTTCTTACTGAATAAGCTTTCAATCAAGACCAAGATCATAATTTTCCAATAAAAAATGGCCGAGAAATCTTGTATCAACCGGGACACATTTTGCTACTTTTTCCTAATTTTTTAGCAAAAACTAACAAAATACCTAATTTCTTGTCGGTTTTTTTCATTCTATATAGTTTACAAATAAAGTAATAATAATTATCTACAATCTGAGCCCAAAAATAATAAGTAATTCGCAAAACTTCCATCTCGTGGTTTTTTTCTCGAACGCTAGCCCAATCAATACCCTTAAATAAATAATTCTTGGTAAAATAAACAGACCTACATACTAATTACTGGTTATTATCATATATAATCGCTATGATACTAATTATAAACATATATTCTCTTAAAGGGATTGTGAAGAGGTTTTCTAAACTTTGTATGTGTATCAAAGACACTGATAGCATCAATTTGCGCCATTCCAATTTTATATATTATTAGCTAAATATCTAATAATTATTAACTTTGTGGACTCTCTAAAAGGAATGCCAAGTTGATAAACACCAAATGTACATTATTAGCTATATGGACTCTCTGAAAGGGATATCAACAATTTATCAACCCTTAATACAAAATAAATTTCTGCAAGAGATGCCAAGATGACAACCATTAAAGGGGAATGTTCAGAGTTTTTGAGAGTTGATTTGGGCCTTGAATTTATGTAAATTGCCTTCAGATTTACTGGAACTGACCAAAAAATCGCACAATTAGTTCATTTATTACCCCTACCTAAACATTTATCTTTCATTTTCTGTATATGTGTTTTCTATATAATGCAGTCTTACTAAACAACGAGTCACATTTTTGACTTTCAAACGCTCATAATTATGGCTACACAGGGATTTGAAGTCTTATATTTTGAGGGAGAGTTGTGAACATCATTATGGATTAAAATAGCTACAAAATTACAGGTTCTAAGACTAAAATTTTATTGGTCTAACAGTTAGTGAAGATATTCCTTTAAAATAGGGTTTCAAGTGGTTTTCTAAACTTTGTATGTGTATTGGGGACACTGATAACATCAATTTGCATCATTCCAATTTACATTCCGGTGTCTGTGGTTCTTGCAATTCCACTAAAACTAATGCATTTTACGACAATGACAGCTTCCCTTTAAACATTATTAGTAAGAGTATGTGGACTCTCTGAATGAGTCATCTTATAAGAAATATCTCTCACTGAATTATCGAGAAAAGAATTCAGTTCCGCTGCTGTATAATTTTACAGATAATAGTTAATATAAAAGCAGTAATTTTCCTCAAAACAAAAACTCTGAACATTATTAAAGTTAAAATAACAGACTAGTGGATTGTAAGTCAGAATTTTATCTGCTGTTTTATGTTTTTATACTGTGTTATTGATCAGAATACAGTTTTCAGGGAAGAATTTAAAATTATAGTCTTGATACAAAAATTGTAGCCATATTCACAGTAATTTTCAAGGATTCTTTTTCATATTTTTGCGATCTTATGTTGAAAACAACATTTTTTCATGCCTTTTGTTTCAATTGTTCTTATTGTAAAGAGGTTTTCTAAACTTTGTATGTGTATCAGGGACACTGATAACATAAATTTGCGCCATTCCGATTTCCATTCCGATGTCTGTGGTTCTTGCAATTCCAATACATCACTGACAGGGGGAAACCGGGTTGAAAAATCCAAAGGTATCATCTCACCTATGCCGGGATTGAACCCTGGACCTCCAGGTTAGCAAGCATGTGTCTTACTCGCTGAGCCACCGCGGCTTCAAGCAGCATTATCAAGAGAATTGAATAATATAACAGGTCTAACAATATATAGAATAGAATAGAATAGATCTTGTACTTTACCTGTAGCTATTTCTATCTGTAACATTAACTAACAATGTATTTAGATTATATTAACAGTCTTATTGAAGTCAACTTCCAGAGTTTTTCTATTTACACTATCTACCTATACTAAGATACATAAACCCTGGCCCAACTAAACAAACATCAGACACACTATATAGTCTACTTTTACCTTACACTTACTTTATCTTATACTTATCCTTACTAATGTTTTACTTATCCTTAAATTATGCTCTACTTATCCTTAACTTATGCTTTACTTATCCTTTTCTTAAGCCTGGCGTACACCGACCTTACAACTGAAAGAAACCAGTCACAAGCGAGTTACTAGAGACTGAGAGCGTCTAGGGGGTAACTGATCGGTTGCGAGTTTAGTCGATGTGCGACCCCTTACCACTGGCCGAACACAAGTAATCGCTCAGTTGCTGTCAGTTGCACATGTTCTACTTTCTTGTGACTGGTTACACCCAGTTGCTCTTGTCTTCTTCGATATGCGCGTCCTTGCAACTGGCAGTAAGCATTTCGTCATTTCATTTTGGTCATGTGACCCAATTTGTACACTGAAACACAACAAAATGGCTACAGGTTGAAGCGATTCCGCTGAAGATGTCTTGATTGAAATGTGGCGGGAGAGACCATGTCTGTTTAATACAAACAGCAAATCTTATTCCAATAGGGAAATGAGAAGTGTGGCATTGAAGGAAATGTCATTTCGACTTGAACGAACAGGTAGTCGTTGAGAAACAATGCATTTAGGTCTAGCCTAGTAGAGTTTTTAGTGACGGCACGTCGCTACATTTAACCTTGTGTCCTTTGCTTGACGTCTTAATTAAATTAAGCCTATAGTAAAAAGGCTTAAAGAGAAATGAATTTTCAAATAGTATGTATTCGGATATTATCATAATACGTGTTACCGAGAAATGGCACGTGATTTCAAGCGCCTCCTAGCGTGTTCTTCACTGATTACAATCAAGTCCATGTCCTTTTACTTAAACTGAAATAATCTTAATCAATGCTTTACTTATCCTTAACTTATCCTTAACTTATGCTTTACTTATCCTTATCTTATACTTTATTTATTCTTAACTTATGCTTTACTTATCCTTAAATTATGCTTTACTTCTCCTTAACTTATGCTTTACTTATCACTATTAATGCTTTAATTATCCTTAACTATACTTTACTTATCCTCTTTTACATATCCTTAACTTATGCTTTACTTATCCTTAAATTATCTTTCATTTTTCCTTTACTTATCTTTTACTTATCCTTAACTTTTGCTTTACTTATACTCTTTTACTTTAAAGATTACTTACTTATTAATTGGTGTTTCTAATGAATAATCTCCAGGAAAATTATCCATAAATCCAAGATCTGTATTAACTGCCAATATCAGAATATGTCACTCTATTACAAAGAACTGTAAAGTATTAGTCCACAATTCAATAATCAAAACTGTCGTAAATCCAAGATTGTGGTCATTTTCTACTTCACTACTAATAATTCTAGAGTGTACTGTACATTGAGTGTATGTCAATTTTTAATCCATAACTAATTATTTTAGAGTGTCCGTCCACAATTTAAGAAAACAAACTGTAAACCTGCACTGTCACAGAAACTTTAAGCCATAAATCCAACATTCAGTTGATTTCTCATTTTTAACCAAGAATTTTTGAGTGTCTGTAAACTTCTATTCCATTACTAAGAATTTCAAAGCATCTGTCCACAATTTAAGATGGCAAACTGTAAACCTGCAGTGATTTAGTTCAATTCAAAGTCATAAATCCAATTTTCGATAAATTTTCCAATACTAAGAATTATTTCAGAGTGTCTACCGGTATCCTCAATCTAAAAGAGCAATGCAATGAGCAATGAGACACTTAATGCCATAAATTGGTCAATATCTAAGAATTCTACAGTATCTGTTCTCATTAAATCCTACATCTGAAGACAGTAATCTGTAAACCTACACTGCCTGAGATACTTTATGGCATATATTCAAGATTTCAGACAATTTCTAGTCCATGACTAATTATTTTTGAGTGTCTGTACACAATTTAAGAAAGTAAACTATAAACCTGCACTGTTTCAGAAACTAAAAATTTTTGAGTGTCTGTACACAATTTAAGAAAGTGAACTGTAAACCTGCACTGATTCAGAAACTGTATGCCATAAATCCAATATTGTCTATCCTCATTAAATCCCTCATCTTAACACAGCGAGATATAAACCTGCGCTTCGCTTCGTGACAAACTGTTTGTTGATCATGGAATTGATTGAACTATCTGCTTTCCCCTCTATTTGTTATTCGCCCTACTTTCCTTACATATCTCACAGTAAAAATATCACGCTTCTCTGTGGACTGCCGGAACGCGATCAGCTGATAGCTGGTTATTGGAAATACAAGTTGATACAGATTTCACTTCGTTACAGTAATTCTTATGGTTTATATTTCACAGTCAGAGTAGAAACTAAACTTAAATATATCACAGAAATATGTCTAGAGCTCTAGGCTGTTGATTTGATTGTATTTACCAGACATGTCTGACTAGAGATCTAGACTGTTGATTAGACTGTATTTAACAGTCATGTCTGACTAGAGCTCTAGACAGTATTTACCAGTCATGTCTGACTAGAGCTCTAGACTGTATTTACCAGTCATGTCTGACTAGAGATCTAGACTGTATTTACCAGTCATGTCTGACTAGAGTTCTAGACTGTATTTACCAGTCATGTGTCTGACTAGAGCTCTAGACTGTTGATTTGACTGTATTTACCAATCATGTCTGACTAGAGCTCTAGACTGTATTTACCTGTCATGTCTGACTAGAGCTCTAGACTATTGATTTGACTGTATTTACCAGTCATGTCTAGATAGAGCTCTAGACTATTGATTTGACTGTATTTACCTGTCATGTCTGACTAGAGCTCTAGACTGTTGATTTGACTGTATTTACCAGTCATGTCTGACTAGAGTTCTAGACCATATTTACCAGTCATATCTGACCAGATATTTAGAGTTAATTATAATTAAGCTGTTTTTGTTTCGTGGTTTTAGTAATATTTTGTATAAATGTATCCATGATTAATCAAATCAGATCAATGAGATGTCCCAGAATGCTCCTTAGGGACAGAAAGTCATATTGGCGGTTAATCAGACGACTGGGAGAGATAATAAATAATAAACCGCTAGATTAGAATTGCTCGTTAAGATTTAGCCGTTAGATAAAGTATTAAAGCAGTAATTGGCTTTAATTAAGTTCCAGCTCACGTTAATCTTATAGGATGATAAATTATTTAGCTACATCAATGTTAAAAGGTAAATATGGCTTAATAAAGTTGGGGAAAGGGGACCACTTCAGACATGAAAGTATAAGGTTTTAATTCTAAAATTCCACGAGATTGAGTATACCCTATAAAACTAAAACTAACATGTTTTATGACGTCACTGACAGTGATATGCATAGATATCAATAGTACCTTCTGGTAGATCACTGTCAGTGACGACATAAAACATTTTAGTTTTAGTGGAATTGCAAGAACCACAGACGTCGGAATGGAAATTAGAATGGAGCAAATTGATGCTATCAGTGGTATTTTCAAATTTCCATTCCCACATCTGTGGTTCTTGCAATTTCAATAAAACTAACACATTACTGACAGTGATCTGCATAGATATCAATAGTAGCATCCAGAAGATCACTGGTAGTGCAAAAACCTCTTTACAATCCCTTTAAGCGTGTTAAAAGATGATTAACATTGGAAACGGTCAGCTGTAAAGCCACGTTCAATAATTATTGATTAGAACTTTTGGTCAATCAGCAACTGCCGTATCAAGAGGTCATCCAAGGTCAATGTTTATGTCTCGGAAGCTGCGTGATTAAACAGCCATGAAGCATAAAAATTATACGTCGTAGAATGGAATAGATAAAATCACAGAAGTTTGAAATACAGATCAGGAATTTCTGTTTGGTGGAGCACAAAAAATATTTCATTAAAGCGATATTACCTCTTAGAATGAACAAAAAAGTTCTCAAACTTGGTCAATCAGAGTAATGAATATATACTCCTATTGACCAAATTTTAAAATTTAGATTTTTTGTTCATTCTAAGAGGTTGTATTCCTTTAAGGTACAATTGTCAAAAACATTTTCTGCCCGCTAGCAGAATGACACATGATGACAAACCTTTACTTGGTGCTGGCCCCTAGCCAATGCCCCTCCCCCAAAAAGGATATCCCTTTAATGGCCACCCATTTCAATGACATCATAACTACTTTACTGTCATGATATATTACTTGCCCCCTGAACAATCAAATCTAGCTACTGGCCTTACTTGACGTCCAACACGCGTAGCTTGTGCCACATGAATTTAGACGCTTTGATAAAGTCTCCCGATTTTTTACCCCAATCTCCCGATTTTTCATGGCCTGTCTCCTGATTTTTTCCCCTGACCTGTACACATGTATAGCTTGTGCCACAGATTATTCAACAATCCTAGAGAGACTGAAATGATCTATTTCAAAGTTCTAGAGAGAAAGATAAAAACAGTATCAGTATCAAGAAATCTATTGGGAATCCTATCTACTGTAGTCCCAACTCTAATTACATTGAGTAGTCGTTATCCGGAATAAAAAAAATAAAAATAAGTTCCGGTATGAATGACGCGACGTGCATAACAATACTCTGGACACCATGGCCTGTATGCATAAAAAAACTCAGAATAAAAACTTAAAATTTTGAGTTAATTAACCATTGATTTAACAAGGTTTTCAATGGCAAAATATAGATTAAAAGAGATTGTAAAGAGGTTTTCTAAACATTGTATATGTATTGGGGACACTGATAGCATCAATTTGTGCCATTCCAATTTCCATTCCCAGGCCCGTAGGAAGCAATTTCATATTGGGGGGGCAAAATGTGCAAAAACTCATTCTCAAGGGGGTTGTGCAGAATTCAAGGCTGCTCCTGTCTATATAAAGCAATTTTGCTTTCACTGGCCCTAAAAACATACCAGTAACTTCTTGTTTTATCTTTAAAAAAAAGCAATTTTGTATTGCTTCAGTCATTAATGTCAAAATTATTGGGGGGGGCAGATGCCCCCCCTGCCCCCCCTGTTCCTACGGGCCTGATTCCGACGTCTGTGGTTCTTAAAATTCCACTAAAACTAATGAATTTTATGATGTCACTGACAGTGATCTGCATAGATATCAATAGTAGCTTCCGGTGGATCACTTTCAGTGACGTCATAAAACGTGTTAGTTTTAGTACAATTGCAAGAACAACAGACGTCGGAATGGAAATTGGAATGGTGTAAATTGATGCTATCAGTGTCCCAGATACACATACAAAGTTCAGAAAATCTCTTTACAATCTCTTTAAGTGTTAAGTTTTATGCATACATGCCTATATTGGGAAAAATTAACTGATGAATTATGGTGTAGCTTATCTTGTATGTGTCTACAGCTTTAAGAACATGTAAATCTTGGTAGAACGGAAACAATTTCTCAAATCCTGAGATTTATAATCATGTTTCCATGTCTCAGTATTGATTAAGATTTAGAATTAATCACAGAATCACAGTAATTCAATGGAATTCCACACATTCATGTAAATAGATCAGCCATGTTTGTTTTGAACTTTTTTCATTGATTTTCAAAGAAAATAAAGGCTGAAAAACATGACAGAGATGAAAAGGATTGATTGCATTTATAAATTTTCTTTAAAGGACACATTCAATGTCTGTAATTTTTTTATCAAGCTCATCAGTAAAAGTGTTCACAGCTCACTGTCAAAATTTGAGCCTTCAAATCTATGTGTATTCATAATTATCTACATTTCAGACTGTGCCATATATAGAAATAGAAATACATGTATAGTTGAAGAACTATTTGCACAAAACAAGACATAAATCAACTCTAAACGCTGGGTTTAAACACTGTCTTTTTGTGGCAGTGGAATAGCTGAGTTGGTGGCGCGTTGGATTGCCATCTGGTAGGGGATTTGGTGCCGTAGGTCCAAATCCCCCTCAAGATAAGATCAATTCTGATGCCACGGCAAGTGTTTTCGAGAGTCGGCCTGGTATCGGCTTTCACCCCCTATCACCTAAAATGCTGGCTCTCGTCTATGAATGAGCCTAGGTGAAAGATGATTGAGATTACTTAATAGTGAGTCCATACTAATGTAAAATTAACGTAAAATTCAAATACGTAGATTATTTTCAAAACATAACCAATGAAAATTTCCCTTTTTTGACACGTTAATAAATATTTCAAAGGATTGAAAAAAACAAAACTTATAAAACTTTACACAGAAAGCCTATATATTTCATCATTATCTAGCAAATCACTAAAAAAAATTGGTAAATAAATTAAAATTAGAACAGAAAGAAAAATGACACAGATTTTACTTTGATTATATTTATTAGTTTTCTATCAGAAATGCTGATCTTGACAAAAAAACACAGAAACAAATTAGTTCCATTAGAAATGAAAAGAAAAAGCAATTTGTTGTGTGATCAAAATGCATTATTCAAATTACTTGAAGGGATTCACTCATCAGCTGTTCCTGAGTTTATCATTACCATGCTAACTTCTAGTGGAAGTAGAAAAGGTACGTTTACAATCCTTTCGACCAATATGATTTTAGTCTCAGAAATATGAATTAAGCTAAGCGAATCAGTAAGACCAATGTTTAGTTTCGAGGGTTATTCTTGCAGGTCTAGTACTTCTGAAGACTATTTCTTTCATGTTCTTGTTTTGTAGTTTGGTTTGTGCATGTTTAACAACTAAGACGAGTGTGGCGCCAGACAGGGTATGCTTACTCTTCTAGACACCTGATACTACTTTTCATTATGAAATACTTACTCATGTATGATTGATATAATTCCTCATTTGAAAAGTTCATAAGCTGTTACCTATGTTTCCTCAAAATGTCTTTTTGGATTTTGAGTTTCGTTTTGCAGTTCGGATCGTTAGTACTTGGTTTAAGACCCTAATCAATGTTTAAAAAACTACATCAAGTGAGTTTAACAGAAGTGTCTATTTATTGTTTTTATGATATTAGAAATATTGATCATTAGAAATAGTTGGAATATTTTCTGAGAAAAACGATAAATTATTGATAAGTAAAAAGACAGAGACAATACAAGATTTTATTGATTGAGTTCAGGTATTTTATTGTATTTAGGAACTTGGTAATATTAGCAGAAAAAAATATTTTGAAGCATAATGGAGGCAAAAGGCAAAAGAGGAAACTATCAAACTTTAGAAACAACCAACAAATTTTAAAAGTGTCTTTTTCTTTTAATTATGTGTTGTACATAAAAGCAGGCTACCCTTTTCCTAAACTTACACTTAAACTTACAAACTGTGATTTTATTACAGGGGGGCAAGGTCATAATTGGCCACAGCAAAGGCATATCTACGGGGCAACAGGCCAAAATTTTTTCTCTATTTTCACTTAAAAATCAAAAGATTTTAACATTTTCATGCCCATTTCACTTGATCTCCCCTGAAAAAATGATAAAATGGACTAAGTCTGGTTCCTATTTGTCAAAAATCTAATAACGTCATATCTTTTTCGCTTTTTATTACCATAGGGTCAAGTTCATACTTGGCTACAGGCCTGGTTCCTAAACACTGGAATCTACTGAAACTAAACTAAATCGATATACACACATCAAAATAAAAATCCTGAGAGACTGAAATCTTTCTGCTTAAATTAACCAAAATTATCATGTCTATGACCCTTCCCCTTTCTGTCAAAATATTTTGGAAATATTCCAAGTTTTCTTTCTGTCCTGTCAGATTGAATCAGAAAGAGGCTCATTATCGTGTCTAGACAGCCTTTTATTACCTTTCTCATTTACCCACTGAATTAAATCCAAACAAAATGGACATCATTTCCAAATAAACTTCATTTAGAAACAAAATAATAAATGTCTGTCAATTTATTTTTAAGATTATTGAAATGATTTCAAATGGAAAGAATTTCTAACAAAGCCTGTTGACAAATTATATTGGAATATTTTTCATGTAAACCTAAACCTACATACTTTTAAATATTAAGTACTGTACACACTGACAACATTTCTGACATGTTGCCGAAATGCCATTTGTCCAAAATATTGTCAGTGGGTACAGTTCTTTAGACAGGGATGTTAACATTGTGTCTGTCAAAACACTGAACCCATATTACCCGCAGATGGAGTGGGGAGTTTGAGCCTTGAGGCCCATCATACCCGTACCTTAACAGTTATCTTTCATTTTCTGTATATGTGTTTTCTATATAAGTCATTGTCTTGCTAAACGACGAATCATATTTTGGACTTTCAAACGCTGATATTTATGGATACACAGGGATTGAAAGGCTGACATTTTGAGGGAGAGTTGTGAACATTTTTACGGATTAGATTAGCTAAGAAATTCCAGGTTCTGAGACTAAAATTTTTTTGGTCGAACGGTTAGTAAACACATCCCTTTAAAAAACAAAAACAATTTCCTAAAATTGAAATAATAGCCAGACGTTTTGAAATTTTAATCAGACATGACTGGTAAATATAGACCAATCAACAATCCTGCACTATTCCCAATGCAAGACTCAGCAGTAAAGCCTGAATAGAAACTATTTGACCTATATTCTATAGAACTGGAATGGAACGAGTCGCAGGAAATCAATAAATTCCATCATATTGCAGGTTTTATAACAACTGAAATAGAACAGAGTTCCAGTAGAGAAAAACCCTGAAGCAATATTCAATATAATCTTCGTCGACCTTATTATATACTGGAAATATATCACAACTACATATAAATATTACTTTTATATACCAGTTGATAGATATTTTATTAACGGAATTGTTTTACTTGTACAGTTTACTAGTAAATAGAGATCATGCTTACTCTTTTCGAAACACCTGATGGTACTTCTCTTTGGGGTAGTCAACTACTATACAACTATAACTCTTGATTTTTGGATGCGATTTTTATTAATGGAATTGTTTTACTTGTACAGATTAGGTTAGTAAATAGAGAACATGCTTACTCTTTACAAAACACCTGATAGTACTTCTCTTTGGAGTAGTCCACTACTATACAACTATTACTCTATCTTTTCGAAACACCTGATGGTACTTCTCTTTGGAGTAGTCTACTACTATACAACTATTACTCTCGATTTTGACATGTTTTTGGATGCGATTTTGATTAACGGAATTGTTTTTCTTGTACGCATTTTTATTATCATCTTCAACCGTGAACACAAAAGAAAAAAAAATTTCAAAATTCATATGAACACATGGTAGCAGCTCATGAACTTTTCATATGAGGAAGTATATCAATAAATGAGCAAATTTCAAATTACTTCATAATGAAAAGTGGTATCAGGTGTCTAGGAGAGTAAGCATACCCTGCTTGGTGGCACACAAATAAGAATTTCATATCCATCTTTATTCAATAAAAGAGATTTGAACCCAAGCGCTATATGACTGTGTCTGAAACTGGTGAGAAATCCCCAAGTGAACACATCAACTCAAAGAGAGAGAAGTTCCACGGAATATAGATTATATTTATAGATCTGATGTCAGAATTTTCTCTCGGCACTGTCACCTTCAATATAAATCAATTAGTCTCAATCTTCCAGTGTCAAGTAGACCATTTCTTCCAGTTATTAACATAGCTAAATCTTAATCAAGTAGACCATTTCTTCCAGACTTTATTCAATTTTCAAATTTAATGTCTAAGGAACGTTAAAATAAACTAGAAAATCAAGGGAATTTAATAGATTTGTGTCAAAAAATGTGACTATTAGTACAGAATTAATACAAAAATTGCTAGAACTACAATTGGCTAGGGGCGCAAAACGCTTTTCAATGCGAGGGGGGCCAGTGGCATTTGTACTAATCACATAATCAATGATGGACTAAAATATGTGATGAATTAAATTTGATACATGTGCTCCTTCATACTGATGCTAGTAGATGAGTTGCAAAACAAAGGAATGGGTTTTACTCCCATTTGACTATAAATTGTGTGAATTTTGAGACTTTGATGTTTTCAGATGCCAAATTGTGCCTATTTTACATCCATTACAGACTTACTACACAACCAGGCCTGACCATTTGTGGGGGTTGGGGGGTTGGGGGGTTTGGGGGAATGTCGCAAATTGATGCTATCAGTGTCCAAGATGCACATACAAAGTTTAGAAAACTTCTTTACAATCCCTTTTAATGAGGGGTGTTCTTTAAAAAAACATTGCTTTGATATCAAAACCTGAAATTGATTTTAAAAAAGAAATGTTGAAATATTAATTTCATTTCCCTCGTTTGACTTGGGAATTAGAGGGAAATTGATTTCTTATCGTTGCCGATAAGTGTTTCCGTACTTAATTTATTGTTTGTATTGACTACCATTGACGATATGTCAATGCGCATGTGTTGAGTAAGTGTTAACGTCACTTCAGGCGACACTGTCAAGCTGGATAGTTGTAAAACTTTACTTTCTATGATAATTCTTTTTTATGAATTCGATTGTTTTATAAAATTGTATAATATGTTGTAAATAGGGATATAGGCGTTCGCTCAACGTCAACTTTGTAGGATCTCATTGCATTACGATGAGCACAGGTTTCTGAGTAAAATATCAGTTTTTCCTGGGTGGCATTGAGATCCAGTGATCAAAGGTGTTATGTTCACATTATTGTTGATATGTTTATAGAATGATTTACAAATGTAGGCCTATATGAGTTTTAATATTTTTGATTGAATAAACGTTCGTTTATAATGGTCGACAGTGGGTCGCTGTAATGCCAATATGTGTTGTGATATTATTGGGTTTTGATTGGGGTCTGTTTTACTGGAAAACGTGTTTATGCATAAGAATCAGTAATTACCTATCTTTTAATTAACCTTTTAAACTATAAAACTATTGATTGCCTTATGTAGTTCAGCTATTCTTTAAGTCCTGACATCTCACAATCTTTTCTGTTGATTTATGCGTACAAGTTTTGCTAGGGATAGAATCTACAGAATTTGGCTCCCACAAAATATACCAAGTTACACCGAAAAATGTGAAATCTCAATAATGATTAATAATGTTAATATTTTCTGACAGATTGTTCCTTGCATGGCTTTGCCAAAAATTAAAATCCTCACTCCTATTTTTCTTATTTTACATATTTGTGGCTCCCCACCTTCTTGGATAACCTTCTTTCTAATGAATCATAGAAACTTCATATAGAATATTTCAACTAGATTTGCTTCTATGAGATATATAGATCTACATATAAAATACAATATGTAATGTAGTAGCCTAATATGTTTCTAAATGAGTTCTTCACCAATAAACTGAACTTTAGAGGGCAATATCAATATCAATATCACGCAATATGAATAATATACAAATTTAATAACTCACCCTTGGCTTGACGGACTCAAATACCCTCTTCCTAATTCCTTAATCTAACAATGTTTATAGTTATATATCTTGGCAGTTATCATCACACCGGTTTAATATGATCAGTCCAATATCACACACACACAGAGCAATATTTACAATATTGAACATAATAGTCGTCTTTTTCTATCTTCAACGTTAGAGAGTAATGATACGTTTTGGCGGGAAAATTAAATTAAATCCCGTTACGTAACGTCTTTAAATCTATTGACCTTGAGATGAATTCAAATAACCTTGAACACTGTTAATTCATTAACTGTCGTTTAATTTAGTTTTCTAAAGTTTACTCTAAGACAAAGTCAGTCAGAACAGTAGTCGTAGACCTGTCATTTAAAGGGGCATTTTCGAGATTAGATTTAGGCCTTGAATATATGTAAATAGCCTCCAGAAGTCTTAGAACTGCACAGAATCGCACAATCACATATTTTTACCCTACCTAAATATTTATCTTTCATTTCTGTATATGTGTTTTCTATTTAAGTCATAGTCTCAATGAAATACGAGTCAAGAAAAATGAGATTAACAAATCTGAGTTGATAATCACAGCCGGGCAGGGGCGGATTTAGGGGGTGGCGTGGCGGGCGTGCGCCCCCCCCCCCCCTAAAATTTGCAAAGCATGGTTTGTCCACACCATTTTACCACAAATGTTTCTCGCCACACTTCGCTTGGCAAGATATCTATCTATATTGCACCCACTCTAGAAGAATATTTCAATAACTTTGATTATTTTAACCTCAAATAATTTTTCGGCTCGCTACGCTCGCCTACATTTTATTCTGCGCCCCCCTAACGTCAAATCCTGTATCCGCCCCTGGAAGGAGACAGGGGGCAGAGGGGGCAGCCCCCAAATATTATGCTTTCGGGCAAAAAATCCCCCAAATCGGGCAAAATATCAAAAAAATTCGGGCTCCAAGGCGCGAGCTGCATCAGTCGGACAAAAATAGTGTGGGCTCGAGCCGTCGGATAGAATCGCCCCCGCCCCCACACCCTTGGATCCGCCCCTGCACAGTGTGTTGTAGCATACGAAATTAAAAATTTGACTTAGCATCGGTTTACAGATGCATACCCGTAGCCAGGGGGGGTTCGGGGGGTTCGTACGAACCCCCCCCCTTAAAAACAAATAAGCACTGTTAAAGTAGACCTTCTGTTTGAATTGTAACTGTTAAAGTTGAGTTTGATTGCTTTGTGAGTCAATATAACCCCCCCTTGGAAATTCCTGACTACGGGCCTGAGATGAACTATTTTTTGTAATCATATTTTTATTGCAAACAATTTGGAAAGGGAGGAGAAATAGATCTTAAATAAGACTAAGACTAAGTGAAATAAATGATAGGCATTACAGGCCCTTAGGAAGCAATTTCATATGGGGTTGGCAAATTGTGCTAAACTCATTCTCAAGGGTGGTTAGGTATATCTTTGTAAGGTACAATAAGTTATATGTAGTCTGTAGTCTAGATATTTAATAATTTAACACTTGAAGGGAAACAACTCTATTTAATGAGTCATGTTCGGATGTGACGTCTAGATACAGTGCCCGGATCATCACATCATAGTGGTGAACTGAGCTTAAATATCTCAATTTTAGATCGTTTCCAGCATTCACTGTGTTGAAATTGGAGGTGAAAGAACAATTTTAGTCGTTGCTAACAACATTGGAGATGGCGGACACCCAGGCCGCGCCTCCACCCGTCGAGGAACCGCCGGCATTGGCCGTGGCAGAAACTGCCAGCTTCACGCAGTACCTTCGCCGTATCGTTCCAGTCCTTTTAGAAGATGAGGACCCTAGCCTGAAAGCCCTGGACGCAGCCTTCGCCGACAAGAATCATATCGAGTCCGTGAAGAAATTCTTGAGTGATCCTCAAGTTTCTGCTTTACTGGTACAAAGAACCTCAACTAAAGGTAGATTTCTCTTTATTTTTACTATTGATTGGTAACAAAAAAAGAAGGGGGGGGGGGGGGGGTACTCAGGAAAGGGGCGTTTCCTTTTTAAGGGACATGAGAGAACTTTAAAGTCCTCCTAACAATCTGCCAGGCTGTATTGCCTATTTTTTCACCTGCTGTCGCTAAATGATAAGGCTCATGTTATATAGAAATTGGGAGTGTCATCTAAGAAACCCTTTTGAGCCTTTATTGAGTGTTAAGCATGCCTATTTAGCTTGAATTGATTTTTAAAAATCCAAGAAATCAGTAAAAGTGTCAAAATGAAAGAATTATCTGGTGTATTTTTAATTTGCGATCCAGACATCATCAGTGGGACACAGTGACCTATCTTGCATCAGTATCACAGCTATCACAGCTATCACACTTAATTTGCATCTTGCAGGTGCTTGCTTAGCCTTATGTTAGTGTTTTGCAAAATGTATTTGCAATATTGATTAAAGCTTACTGACTCCTTGATGTTTTAGGGATATTTTTGCAAATTAATTTATAACAAAACTTAAGCTACAAAAGCTACCATCACTTAATTTGCATCTTGCAGGTGCTTGCCTTGCGTTATATTAGTGTTTTGCATACAGTATTTGCAATATTGATTAAAGCTTACTGACTCCTTGATATTTTGGGGATATTTTTGCAAATTAATTTATAACGAAACGAAAGCTACAAACAGTATTGATTGAGTGCAAAGTTAGTTAAATCAAGTCAAGTAGAGAATGTCAAGCCACCTGTTACCTATAGTGATGTATTGATTATGTATATTATATTGATATATATGCTTATGAGTCATGGCTAAATTTAAAATGAGACAAATTCCAAATATTTTTTGTTGTTGTTCTAGTTAGTGCTGGGTCAAATAATTGAAATAATCAATTATCGACCCTACAAATTATTTTGATTATCGATTATCAAATTTCATAAGCAATTAAAATTCATAACAAACATTCAGGTACAAAAACGTACACGAACATATAAAGATTAGAATATTTCGATTATTAATTGATTATTGATTGGTAACCTGCCTTTGATAATTGATACCCAGCCCCAATTTTAGTATAAGATATTCAATATATGAAGTTATTTGTCCCAAAATATGTGTTCGAATGCACTGAATCATTTTTTTTTTATGCAAAACTTTCTTCTGAGACATTTCTTCAAAGCCTTTGACTTTCCCAATTCGAATTGTTTAGAAGTTAAAATCCTAGTTGTCCTTCCCCCCTCCCCCATCCAACCCCCCCAATAATTTGTGTGCCCTAATTTGTACCCCAGTTCCAGGAGTCTGGCGCTGCCACTATCATAGTTTATTTTGGTACCGGTAATGATATAAATATTGATATATTGTAGATGATAGTGAAGAAGTCAGTGAGGGGGGAGGAGATGTTGAAGGAACAGCCTCCTACACTATTACCTCAGAAGTTCACTTCTCTAACTCAAAAATGTCAAGGTAGGGTCATCTTTAAATATCTTGAAAATCTGTTCATATAATGCGAGAGTGATTATTGATTAAATTTGTAATTTTTTTTTGTGAAAGTTTTTTATTCAATAATTAGTACCTATATTGATAAGCTTACTGAAGTAAAAAAAAAGAATAATTCTTCAAAAATTAACCAATCTGTGCCTAACTAAATACAGCCACTGGTGTACTTTCTATGTTTTTATTAAGGTCTTCATCAAAAGTGTTGCTCTATCTTGAAATATTTCTGCCGTTTTAAAACTGTCCCTCATTGTACACTGCATGATGTAGAAAAGTATGATGTATAACAGCATTTAAATTTGTTTCTGAATAATTTTTTCCAGTGTGGTGCTTATCAAGAGAGGTCAAGTTTTGGAAGCTGATAAAAGTTTCCCATCCCAGCTTCGTATCATGAACTTTAGTGAGGGGTCACCGTACGAGACACTCCATGCTTACGTCAGTAACGCTGTAGCCCCTTTCTTCAAGTCTTATATTAGAGAAACAGGCAAAGCTGAAAGGTAAGTTCTTTGTTTTGAATTGTTCAATTTTGCTAGGGGGTTATTTAGAAACTATTGCAGAGAAAACCAGCCTTGGTCTATTTTTCGATGAACGGTTTTTGAATTATTGCCCTTGACTTAATCAAAATGCAATGGAAATTTTTGTGAGCATTTGTATTGATGAGATCTTGGACAAGTTTGATATTTCCATGAATGGTTTTTGAGTTATTGCCCTTGACTTAGTCAAACTGGAGAATACTCTTGATAAACTAAAAATTTATCAGGGAAGTGGGTGTATCTTGCTAGTCAACCACTTGTTGATACTTTCAGAGATGGAGACAAAATGGCTCCCACTGTTGAGAAGAAAATTGCAGAATTAGAAATGGGGTTATTACATCTGCAACAGAATATAGATATCCCAGAAATCACACTTCCTGTCAACCCAATAGTCTCGCAGATTATTAAAAAATGTGCTGACGAGAATCGTAAACCAAAAGTAGAAGATTTTGGAAATAAAGTGGAAGACGCCCAGTTTTTGAATAATCTTCAGAGTGGTGTTAACAGATGGATCAGGGAAATTCAGAAGGTATTTCATTATTTTTTGTCTGAATACTGTTTCATGTGCTTTACAATGCCAAAATCTCAGGTCTTTCTATTCTATCTCTTTCAACAAATTAATCTGGCATCGGTCGAGATATTACTTTCGGATTTTCAATCCAGTTTCTTCCTGTCAGTTTCTTCCTGTCAGTGATGCAGGTCGGAAAAAGCGCCTCGTCGTTCAGATGGGACTTTGTGCTATTGGCTGTATATTGTTAAAGATCCCTCGACATTTGGAAACTGTATAATAAGAATAACAATAAGAATAGGCTAATGCCGCTGTCCTGGCCAAATTTCCCTCATTGCACACTGTATGGTGTTTGCCCGTCCTCAATTAGCCCATACAGGTGCAGAAAAGCAGGACGTAAAACTCCATTCATTTCATTCTTGCAAATTAATTTTAACACATTGGATTGAACTCTACTAGTGTAAGACCATTAATTTGTCGTATTAAACCATAGAAATAGAAAGTAGAGTGTTATTACTTCAAAAATAGGACGAATTTTATACATTAATATTGACTGTGTTTTTCCTGATTGCTCAATGTGGGGCGTTTGATAAAACCACCATTTTATTTCCAGGTAACGAAATTAGACAGAGATCCCGCATCTGGTACTGCTCTCCAAGAAATTAGCTTCTGGTTAAATTTGGAACGTGCGTTATTACGTATCCAGGAGAAACGAGAAAGTATCGAAGTTGTTCTAACGTTAGATATCTTAAAACATGGAAAACGATTTCACGCCACCGTCAGTTTTGACACAGATACAGGTGTGTATTTTATTAAATGTTTAATGAGTTATTGCCCTTGTTCTTGGCACTCATTAGATCTTAGCTCTTAAAACGATTGTAAAGAGGTTTTCTAAACTTTGTATGCTTCTCAGGGACTCTGATAGTATCAATTTGCACCATTCCAATTTTCATCTGAAGTAGATTTTTTAGCAGTTCCAGTAAATCTGAAGGCTGTTTACATAAATCCAACTTATTATTACCCAATGATGAACCCTATTGTAAATAAAAAAAAATTGAAAATATCTGATTTGAGTTATTGCCCTTGTTCTTGTAAGCGCGCTTATATTTAGCTCGTTAACACTTGAGAAGGCAAAATTCTCGCGAATTTTAAACTCTGTTATTTATGTACTGATATTATGTTCCAGGTTTAAAACAAGCCATGGCTACAGTAAATGATTATAACCAACTGATGAAAGATTTCCCAATAAACGACCTACTATCAGCCACGGAACTAGATAAAATACGACTAGCGCTCCAGGCTATCTTCTTACATCTTCGTAAAATAAGACCTACCAAATATCCCATCCAGAGAGCCCTGAGATTAGTGGAGGCTATTTCTAGAGATCTTAGTGCACAGTTATTGAAGGTAATTTTGTTTTTACGTTTTTCTCCAAAATTTGAATATTGATTCAAAATATTTTGCTATACAAATAAAAAATCCATAGTATTTTTTATCGTTTAAGATTGTTGTGTCTAGGCTTTTTGAAGAATGAAAAAATGTAAAAAAATTCTTATGAAAAATACAGAATTTTTATGATCCTTCATGGACATTCAGGAGTAGAGATCAAATAAAATAACGCAACGTTATTCCATGATATACCGTACTACTCCTTACATTTATTTCACACAACTTTTCTCATCAAGAATTTTCATGTTTTTTTCTTTCTTTTAGGTTCTTGGAACACGAAGGCTGATGCATATTCCTTACGACGAATTTGAAAAGGTAAGATACATCTAAAATTTCTGGTGAACCTAGTACAGAATTTTATGATCATTATTAATTTTGTTAGACATAACACATCAACGCAGGCTGGTCTAGATAATAATTTTTTTACAATTTCCCTCATTGCCCACTGCCTGGTGTTGCTGATTAGTTTATAATCAGTTGTGAACACGTATGCAATAAAACTTCATTGATTTGAGGTTCTATTGCACAGTTGTTAAGCACAACATTTTATACATATGTCATTTGCTTGGTTAGTAGAAAATGGAGGTGGTTGAGAGTTTGGTTCTTGATCAGGTGGTGAAGTCTGATGACCTTGAATAAGTCATCTTCACTCATAATTCCAGTCAACCTAGTTGTAAATGGGTACGGATTAACCAAGAAAGATCAATGCCAAGAGGTTTGTCCAAGGACCAGCTGGGAGAAAGGATCCTTACGAAAACTTAGTTATTATCCTTGTTAAATGTAAATCTTCCTATATTTTTTAGGTGATGTCAGCGTGTTTTGACGTGTTTGTAGCCTGGGATGATGAGTATGATAAACTACAGGCTATGTTACGAGATCTGGTGAAGAAGAAGAGAGAAGAACATCTACGTATGGTGTGGAGAGTAAACCCCGCCCACAAACGACTTCAGAGTCGACTAGATCATATGAGAAAGTAAGTTGAAATTTGATCATACCATTGAACTAACATGGAAACGTGTCCTTTCCTGTGGACAGTTAAGAGACACAGTGGCTCAGTGAGATAGACGCATGCTCGCCAACCCGAAGGTCCAGGGTTCAATCCTGGCATGGGTCGAGAAATATTTTTAGCAGATTTAGAAAAAGTTAACCTAAGACAATCTTTATGAGGACCTAAGCTGTTCTCGTTCTACAAAAAATCTTTGGCAAGAATCTCAGTTCTTTTTTGGTATACGGTGTACGTTTCTTTTTATTAATTATTTTTGATATTTAGATTCCGAAGACAACATGAACAGTTACGTCAAGTTATTATGCGTGTATTACGCCCAGTGACAGGACGAGCTGGTACCCCCGGGGAAGATGGGGATGTTATAAAAGGAGAACCTGTAGTAGATGAAGCAGCCGATGCCAACGCCATTGAGGTTAGCTTTTTTTCGTCTTGAAACATTTCAAATAAAAAACTTTTATATTTTGAGATGGAATCAAACTCGTAGGAAATATCGTATTACAAACTCAGGTTTTGACATGTTCTTATTAACCAAGGAAGTATGACGAATGGGAGCATGGTTTGGACCTGATGAGGAAATGTGTAACCTTTTCCTAATAGTTAGGTATAGATCTACAGCAAATAATTAGTTAAAATAATTAGTTAAAATTAGTTAAATTAGTTAAAATTTCCAACTTTTGTCTTTTTGTTTTATGTTTGATAATGGTATTAGTCGCTCCATTTATTTGACTTTTTATCCTACTGATTTTTTTTTTCCTTTATTTTTAACAGGAAGTCAACCTGGCGTATGAAAACGTAAAAGAAGTCGATGTTTTAGAAGTGTCTAAAGAAGGTGGGGACTCCTGGGAGGCTGCTATTAAAAGGTTTGTACCGCTTATAATTGTTCAAAACTACCAAAGGTTCATTGAGCATGCGACTGTTTGTAATCTGCCAACAAACTTTGTTTTTGCAGAATCAATATTTTGAAATTTTTCAAATCGTGGTTTGTCACCTGTTTACATGGTTTGCTAGATTAGTTTAACAGTTGGGATCGTGCGTGCTTGGGTTTGATTATTGAATTAAATAATAAAACTGTAAGGTAGGGAATAATAACACAAGATTTATGCTTGGCACGCATGCATTGAATTCTGGAATCCCACTTAACTTTTGGTTTCTACAAGAAGTCATATTAACTTGAAAGCCATGTTAAACGCGATGTAATTAGACCAGAACATCCAGTCTCCCTGCCACAGTATCACTTACAGTCAACTAGTCCTAGAGGAGAAACTAGGTCAACCATGAAGATGATAAGAAGACTAAGACTTCCAGTCTATATATTTCTATGATAAAACTAACAAAATATTCTTCTGTCCACAGATACGATGAAAGAATTGACAGAGTAGAGACGAGAATTACAGCTCGATTACGAGATCAACTTGGTACGGCTCGTAACGCCAACGAAATGTTCCGAATCTTCTCAAGGTTTAACGCTTTGTTTGTACGCCCACATATTCGTGGTGCTATCAGAGAATACCAAACACAACTGATACAGAGAGTCAAAGATGATATCGAATCACTCCACGAAAAATTCAAGGTAAATTTAAATTTAATTTTTAGCTGGTGTCTGAACAATATTATTTAATTCACAACAAGCTATAAATTATGAGATTTTTACATTTTTCTCCATGAAAAATTCAAGGAAAATTCAGAAATTAAATTTTTTAGCTGGTGTCTGAATAATATTTTTTGATTCACAAAAAGCAATAAGTTATGACATTTTTATATTTCCTTCCGTGAAATTTTGCTAGAAAGTTTAATACAAAGATTCATTTTTGGCCGATGGAAGTGACACATTTTTGTAATCTTGATTTGTTACAAGCTATGCATGATATGACATTAGAAATTGGTACTCCTTTATTTAGGGAAAATTTACCCTGTTGCCCACTTGAACATGCCAATTATGAATATAGTTGTATTAGTGGATTTAGGGAATAACTAAAATTCATTACATTTACTTCAAACCCTTTATGCTTATTTTACACTTTTCTAACTTTGTTCACTGGAACATGGATTTGTTGTATTTTATAGTTGAAATTTCCTTCATTGCACACTTAACCATGTTATGTTAAAGTGTATATCTTGGTTCAATTCCATTTGTCCAATTAGATACAGATTAGTGGAATTTTCAAGTTGTATTTAATTAAACCATTAATTCAATATTTGTATAGTAAACCCTGACTAAGAAATTTTTTTTATATTTTGTAGGTTCAGTACCCCCAGAGTAAAGCGTGTAGAATGAGTAAAGTGCGAGATCTCCCCCCAGTTTCTGGGTCTATTATTTGGGCTCGACAGGTAATCTTTATTTCTTTATATTTACCCTGATACGACCATACACACCATAGGATAACAGTTTATTGCTTATATATACATCATTTTGTGTCCGAGGCCCCTTGTGCTATTGGCTGTGCACGTTAAAGATCCCTCGACAGTTGGAAATCGAAAATAAGAGCAGGCTAATGCAGCTGTCCTGGCAAAATTTCTCTCATTGCACACTGCATGGCATTTGCCCGTCCTCAATTAGCCCATATAGGTGCAGAAAAGTAGGACGTAAAACTCCATTCATTTCATTTTTACATCATTTTGTGTGGTTAAAACCTTCAGATATTGATGAAAATAATGTCTACTACAGGCTCAGTAATTTGTGGATTCCTCGATTTTTGGATATGTAGTTGATGGTAGAACTGCATTTAGTTTTTTTCTCAAACTTTAACAAATTATGACCAAAGAAATGTGATTAAAAATGAAAATCATTTCCTTTTGTTATTTTGCTTTCTGCTTCTATTCATTATTTAGATCGTACATTCATGCTATGTTTTCATTTCGATAATTTAAGACATTTGGAAATTGTGAAAAATGTTGCAAATAACTCCTTATTTAATTAAACTTCTCCCATGTCCCATGGTATTTGTGTCTTATATTATTTGTATGGATTACAGATTGAACGCCAACTGAACGCCTATATGAGACGTGTTGAAGATGTCCTAGGTAAAGGTTGGGAAAGTCACGTAGAAGGTCAGAAATTAAAGAATGACGGAGATAGTTTTAGGATGAAATTAAATACACAGGAACTGTTTGACGATTGGACAAGGAAGGTATAGAATTTTATACAAAAAATTTATATATATTGGAATGGATCTAAGGACTTATTCTCGAAAACTTAACTTAGATAAAAATCAAAAATTTAAGAAATATGGTTATCTGATTGAACTAAATTTAAAATCGATTTTAGTGATTGACCAATCAGATAACTGGAATAATAAAATCATCTTAAGTTAAGTTTTTGAGAATAAGGCTCCTGAAAACAACTTGATCAAATTGATATTTTGACTGTTGGAGCAGGCTTTATTGGCAAGATAGATGTGCATTTATCACACAACAGTACTGTTATCGGGTTCATAACGCGAGTTAATATTAGAGATATTACACAGTAGACGGGTTAATAACTATGCAAATTAGGTAGAATTTAGGTCATGTATTCATGCGCCAGTTACACAGAACCTTTGAAGTTGGCGACTCCGTTATAATTAACAATGCGGGGCATGTCATTTTCATTAAAATTGTTCCAAAAAACTTTACTTTGATTAAAAAAATTAATTTAGTTAGCACATGAAAGTATTTTTCTTGATGTTATTTGTTAGCGCAAGGACATTTAAGCATACGTGAACGCACCTAACCTAGTTACTAGCTCTATGACGTCAGAAAAGAATGACGTGATAGCCTAGTTTACAAAAAGATTAAACTGAAAATTGGCGAAAAATGCATTGAATTCTAGGAAAACATGCGTGTATCGATAGTGATAAATAGAATCTTAAACTCGTGCTTATGTCATATAAAATTTATGAAACTCGTTGCCGAATTAAATATTTCCCTCGCCAAGGCTCGGGGAATATTAAAACTGGCAACTCATTTCATAAATTTGATATGACATAAGCACTCGTTTAAGATCCTCTATGTATGGAATTTTTTGAAATGACTGTAACTCCAATAAAACCAGTTCAGAACATGATCCAACTGTACACATTAAAGATCCCATAACAGTTGGATATAAGAAATAAGATTAGGCTAATGCCACTGTCCTGGCAAAGTTTCCAGGCCTGTAGCCAGGAATTTCGAAGGGGAGAGATTAGGGGGTTGGTATATGGACTTGTCAAGCAATCATAATCAACTTTAACAGTTACAATTCAAACAGAATGTTGACTCGACCTCTTGAACCCAACCTGGCTACAGGTATGGTATCCCTCATTGCACACTGCATGGTATTTGCCAATCCTCATTAGCCCATTGGTTCTCAGATATATTGCGCCTTTTAGCTCCTTCAAAATGTAAACTCAACTCTTAAACTGTCATCTGTTAACAACCAAAAACCTGAATTGATGTCCTTAATTAGTTTTCTTTTTTTCTTCCTATACTAGATACCACTTTTCATTATGAAATACTTATGTATAATTCCTCATGTTTATTACCCTACCTAAATTGAATTGTAAAATTACCTTAGAAATTTGTTATTTTATTTTATAGGTTCAGAATCGTCAGTTGAATGTAACTGGTAGAATATTTGTGATACAGACAATGAGAGTTTTAAATAAAGGTAACATACTCAAACTCATGACCAACTTTCAACCTGAGATCATACAACTCTCTAAAGAGGTAAGATTTTAATATTTTTCGTGACTTATGGTTTATTTAAATAGATTGTAAAGTTATTTTCTAAATTTTGTATGTGTATTGGAGACACTGATAGCATCAATTTGCGCCATTCCAATTTCCCTTCTGATGTCTGTGATTCTTGCAATTCCACTAAAACTAACATGTTTTATGACGTCACTGAAAGTGATCTGCATAGATATCAATAGTAGCTTCCGGTAGATCATTGTCATAAACGTGTTAGTTTTAGTTTTAGTGGAATTGCAAGGACCAGAGACGTCGGAATGGAAATAGGAATGGCACAAATTGATGCTATCAGTTTCCCCGATACACATACAAAGTTTAGAAATACACTTTACAATCCCTTTAAGCAAGCAAGTCTGTGAGGCAAATATTACAGTTTTAGTTCATAGAAATAATGTGTCAGATTCTTTTTGATATTTGAAATGTTTCTTTGTTTTTAATCTCACACAGAATAACATGTAAAACCATTTAAATCAAAATATTTATCATAATTAACATTATTTTATTTGTAGGTACGAAATCTACGTTGGTTGGGATTCCGAGTTCCGTTAGTAATCGTGAATAAAGCCCACCAAGCCAATCAGCTGTATCCATTCGCCATCTCACTGATAGAAAGTGTACAGACCTACGAACGAACCCTAGACAAGGTCAGTTGGATATTTTTTTTGAAGATAACTAAAAGGTTAATCAATTTGTTTGAAAAAAGTAACTGAGCTATAATAATAAAAATAAAATCTTTATTAGAAATCCAATTACCAGAGGTAATCTTCCCTGGAATCTACTAACTACAAATAACATATATACAAAGAGTCATCGTAAAAATGTTGACATATTTACAGGAGAGACAAAAATAATTATAAGTAGAAAAATGCTTATACATAATATATAAGAGGGGATCTATTTACTGACAACATTTAACATAAAAAGGTGAAAAAGTAACATGGTTTAAATGTATATCAAATTATTATAACTGTAAGGCAGAATAATAGAATATTATAAAAAAAAAAACGCTTCAGTAATATGAAATAACAATACAAGGAGAAACAATCAGAAGATAATATGAATAAAACATAGTTGCAATAATAGAAAATGAAGATTTAGTCTGCAATCGGCATCAGTTCCTTCTTTAGTCCTACTTTAAAATGATGCAACTCAGATGACAATTTTAGACATTGGGGTAGGGAATTCCAAAGTGAACTTGCCTTATATTTAAACGTTCTTTTCATTGCCTCGAGACGGCATTTTGGAATGTACAAAGAATTGTTGATTTCTGAACGTAGACAGAGAGTTGTAGTTGAAATTGAAGATTGTAAACAAAGGTAATTTTGGAAATATTGAGGACATTTTCCATTCATAATTTTGTATGTCAGTATCCCAGTGTTATATTTAACTCGTTGTTCGAGAGGAAGCCAATTTAATTGAGAAAACAAGTCTGCCGATCTTGCATCAAAGTTCGCGTCAAGGATACTTCTCGCCGAGCGTTTTTGAAGTTTAAATAGGGGGGCAAGTTTATTTTGGAATGCATTACCCGATACAATGCTACAATAATCTAAATTAGATAAAATATATGCATTGTAAAATAATATACGTTGATTTAAGTCTAGGTTAATTTTTATTTTATTGAGAAGGTAAATTTTAGAAGATATGATAGAGGAAATTTTATTTATATGTTTACCCCAGTCTAAGTGATCATCTATTGTTACACCTAGTAATATGGGGTGTGCTTTCGGGGTGTGCTTTCTTTTTGAAATGCCTGCCATGTAGTGCTGTGCTTTTAAATTGCCATCAGATTTCTCAATTGTCCTTGGATGTATTTCTGCTGAGATGATGTGGTTGAAGATCTAGTCTTCTAAAGAGACAATAAGCTGAGGTTCAATGTGCTACAGGCTGTGCATGTAAGATATCCTTCCACAGTTGGAAGTTCAAAAAGAGAAGCCTGATGTATTTTTCTTGATCGAATTTTCCTCAGTATCTGCCTCATTTTGGCACTGATTTCTCAAAAAAATGATAAAAATGTTAGTCTGGAATTTGAAGTTTTTATACGCCCACACATTAATGTGGGCGTATATTGTAGTCGCCCCTGTCCGCCTGTCTGTCCACAATTGTTGTGGACACGATAGAGAGCTGGTTTCTTGATGGATTTTGATGAAACTTGCTGTGAGTGTTTGTTATCGCCCAAGGATGAACCCTATTGAAAATCAGACGAATCGAAAAATATTTCATGGGTTATTGCCCTTACTTTTGAAAATATCTTGTGGACACCATATAGAGCTGGTTTCTTGATGGATTTTAATGAAACTTGCTGTGAGTGTTTGTATTGACATTAGGATAAACCCTATTGAATATCAGAAACATGGAAAAAATATTTTATGAGTTATTGCCCTTGTTCTTTAAAACACGTTAATTTTTCAGCCGTTACACTCTCAAAGTTGTGGACACGATAGAGAGCTGGTTTCTTGGTGGATTTTTATGAAACTTGCTGTTAGTGTTTTTAATCACCCAAGGATGAACCCTATTGAAAATCAGACCAATCGAAAAATATTTCATTGGTTATTGCCCTTATTAACTTGTAGTTGTTGTAAACACTAAAAAATTGTTCAATTTTGTAAACATTCTTGATGGCACGGTTTTCGACAGATGTTTCAATTACTGATAGTTCTTGTCGACCTCCCGGACGACTTGGCTGTCATTACAAAAGTGGGCGTATTACGATGGGGCATCGCTATTTTTTTGTGAATTGACAAAAAATAGAAAAATGGCATAAAATTTCTTTGTATTTATTGTTTTATAGATCGACACGAAAAGTCCTCTAGCTCTATTAGTAGCAGGATTAAGAAAAGACGTACAAGAATTGATAGCAGAAGGTTGTAGTCTGGTATGGGAATCGTATAAACTAGATACATACGTACAGAGACTGTCTGATGGTGTCTTCACCTTCCAAGAAAAGGTCAGTTTTAAAAATATCTATTAGATTTAACAGGGGGTTGCGAAGGCTCAGTGAGTTAGTTGCTTCTCGTACCAGTGTTCAATCCCAACATGTTTCAAGAAAAACTCTTAACAGAGTCTTAATATTTGACTTCTGTTTGGTTTTTAGAGCCGGTGTGACTCATTAGTATATAAGCTGAAGGTCTAGGGTTCAATCCTGGCATGAGTTGAGATGATTATTTATATTTTTCAAGAGACTGACATGGAAAAATCATCTAGTCATCATCATATTGGATATTATATGGAGGCCGTATGTGCTTCAGGATGTTCATTTAGAGATCCCTCAGCAGTGGATTCTTCCAAAGAGAAGAACCATCAGGTGTTTCAAAAAGAGTAAACATGTTCTGCTGTGCTTGTGACATGAGACTAAATAGCAATGGAGGAGGCAGGAGAAATAAACAGAACAATATAACAATGTCACACAATGTTGTTAGTAGATGTATGAAAGTGATTTCTATAATATTATATATTTTTTCAGGTGGATGATCTATTAGCTATGGAAGGTGAAATTAATATCGAAGTCAAAGCTCTCGATACCTGTAACTATAATGCTGTCACCTTCAAAGGAATATTGAATAAAATACAGAAAGCTGTAGATAATCTTAGTCTCCATTCTTTCTCCAATCTACCACAATGGGTAGCAAAGATGGACGAAGAGGTAAGACCAAACAATGTTATATTTCTGTGTTGGGGATAAGCTCTTAAGCACTCGGACGGGACTGACATGGTTTAATTCTTTAGGTGTTTGGATGGGACAATAAATCAAGGCCCTATGTGCTATCTACTTTTCCTTAAAAGATCTCTTGACAGTTGGAAATAAAAAATTAAAAGTAGGCTAATACTACTGTCCTGGCAAAATTTTCATCATTGTACACTGCATGGTGTTTGCCCATTTTCATTAGTCCACACTGGTGTAGAAAAGCAGTATTTTCGATTTTTGGAGGCATATAGAAATATAGGAATGACCACTGTTGAGATGTTGATCTGATAAATTAATATGAAAAGCATTCAGACTATATGTCTTGACTTATCTGCATGACATAGTCTCCGTTTATATCAGGCCTTCTCAAATGGCGGCCCAAATCCATTTAAACGTTATGCTGGCTAAGCTCTATTTGGCCCTCATATTTTTTTCATAAAATCCATTTGGCCCTTTACAATAATAAATTGAGAAGGCCTGGCTTATATCATAGAAACAAGGTGTTATAAATTATTAACTTGACAATTAAATTATAAAATGATATGTTATATAGGTTGAAAGAAGACTAGCAGCTCGACTAGAAGCTGGTTTAAAAGCCTGGACTGACTGTTTGATTAATAAAGAGGAAGACGTAGTGGATCATTCTATGGATACTGACGAACCTAAAACACCAGCCCCTAAACCTGGGGGAGAACCGCATATTAAGGTAGGAATTAATCACAAGAATTTAAGCATCCGAATTCAAGATTTTAAGAATCAGGATACAAGATTTACTGGTTGCAGTTCTTTACAGATTGTTTTTATTTTTATTTTGTGGTCAATATCATTTTGAAGATGATCCCTATCGATTTTCGTGATGAGCAGATTATTTTTCACTGAAATATCGTGTCTTGAGTATATATGGTGTTACATATTCTTATGAATTTTTGGGTTGCGCTCACACATTAAAGATACCAGTGGGTGTATGTTACCTTGCCTGGCAAGCTATCCTTTTTTTTTTTTAATCAAGAATAGGTTTTGGTCCCAGATGAGATGTTTGAGTTTGGTTATTTAATATTCTAGGTTTTAATGAATATTTTCTATTTTCCAGCCTTTGATTCATGAATTACGTATAACCAACCAAGTTATTTATCTCAATCCACCAGTAGAGGATGCTAGGTTTAACGTTTTACAAGAATTGTTCGCTTGGGAGGCCGTTATCACAGGATTACCCAGAATTCAACACTCACGATATCAGGTAACGTTAATAAAATTTTCTCTGGCCTACTGACAATATTTTTTAGATTTTTAGTTAGACTGGGAAGAGAAACATCTATATTTTACAAGTTTAACAACTTGGGTTCTCATAAGGATCCTTTCTACCAGCTGCTCCTTGGCCAAACCTCTTGGCATTGCTCTTTCCCAGATTATCTGTACCCATTTACAGCTGGGTTGACTGGAATTATGAGTGAAGATGACTTATTCTTGGCCAAACCTCTTAGCATTAATATTGTGAAAATGGGTGTCGATAATTTTTCTCCATTTCAAGACTTTCCAAAGTAGTAATTACGAGAAAAGCATGCTATAGAACAGAAATTCACAATCAATTGCAATCAATTTGTCTTCTATAGCCAAAAACACGTAAATCTATCTAAATAAAAGTTTGTATTTGGTCCAAGGTTTAAAATGTGTGTGTTAAATTTCAGGTTGGTCTAGATGTGGACCCAGCTAAGATAACGTATAGAAATGTTTTAACAAAGACACCAGGTGGACCTGAAGTTCTAGAGGATGCCTACAGCGCCATCAATAAAACTATCAAAGAACTTGAAGATTACGTTACTGTGAGTTTAGAATCATTTTAGTCTTTCAGTCCTTAAAAGTCTCAGAATCTCATTCGCGTTAAGACTCGCGTAAACATCGATTGCCCGAGTCTTTTTGGATTTGTGCAAAATAATTAATAAACAGTCCGCGGCATAAGTTTAGAAAGGTGCTTGTCCGATCCCATACGAGTGAAAGTTCTACTTAGCCGCCAGTTCATTGTTTATTTTCTATAAGAAACTGTGTTTTTTGTTTGCTGACTATAATCAACTTTCATTTTCAAAGTCACAAATAATTGTGTGACATGTTCGATTTATGTTGCTTTCAGTTCACACATTATTTTTGACGCTATTGGCTGTGCACGTTAAAGATCCCTCGACAGTTGGGAATCGAAAATAAGAGCAGGCTAATGCCGCTGTCCTGGCAAAATTTCCCTCATTTGCACACTGCATGGCGTTTGCCCGTCCTCAATTAGTCCATATAGGTGCAGAAAAGTAGGACGTAAAACTCCTTTCATTTTCATTTCATTTTCATTTCATTTTCATTTCATTTTCATTTCATTTTCATTTCATTTTCATTTCATTTTCATTTCATTTTCATTTCATTTTCATTTCATTTCATTATCTTTTACATAAGTTGCCATTTGTTGAAAATGATTGATTTGTTTTCTAGGTTTGGTTCCGATATCAATCTTTATGGGATTTAAACGCTGACGTTCTCTACGGTCGTCTTGGTAACAATATGAAACTATGGATGAGTACATTAGAAGAAATTAAATCTTCAAGAAAAACTTTTGATACGTCGGAAACTCAGAAAGAAATCGGTCCAGTTGTCGTACAGTTCTCAAAGGTGAGTGATTTGAATGTTTATAATAAACAGAAAAACTACAACAGATTGTACAGATGTTTTCTAAACTTTTCATGTGTATTAGCCACAAAGCCTTCAAATTGCAACATTTTCAGAGGCCTGTTTCTAAAAAAAACTTACAATTAAAAATTGTCGTAAGTGGAATTATTCATTGTAAAATGCTGAACTTACGACAAAATTTATCGTAAGATATTTTAAGAAACAGGCACTTGATGTCTGTGTGTATTGCAATTCCATTAAAACTTTGCATTGCATGAAAGAAAGAAACATCTATATTTTACAAGGATAACAACTTAGGTTTCTTGCGGATCCTTTCTCCCAGCTCCTTGGCCAAACCTCTTGGCATTGATCTTTCCCAGATTATCTGTACCCATTTACAGCTGGGTTGACTGGAATTATGCGTGAAGATGACTTTTTCAAGGTCATCAAACTTTCACACCCTGATCGAGAACCGAACTCTCAAACATAACAACGACCATAATGATGTTTATAAAGAACTACGCAGTAACCGACTGCTATAGAACTTCAAAGGTCTTTGAGATTTTGTTGAGTTTTAAGGAATAAATGGGAATATTAGAACTTGTTCATAATGTTTTTTGCTTGTTTTTAGGTGCAGTCTAAAGTGTCTTTAAAATATGATTCCTGGCATAAAGAAGTTCTGAGTAAATTCGGTTCCATGTTGGGTAATGAGATGACAGAATTCCATGCTGCTGTTTCTAAGGTAATATAGTTTTTTCTTGAAATAGTTATGAGTTTTCCAAAATATGTCAAAATTATCTCTAAATGTTTAAAAGTACATTTTTGTTCTAAAGTGCATTGAAATCTCGGAATTCTAAGTAGGAAAAATTCCTCGATGCTCATTGTTTGTATAAATAATAAAAATCCGTACAAGCAAAACAATTCTGTTAATCAAAAATCTCGTCCTGAGCATGACAAAATATTGTCCAAAATGGTTGCAGAAAAGGATGTTAATTTGTATAAATATTTTGAAATATCAAACCACTATTCTAGGTTAAGCTTAATTCCCCTGGGGTCTTATTCTCGAAAACTTAACTAAGATAAAATCCAGATTTTAAGAAATACAGTTATCTGATTGGATAATAAAGCTGTATTTGAAATAATTTTAGTGTTTGTCCAATCAGAATACTGGAACACTAAAATCATCGTAAATTAAGTTTTCAAGAATAAGGCCACTGATCTGAATATGAAGTAATTTGCCCTGTGTTATCTGAATTTGAAATATTGCCCCTGTGTTATATTTTAGTCTCGAAGTGATTTAGAACAACAATCATTAGATACAGCCAATACATCAGAAGCTGTAGGTTTAATAACACATGTACAGTCTTTAAAACGAAAGATGAATACATGGGAAAAACAAGTTGATGTAAGTAGAAATGGATTTACTTGTTATGATGTGCCCAAAACTTCTATAGACCTTATACACGCGTTGGCCATCTCGGATCCAAAATCCTATAGACCTTATACACGCGTTGGCCATCTTGGATCCTAAAATTCTATAGACCTTATTCCTGTGTCGGCCATCTTGGATCCAAAAATTCTATAGACCTTATTCACTTGTCGGCCATCTTGGATCCAAAACTTCTATACACCATTCAAGTCTATTTTTGTCGTCGGATGTAAATTAGCTTTCTTTCTTATCACATGTTCTGGAAATTGGTTCTGTCTTTAGTCAAGATGAAGGGTTTTCATTTTAAACTGATTGCCTAATGAAATCATCGCTTGAAAACAAGTCTTGTCAGGGATGCAGGTTTTAGGGACCAACTTTGAAAAAGCATCTTGTTGAACTTGACAACTGATGTTATAAATCAGATCTGTTGGCTAATGCAGTTGGCCTGGCAAAATTTCCCTCATTGTACGCTGCATGGAAATAGTCCAAATAAAGAAGTAAAACTTTAGTAAAATTTATTTTTCAGATGTATAAAGAGGGTCAAAGAATCCTAGAACGTCAACGTTTCCAGTTTCCTAGCAACTGGCTATATATAGACAACGTTGACGGAGAATGGGGTGCGTTCACTGACATCATGAAACGTAAAGACTCGGCTATCCAGACACAAGTTGCTAGTCTACAGATGAAGATTGTATCTGAAGACAAGATCGTTGAGTCTAAAACATCTGATATGTTAGGAGACTGGGAAAAAGACAAACCAGTTGATGTAAGTTTGATAAAAATTTGTTCACTATCTGATCAATAAGATTTAAGTCTCAGAAGCTGAAATTTTAGATTAACCAATCCCTAATAGTGTTCCCAACTCGCCCTCGAAATTTAAGCCTTTAAATTCCTTTGTTTCCATAAATATGAGCCTTTGTAAGTCAAAAATACGACTCATCCTTTAGTAACACTATGACTTATATAGAA
This sequence comes from Lottia scabra, assembly GCA_029955415.1. NCBI lineage: Eukaryota > Metazoa > Mollusca > Gastropoda > Lottiidae > Lottia > Lottia scabra. The sequence continues at coordinate 6,530,241 of JARJEI010000003.1, read as the reverse complement.
AACAAATACACAGAAAATGAAGGATAACTGTTGAGGTAGGGTGCGATTTTTACCAGTTCTAGTAAATTAGAAAGCTATTTACAGATCTAAATTGATCCTCGAAAATACTGAACATTCCCCTTTAAACTTTGCTATCAATCTGTGTTAAAAAAAAAAGAAAATCTTTATGGAGAAATGCATAGACAGAAATTAAAAGATAAATGTTTAGGTGGGGATATAATTGAAGGGATGGTGCAATTTTCATGTACTTTTGACGACTATTTTTATGTATTCAGGACTCAAATCAACCCATAACAAAACACAAGACAATATTGTGGAATATAACACACTTCTTTAATGTGATGTAATCTGATGACGACACGTGTGTCTGTGTTGAAACATTATGTGCCTAAAGAAGTGTTATATTCCATAATATTGTCTTGTGTTTTGTTATATGTGCTCCTCGCTTCTACATGTCGTTCAAATCTTATATCATATCAACCCATTAAAATACTGAAATGTTCCCCTTTTAGTGAATAAAAAGAGGACTGTATGTATTAATGACTCTGTTTTATAATTTCAGGGAGAAATGAGACCAGATGAAGCCCTGAAAGCTCTGACGATATTTGAAGGTAAATTTGGTCGTCTGAAGGAAGAAAGAGACAATATAGCCAAGGCTAAAGAAGCATTAGAATTAGCTGAGCCAGGTATGTTTTCAATTTTTCATCAGTTTCAACAAACTTCAAATATTTCTTTTTACATTTTCTATATTTCTTCATTTTTGTTCTCCAAATTGACATGCTTTGCTGCAGGCAACAAATTTTTGAGCAGGTTTCTGACTAAAGTAGACCATGCTTACTCTTTCCGAAACACCTGATGATACTACTCTTTGGAGTAGTCCACTACTACACAACTATTACTCTGGATTTTGAAACACCTGATGGTACTACTCTTTTACTTTCTTTTACCAATTTTTATTGGAAAATAAAGCTTTTCTTTCATGTGCTTAAAGATAACATTAATATTTTGATACGAAGTGTTAAACAGTAGCTGTGTGTATTTTTCCAGGACATGTGAGCCCTAGTCAAGAACGAATGGGAGTAGCACTAGAAGAATTACAAGATTTAAAGGGAGTTTGGAATGAATTATGTAAAGTTTGGGAACAGGTCGATGAATTGAAAGAGAAACCATGGTTATCTGTAGCTCCAAGAAAGGTCAGTAGATAAAAAGTTTATTTGATTTAAAGAGATTGTATAGAGGTTTTCTAAACTTTGTATGTGTATCGGGGACACTGATATCATCAATTTGCGCCATTCCAATCGCCATTCCAACGTCTGTGGTTCTTGCAATTGCACTAAAAGTTTTTGTTTTACCCATTTGTGATAAAAACATCAGAAAACATCCATTCCTTTGTTTAGAAAAATATATTGAGGCAAATATTATGGGCTAAATGGTTCCCTAAACTGTCTTGTATACATATTTGATGAATGAAAAAAAGGTGTGTTCAAGATCTTTTGATGAATGGAAATAGATAAAAGAGTAGACAATATTACCATTGTCCTGTTCCCTCATTGTACACTGCATGGTATTTTCTGAATGTATTTTTTATTTTATTTGCAGTTACGACAATCTCTAGATGCCCTGCTATCTCAACTAAAAGAATTACCAGCCAGATTACGAAGTTATGCTTCTTACGAACATGTTAAACGTTGTCTACAGAGCTATGCCAAGGTAAGGCAAATTGTTTTCTTATAAAGATACTCATATTTTGACAGATGTGCCAAAATCACTGCCTAACATAGTGCGTTGCTTTAATAACCTGTGGAGCTGCGGTGGCTCAGTGATTTAGACGCTGAAAAGTAGGACGTAAAACTCCATTCATTTCATTTTTTCATTTTTAATAACCTGTGGTAAACTGACTGAGTGAATACCAGCTGACAAAGTGCTTAGATTATTGCTTACTGCCTTATTCCTAGAAATTGGACTATTTCAAGCTTACAATTTTGCGACTGATTGTAATTCAGCCTGGGCTGATATTTAGGAATTTTACAATTAAAAATACATATATTTTTTTACATTGAGTTTTGTGCCTAAGAAAATGAATTTTTTATACCAAAATTTGCCAGAAGCTAAAAATAAATAAAGCATATTGATTTGTCAATTTTACAAAATTTACTTTAGCTTTTATTAATTGAATATTTTTTGAATTCATTTATAAATTGCTGTCTTCGAGTTAACAGAATTAATTTAATGATAAATTTGTTGTATCCTACAGGTTAATGTATTAATCGTTGAATTAAAATCCGAAGCTTTAAAAGAACGTCATTGGAAACAGTTGATGAAACGTCTAAACGTGAACTGGGTATTATCAGAGTTAACGTTAGGACACGTGTGGGATATTGACCTACAGAAACACGAACCTGTCGTACGTGATGTCATCAGCGTCGCTCAGGGTGAAATGGCTCTAGAAGAATTCTTGAAACAAGTATGTAATATTTTACATTTCTATCTTTTTTTTGCCACTTTCCTTTTGCCAAAGATCTTGTCTTAATTTTCCCATAATTGTCTTTTCTCATTGGCTTTGCTTATCTTCATACCATTGAATATGTCAACCCGGTTTCCCCTGTCAGTGATGCAGGTCAGAGGGTATGACATGGGAAAAGCGGATAGTCATTTAGATGGGACAATAAAACAAGGTCTTGTGTGCTATAGGCTGTGCATGTTCAAGATCAATTGGAAATCAAAAATTAAAGGAGGCTTATGACAAGCTATGAACTAGAGTCAATCTAATTGCACACCGCATTGTGTTAGCTCATCCCAAATAGCCCAATAGGTACAGATAAATAAGATGTAACTTCATTTCTTTTCTTTTATATAAAATCATAGTACTATTTGTAATGTATTATAATATTTGTTTAGGTTAGTGAAGTATGGAGAAGTTATGAACTAGAGTTGATCAACTACCAGAATAAATGTCGTTTAATACGAGGTTGGGATGATTTATTCACCAAGGTTAAAGAACATCTTAATAGTGTCATGGCCATGAAATTATCTCCTTATTATAAGGTACGTTGTATTAGTTAATCAAAATAATTAGGTTATTAGGTTTTATGTAGGTTATATAAATTGGTCAAATTATTTATGAAGGAAAAATTAACCTATGATTGACTGGATCCTGAGTTTATTTTTCAACTGCTACGTTGGTCTCTAGATTCGTGGTAGACATAAAGAATATTTACTGTGTGCTGGTTTTAATCAAAGACGTGGAAAATTGGTCCTTGTTTTGAAGAAATAATCATAAAGATCCCCAGACATTGAAAGGAAATGGCTCAGATGGAATTACGCTCATCGTGTGCAAGGGATATTTGGTGTGCATTTGGTCAAACATGAAATATTTATAGTGTTTGGGAACTGTAGTTTCATTTGAACTGTCACTGCAGTAGTCTACCATTTTGATTGGACGTCATATATTACAGCTGTATTAGAATTTAGAAATTGTAAAGATAATTTAGTGGGGCAATAAATTGTGAAGCTCTGGGCAAAGGAATTCCATGACAGCTTAAAACTTGAAAAAAAAAATCTTATTCGGCTTTTCTGGGATTGTACCCTGCAATAACCCAATCAGATAGTCATTTCATCCGTCTGAACCCTACACATTTTCTGTACCATATCTCCAACATTTCAAAATTTCTTTATTCTAATATTCAATGTAAATAAAAATGATAAATGATTATTGTAGCAATTTGAAGAAGATGCGTTGGCATGGGAAGACAAGTTAAATCGTATCAATGCGTTATTTGATGTTTGGATTGACGTTCAGAGACGTTGGGTATATCTGGAGGGTATATTTACTGGCAGTGCTGATATTAAAGCTTTATTACCGATAGAAACTTCACGATTCCAGGGGTACGTAGGTCTTCGCTTGTCTCACATCATCAAGCACATCTCATTAAAAACATTTTTTTTTTAGTTTGATTGGAACACCTGATTCTATTAATTTTACACAACTTTCCTTCTAAGGTCCAGTATCTGACCTAAGGGTTGAAAGCTGTAGGACTGAAAGTCAAAGGCTAAGGGCCATCCGATAAATAGAATGTAAAGAAGAATGCCATAATGGAAAGTTATTTTCACGAAACTAGGTCAAACTTTCCCAATATTTTTTTAATGTAGTAGGAAATCAAATTTTGCCAGTAATATTTGGTTGTATGACTTAACATTTTGCCATGATTTTTATATGATATTAAGTTTTTGGAATTGAAGTTTATTAAAATTTCTATTTTATTCCAGAGTGAGTACTGAATTCCTAGGTTTAATGAAACGTGTAACGAAATCTCCGTTAGTAATAGATGTATTAAATATACCAAACAGTCAGCGTCAACTTGAACGTCTAGCAGATTTACTCGGTAAAATACAGAAAGCCCTTGGTGAATATCTAGAGAGAGAACGATCATCTTTCCCCAGGTTTGTAACATTTTAAATTATTCAGCTTTATTTTAGAATTTTGTGATGTTCAGAGGGTCTGACTTGAAAATAGACAAGAAACTGAGCCGTGGTGGCTCAGTGAGTTAGAAGCTTGCTCGCTAACCTGAAGGTCCAAGGTTCAATCCCAGCATGGGTTGAGATAATACCTTGGGTTTTTTCAACCCGGTTTCCCCCCTGTCAGTGATGGAGGGGCTGACAAAATGGGACAAATGGGACAAAAAAACGAGGTCCTGTGTGCTATTGGCTGTGCACTTTAAAGATCCCTCAACAGTTGGAAATCGAAAATAAGAGTAGGCTAATGCCGCTGTTCTGGCAAAATTTCCTTCATTGCACACTGCAGAAAAGTAGGATGTAAAACTCCCTTCATTTCATTTTCATAATAAGATGTATAACCTTTTAAATTCGTTGTGTATTCTAGATTTTATTTTGTGGGTGATGAAGATTTATTAGAAATCATTGGAAACAGTAAAAATATCCCCAGATTACAGAAACATTTTAAAAAGATGTTTGCTGGGGTGGCGTCCATTGTTCTAAATGAAGATGACTCCCATGTGACAGGATTGATGTCTAAAGAAGGGGAATCAGTGAGTACAGAAACTGTTAAAAAACTTAACACTGGGTTTTATTTAAAGTGCCACATGGTTGAAAATTTTAAAAAATATATGTCATAAACATAAATGATTGAAAGGGTTATTTCCCATTTTTTTATAAAAAAAAAAAAAATTAAGCGTGTTATTTGCGTTCAAAGTGGCACTGAACGCGAATTTTACGGAAACGATAATTATTAAAACGTCATAAGTATCAGGTTACTGTTAGGTACCGCTGGGATAGCTATGACGTCATGAGGGGTCATGGTAAATTTACAGTACAAGACAACATGGCCGACGATTCCAATAGCAATATTTCCGATTGTGAATGGGAGTGTTATTCCTCCTCCTTTGAGAGTAACGGTGCAATTAGTTCTGCTGAAGAAGATAACATTGATCCTCAACTTTGCATTCGTCCATATATGTTTGAGCCAAAGGCGCCGAATGTCGAGAATGATTCCGATGGCGATAATGCAGCAGAAGAATTTCTAGAGAATCGGCGTATTGGAAACAAAGATTGGTAAGCATCGAATCTTTAAGTCAAAAACCACTGCCTTTTTCGAAGTTCAAGGTATCCAGTGTGAAACAACAAAAGCCAAACATTTCCATAAATCAATGATAGGTTATGTATCTAATATGGGGAGTTATGCAAGGGTGAAAGAAAATTGATTTTCCGATTCTTCTAAACTGGGTCAAATATCGGATCTGGTGTCGGTTGCTATTGTCTAACGGTGGGTTCGTTTTGCCGCATTGCCCAACTTGCCGCATTATGTCCAACTGCACAAAAACGACTTTTAAAACGAAACTAAAGTTTCTGATAAAATCCGGAATGACCATTTATTAGGGTTAGGTAGGTTAAGCAACCCAAACCCAACCTAACCCTGACCCTGCCTAGATTTTGTGCAGTTGGGCACGATGTGGCAAGTTGGGCATGCGGCAAAACGAACCCACCCATTGTACTTTACAATGATGTTCCAATTTTTTTGTTTTGACGAAGAAGAAAATAACCTAGCTTATAAGTGTAATAAGATATTGTGTTAGATTGTTTAATTTAAAATTAAAGATAGAATGACACAAACGGGAGACATACTTACTACAACTAAATTAAATTTATTTTCGTTTGAAGGTGTCAGTGTGGACATTGTGATGAAATGCCAACTGAAGTAGAATCCAAATGCTGTCAGGAAGTACATAAAGTAGTTTTGAGAATGCAGGAATATGAAGCTGAATTCGACAAAGACTTAAAATGTATAACCGAACACCCTGGCTTTGAGCCATTGTGTTTAAATCGCACTGTATTGGAAGCTGCCTACCTGACTTATAGACAACATTATGATGTTGCAAAAAATGAAAAAAATATAATGGAGTAAGTATGAAATGTAGTAATCACTTCATGATAATCTGTTTATTTAATACACATGTACTTGTGTATATTACTATATTGTATATCTTAAAAATATCTTTTAATTAACCAGTTGACTGTACATCATCTTGTGGTCATGTACTTGATCACTAAATCATATTATTCTGTCCATCATTTTTTTGTTTGTGTTTTTGTTTATTGTATCAATGTTTGTCCCCATGGACTGAGTGTGAGACAGGACCGTATCACTTGTGGTATTGGGCCTAATTGTGACACATGTAAAATAAGGAGTTTATTATTATTATTATTTCAGGCAACGCAGATATACAGGCTATCGACAGCTTGCAAGATGGTGTTGGGGTTATTTGGGCAAAGATGTGAGGGTGACTTTACCCTCATGTGCAGTTTTAGCAATAAGAAGACACTTTCCCTCAGATTCATATGTTGGATTTGATAATAAAATAGAATAATTTTGAAACTTTTACGATTCTTTTTTACCCATAAATCAATTATAGCTCGATCAAGATTCGATACAACATAGAATATTGGCATATGAAACAGAAACTGGTTAACTTCAAAATCGTGCAGCAAATAAAAAAAAAATACACATTTGATATTTCACAACATAACAATAACCGATTTTATTATGTACAAACTAACTGAAAAATTGACAATATATACAAAGAATACTGCTACCAATTTTATTATGTACAAACTAACTGAAAAATTGACAATATATACAAAGAATACTGCTACCAATTTTATTATGTACAAACTAACTGAAAAATAAACAATATATACAAAGAATACTGCTACCAATTTTATTATGTACAAACTAACTGAAAAATTGACAATATATACAAAGAATACTGCTACCAATTTTATTATGTACAAACTAACTGAAAAATAAACAATATATACAAAGAATACTGCTACCAATTTTATTATGTACAAACTAACTGAAAAATTGACAATATATACAAAGAATACTGCTACCAATTTTATTATGTACAAACTAACTGAAAAATAAACAATATATACAAAGAATACTGCTATAGTCAAACAGAGATATTTAGGCTCATCCGGGTACCGTCAAAACATATACAAAACCAGTCAAATATATTTTTAAGGGTATAAAAATATCTTATTTAGAGGGTTGTTTGTTTGGCAAGTTACAGCAACACCCTTGAAAATATAATGAACTGGTTGTGTATATGTTTTGACGGTACCCGGATGAGCCGAAATATCTGTTTGACTATACCAATTTTATTATGTACAAACTAATGGGACCTAAATCTAGAAGATTTCATAGATACAGCTTCTTCCTTATTTGGTTTGCTGATACTAGCTGTTAAAGGTGGTGGGGAAGTCGTGCTTAGAGACTGTGACATTCCCATTTCACATATGGAGAAAGTCTTCTCCATCAATGTTTCAACATATTGATAGGTGCTATCTGTCTTGATCTCACGTACACTATAGTCACCTTTCTTAAATTTTGGAAAGCAAAGTTTGTACCGCTTTTCCCCATCCTCTTTAACTGCTGTTTCTCTGTTAGCATTTTCATTGTAATGTAGTGCAGCCAGTATTTGCCTGGAAAAAAAAATGAGCTAATCAGGACCAAGTTTCACAAAATTTTAACTAAGATAAAATTCAGATTTAAAGAAATACAGTAATGTGATTGGTTTATAAATCAGATTATTGGAACACTAAAATTGATAGGATTTTTTTAAACTTGCCCCGGAAATCAAATATTTACTATGGTAATAGACATGGTCTAATAAATCTAAAATGGACTTTTTGCTTTTTATGTTAACTATATACTAAATTTAATGTTTTTGTCCTACCTGCACTGCATTCCATGGAATGAAAACGAAAACATCTTTGGTGCAAATTGGTTTAGAACACTGTGAAAAGCTTCTAATCCAGAGGTTTGGAAGCTTTGGGACAGTTTTTTCACATCACTGCAAAATCTTGTTTTCAAAACAACTTCCTCCACCTTTGAGCAAGATCTTGTACCTTCAATAATAAAGAACAAGGAATTTTTTTTTAAAAAGGGAGAGTCTGATTTTTTTGCTCAAATTTGTGAAAACTGTACCCCAAAATCTAGAGATATGTGCCCCTTTCATGTGTAAACGCTGGTTTATCCAGCGTGTATTTCCCCATAAGGATAACAGGATATTTACATTCTTCAAACTACTCCACCCTTTTCTATTTTTTCTAAAAACTATAATCATATCAACTATTATAACATGATCAGAAAGATTGTGAAAACAAAATTTACTATTTCAAGACAACATTAAATACTTTACCTGGAATAAGCCAGCCTCTTTTGTCCAGATCTCCATGTTCACATGAAACAAAGACTCCGTCATGTCCTTGGTGAATATTCTGTATATGGTTTGCCACAGATTTCCACTTAGAGACAATCATTTCACCATCTCCATCTGGGGATGAGGCAGCACACCAATATAGATGATTTGTTAAACTCTTAATCCATGGCCTAACATCTTGGCATAACTTCTCATTTGAAATGGCAGTTAACTTTTTCTTCAAAGCTAAAAAAAAAATGAATATCTTTTAGTTGGGCACCAGAGGACTATAGTCAGAAAAAAACTGCCAAATTTTGTTTTGATGTCAGACAATAATTTTGGGAGTTTTAAATTCCATTGATGAGCAAATTCCGAAAAACATAAATTTATAGAGGTGGGCCTATTTGTTAAGACCTGAGAGGCGTTCAAACAGCAGGAATGAGGATTCCCGAACTTCCTTCATAGGACTACAGAGCACTACAGCATAATTGAAATGGTGGAAGTGCATTTCACTTACATTTAGCCACATGCCAGATGTCAAAACAATGACGTGTAGACGGCAAATTTTCCCTCAACCACTTCTGGATCTGTACATGTCTGTCAGTTATAATCATGGAAATTGATATATTGTAGGATTTCAATACATCAATAGCCCTGATTAAGCCCTCCTTTTCCATAGCTCCACTGCTCTTGACTTCATTACTCTGCAATAAAAAAAAGAACACATTTCAGCAAAATAAAAATATGTTTTTCATTTTGGTGATGAGTGAATTAAAAAAAAAATTATTGATATATATAGGGAATCTCACCCGAGTGTCTTTTGATATCAGATATATCAACACAAGTTGATAAAGTGGAAAAACTCTGAGGCTTGTCGAGACACAAGGATAAGATTTTATTTATCATCCAATATCATTCTAAAATCGAAATATGCGAAACAACAACTTTCGAGGGGTGAACTGCAGATTATTGAAAGAACTTTCGAAGGGCGAAATCAATGACATGTAATATTACAAACGTCATGATGTCATTGTTATTAAGACGTCATTGGGCGAAATGCTTATCATGTGACAATATTGGCCAATCAGTGATTCAGAAAAGCGATATCTACACTATAGTAGCTTGATCTCACCCAAGCAATATCTCCTGTGGCAACCAGTTTTGGATGATAAATAACATACAAACTTACCTGTACTAATTCCATAGTTATGATGTTTCCACTCTCAACATCCATCAAGGTGTAAAGGCCATATTTAGCACAGTGTCCTGGGCTGTCTGCCCTCCCATCCCCTGCCAAAACAACACTGCCACCATTAGTAACAATTCTGTTCAGCAATGAACTGACAATACCTTTCCATAGGTTTTCTACTGCTGGAAACAGAAAAGCTTTTTGATGTTGAAAGAAAGTACCTGTTGTGATGCAAGCAATGTTCATGTTATTAAAGAAACGTATGATTTTCGATGGCAACAAGCCTGTGTACAATATTCCAGAGGAAAGTAGAATATTTCCAGCTGGAATATTTCCAACAAAAGGCTGTGAATTCCATTTTCGTACAAAGCCACATGAACATTCTTGACAGACAGACACAAAGGTTCCTTTCACCATACTAATGGAGGCTGTGGTTGTTGAATAACAGGAGAGGCAGATGGTAAACAATGCCAAGAGACAACTTTCAAACACTAAATACTTTCTCTGATGTGGAATGTCATCAGCAGCACTGAAATGAAAAATAAACTTATTATTTGTTGTTTCGGACTACTAGTAATGTTCAGGTTTGTTGCCCCCAACGACTTGAATTGGGTACGGAACATTACTTGGTTGTCTGCTCGACACTGCCATCAACATGTTTGTCATCCAATGTTGTCTTCAAATGTTCATAGAATAAATATTTTAGAAATGACATATCGTTCTTCATTGCATCCCAAACATTATTACATATTGCTTTGGAGGACTATTGTAAGCGTTTTGATTCAGAATAATAGCTCTTTATTTTTCGTATTCATACATAATTTGAAAAAAAATATTTACCTTGAATCAGAAAAGGAGGAGTCACAGTCCGAAAATACTTCCTCGGCTGGTTCGTATGAAACATCAAGGCTTTCCTTTACACGTTCAGATGGCAAAGACGAAAAAGATTGGTTGCTACTGGTATATTCCTCTTGTAGTCTCCTTTTCTTTGGTGTTGACATCGATATTGGCTCGGGAAATACTTCAGTTTTGATATCACTTGGAGTTGAAGCCTTAAGAAGGTCACACTGTATAGCTTTACTTCTGTAAGTTATTTTCTTCGATTCAACTGTAAAAAAAAAAAAAATATGAATCTCAGAGTGCTAGAATTTTTCAACATTGGAAAAAATATATAATTTCAACAAGTCAGACCCGTCAGATGTACCTGATTTATACATAAATATTGTATTGTAAACTGTTTATCTTCACTTACCAATAAGTGGCTTGAGGTTGATCTGTGTTCTTTTACTTTTTTTTAAAGGTTGTATATTGACTTGAAAACTTGCATTCACCATCACTGGGGACACCTGTAAGAAAATAACACAAATATCACCATATTATAGATTTTACCACAGCCTTATAGGGATATGTTCATTAACTATTCAACCAAAATAGAATCTTAGAATCTGAATTAGTTTAGCTATTCTACTCCCTAATATTGTTCACAACTCTCATAAATCAGGGTCCATAATCATAGAATGAGAAAATTATTGATTAAACTAGGCTATAAACTTTAAAAACATACCTGAGTTGAAATGCTTTCAGTTTTTACAGTCTCATCAGGCATTATGTCTATACCATTATCTAGGCCTATATCAAGTGAATCTGATTCTGTCATTTCATCCATGATTTCAGGTACTGGTAAAGCTTTAATATTCAGCTCTTCTATTGCTTCTTCTATAATCTGCAATGGTAATAAACAAAAACAATAAAAAAAAACAAGCCTCCCCTCCTGTTAGTTTTAGAATTTAATTTAGGGCCTAGGCCATAGAGTTATTTATAAACAATTAAACATGAATGACATTTTAATTTTTCCCTTGCCTTGTTCATGTTGTAAGTCTGCTTGTCTTAATAATAAAATATCATTCTTTCTATGCTTCTTATAGGCTTTGTTATAGATCTTGCATTTTATAAAACATATCAAATCAAAACAGTAAACTTACCCTGGATCTTTCCCTCTTTTCATAAGCACCTCTCAACACCGTTTTTTCTTGTTTCTCTCGTTGATCCTGTCGAAATATAGTAGGCACCGCCCCTTTAATAAGACTCTTCTGAACTTTAAATCCCAAAGATTTTTTCATTTTATAGCTGGGATCAATACAATCATCAGTAAAGTGTTCAGAACAAACCAAGGACACATCATTTCTCGTTGGGTTCGGTCCGTCCCAGTTTTTTCGAGTCGTCTGCACGGCTCTTGTCCACTGTCTTCTAATTGCTTTGTCAAGTGGAAAACGATGTAAACTCACATCTTTGGTTGCTCTATTATAACACCCACCTACAACACATTCTTTAACCATGTTTTTATCTTAAGAAAATGAGCAAACGAACCATGAAACAATTGTGAACTGGACTAGCGCTATCGTAACTACAGTAAACAATATGGCCGCTGGCTATATTAAGAAATCTGTTGACCCCCGGTGACGTCACAGAAAGAAATTATTACGGAATGTGGCGGAAACTACCGACACGCTTACCGTTTTTGTTGAGTAGTATTGAGCGCGATATTAAAAGACGTATATCTTTTTGATTATGAATTTTTTTTATTTCAAATTTTTTCTTATGTGTTTACAAATATTACAGGAATACATAGAGCGACTATTTGAGATCCAACCATGTGGCACTTTAACCCTGAGCAAAAATAGAAGGACAAAAAACTACATTTCATTGAATTAACCCTCTAAAACCGGGTTAAATCAATCGTTAATTAAACACATTTAATTTAACCGTTGCATACATACCCTGATTTTTTTGCGCACAAGATGTATTCTCTTTTTGCTGTATTGCCCATTGTTTCATTGCACACTTAATTCTGTTTTCATTTCCTTAAAAAGCTTTTGCTGCTGTCTTGGCAAGTTTTCAATTTTGCACAGTGCCTAGTCTGTAGGTAGTCTGTCTGTCTTTATTAGCCAAAGCAGTGTTTACAGATCCCCATTATTGCCGAACTATGCTGGATATCTGTAAACATTTATAAAACTACTGGACCCCAAAAATAGGCAGACAGGTGTCTCAAAATCAATGTTTTTAATTTCAGGTTGTATTTGCCACGCCTGTGTCTATTGCAGCCCACCCTAAGATTAATGAATGGTTGACCCTAGTAGAAAAAGAGATGAGGGTCACCCTGGCTAAACTCTTGGCGTCGTCTGTAGCAGACATGGCTGGTTTTAAAACGGGTAAAATAGACCCTAATCAATATCTAGAATGGATTGATAAATATCAGGTATTTTTTTTTATTCCTCTTTGATTTGTTTCACAGAATAGATCAATATTAACATGCGGATATTTCATCCATGTCTTTTCCTGACTACAATACAAGTCCAATGGGCTGACATAATAAAATGCCAAGACTACTTGTTCACATCCAGAACAATCTGAAATTAAAATTAAATAACAATTTTTTGGATATTTTGTTTTCCATTGTGATCTTAACAGATTTATACTAAGGCCCTGGGGTCTTATTCTCAAAAACTTAACTAAGATAAAATCTAGATTTTAAGAAATACAGTTTTCTGATTGGATAAAACTATATTTAAAATCAATTTTAGTGATTGTCTAATCAGATGACTGGAACACTAAAATTATTGTAAGTTAAGTTTACAAGAATAAGGCCCCTGGTAAAAAATCACAACTTGTCATTCAGAAAATGTGTCTAAATATCAAATATGAATTGGGAAAATATTTTTAGAGTTTTAAACAAATGTATATTTTTTCAGTCCCAATTAATAGTGCTAGCAGCTCAGATATTGTGGTCTGAGAGTTGCGATGCTGCCCTGTCAACTATAGGAGGTCAGACTGGACAGAAAGATTTAACACCTATGGATGGCGTGTTAGCTAGCGTAGAATCTACATTAAATATTCTAGCCGACTCTGTACTCTTAGAACAACCTGCTGTCAGACGTAAAAAACTTGAAAGTTTGGTAAGTTTGGTTTCTTTTTTTAACGCCCACATGAAATTTGAAGCTTATTGTGGTTGCCTCGGTCAGTTGGTCTGTCTGCCCATCCATAATTGCTCATAAACACTCTTGAAAATAACACAAATTAGACCGAATTGGATAAGATTTTTTCGATTTTTTTTCTTTCTTGTAAAATACTTTTACTTAGAAAGAGGAAATGTAGATGTCATTTTAATCTAAGATCGATTCTTTTAAATCTAGTGTCATTTTAAACCTTGAAAATATATTTTTGTTATTTTCACTGTGCAAGGTAGTGGATAAATAACAAAATTAATACACAAAAAGGCGGTCAGCAATACTTCAGATAATGGCTAAATGATATTGAAAATGCATAAATGAAAAAATAATTGCATAATAATGTGCAAACAGTAGGTAAAAAGTTCATGTTAAATGCATATTAAGTTGACATTTCTTTTTCTTCTCCAGATTACAGAATTAGTCCATCAACGTGACGTTACACGAACGTTGATTAAAAACAAAGTCGACAGTCAGAAATCATTTGATTGGTTGTCACAAATGAGATTTTACTTCGACCCTAAGAATCACGACGTACTTCAACAACTGTCCATTCAAATGGCCAACGCCAAGTTTAACTATGGTTTTGAATATTTGGGAGTACAGGATAAACTGGTACAGACACCGCTGACAGATCGATGTTATTTGACAATGACTCAAGCTTTAGAGGCTCGTCTTGGTGGCTCCCCCTTCGGTAAGTTTATCCCTATCCAGTTTATGTTAAATTTTCTTAAATGATGCAGATTACTTTGTGTTTTATTCCAATTTCTTTTGTATAACAGAATGCGTAAAAGCTTTAAAGGGATTGTAAAGAGATTGTAAATGATATTTTGTTTATTAACTTAAAAAAAAGTGAATTGGACATGGAGAAATACCATTTTTTCTACAAAATTGTTTTTGACTTTAAAGGGATTGTAGAGAGGTTTTCTAAACTTTGTATGTGTATCAGGGACACTGATAGCATCAATTTGTGCCATTCCAATTTTTATTATGACGTCTGTGGTTCTTGCAATTCCACTAACGCGTTTTGTGGCGTTACTGAAAGTGATCTGCATAGATATCAATAGTAGCTTTCGGTAGATCACTGGTACTGACGTCATAAAACGTGTTAGTTTAAGTGGAATTGCAAGAACCACACGTTTGAATGAAAATTGGAATGGCGCATTGTACACTTCATTCCATTTCAAATCTGTAGTCCAAACTAAACATAAAAAGTAGGATGTAAAACTCCATTATGATTGTATATTACAGGCCCTGCTGGTACTGGTAAAACAGAATCAGTAAAAGCTCTAGGAAACCAACTCGGTAGATTTGTACTGGTATTTAATTGTGACGAGGCTTTTGATTTCCAGGTAAGATCATTAAATACTACTTACATTATTGATAGAATTAAAGGGATTGTAAAGAGGTTTTCTAAACTTTGTATGTGTATCGGGGACAATGATAGCATCAATTTGCTCCATTACAATTTCCACTCCGACGTCTGTGGTTCTTGCAATTCTACTAAAATTAATGCGTTTTATGACGTCACCCCCACTGATCTGCATAGATATCAATAGTAGCTTCCGATTTCCATTCTGACGTCTGTGGTTCTTGTTAATTTACTAAAACTAACGCGTTTTATGACGTCGCCCCCACTGATCGGCATAGATATCAATAGTAGCTTCCGGTAGTTAGAGCTATTTAAAAGAAACCTAAGCAAACCCGGTAATATGTTGCTCCTTATTCAGGACATGGGTTATAATCTTTTATCATTAGCATTTTATTTGTTTGATTCAAGACATTCATACCCGAATCCTGTCAAAAGCATTGCTGAAGTCACAAAACTTTCTCTTGCAATTTTCGGTAATTTTGGAATTGTAAAAAAAATATTAATTCAAATAATTTTTACCAAGAAATTTTCAGACTGATAAATAAAGAGACACCTGAAATAATTTCCCGTCATGTCTCTTTCAGGCTATGGGACGTATTTTTGTTGGTCTATGTCAAGTTGGGGCGTGGGGATGTTTTGATGAATTCAATCGATTGGAAGAGAGAATGTTATCTGCCGTTTCTCAACAGATTCAAATTATTCAAGAATCTTTAAAAGAACTCGCTGGACAGGACAAAAAAGGTAATTTTGTAGATTCGTCTTCCTCAATCGGAGTGTTCCATTGCACACTGCATGGTATTTCAATTCACGAGCTGACTCAAAGTATGGAAGATAAAAACAAATGAGCTGAATAGCCCAGAGAGCTTACTCTTTATGAAACACCTGATGTTACTTTGAGGAGTTCATTTCCATACGATCGTTGCTCTTGTTTTGCTCTTATTTTGGACAAGATTTTTTGGTTATGTAATTGTTATACTTGTATGAATTTTTCATATCAGAACTTTTCTTGTAAAATTGAAATAATGATTTTTCAGAATTTTATCTTTTTCAAAATGGTTTATTTAAGTAATTTTTTTTAAATAATCTATATAATCTAAATATTTGATGTTATCTTTTTAGAATAGTTTGTTCAAATGGATTGTTTCTTTTTCAGGACAATATGTCATGGCTGAACTGATTGGTAAACAAGTCAAAGTCAACGCTGATATGGCTATATTTATTACAATGAATCCTGGGTATGCTGGACGATCTAATCTACCAGACAATCTGAAACAACTGTTCCGTAACCTCGCTATGACCAAACCAAATCGCCAACTTATTTCACAAGTCATGTTATACTCACAAGGTTTCCGTCAAGCAGAAAAACTAGCCAGTAAAATCGTACCATTCTTCAAGTAAGTATGATGTTGTATAGTAGAAGGTGTCGTGCGCGAGGCAGACCATGCTTACTCCTTTAGAAACACCTGATAGAAAGAAACATCTATATTTTACAAGGCTAACAACTTAGGTTCCTTGCGGATCCTTTCTCCCAGCTGGTCCTTGGCCAGACCTCTTGGCATTGATCTTTCCCGGATTATCCGTACCCATTTACTGGTTACCCAGCTGGGTTGACTGGAATTATGAGTGAAGGTCATCGGACTATCACACCCAGATCGAGAACCGAACTATCAAACATTACGACCTTCATTTGCTCGTATCCAAGCAAATGACGTCATGCTTGTCAAGAACGACGCCCTAACCACTGTGCTATAGAACCTCACATTGATGGCACTTCTCTTTGGAGGAGTCCACTACTATAACCCTCGATTTTGCCATTCTACAGTTTATCAGTCCGTAATTTGTTGTTTGTTTTTTCAGATTATGTGATGAACAACTGTCACCCCAGTCTCATTATGATTTTGGATTACGAGCGTTGAAGAGTGTGCTAGTTAGTGCTGGTAACGTGAAACGAGATAAATTACGTCAAGTTAAAGAAGGTTTTGAAGAACGAGGAGAAGCTCTAGATGAAAGCGCTATCGCTGAGAATCTTCCTGAACAAGAGGTTAGTTGTACTTAATAATGTTACCTCTGTATGAGTTTCGAAACATATTTAGTTTCTACAAGAAGTCATATAATTCAACCAAAATTGAAATATAAGTTCAATAGACAATGATAAGACTAAGACTTCCAGTCTTATTATATTTCTATGATTACACCAAAGTGAAATAGTCCTGTCTCATACACTGAAGTTCCTTTCATAAACTTTTAATCTTACACAGAACACACATAATACTATATATCGTAACCATTTATAACAGAATATTGATGTATTGTTTTTGCCCTTACCAATGATACTAAAAAAAAATTTTGCTTTGTAGATATTGATCCAATCAGTAATGGAGACCATGGTACCGAAATTGGTAGCAGAAGATATTCCGTTACTCCACAGTTTACTGACCGACGTATTCCCGGGAGTTAAATACACGGCCAATGAAATGAAGGTATTACGTCAAGAGCTACGTAAAGTCTGTAAAGAAATGTATCTATGTTACGGTGAAGGAGACGAAATCGGGACTCAATGGGTCGAAAAGGTGAGAGAAAGATTTAATTTTAAATAGATTGTAAAGATAGTAGAATGTAAAACTGGATAAGGTTAAAGAATTATTTAAAAATCAGTTTAATTAGACCCGTTGCTGACTTTGATTGTTTAGGGGTAAGTAAAATATCAGTAGAGGTAATACAGAGATATTGTCATAGAAATGGGTGGATATTAGATTTTTTTTATGGGGGGCAGTCTGATTTGGTTTAACAGGAAACTATGCTGGCAACCCATATTTGGCAAGCAGAAATTCCTACAGTAAGATATAAGACTCCAATCCTTTAACGTTATTTATATTATATTTGATTGAAGGCAGAATTTTAAATCACTGAACCTTATAGAACTATCCAATTCCAACTTTATCATTTATTATTTTCAATATTTTATGTTTCGTAGGTATTACAGTTGTATCAAATCACCAATTTACATCATGGATTGATGATGGTGGGTCCTAGTGGAAGTGGTAAATCTATGGCATGGAAAGTTTTACTTAAAGCTCTCGAAAGAATTGAAGGTGTTGAGGGTGTCGCCCACGTTATAGATCCCAAGGTAAAAAAACATTCTTTTAAAGCAGTTAATGTAGAAAATGGATGTAGAAAATTTGATTAGAACAATGTTCTTAATAAGCCAAAGTGTAAAGCACAAGGAGAAATATCAAGTGAAGCTATCAAAAATTTCATCCAAACATGGGTAACAGTTTTATAGTAGTGGACACCTCCATATAAAAATGAACCAGCAGGTGTAAGAGTAAGCTTGATCTACTACTATTTAAGTTCACATCATAAGCTACAACCTTTAAGGCTTGATTCCACAGAAAATACTAGTTTTCAGATCTGCTTTCTGGAATTTTTTTTACGGATATTTGTATTATTAAAATGTAAATCCTGTATTTCAGTCTATATCTAAAGAAGTACTGTATGGTAATCTCGACCCCAATACACGAGAATGGACAGACGGCTTGTTTACACACGTACTCAGAAAGTAAGTCAACATTTACAGAATTTTGTTTATAGAATTAAGATAGCAAAAACTGAAAACAATCTTAACTGTAAAAAAAATCTCAAAGTTCATGTAAGCACATTCGCAATACATTGGTAACAGCTAATGAACTTTTCACTTGAGGAATTATATCAATCATACATGAGTAAGTATTTCATAATGAAAAGTTGTATCAGATGTCTAGAAGAGTAAGCATACCCTGCCTGGTGCCACACCCACAACTACTGCTCAATGATATAAAGTAAATACTGTACATTCCTGTGTATAGTGCACACTTTTTTACCCTGAAAAGTACCTGTCAAACAAGAGGTGCACATTATACATGGGTGCGCATTATATTCAGAAATATACGGAAGGTATTTTTGGAAAATTCACGAGATGGTTTTTGCAAGGGTAGAGAAAAGCAGCATGGAATTAATTTTACTTTCTTGTGGTATTTTTCAGGATCACTGATAATGTACGAGGTGAACTAAGTAAACGCCAATGGATTATATTTGATGGTGATGTCGATCCAGAATGGGTGGAGAATTTAAATTCTGTATTAGATGAAAATAGATTATTAACTTTACCTAATGGTGAACGATTGGCTATACCACCTAACGTAAGTCATGTCTTGGTAAAATTTCCCTCACTGCGCACTTCATGGTGTTTGCAGTCAATAGACTGAATTCAGACTCTTCTGATATATATTTACATCAGGTCTAACGTAAGTTATAGTATCTGTCTAAATTCTTCTTTCTTAAACTTGAGAGGGAGGTGATGCACTGTCTTGGCAAATTTCTCCTATTGCGCACTGCATGGTGTTTGCAGTCAATAGACTGAATTCAGACGCTTGATATATATTTATATCATTTATTTCCAATGCTATTTGTGATTTTTTTTCAGTTTAAAAAGATTGAGATTCATAGGCTAGGTAAAAAAAAAGGCCAGTTTGCTTATAAAACATTTTTATTTTCATTACAGTAATGTTAGCTATGTCATTGCACTGCTATGAATTTCCCTCATTGCCCACTGTAGTAAAACTCTTATTGTATATTAATAGGTAAGAATAATGTTTGAAGTACAAGATCTGCGATACGCGACACTAGCTACAGTAACACGTTGTGGTATGGTCTGGTTCAGTGAAGACGTTCTCTCCACGGATATGATTTATGAAAACTTCATGAACCAACTACGTAGTGTACCAGTTGAAGAAATGGATGACGATTTTAATCTGAAAGATGATCAAGAATCTCCCTCACTTATTGTAAGTTTATTTCCGTTGTTGAAATATCAAAACTCAAACATGAAAGATCCGAACAGTAAAACTAATCTCGAAATCCATTTAAACATATTGGTAATACGTAAATAGTATGGTAGCAGCTAATGAACTTTATATATGAGGAAGTATATCCACAATAAAACTCAAGCACAAACGATCCCAACCGTAAAATCCTTGTAAACACATTGGCAATATATTGGTAACAGCTAATGAACTTTTCATTTGAGGAAGTATATCAATAAATGAGTAAACAAATTTTATCATGAGTGTTTGCTATATTTTTCAGGTTCAAAGAGATGCAGCAGCAACGTTCCAACCATTCTTCGCGTCTGATGGTTTGGTGAATCGCTGTATGGAATACGCTGTTGATTTGGAACACGTGATGGACTTCACACGGCTCCGTGCTCTCAACTCGTTCTTCTCGATGTTAAACCAGGGAGTTCGTAATATTCTAACATATAATCACAATCACAATGATTTCCCTCTACAGGTACGTAAATTATCTTTTGTTTTTTAATAATAAGTTTGGGAGTCGGTGAAGAAATGAGATTAGTCCAGGCCTTCTAATTAATTTTTGTAAAGGGCCAAATGCATTTTATAATGAAATATAAGGGCCAAATAGAGCTTAGTAAACATAGTGAGTATAAGCGGATGGGGTATTTTTGAAGGGCCACTCATGGCGGCCATTTGAGAAGGTCTGCTGTAAAGCTTGAATGCCAAAAATTATATTAATATTCTATAAATGCCTGCCTAGTATTCACGTAATATTATTTTATATTACAGCAAGAACAAATGGAGCAGTATCTAACTAAGTATTTAGTATATAGTTTAGTATGGTCCATGGCCGGTGACGGTAAAATTAAAGTCAGACAGGAACTGGGTGATTTTATACGTGGTATTACCACCGTACCATTACCCCCTACTACAAACTCTTCTGTCATTGACTTCGAGGTTCGTTTCTTTTGATATTTTTATACGCCCACATGAATATTCAAATTTGCTGAAGTGAGCGTATGTTGCCTTGCCTGGCAAGTTATCTTTACAATTTTGGTTTGTGTACACCATGTATTGGTGGAGCAGAGCGCTGAAAATATTGGGCAGGGCTCTAGGGAATGCTACAGAAGCATTTTCACCGATTTAGAACTCTCTAGGTGTTTATTTATTGTATGGGGCAATCCGGATCGTCCAGATTTTCTCTCCCAACAATCCAGATAAAAACGTAAATAGATCACGAATGGAGAATCAAGTTGGCCGACTTGTGTTTGCTTTTCATGAGCCGAATCCAATTACATCATTGGCCAAATCTATTATGAATTCTCCCAGCAATCCAGATAAAACTTTACTATTGTGTTGAGGCAGCCATTTTGTGACGTCGTCTCTCCGGGATCACACCGGTCGACAGAATGGAGAGGCTGGACTCTCTCTCAAAACTCTCCCAATACAGACGTGATGAATAAAAGAATCTGAATGTAGCATCAGAAAGATCCGAATTGTATAACAGAATAGTCCCATGGAGGTAGACTACTGTCATTATCAAAGGTGTTGACATTTCTGGCTCTACTGTGCATAAGAAAAGAAGCATGGAGAGAAATCTCATGTTTTTAATTTGAGCACAGATAATAAAAGGCTGCAAAATTTGAACAAAAATAAAATCTATTTCAGGTTGCTATAACTGGTGAATGGGTAACATGGCAGAGTAAAGTACCACAAGTTGAAGTTGAGACTCATAAAGTAGCCTCCCCTGACGTAGTAATACCAACTATTGATACTGTAAGACACGAGAGTCTACTTTACACCTGGCTAGCCGAACATAAACCATTGTTACTATGTGGACCCCCTGGTTCCGGTAAAACTATGACCTTGTTCTCCGCTTTGAGAGCTCTTCCGGATATGGAGGTAAGATTGGTTCAGAATTCAAATCGAACAAAGAGTAGGCTTGTTCCTCTGTCCTGGCAAAATTCCCCTCATTGCTCAGTGCATGGCTAAAGCACTTTTGAAAAATGTTTCTAAACTACAAGGCAATCGTTCATATATTTATTTGTTTATGTTGAAATGTAAATTTTATTAAAATAAATTGTCAATATTTTTAGAAATTTATTTCCCGAAATGCAAAACCACGTTTTTGTTGGATTGACATTATTTTAGTTATATATCAAGAGGCTCGCTTAGTTGAGTTTTCTCAAGCAAATGATATTTTGACTAACAGCTAGGATCGCTTTGCATTCTTAAAATAATTTGTCTGATGTATATCCATTTTGAATTAAATCATTGATATTTTATAGGTCGTAGGTTTGAATTTCTCCAGCGCTACTACCCCCGAACTATTATTAAAGACATTCGATCATTACTGTGAATATCGTCGTACACCAAATGGAATGGTTCTCTCCCCTGTTCAACTCAATAAATGGTTGGTGTTATTCTGTGATGAGATTAATCTACCTGATATGGACAAATATGGTAAGATAACATTTCCTTTTTAGGCTTTAAAATTTTGTTCTTGAGTTATTGCTGTTTGATTTTTTAGCTTGGACACACTCTATTTGGAACAGTTCTTAAAGAATTTTGACCAAATTTTCATATGTTCTATTTCAAACTAAGCTGCCAGTGGTCATGTGTTAACTTGCTTAGCTATCTATCTTTATGTATATTGGGCATTTATGGTTTTGATTTGCATCATTCCAAATTTACTTCTGAAATCTGTAATTATAGAAATGCTATACATGTGTATGACTTTATTAAAACAAAGTTGCTTAAAGATCCCTCGACAGTTGGAAATCGAAAATAAGAGCTGGCTAATGCCACTGTTCTGTCAAAATTTCCCTCATTGCACACTGCATGGCGTTTGCCCGTCCTCTACCCGTATAGGTGCAGAAAAGTAGGATGTAAAACTCAATTCATTTTTTATAACAAATTGGCATCTTTTGTGAGAGTAACATCATAATTTAATTTGAATTCCAGATTTTTTACTCAAAATTTGAATTCCGTCCAGTAAGAAAGTTTCGGTTGTCTTTTTTTCAGGAACTCAGAGAGTTATCTCCTTCCTACGTCAAATGATGGAACATGGTGGATTTTATCGGCCATCAGATCAGATGTGGATAAAGTTTGAGAGAATGCAGTTCGTTGGAGCGTGTAATCCACCCACTGACCCTGGACGTAAACCACTTTCTCACAGGTATGTTCACGATTTTTATTTTCTAAGATCAGGGGCCTCATTCTCAAACTTTCTCTAGGTAAATATCCATATAATAAGAAATACTTGGTTAAAACATTTTATTTTAGAATTGATTCTAATTATTAGAAGACTAAAATTGTCTTAAATATTTTTAGAAAGGCCATATCTAAAATTTCATTATCCTCTAAAGTTACCTTGTGATTCCACTAAAATTAAGTTATTGATGCTATTTTTAGTATTTAAAGGGACAGTCTGAATTTTTTTTAGGTCAAAAAGGTTTTTTCCTCAAATTTGTGAAAACTTTACACCAAAATCTGTAACTATGTGCCTTTTAATGTATCTGAAAGTTTTAACTAAAAAAATCCAACCGTTAATTTTTAAATGCTAAAAACATGCTAAAATTTTTAAAAACCTTACGTAAGGTTTTTAAGTGTGTTATGCTTTTTGGACGCTGAAAGGAAACTACTGAATGGATTTGAGTAAAATAAATGCCTAATTGTAGAGAAATATCCCTCTTGTGTATTTAAAAGGTTTCAGCCAGAAATATTGAGCTAATTAAAGGGTAAACACCAAAACTAGGTCAAATTGCTTAATTAACAATAAGTACTCCCTGTTTGTAATTAACCCTTTAAAACCAAATTCAGTTTGATCAAGAAGCTACAATAAAGCATACTTTAAAAATACTCTTAGGTAGCATTTGCGATTTTTTTTTATATTGGTGCTTTTTTCAAAAAAGCAGAATGGCCCTTTAAGTAAAATCATAAAAACTTGCTTTAAAGTCAATGTATAAGATTGCTTTTTTGTGTAGTTTTTTGTATCACTAAGTATTTCTACTATAATGTGTGGATATATATTTTTGTAGATTTTTACGTCATGTACCAGTTGTGTATGTAGATTATCCTGGAGAGACGTCGTTAAAACAGATTTACGGAACATTCAACAGAGCTATGTTACGACTGGTTCCCAGTTTAAAACCCTACGCAGATCCTTTAACCAACGCCATGGTCCAATTCTACCTTCTTTCACAGGTAAGAGAAAACTTGTCATAGTCAAAATTTGGTCATAGTTTGCAATTATTTCACCTGTTTTAGTTTTTTAATCTTTAAAACAATATAAATATATACAGGAAGCACAAAAATCATTGATTTTTCTTTGTTTTGGACAAATTTTTTTAAAATTTAATGGTGAAGCCAATATTTGTTTTTCAGACTGCTTTTTCAACCAAAAAGTATTTTCAAAATTTTTAAATTTTAATTTCTTGACTATAACCTATCATCTTTTATTTTTTTGCAAAATTTACCAAAGTAACATCGTTAAGCCATTAGCCGATTGACGATTTTGAACTTGAACACAATATAATTGATATTTTATAGGAAAGATTCGAGTTCGATAGCGAACAAGTACCGTGAGGGAAAGTTGAAAAGAATTTAAATGATAATGATAATATAAATGATATTTTATAGGAAAGATTTACTCAAGATATGCAGCCTCATTACGTATACAGTCCTCGTGAATTGACACGTTGGGTTCGTGGTATCTGTGAATATTTACGACCACTCGAGAACCTGTCTGTCGATGGCCTGGTACGAATCTGGGCCCATGAAGCTTTGAGACTGTTTCAGGATAGGTAAATAATTATTATTGTTTTTACTATTATAACATTGAGATTGTTGTTTAAAATTACACTAGACTAATACTGATATCTTGTTAAAATTTCCCTCATTGTACACTGCATGTCGGTTGCCCATCCACATTATATCATCAACAGTTAGAAATCGTAAATTAGAGAAGGCTAATACCGCTGTTCTGTAAAAAAAAATTTCTTCATTGTACATGGCATGGTATATTCAATTCTCATTAGCCAAAACGTTTGCAAGCATATGTATCATCGCTCAGTGAGTAAGATGTTTATTAGTCTGTAGTTCTAGGGTTTAATCCAAACATTGTTCAAAATGATACTTTAGGACAAGGCCTCTAGTCAGTGATGCAGGGCTGACATGAAAAAATCTTTCAAGTTAAACAAAAAACATGTTCATTGATGCTCCTTCTCATGTTGGTGGAAAGTAGTAAGCTATTTTTGCTGTCCTGGCAAAATTTTCCTCTTTAAACACTGCATGGCGTTTGCTCGACTTCAATTAGCCCATGGTGCAGAAAAGTAGTCAAAACTGAAGTTCATATTTTTTTCTGTTTATAGGTTAATAGAAGATGAGGAGAGATATTGGACTGATAAAAATATCGACAGTGTAGCCACCCAACATTTCCCGAACGTAAACCGTGAAGAAGGCTTAGTAAGACCTATACTCTTCTCGAAATGGTTATCTAAAGATTATATGCCAGTTAATAGAGAAGACTTGAGAGAATATACTAAAGCTAGACTCAAGGTATGATAGAATTTATTTAAAGAATGTTTTGAGATTTTTCAGACTTTGTTTGTGAATCAAGAACACTGAATCATCAATTTATGCCATTTTTGACTCAAGTTAAATACAATTCTTTACTATGCCGGAAAATGCTCAGTGAGTTTGAAGCATGCCTGCTAACTTGAAGGTTCAGGATTCAATCAAGGCTTATGTCAAAGTTCAAACTTCTGATTTTTTACTCAGTTTTCTCTTAACATATATTCCTGTTCAAAAGTGTCTAGTCCTCTGCTAGGGACAATAAACCACACTCGTATCAACTTCGGAACTAGACAGGCTAGATAACCTTGTATACTGTACGGTAATTGCCATTTTGAATTAGAAAATGTGAAATTTTTTTGACTATTTTTTTATTTCAGGTTTTCTATGAGGAAGAATTGGATGTACCCCTTGTACTGTTTGACGAAGTTTTAGATCATGTTTTAAGAATTGATCGTATTTTCCGTCAACCTCAAGGTCATCTGTTATTAATCGGTGTGAGTGGAGCAGGGAAGACAACTCTGTCACGATTCGTGGCCTGGATGAACGGACTCTCCGTGTTCCAAGTTAAAGTTCATAATAAATATACTGGGTTTGAGTTCGATGAAGATTTACGAACTGTTTTACGAAGATCGGGTTGCAAGGTACATACCTCTATTTTAAAAATATTTACTCGGGTGAAAATTTATTAAATTTTACAATTGAAATTAAATTTTAAGTGGGAAATTGTGTTGGCTTATGTCTTGGTCACTTTTTTGCTGAAGAGAATTGGATAAAAGCCTGCTTATCTCATCTGAGGTGGTTATATAGCCAAACCTCAACTCCAGTATCAGCACTGCTCAGATGATTCCCAGAAGGCCGAAACAGTGCTGTTTGCAGTTAAACGCCTGCTTATACTGCTATCCTGGCAAAATTTCTAAATTTTTGGCAAATTTCAAGTAAAGGTGATTGTAAATTGAAAAAATGAAGCATTACTTTTTTTATAAGAATTGATTTAAATTGCGCCCCCCTTCGATTATCTAGAAAAAATTGGCCAATGATCACATCCAATTTATATTGTAGGGAGAAAAGATATGTTTTATATTGGATGAGTCCAACGTATTAGATAGTGGTTTCCTAGAGAGAATGAATACTCTACTAGCTAATGGTGAAGTACCAGGGTTGTTCGAAGGAGACGAATACTCCACCCTGATGACTCAATGTAAGGAAGGGGCCCAACGTGAAGGTTTAATGTTAGATTCTAGTGAAGAATTATATAAATGGTTCACTCAACAGGTAGGCTTTGGATAATACTGCTATCTCTTCATAATTCCCATCATTGCACACTGCATAGCGTTTGCCTGTCCTCTTTCAGGACGAATTATATAAATGGTTCACTCAACATTTAGGCTTTGGTTTAAATTTTCTCCAGTCTTCATTAGCCCAATAGGTGCAGAAACGTGGGACATTTTATTGTAAATCTTCTATTTTTCTGGGAATCGTGCAAGAGATTATCAATATCATGAACCATCATCCTGTGGTTCAATATAATAAATCTATTTTAACCAACATCTTGTCCCCCAATTTACCTGTTAATACCGCTATCCTTACAAAATTTTCTTCATTGCACACTGCATGGCATTTGCCTGTCCTTTTAACCAAAACTGGTGCAGAAAAGCAGAACGTAAAACTAGATTTCATTTCCCAATTACTTGTTGTCATTTGACAACTCATTTCATTCAAAACAACCAATTGCTTCAAAATATTTCCTTTATTGAAAGAATAGCGTTTGATTCAATTTTAAAAATTACCATGAATAAGTTGTCTTTCCTCATTATTTTAATGTGGGAAAACATAATGCTAAATGACAGCAATTTTAAACCCAAGATATAAAATGTTATTTGTGTTTCCCTCTAAAGGTTATGAGAAATCTACATGTAGTATTTACAATGAATCCATCTTCAGAAGGTTTAAAAGATCGAGCTTCAACATCCCCTGCTCTCTTTAACAGGTCAGTTATAGTCTTCAATGTTTCGTTTATAGGAATTGTAAAGAGATTTTCTACATCATTCTGATGGACAAGAAATTCCTCTTATACTTAGTATTTGATGAGGCAAATAACGATAGATTCTTGTATTACAACAACAATTACATTAAGCACCACCCCTTAGTAAGCAACCACTTTTAAAGCTATCATGCTCTAACTTAGCTAAAAATAATTATCTAAAAAAAGACTGTCTGTCCGCCATATTTACTATAATCAGTCGCCATATTTGTAAAAGAAATATGGCCGCCACCCACCCAGTATAAAACCCAGGTAAGACACGCCCATCAATCAGTTGGTTGTCAGATCTCGGCAGGTCAAGATCAAATCTCACAGTGAAACCAACCAACCTTGACTTTGACATAAACAAACAATAATGGATATTGAGGTTAGATCAAATTTCACGATCGTAATGAAATCGGGATTATTTTCAAATACATTATTTCATTGTTGCAGATAAAATGCTGCCCATGTGTAAACAAAGGAATGTGTATTTGAATCAACTTTTACTCCACATTCTTTATAAAATGAGTTCTTTATTAGGTCGTAAAGTTTTCCCTCCGACACTATAAACCGTCTCTGTTTTAGTATATCCCTGTTTTGGTGAAATTTGTCTGGATCTCTGAAATTTTTACAATCATCTTTTGATATAACAGAATAAAAAATTGTACAAATGCAAAAAAATATGATAAATGTATTATATTTTATGTCATAGTTTGTTTATAATAATAACAGTAACTGTGCAGAATAACACATCATTTTCTTACAAATTTTGAAAGACATTCTCGATTTCTATCTCTTCTTCATCATTATCATCACTATAACACTAGAGTAATCATCACACAGAACATCATCAATATTTTCTGAATGATCGTATGGGTGTGTAGATTTGACACCGTATTGCTCGGAAAAAATACTGTCCATAATCTTATCTACTTCTTGTTCCTAGAAAAAAAAAAACGAAAAATTTAGTTACAATTTATATCACAAACGTATAGAGTGTAAGTTATTTTAAAATTTCCCTAATAATAACTTAGTGACAAAATAAGAGTTACTTCCCTTATTCACCAAGCAGACTAAAGATATATCAATGTAACTTACTAGTTTACATTATAATTGTATGCTATTATCATAATTATATTTCTAAAATATTGGAAATATTTTTCCTATGCATCAATATCAATCAGAATCTGTACTACATATGACAAATGAAAACATTGAAATGACTCTTTTCATAAGCCTCAAAGATTATCATTTGTATATACAAAAATAATCGTGGTACAAAACACAGGTAAGTCTGTTTTCTTATCAGAAGTACACGTCTGCAGCTGCATTGTGCATATAATATGATACATTAGTAAGTATTATGCAAATTGAGAAACGTGTTTTGTATTTTCTTACCTGAGTCTCCATTTTCATTGTTTTGAAAGGCGAGGTTGACTAGTTTCAAGCTAAGTTGGTTTCACTGTGAGTGTCGTTCATCGATGTTGATAGTTTGAAGTTCGCATATCAACTGGACGATGGGCGTGGCTTACCTGGGTTTTATAGTGGGTTAGTGGCGGCCATATTTCTTCAGCAAATATGGCGGCTGCTAGTTGTAAATATTGCGGACCAATGGACTTATTTTTTTAAAAAAATAATTATTTTTAGCTAAGTTAGAGCATGATAGCTTTAAGCATTCCCTTGACTGGCTGCTTAATACAAGTTATACTGTTCAATCAATTATAGTCCAATCCAAGTCTAATTTAAGATTTTCTAAAATGTAGATTTTATTTTAACTATTTATGAAGTTGACTTCTAGTAATTACAGTTTGAAAATACTACTTAAGTTTTTTTAATAAACGTATGTAATAAGAATTTTATGTTATGATTTTGTAGATGTGTGTTGAATTGGTTTGGAGACTGGTCTAATGGAGCCTTATTTCAAGTTGGTAAAGAATTCACCAATAAAGTCGATCTCGAGAAAGGCAATGTAAGTGTATAAACTAATTCTTTATTTTTTCGTTCAATATGAATTTCAGAATTTTAGAAAGAATATTGTTCAATTAACTTCAAAATTATTGATAATTTTATAAAGATACTTAGTTATATGAGTTGTCATAGTAACAAGTCCACAAATACCACAAATAAAATAATGTATTTATTAAAAAATATTTTCAATTTTTTTTCTTTAATTTTTAACTTTTCCCACAAAATAAGGATGAACATCAGGTGAAATACAGTGTTGAATTTTTATTGATTTCTTGTCAAATGTTTTTATTTTCAACAAATAGGCTTCATATTCGTGGCAAAATTTCCCTCATTGTACATTGCATGGCCCTAGTTAATTCATGAGCAGAAAAGTAGGATGTAAAATTTGATATGTCCCAGTTGTTGGCTGGATAGCTATTATCATTTCATGCTAAAAGTTCATCAAGCTTTTTCTCCCTTGCATGAGGTATTTAAAGGTGCAGTGTTTCATTGCATGGCTATTGGCTAGGCTATAAATAACATTAGCTTCCTTGAAAAAAGTTTGAAGTTCAAACTACCAACAAGTACCTAGTCTGTGATATCAGTTGCTGCTGGAAGCGAAGGTTAACTTGTCATCTACTAACAACTACCTAGTTTGCAATATTAGCTGTTGCTTGAAGGGAAAATTAACTTGTCATCTACCAACCACCATTTTTTGAAAACATCCTTTCAAAAACACATTGTGATTGTGAAATTTTGACTTGCGAACAAAAAAATTTTACTGAAGAAATCATGGTGAAATAGTATTCAGAAAAAAACTCTTATGGTGATGAGTGTTATCTATGCATGCGTTGCATTTCAGGCCTTGGTTGTTAGTTTCTAAAAAATTTAGATTTCGGATGGGGAAATGTGTAAACTGGAGCAAAGGATTCCCCATATTTAGGCATTCTATAAATTCCTCCTATTTGCCTAAAAATGCAATTATCACATAAAATAAGCCAACTTTGATAAAATACCAAAGATGTTGAATTACTTTTTCATGATCTCCGAATTTATTAGATTGTTAACTTTTTTTTATTTATTGTTTTTACAGTACGTTCCCCCACCAGATTTCCCGAGAGCGTTTGAAGATCTAGTAACCCCCCCAGGTCATCGTGAAGCTGTCGTCAACGCTTATGTCTTTGTCCATCAATCATTACATCAAGCTAATTCTAGAGTGAGCCGTCGTGGTGGGCGTGTAATGGCTATCACTCCCAGACATTATCTAGACTTCATCAACCATTTTGTAAGTTTTATTTTTTTGTGGGTATGGATTTTAAAGAATTTTATTCAAATTTTTTACGTTAAAGGGAACACTGATTGCATTAATTTGCACTACTCCATTTTCAGCCTGATGTCAGAAGTTCTTAACTCAAGATGATTTTAGTGATCCGGTAATCTGATTGGTCAGTTACTATAATTAGTTTTAAATTAAGTATTATTATCCAATCAGATTACTGTATTTCTTAAAATCTGTATTTATCTAAGTTAAGTTTTCGAGAATAAGGCCCCTGATAGTTTTAGTTGTTTACATTTTGTTGCTCTGCGAGATTGTGCTATTTTGACGTATATTTTACAGGCCAAGTTGTACAATGAAAAGAGATCAGATTTAGAAGAACAACAACTTCATCTGAACATTGGTCTACAGAAAATACGCGAGACCGTCGATCAGGTGGAAGAATTACAGAAATCATTGTCCGTTAAACGTCTAGAATTAGAACAGAAAAATAGCGCAGCCAATCAGAAGCTACAACAGATGGTTTGTTGATTATAACTGTTACAACTTAACTTTAATTCCCCTCATTGCACACTGCACGACTGATATTTTCATTTCGTATCCGCAGATTTATTGTTGATCAGAAAGTGTCACCATTGCACATTACAGTTTATTGTCTGTCTTCTTTTTTTTTATGGTTACAAAATTACGTATGTGCTATTTCTGAGAAATTTCCCTTTTTGCACACTTCATGGTATTGCTTGTTTTCAAAAGCTCAAACTGAAGCTGAAAAGTTACAGAAAAGGAAGTAAAAGTCTATTAATTCAGAATTATATTTTGAGGAATTAAGAATTTTGTTTTGAGAAATTAAGAATTTTGTTTTGAGAAATTCTAAAAGATTAAGAATTTACATTTTGAGAAATTTAAATTTTTCAGAATCTTGCCATGTTTTGTGTATTATAGGTGAAAGACCAACAAGAGGCTGAGAAAAAGAAAGTCACGTCCCAAGAGATTCAACAAGCTCTAATAGAACAAACTAAAGTTATCAGTGAGAAAAAGGTCAGCGTCACGGAAGATTTATCAAAGGTGGAGCCAGCTGTCATTGAGGCACAGAACGGTAGGATTTTATTTCTTATGCTTTTTCGGGATTGTCTGGGTTTCTCTAATTCGCGTTGAAAATTTTGTTTAAAATGCTGGAGTTAAAAGTGAATTTCAAGTCTGATTGGGATTTTCGGCAAATTTAATTTTGGTGACAAATGTTTAAGAATTGGGTTTCATATGAAATTAAGTTTTTTCAGCATTTTTTCTGCTTACTTGATCATTCTCATTGTTTTGGTTTCCATCAAGAATTTTGCAGTATTTAGAGGGATAAGGTTGTCTAAGTTATTACTTCTGTGCTTATTAAAGAATTTTTTTTTGTTACCTTTTCCCCGTTTTAAAACATTCATGAATTCAAGTTGGAACAGAGCATGATGAATTTAAAATGAGTATTCTGAGATACATTGTTTTCTCTAGTCCAAGCCTTACCGCTCTTTCCTCTGAGATTCAAAATTTTCTCCCAATTCCATTGTTCACATTTCCGTTCTATGAATTTCGATGAAGAATTCTGAAAAATGTAATGGTTATCACACAAGATTTCTTAGTGTTGCAAATTTGATTGCAAATCTTTTAATGGACTTGCAAGAATCGGATGCAAAATTTTTGGCAAAATGACTCATAAGCAGATACAAATACATTAGATGTTGTCTCTTCTTCTCATTGGCTGTTAGCTTTTTTGTTTTTATGATTTCTCATTGGTTGCGTTTATCCCCTGCTCTTTTGTGATTGGCTGCGTTTATCATTGGCTGTTTTGTGATTGGCTGTATTTGTTATTAGAAGTATTAGGTTGTGGATGGCTTTAGTTGTAATGTGTGCTCGATACATTTAGTTGTTTTTGGCGATATTAAAATTTGGTTTCTTTAGTTTCATTTCTTGGTGCTGGCAATGCATGATGTATGTATGCTTCCTCAAAAAAAAAAGGGCAAAGATGTTGAGGCTGTCAGATATGACAATAAACTGAGACCTTCTGAGCTGTAAGATTACTCTAATACTGCTTTACTGGCCAAAAAAGCCCTCATTGCACACTGCATGGTTATGAGTTTATGAACCCTATCTAGTTCAGAAATGCAAGACATAAAATTCCAGTGATTCAAAATGTCTGTCACTAATATTTATGAATATTTTGAATAGCACAAATATGGATTATCCAAGAATTGATTTTGTCTAAGAACTGTTTATTTTTATGTTTCAATTTCTATAGTATAAGAAATAGATGTTTTTTTTTTTTTAGACAATATATATATATATAAATGTTGTGATTTTTGTTTTTAAAAGGTTAAAGTGCAGTGTTAGGAATTCCTTGATAATATTGAAACATTAAAGAGATTGTAAATTAAGTGGATTGTAAAGAGGTTTTCTAAACTTTGTATGTGTATCGAGGACACTGATAGCATCAATTTGCACCATTCCAATTTCTATTCCTCGAAAACTGACACGTTTTATGATGTCACAAGAGGGGAGCCACTGTTGATATCTACGCACTTCCCTCAAGTGATGTCATAAAATATGTCAGTTTTAAAAGAATTGCAAAAACCAGAGACATCTGAATAAAAATTGGAATGTTTCAAATTGATGCTGTCAGTGTCCTCAATGCATATAAATAGTTTAGAAAACTTCTTTACAATCCCTTAAAGATGACAAAAATTCAAATAACCGAAAAGTTTGTGACCGGGCTCATTCAACTTACATGAATTGTACAAAAAAACATCTTCACATTATCAGCTTGAAAGAAACCAAAATCTTGACAAATTTGGGCATGAATGAAATTGCAAATTTGCGAGCTTAAATTTTTCAACAAAGAAAAGAAAATGGCAGAAATACCGTACTAAATATCTAACACTACCTAAATACCTGCACTTTAAACCTGGCTGTATACAGGGTTCGTACAGGTCATGGAAAACCTGGAAAATCAGGGTATTTTAAAAAAGCTTTTCCAGACATGGAATATCAGGGAAAATCATGATTATTCTGAAAAATTGTCAAAATAACCTGGAAAAATGATATTTCATACTATTCTCCTATTTTTGCGTTATCAAATAAAAAAATCATGATCCAGAATAGTCTCAAGTTACCCCCTTCCGTTCATGATTGTTATAAAATTGGTCATGGAAAATGACTAAATACTATCTGGAAAGTCATGGAAAATATGCTCAGATGATCTGTATGAACCCTGTATATAGTCACTAGATAGACTTGTCAACTGTATTACTGTCAAATAAATACTATACCGGTACTTAAATTTGATACTGAAAGTTAGAATGAGAAATTTAGAATTTTAATCTTTTCTTGATATATTTACAAATATTGATCATAACAATCAAGACATATTAAATATACTTAATATACTTGAAACTTTTGATCTGAATTGTATATTTCTAAAAAAATAGATAAAATAGATCCAAAATGTTGAAGTTGACAAGTTGTGGGCTTTATTTTAAGTTTTGCTTTCTTCCTATCCGTGGTGTGTTTTGTTTTTGTATCTAGCTGTGAAGTCTATAAACAGACAACAACTTGTGGAAGTGAAATCGCTGAACAATCCTCCACCTGCCGTGAAACTTGCCGTGGAATCAATCTGTGTATTACTCGGAGAAGGAGATCTAGATTGGAAAGCGTTACGTAGCGTTATCATGAGAGATAACTTTATCTCAACTATTATTAACTTTACTACTGATGATGTTACGTAAGTTTTATCTTTATTGATATTTCATGATGTTTTAAAAATTCCTTTTTGAAGATAAACTTTGATAGAAGAAACATTAAGAGTAAATTTGGAAGGGTGGCGCGTAGCTTATTTCGTCACTAGAACACACTCGCCTTATAAAACTTCTTCGACTACAATGAGTCAAAAATAGATTTCTATTAAATGTAAAGTGTTTTTCAAATCGAATTTAATTGGCATAACTTTCTCATTTGATTAAATGTTAACAGTATCAAATTTATCTTCTCAAAGGAACTTTTTAAATATCAATATTTTTTTTTACGATATTTATCAATAATTAAACTTTATTAGCTGTGAAATCCATCAAGAAGCAACACCTAGTCGAGATTAGATCTATGGGTAACCCTCCCCCCGTTGTCAAGCTGGCCCTAGAGGGTATCTGTCTACTACTAGGAGAGAGCTCCAGTGATTGGAAAACTATCAGAGCTGTTATCATGAAGGAAAACTTTATCACTAATATTGTTAATATGGATACTAATGACATCAGGTTTGTATACGATAGGGTAAGGTGGGGTTATGTAAGGTGGCAGGGTGTTTATATCAAACCAGGCTAGATGGTTTGAAAACTGAACTACTTTTATGTTTAATTAAGCTGAGAACAAACTGAGGGTATTTTATTCACTGGTACTTCGGACAAATTATTCGAAAATCGAAAATAAAACTAGGCTATTGCTGTTTACTGGCAAGATTTCCCCTCATTGCACACTGCTTGTCATTTGCCCTAACTTATCCCATTCAGGTGCAGAAAAGCAGGACGTAAAAGTCCATTTCATTTCACCTATATTAGCTTGTCATGCAGCCCAGTATATCAACTGGGACGTTTTGAGAGAAGCTGTTATCATGGTTAAGATATTGCTGACAAAAATCTTGCATTGATCTTTTCCAATTTGAAAGTTAATTAAGGTTGTTTCTGAGTTGTATTTGTATAATAATAAAACCCAAGCTCATACAATCCCATAAAACAAATTTCAAAACTTGATGTCCGATAGAGGTCATTTGTAAGCGGACATTATGGCAAAAGAATCGGTCATGTCCGGAATATACGGGCAAATCAACCGCCCTGGGGCCAGTTTCACAAAATCCTAACTTAGGATAATTTTAGCGTTCCAGTCTTCTGATTGGTTGATCACTAAAATCGATTTTAGATGTTGTTAAATTATCCAATCAGATTACTGTATTTCTTAACATCTGGATTTTATCTAAGTTAAAATTTGGTGAAACTGGGACCTGATGTTAACACATTGGAAATACATCTCACACTAGTTCTGAAATTAACAAATACTTTGTCTTCCAGTGATGAAATTCGTAACAAGATGAAGAATAAATACCTGAGTAATCCGGACTATAATTACGAGAAAGTGAACCGAGCCAGTTTAGCGTGTGGTCCTATGGTGAAATGGGCTATTGCACAGGTTAGTATTGGGCATTAGTTCCATCCTCTAATGCCTTCCAGCTAAAGGGATAGTAAAGAGGTTTTTTAAACTTTGTATGCGTATCCGGGACACTGACAGCATCAATTTGAACCATTCTAATTTCCATTCGTACGTCTGTGGTTCTTGCAATTTCAATGAAATTAGGTTTTTTAAGACTTTAATACGTCAAAACTGTTATTATATCTCAGGGCCTTTGCAAGAGTGGTGACCCTAATGTGTGGTGCTAGGCATGGTATACCTACTCTTCTAGATACCTGATACCACTTTTCATTATGATATACTTACTCATGTATGATTGATATAATTCCTCATGTGAAAAGTTCATAAGCTGTAACCTATGTTTTGTCAAAATGTCTTTTTGGATTTGGGTTTCGTTTTAGGATTTGGTTCGTTAGTTTTTTTATTTATACATTTATCCCTTTTTCATTCCAGATACAATATGCTGACATGTTAAACAGAGTTGAACCTCTTCGTAATGAACTACAAGATTTAGAAGATAAAGCCAAGGAGAATCAACGTAAAGGTGATGAAGTGATGAAACTTATTAAAGATTTAGAAAACAGCATCTCGAAATATCAAGAAGAATATGCTGGTTTGATTAGTGAAGCTCAGGCTATTAAAGCTAGTCTGGCTGCCGTAGAGGCTAAGGTAAGATAATAAAACTGAGGCCATGTGTGTCTTAGGCGGTGAACATTTCAGATCCATACAAAATTGAAAAAGGCCTAATAAAGACATATGAATAGTCAAACATTAGATATTTCGACAGTTTTACCGAGGCCATGGAAGCTTTAGGGGATGAACATTTCAGATCACTAGAAAGTTTAAAAAAAGGCTGAAAATGCTTAATAAAGTCAAACGAATTGGAGATTTTGCAAGTTCTGATTATTGATTTGTATAGACCTTATTCACGCGTCGGCCATCTTGGATCCATGTATGCAGTAAAAGCGAGGCGTGAATAAGGTCTATTGCGCTATGGAACAACATGTAACATATTTTCTTTCCAAGGATCATAAAGATAAATAGTGATGGTCTGCAAACTATGTATAACATGTAGGCCTATAAAACTTTTACCAGTTCTTTAAGTTCTATATAGCTGTCCGTCCTCAATTAGCCCATACAGGTGCAGAAAAGCAGGACGTAAAACTTTATTCATTTCATTTCTATATAGCTGTGCCTATGTAACAAAAAATGAGATATTGGCCTTCTATTTCATCATTATTTTAATGGCAGAGTTTTTAATGGCAGAGTAAAACAGTTTGCTGGTATGTTGTTGCTATGTATATATTTATGTATTGGGTCTTATGAAAACACGAGAGATAAATCCTATTTGTCTGTTACAGGTTGAGAGAAGTGTAGCCTTATTAAACAATCTCGGTAGTGAGAAACAAAGATGGGAGGCCGGTAGTGAAACATTTAAAAATCAGATGGCAACTATTATAGGAGATACCTTGTTATCGTCAGCATTCATGGCCTACGCTGGTACGTTATAAAACAGAGTTGTCTTTCTTTCTTTAGTTGGAGCCACAGCAATCTAATTACATTTCGTTTCGGTTATTTTTTGATTGTCGACTCCATGTAATCTTACCACTTTTATAAGGTGAGCATCTTCTGATGACGAATAAGCTATTTATAGCACGTGCCACCCCTCCGCCAATTAGAACAACGTTTATATTTGAATATTTTGTATTGCGTCATAATTTGGACAGCTGTGTTGCTTTACTTTCTGCTTCGTCTTCCCACAATTCATATCAATGCATAGACCCGCTATCTTGAAGGTAGTTTTTGATTGGCTGAAATTTTCGTCACCAGAAGATGCTTGCCTTATATAAGTGGTTAGATTACATGGAGTCGACACTCAAAAAATAACTGAAACGAAATGTAATCTAATTTTAATTAGATTGGAGCCACAGTAGCTTGTTTCAAAATGTTATAGTAGTTTTTCTCTCTTTATGGTGGAAAAGGGGGGATGCGGTTGCTCAGTGAGTTAAGATGCTTGCTCGCTAACCTAAGGGTTTATAGTTCTGTGCTGGCATAGGTCAAGATGATATCTTATCGAAATAAGATTTTCCCCTCATTGCTCTACACTTATTCAAATTGGGTGTTGAAATTAGGAAATAATAGTATGGATATTTAATTTCAGGATATTTTGACCAGCAGATGAGACGTAATTTATTCAGTAGTTGGTGTGGACATCTTTCACAAGCTAATATACAGTTCCGAGCTGATCTCGCTAGATCTGAGGTAGGGTATTATTAGACATCTGTTTTAAACAATATTTTATTTCTCAATTTTGTGTTGTATTTTTAGAGAAAATAGTTAAGGTTTCATTAAACAAGCCAATTCTTATGTTGATCTTGCACCTAAGACTTCGCTCCTTTTTATAATTTTTACGGTATTATTAGGGTTTTTTTTCAATTTTTTTTTAGAATTGATATTTTGTTGCAGTTAAGGGACAGAATTTGAATCTTGATCTAAACAATGATGGTTGGATATGTTAAACAAGCATTGGTTCTATAAATATTAATATAAATTTGTTTGTCTGTATTTTTATGAAATTGTCTGTATTTTATGAAATTGTCTGTATTTTATGAAACTGGTGTCTGTATTTTTATGAAATTGAATTGTATATTTACAGTATTTATCAAACGCTGATGAAAGATTAAGATGGCAGGCGAATGCTCTCCCGTCAGATGACCTGTGTACCGAGAACGCTATCATGTTAAAACGTTTCAACCGTTACCCTCTGATAATTGACCCCTCGGGTCAAGCCACTGATTTTATTATGAACGAATATAAGGATAAGAAAATTACTAAAACCAGGTAAAGTTATCAAGATTTTTTTTTTGTTTTTGTTGAGTTTTGCTGAAATACTTTATATTTTGACATCTGGAAATTAAGCCAGATATTATTTTGATCATTTGAAAAATCTATTTAATAAAGAAACTGAGCACTAACGACCTGAAATCCAATGGCTTAAGGTACTTCTTTAGTAGATGACAAGAAATACGAAATAAGCCTTATTAGTATCTAAACTCTCTTGAAGTAATACAGACTTGACCGGTGTTGGGAAAAGTGTAAACATGCCTTGCTTCATAACAACCATCAGCGATAGGCCAATGCCGATATGCAACTAGAGAAAAAACACTTTCCCATGTAAGGTAATTCTCAAGTGGTGAATTTCTTTTCAATTCTAATTTTGACGTATTGTATTTTGAATATGTGAATAAAAATGGCTCATGAAAGTGAATTTCTTTAGAACTCATAACAAATAAACGTTTCTATATTTTTGAAAATTTTTCTTTTCAGTTTCTTAGATGATGCATTCCGTAAGAATCTAGAAAGTGCTTTACGTTTCGGTAATCCCCTTCTGGTTCAGGTAGATTATGAATTCTTTTTATTGCGTTGGCTTCATCTTAATATTCTGATATACTTAGAATACAGTCTGGACTGAAAAGTTAATGCATATTTAGTTCAAATCTTGGAAATTCAGTAAAATATTAATAATGGAATTGAGAAAGATTTTGTCTGTTGATGTGCCGGTATAATTTTGTATCATGATGTGTGTTATCAATATCTGGTACCTTATCGAAGACAAAATAAGAAAATTTGAAGTAGAAGTAGAATATTTTTACTATGATTATGATACAATCGTGGTATGTGACTTGTTTGATCAACTTGGAGATAATGTTGGAAGAAAATTTGAACAAGAATTAGCGAATTCTCCATTGAATTGATAAAATTACTGAATATTTTATATAATTGTATTTTAGGATGTAGAAAGTTATGATCCGATATTAAACCCAGTATTAAATCGTGAATTACGACGAACTGGAGGACGTGTTTTAATAACTCTCGGAGATCAGGATATAGATTTATCGCCCTCCTTTACCATCTTCCTATCAACCAGGGATCCGAACGTAAGTAGAAAATTTTCCTCACTGCACACTGCATGGAGTTTCCCCCTTCCTAATTAAACTAATCGGGTGCAGGATAGTAACAAACTTAAATTGAATATGATTGCTGATTTCTGTCTTGAAAATTAAAGTAATACAATATGTTAAAGATTATGTGGGTCTTTTCATTAAAGTTAATTTTTGTCTGGTTTTGGATTCTGTTTTTTGAATGTCAGTACTTCGTGTATAATTTCTGAAGCTCAATATAATATATGAAAAGTTCATTAGCTGCTACTAATGTATTGCCTTGTGTTTACGTGGATTTCAAGATTTGTTTTACAGTTCTGGGGTCTTATTCTCAAAAACTTAACTAAGATAAAATCCAGATTTTAAGAAATACAGTAATCTGATTGGATAATAAAGCTGTATTTAATATCAATTTTAGTGATTGACCAATCAGATGACGGGATCCCTCAAATCATTGTAAGTTAAGTTTTTGAGAATAAGGCCCCAGATGTAGAATCGTTGGTACGTGTGTTTTATTAATTTTATTACCTAATATAATTTGCAGGTTGAGTTTCCACCAGATATCTGTTCTCGAGTGACGTTTGTTAACTTCACGGTAACTAGAAGTAGTTTACAGAGTCAATGTTTAAATCAAGTATT
This sequence comes from Lottia scabra, assembly GCA_029955415.1. NCBI lineage: Eukaryota > Metazoa > Mollusca > Gastropoda > Lottiidae > Lottia > Lottia scabra. The sequence continues at coordinate 6,489,513 of JARJEI010000003.1, read as the reverse complement.
AAAATCTGAACGACCCGACGTCGATGAAAAGAGATCAGATCTTCTTAAATTACAAGGTTAGTTATTTTTATTGATAATTAAAGGACAACTACCTTTTAGTATGAACATTTATTAACCCTTTGAACCCTGACGTTACTTTGGCTAAAACGTCATATACCCTGAACTCCCAGCAATATTTCTTAAAACGTATTGACGTTGAATGACGTAGATGGAATCTTAGCTTCAACAGATTATATACCTACAGTAAGGTGAAGAATTGAGGATGACATTTTTCACAAAAACTCATTGTACATTGTTTTAATAGGAGTAAATTGTGATTTTAGGTGAATTCCAGTTGAGATTACGACAACTAGAGAAATCTTTACTACAAGCTCTTAATGATGTGAAAGGAAAGATTTTAGATGATGACAGGTGAGATAACCTTTATTTAATATTGCTAGATTTTTCATGTTTTTCATTAAGGAGATCCTAAAGAGGTTTGATAGCATTGGTTTTCATCAGGCCAATGTCACTAACATATCTGTGCTTCTTAAAATTCCACTTTTAAGAGTTTTATGTCACTCATTGTTGCTATCAACCTGGTTTCCCCTGTCAGTGATGCAGGTTGGAGGGGCTGACATGGAAAAAGCGTCTAGTCGTTCAGGTGGGACAATAAACAGAGGTCCCGTGTGCTATTGGCTGTGCACGTTAAAAGATCCCTCGACAGTTGGAAATCGAAAATAAGAGCAGGCTAATGCCGCTGTCCTGGCAAAATTTACCTCATTGCACACTGCATGGCGTTTGCCCGTCCTCAATTAGCCCATATAGGTGCAAAAAAGTAGGACGTAAAACTCCATTCATTTCATTTCACTAATTGTTGCTAATATAATTCCTGTTCCTAAGACGAAGGTATGATTCATCTGACAGTGAACATCCCCCTTTTTCTTATTTTGAAATTTTATGTTTATAAGACGGAGGTATAATTAGTCTAACAGATGGTGAACGTGTCCCTTTGAAATATCTAATGTTTGAATTTCAGTATTTTGAGTCATCTTGAAACGTTGAAAACGGAAGCTGCGGAGGTAGCAAGGAAAGTTGAAGAAACAGATGTTGTTATGGCTGAAGTAGAGACCACATCTCAACAATACGTACCCCTAGCCCAATCATGTAGTTCTATATATTTTACACTAGAAGCTCTACAACAGGTCTGTATATAGATTCTGCCTCCATTTCACTCTGGGAATTTAAGATGTGTAAAGGAAACTTTTCAGTTTTGGTTGAAATTAAATCCTCTGCTGTTTTATGGTGAAATGAATTCAAAAATTTAGATTAAAAAGATAAACATTTCATTTCAATGATGTTTTTTGTAATTTTAATACAAATATTACTAGAAACTAAGTTGTACATGGCAGTCTGCTCTGGGATCTATCTACATATAAAAAACTACAATAACATATTTACAAAATGATGTAAAATAATAAAAAAATATTGACATTGCTTCTATCACTTCCTTCAATGAATAACTTTAATGATCACGCCACAAACATACTTTAATTGACTTCGTCACATGATCCATTGCATAACACACCAATAATGCTAATGAGACCAACGCTTAATTCTTAATTAATACGTAAAAATATAATGATTTAAATAAAAAATGAGAATTTATACATGAAAATTCTGTTTTCCAGGTTCATTTCCTGTACCAATATTCACTACAACTATTTTTTGAGATTTTCCATGCCGTGTTATCGAACAACCCCCGATTGACAAACGTGAAGGAATACGCATCTCGATTGTCGATTATTACTACAGACTTGTTCCAGGTAAGTCTGGATTTATTTCCTTTGTCGGTCGCAGGGACTGACATGGATACAAAGGGAAAAAGCACTTATTTACTTTGTCTTGCAGAACGAGATTGATAAAGATATTAAAGACATGAACTCTTACCAAATAAAATAATTTGTTCAATTAAGATAAATATATCCAGACAGAATTTAACTGTGTGCACACTCTATGGCATTACCGGTCTTCATTTGCCTAATATACCAAAAAATAGATAATGCTTAAGTGCATAAAATTTTTCAAGGAGATGTTCATATAGTCAGGCACCCCAGACAGGGGGTGAAAGCTGACACGAGACCGACACTTGAAGGGGGATTCAAAGTATTAATGTTTACATAGTTTATTAACCCCTTAAAGGAGATATTCATATAGCCAGTGATAAAAGCAGGGGCCGCGGAGCGTTTTTTGAAAGAGGGGGGGCCCTTGGTTGAAAATTTTCAAATTCCACCTCTCGCCCTCACCCCCACCACAAAAACTCCTCGGATTTCGGCCGCTCAATTTTCAGATTTCGGAAATTATAAAAAAAAATTATAAAAATGACAAAAATATTTTGATGAAAAAAGAAAAAAAAAAATTAACTGCTCCGCGGCCCCTGAAAAGGGCAAGGATAGGTGATAGGGGGGTGAAAGCTAACGGACATTGTATTGTAATATTTCCTGTTGTTTATTCTATAGGATCCTCATAAGCTTAACAAGTGCAAAAAACAGGATGTAAAACTCCATTTCATTTCATATTTTCTAGGAAACGTACAGTCGAGTTGGAAGAGGAATGCTGTTTAATGATAGAATTACCTTCGCTATTCAGTTATGTCGTATACATTTACAGAGTACTGCTAGGTAGGTTTACCTCCAGCCCCGTTGATATTTCTGTATTTTTTATTTAATCAACTTCTAACTCCATTCATATTTGAATTTGCCTTGACTTGGTAAAATTATATCTACTCTTGATGAGAGAGATGATACTTTGAGATTTTTCAACTTGATTTGTGCTGTCAGTGACGCAGGTCTGAGTAGCTGACATTAAAAAGAGTGTCTAATGGTTGGGATGGGACAATAAACCAAGATCCCCTGTGTGTTACTGACTGTGCACGTTAAAGATCCCTCTACAGATGGTAATTAAAAATAAGAGTAAACTAATGCATCTGTCCTGGAAAAATTTCCTTAATTGCACACTGCATGGTATAAAAGAAGGCCAATACAATGTAGAATTTGTGATTTATGTGAGATAATAGTTAATATTTATTATGTTTGATTGTGAAATATTTCAGTGAAACGGCATACACTGAAGAGTTCAGTTATTTCTTACGAAGTCAGGAAGGTTTGATCACAGAGAAACAGACTGCCGCTACCAAGGGTCTCACTACTCAACAGGTAGCAACTTTTACAATTATACACACCTTATACCACTTTCCAGCTGGGCTTGTCAACTCAACACCCTTCTCAGAGGGCTGTCATAAGTAATAGAGCTCTAACGCTTGTCTTTTCCAGTAGGCATCAATGTCAAAAATGTAGCTGTGGGGATTCTTGGAGTTAAATGCTTGCTCTTACCTGAAGGTCAATTCTGGCATCTGTTGATAATTCCTGGTTTCTCTGTGTCAGTGATGTAGCTTAGAGGGGTTGACAAGAATGAAATATTTAATGGTTTAGATGAGTCAAAATCCCCTGAAATCCTCATTCTGGATTCAATATGGCTGATGTATGAATAAGGTCTATAATCTTTGTTTCTATATAAGCTTATACAAGTTTAATGTTTTATATTACAGCAAGCTGATATAGTTCGTCTCAGTAAATTACCAGCATTTAAAAACCTAGCTGGTGAAATTAAAACTAACGCTGTAAGTATTTTATATCAGATGTGTGTTATACTAAATTTGTCCACAGACAGTAGCAAGAATTTTTTAGAGGGGATCCATGGAAATAAAAATAATCAAATTTTATATTCTCATGTGAAAATGCCACCCCCTCCAAAAATATGCCACTGGGTGTTTGTCAGCACAATATCCAATTGAAATACAGATACTCTATGTAGAAAATGTTGATTATTGAAACAAATATTAATAATTATTAAGGTTATGTTTCTCCAAGTTGAAAAGGAATATCTGATGAAGTGGCAATTTGGAGTTATTCTCATTAGCATGGTATGAAATGAGTTTTAAATTTTAATTATAAATTTCAGGATGAGTTTAAGAAATGGATTGATAGTGCTACCCCAGAAACTAACGTACCAACTCTCTGGGATGAATCAAAACCATTGAGTAAGTCTTACTTCTTATTTACTTCAATGTCATGTGTGAGGTTCTATAGCACAGTAGTTAGAGCTTCGATACGAGCAAATGAAGGTTGTCATGTTTGAGAGTTCGGTTGTCAACCAGGGTGTGAAAGTCCGATGACCTTGAATAAGTCATCTTCACTCATAATTCCAGTCAATCCAGCAGCTGATGATATGTGGCAGAGAAAAATCTGTTTCATCAATTACATGTTAGTGCCTAGAAGGGAATTTACAACACGTTGGGCCCAAGGCAAACAAACGTTAAAGGGTCACATTTCTTGTGTGTGACAGAATTTTCGATGGGTCAAATTTCAATGGGCAGTAATCTGCCATCTAAGTAGATTTTCTTAGTGTCATTTGATACATCTTGTAATGTATTTTTTATTTGTAGGTGAAATTGGTAAATCTGTATATGGCCTATTATTAATACAAGTATTCAGACAAGACCGGCTGATTGCCATGGCCAGGTTATTCGTGGATAAAACTCTTGGATCAGATTTTGTCCATGCTGGAGAAAAGGAACTTAATTTAGGAGAAATTCTTGAAAACGAGGTAGGGAGTATGCAAATTTTTATAACAATTTTTGTGAAACTCTATAAACATTTGTGGGCTAATGCCACTGTCCTGAAAAAATTTCCCTTATTGCACAATTCCTGGCATTACTCATCTTCAGTCTAAACATGTGTAAAAATATATGACATAAATTTTAATTTCTGAAGTTGGATATTGAGTTGTATTGATGTGTTTTCAGATAAAAGCTAATACGCCTGTATTGATGTGTTCGGTACCAGGTTACGATGCTAGTGGTAGAGTAGATGATTTAGCTGCTGAATTAAATAAACAAATTACACCTATTGCTATTGGTATGTAGTTTTATTTCTGTCTTTTGCCAGGTGTCCCTTGGTTCAGTGATGCAGTTTGGAGGGTATACATGGATAAAGTGTCTCATCAGCATAGCCTTTACCTCAAAGATATCCTTTTCTTATACATCTTTGTCCCCCCAACCAGTGTTTTCTAGACACAACCGAAATGAGATTGTAAAGTTATTTTCTAAACTTTGTATGTGTATCGGGGACACTGATAGCATCAATTTGCACCATTCCAATTTCCATTCCGACGTCTGTGGTTTTTTAAAACACGTTAATTTTATTGGAATTGCAAGAACCACAGACGTCGGAATGGAAATTGGAATATTGCTTTAAAGGTTAACTCCTTTATTTATAAGGAATAATGATGTTGTATTCTAGGATCTGCTGAAGGTTTCACGTTAGCTGATAAAGTAATCAACTCGTCTAGTAAATCTGGACGGTGGGTTGTATTAAAGAATGTACATCTAGCCCCACAATGGTTGGTTCAACTAGAGAAAAAACTACACAATCTCACCCCCCATCCTAGTTTTAGACTCTTCTTAACCATGGAGATCAACCCCAAGGTTAGTTTGCGATATCTTTTTATAGTTTTGTTGGGTTGATATTTTTGTATTTATTTATATCTTTTATCTTTTGCAAATTTTAACTCCAAATGTAGATGGCTGGAGTTTTCGGCAGCAATTTTAGTTGATCCTTGTCAGTTTTGCAGATCAGAGGGGACTGACCTGTAAAAAGTGTCCCATTGCACACCGCATTAGCCTAATTAGGTGCTGTTGAGTAGGACCTACAACTTTATTTCATTTCATTATTTTAATGTAGCCATGTTTCTCTCGGAATGATTTGTTTACCAATAGTTCTTTCAGTCTTTATGACAACTTAGCTGAAATTACAATTTGTGAGCGTATTACAAATTTATAATTGTTTATTCTAGTTACCAACCAATCTATTGAGAGCTGGCCGTGTTTTTGTATTTGAACCCCCACCAGGTGTAGCTGCTAACTTAAACCGTACTTTTAGTACCGTACCAGCTGCAAGGATGTGTAAGGTAAGGGTCATTTATATACAGAGTCTCGATGTGATTAAACTTTTCAGATTTAACATCAGTTTTGACAGTTGGAAATGAAATTAAGAGTAGGCTAATGCTGTTGGCCTAGTAAAAGCCATGAAAGATGCCCTTATTACATTGATATGGCTTAAAAAAAAAACATTTATTGTTACCGTACTTCCAGAAAGACTTCATATCAAAATATATCAAGGGAAAATGGCTTGTTTTACAGAATGATATTCAGAAATTGAAATGGTTTTACTAATATTTCAATACTGATGTTCCCATCTTTATGAATTTCAGGCCCCCAATGAGAGGTCACGTCTGTATTTCCTACTGGCGTGGTTCCATGCTATCGTACAAGAGAGGATGAGATATACTCCACTAGGTTGGGCCAAGAAATACGAGTTTACGGAATCTGATTTACGTGTAGCCTGTGATATGTTGGATACCTGGGTTGACTCGGTCGCTTTGGTATGTAAAATTTTATTATTTTACTATGATTTTAAAAACCTTCATGTATATGGCGAAAGTGTCACACTGTTTCTGAAATGAAATTGAGGAAGAATTAAACAAAAACAGCAAGCTTATGTGCGAATAAAGAAACCAAGTACTAACGATCCGAAACCGCAAAACGAAACTCGACATCCAAAAAGACATTTTGACGAAACATAGATAACATCTTATGAACTTTTCACACAAAGAATTATATCAGTAAGTTTATCATAATGAAAAGTGGTATGCTAAAATATTGGTCAATTGAAATTGAAATTCAAACTATTTTTTGGTGTTCTTGCAGACATCAGAAAATACAGTTGAGTAACCGGTTTAATCAAACCTTTTCTAACTGGTTTTGGTTCTGGTAGCTATTTTATCATTCCGGATTTGGTTTCAATCTCTAGTCATTCAGCTCAAGTTTAATTTTTAATGTCATCTTTCGAAGCATAGATCTACACCGAACTCTTTCTGGGCCTTAATTTAGAAACTTAACTTCGGATAATTTTAGCATTGCAGTCATCTAAAATATAATGTTGAATTTAGTTTTATTATCCAATCAGATTACTGTTTTACTAAAATCTTAATTTTCGTGAATGAGGTTCCTGTTTGAAAAGCTTATTAGTAGCTTTCAATGTGACTTGCCCTTTTGGGAGGGGGGTGGAGGAAGGGGGTTAGTTTTAAATCTTTCATTTCTTTTAAGGAAATTTCGTAAACATCATTTTCTGATCATTGCATGCTGATGAGAAAATTTCTAGACATTTTTAAGTTATTTGAATTATTTTTTTTGGGCACCATTTTTTTTTTATATATTGCACCAGAGAACTTATTTGAGCTTTTCCAAGGCGGGAGAGTTTCAAGCTTTCAGTGTTGTGAAGCTTCTAAGCCAAGTCCTGCTAGAGCGATGTGCTTCAAATTCTTATTTTGAAGCTTGGCAGCCATATGAGTTGCAAGTTACGTTCGCATATTATGCTCCTTATTATTTTGAAGCTTTGCAGCAACATTTGTTCCCTTGGCATAATGTGCTTCAATTTGCGATTTATTTTTTTAAGCAGAATGATAGATTATTTATTGTCAAGATTAAATTATTTTAATTTGGCTGAAAGTGTCATAATTTTTGTTTGCAAGAAAATCTTAATCAAAATTTCTTCTTTTTTGTTCAAATTTTTGATTTAGATAATTTAAAAGCATGTCGCGTATTGTGAGATAATGAAGAATATAAGAGTTAATTCCCCTTGTTTTGATATTGTAGGGACGTACTAACTTGCCTCCAGAGAAAGTTCCGTGGGACGCGATACGAACTCTGTTATCACAATGTATTTACGGTGGTAAAATAGACAATGATTTTGACCAGGTAAGTTAGATAATGATAAAATCCATACAAGCAAAAAATTCTGTGAAACAAAAGTCTCGTCCAGAGCATGACAAAATTGTGTGTAATAATTATATAGTAGTGGACTTCCTGAATGAGTCATGTCACATCAATAACCATGGATTTGAGAAAGGGAAATGTTTTCTACTGAACAATCAATAACTGAATGAAAGTCAAAATGCAGGAGTCTATATGCTTTAGTTTGCTTGCCATGGTTCAATACCCAGCATGGGTCAAGATATCTTTTTTTTAACCTTGTTCTCCTGTTAATGCAATTCAAAGGGGCTTATATGGAAAGCATCCAGAAAGATCCCTTGGGCCTTGACAGTCAGAGTAGACTCATTTCCGGTATTGCATGTTGGTGCTGTTATATTTCAGTTAATTTTATTTCCACTAAATAATCCTTAAGCGACATTTAGTGGTAGAGATCACATTAAATAGCGGAACACAATTTTATGGTATACTACTCCTTAGTTTTATTAAACACAACGTTTTAACAATTTACATTGTTATCACCTGTGTAATAAAACTAAGGAGTAGTATACCATAAAATTGTGTTCCGTTATTTAATATTTCCACTAAGACACTGAGTGTCTACCATTATCAGGTTGATATTTAAAAACCGTTCTTGTTTTTCCAGAGATTACTGAGTACCTTCGTGAATAAATTGTTTACACCAAAGAGTTTTGAAGGGGAGTTTACTCTAGTTAGTAATATAGATGGCGTTGCTGGTAAAAACATCACCATGCCTGATGGAGTTCGGTAAGAATTGAACATTTTTAGACATTTTGTTTCAGCTCATTTCAACTGTAGATGAACTGTTAAGGAGTAAAGGAAGTGCAAAATGTGTTCAATAGCTTAAAATAGTAGAAAAAAGGATCAAGTTATACACACATACAAACAGGCCCAAAATAGATTCCAACAGCTAACCACCCCTCTGTATTTGTTATTTGTAGAACCGGTGTTTTTCAGAAATCTATTATTTTTAAATAATCAAATATTGTTTCTTTACAGACGTGAACAGTTTGTAAGTTTTGTTGATAAAATGGAAGACAGACAGACACCATCTTGGTTGGGATTACCCAATAATGCTGAGAAAGTTTTACTCACGACACAAGGTTAGAACTTATTTCCCTTTGTAATTTAGGCTGGCCCGATCTTGGCCCCCTCACTTTGAAATTTTGTATAATGTTACATATGGATACCTGGTGCTGGTAGCCCCTCCCCTGACAATTATTTGGCCCAAACTCGGCCCCTCCACTTAAAGATTTCTAGAAATGCCACTGACCAATACATAACTAAAATTCTCTATATCTTTGTAGACCACTACTTTCATTTTATTTTCTATCTCGTTACCAGGAAGTGACCTAACAGCTAAGTTAATGAAGATGGAGATATTAGAACAAGAAGATACCAATCTAGATTCATCTGATGATTCACAGAAGAGAATGGAAGATGGCCGACCAGCCTGGATGAGAACTGTCCATACGTCTGTTGTTACATGGTTAAAACTGGTCCCATCTGTAAGTACTGTTTAATTAAGATATCACTTTTCAAAGAGAATGGGAAACAATTAATAAATTATCTTGTTATTTAACAGCTAACAATAATAAAACACAAGCATGAACGATCCTAACCGTAAAAAAAAATCTTGAAATCCATGTGAACACATTGGCAATACATTGGTAGCAGCTAATGAACCTTTAAGGAAGTATATCAATAAATGAGTAAATATTTCATAATGAAAAGTGGTATCAGGTGTCTAGAAGAGTTAGCATACCCTGTTTGGCTCCACACCCGCCACTGCTGCTCAAACATTTTTTTTTTGTTATATTTAATATGGTAGACCTGCTACTGTTTAAATTTGAGGTTGAAATACATTATGTATAGTGATACAAGAGATGTCCCTGTGGCAGGTTGTATCACGATTTTAAGATCAACGAAATAATATGTCAACACAAGTGAACGTTAGTCAACATGTATGAATTTGACCTGGGATTTAGTAAAAATCAAAGAGTAATTTTTGGGACCATTTTGTCTAAAATTGGTGCCATTTTGATTAGGGTTTTTAGTACCATTTTGACATTTGGGACTATTTTGACTTGGTTTATTGCCAAATTGACTAGAACCCGATTTGATCAGACTTTACTAAATATCTTTACTAACGTTAAAATAATTAAACTAACAGGAGGAAGCAGACGAGGTGAGAAACAGGAAATGGGTTTTTTATTAACAACAGTCTCGGTGACGGTCAAATTCAGCAGAAATTTTTTTAATGTTTTTAATTTTATTAGGATTGGCCATTATTCAACATTTTATTTTTTTTGTTTTTATTTTTGTTATAGACTAGTTCTATGGTAACTTCTTTTTTTGTTTTATTCATTTCCCCTTTTCCAACTTCTGAATATTGTTTTTTGACAAAAAATTACATTATCAGTTTTTAGGGTGAAAGTTCACTTTAAAAGACATTTTTGTTTTTGGAGGAACAGGATTCTCAAACCTTTTTAAGTGTTTTTATTTTAAATCCTATCCAAACTTTTTACTTTAAGCAATTCACAACATTTATTAGTACAGTCCAACTTATTACGGTCCCTTGTATACAGCACTGCAAATGAGCAACGACCAAAAGCCCCTCCCATGCAATATTCAACCCCGCCCTTTTGAAGCAGTCAGTGGTCGCTATTTTCTTGATGTTCCAACACAGTAAATTGATACCTTTCATTTATCCCATTGCACAGAACTCTCCCTTTGAACATTTTAAATTGCCGAAAACCCAGTGAAACTCAAATTTGATACAGGCTGAAAATTGTAGCAATAAAATCTGGTAGTTGCATCACCATGTCCTGGCAAAATTTCCCTTATTGCACACTGTTTATTCGCCCTAACCCTTTTATCGGAATTAGAAGTTGAACAACATATATATGTAAGAAATTGTGAATGACCTTGTGTTATATGTAATTGAAAAGAGGACCAAAAGGACATTAACAATATGCAAAATTATCAACTCCTTATCTTAACTAGAGAGTCTTAATTAGAGTCTATCACCAAATAAATAGAACTGTCAATATTCATGTTAATGAATCACATTTCTAACCGTATCTCCATATACTTTTCAAATTATTAATCCATTATTCAATAAAATAGTCAAATGATATCTAAATCGAATGCCAGTCTAAATTAATTGATGATCTGGTATAGAAAAGTAGTTCAGCTATAGCCACACCTACAACATGGATTCTTACTTTGTTAATGACTGATTCTGTTAACTAGGTTTAGCCACGAAGTTTCGTGTGATGTTCCTGTTAGACTATATTGTTTGTGTACAATTGTGTACATAAAGTATAACAAAGTAACCTGTTTTAATCTGTAATCTCAATTATTTTCAGACTCTGGGTTCTATGAAGAGAACAGTTGAGAATATTAAAGATCCGTTGTTCAGATTCTTCGAACGAGAAGTCAACGCTGGAGCCAAGTTGCTTCACGATGTACGACAAGATTTAAATGACGTAGCGAAAGTGTGTCAAGGAGAAAAGAAGGCGACCAATCATCATCGAACCATGATGGCCGAACTTGTTAAAGGTAACGTATTGTAATAATCTCTTCTTGATTTTCTCTTATGTGAAATGTGCGTTAAAGATCCCGCAACAGTTGGAAATCGACAATAAGAGCAGGCTTATGCCGCCCTCCCGGCAAAATTTTCCTCATTGCACACTGCATGGTGTTTGCCTGTCCTCAAATAGCCCATATAGGTGCAGAAAAGTAGGACGTAAAACTCCATTCTAAAAGAGTAGGACGTATAACAATTTCATTTTGAACAGTCTCAAAAATAAAAAAAAGGTAGGCTAATGATGCTGCATTATATAGGATGCTGGAATCTGGGATGTAAAACTCAATTTCATTTAACTTATTTTAGGTATCATACCAACTATCTGGAGAAAATACACTGTACCAGCTGGACTTACTGTTATCCAATGGATTACTGATTTCAGTGAGAGAATTAAACAATTACAGAAAATAGTTCAGGCAACACAATCAGGTGGCGCCAAGGAACTCAAGGTTAGTTTCTTAATTTTTATATTGAAAAAAAAACTTTTCAACAAAATTTTTGTTTAGCAAAATTTGAAGTAAGTGAAAAATCCTCCTGTTCTGTTGTGAATATTATAACTTAAAGGGATTATCTATACATATCACTGTCAGTGACGTCATAAAACGTGTTAGTTTTAGTGGAATTGCAAGAACAACAGACATCAAAATGGAAATTGGAATGGTGCAAATTGATGCTATCAGTGTCCCTCGATACACATACAAAGTTTAGAAAACCACTTTACAATCCTTTTAATGTCTTATCAATGTTTTGTTTTAGAATATCAATGTATGGTTAGGTGGTTTGTTTATACCAGAAGCCTATATTACTGCTACAAGACAATACGTAGCCCAAGCTAATGGCTGGTCTCTTGAAGAACTGGCTCTTGATGTAAGTTGATTTATTTTCCATGTTTTATCTCAATGTTTGAATGATTTAGTCTTATGGGTGTTAACTTAAGGAGAACCAAAATTCCTCTGTAATCAGCATTCGGCTGTCGAAGGTTAAAATATTTCCTTGCAATTTTATATTCTTAATAAATTTATACACAATGTTGCCGATATACATACAAACTTTTGAAAACCTCTACTATTCCTTTGGGAGCTGCGGTGGCTCAGTAAGTTAGACGCTTGCTCGCTAACCTGAAGGTCCAGCCGGTTTCCCCCTGTCAGTGATGTAGGTCGGAGGGGACAATAAACCCAGGTCCCGTGTGCTATTGGATGTGCACGTTAAGATCCCGCGACGTTGGAAATCGAAAATTAGAGCAGGCTAATGCCGCTGTCCTGGCAAAATTTCCCTCATTGCACACTGCTTGGCGTTTGCTCGTCCTCATTTAGCCTATATAGGTACAGAAAAGTAGGACGTAAAACTCCATTCATTTCATTTCTACTATTCCTTTAAGACAGGTAGTGCTGAAAGTTAAAATATGATATATTTGAGTTTAGATTTTTCAAAGTCCAGCACAATATCGGCAGTCAAAATGATATTATGAAATATTTTCATTTGATTTAATTTTTTCCCATTGAACTAATGTTAATGTGTTTGCTCAATAAACAACGCCATATTTGCTAAGTTTCTCCTAACAAAATGGTGGCGTAATCTTTGATAAAGAAATAGCGCTTGAAAAAATCTGAGCAAGCGCACTTTTATTCAATTTTGTAGCCAACCTGGGTCCTGATATACGACCATACACGCCATAGGGTAACAGTTTATTGCTTAAATAACCAAAGTCTTACTACAATAAATTAATATTATATTTTATAGGTGAGAGTACTAAATGAGAATTCTGGAGTTTTGGATGCCTGTAGTTTTAGTGTTACTGGTAAGACAATTCTTGTTAAATTTTATTTATGTTCAAGCTACTTACTTAGCAATTGTTATAAAGGTTTTAGAAGTAAAAATGCTGCCAGGGTAGAACAGTTGAACTCCTCGGTTCCTCAACCTTTTGGACTCTTCGTACCCCTATTTTTTAACGCAATCTCCTGGTACCCCTTCTCCCACCCTAAGTAACAATAAGAGACAACATGAAAGTAAAAGGATATTTGTCGGTAGATACCTTTGGATTTTTCAACCAGGTTTCCTCCTGTCAGTGATGCAGGTCGGAGGGGCTGACATGGAAAAGCGTCTAGTCGTTCGGATGGGACAATAAACCGCTATTGGCCGTCCTCAATTATCTCATATATGGGCAGAAAGTGCATTTCATTTCATTTTATTTGTCAATCATTGCATGGCATTCTCAGTGTTCAAAGATATGAAATATTAATTGCTATGTTTGATGTATTCTAGGGTTGAAATCACAGGGAGCTGTTTGTCGTGAGAATAAACTAGAGTTATCTTCCAATATTTCAACTGATTTACCTTTAACACTTTTACGATGGATTAGGTAAGATTTATTTATTTCTGTCTTGGGTCTTTGTTAAGTTGCAAACAGCCAAAGTACAGTGCATTGCCCTTGGATTTTGGAATGTTACATTTATTAATAGCTCTTGTCAACCTCCACATGTTAAAGATCCCTCGACAGTTAGAATTCAAAAATAAGAGTAGGCTAATGCGCTGATCTGACAAAATGTCCCTCATTGCACACTGCATGGCGTTTTCCTGTCCTCATTTGTCAGAATGTTAGTTCAGAATAGTGGGATGTAAAACTCCATTCAATTTCTTGTCAACCTTTTGTACAACTTAGCTTCCGTTACAATTGTTGGCTTATTATAACAATGGCCACCGCTTCTATAAACGTATATATTTCTCATTTCAGATCTGACGGTAAAGACACAGGAGAAGGGAAAGTAACTTTACCAGTTTATCTGAACGCTACGAGATCTCAGCTACTGTTTACGTTAGATTTCCAACCGGAGGGCAAGGACCATAGTTTCTATGAGAGAGGAGTTGCTATCATTTCGTCAGATTTGGGTTAAAATTTAATATTAGTGAAATTTAAAATTGAAATATATTTGGTGTTTGTTCTTGTAGATTAGATTAGTGCTATATTATTTCTTTATTTCAAAACTTATCATAAATTATCTTTGTCTTTTGCAATTTTCATCTGATCCCACTTTGTAATTGGTTTGTAAACTGGAATCCATAAATAATGTTATACTGATATTTTGGTTTTTCAACTTAAAGAGTTTGTAATGCTATGAAAATATCAAAATACAGAAAGAAAATTTGTGCTCTTAGGAAACCTTACAAAATTGATTTAAATACATGTAATGTGATTATACAATTATACCATCTTTGAAAACTTTGTTAGAATTTGTGAAATTATTTAAATTCTGATCAATAACAGAATATTATTACAAAAAACCTTGAAAAGTTTATTTTGAATTTTATACATACAAACAAAAACATGTCTAAACTGTTAAGATTAATATTGACATTCTATATAAATCTATATACAAATCACAGAAATATTAACTACCTGTACTGTTCTGTATTAATTCTGTCTGTCTGTATACCATTACTGAAATAAATCTTCTCTTTCTCTACTGTAAAATTATCTTCTGGCCAATCTCTCTAGTACAGTGGTTCCCTACCTTTTTCAAGCTTTGGCCCAAATTCACGAAGCTCCCAGAGCCATGGCCCCCTGTTCTTTTCCAAAATAGTGCAAGGGTTGTTGTCTTGTACCTCCTCATCATCAGGAGGTCAGATGCATTTGACTACAAGCAACTACAGACCTTACACAGCAAAATATAGTTAAATAGAAATTGAGCTAGAAAAAAAAATGATGTACATCCTCATGCGCCATGGCTCCCTGAACCTAAATCTGTTAAAGAGTCCATTATACTTGTTGGTCTTCTGCAACAGATTGTTCATGGGAATGTGCAGTAATTTTTATGACTGTTCTTCCTTCATTTCTCTTTGCATATTAAATGGTGGGAATTGCATTGGCTGAAGGTCAAGATAACATCTTGTCATTCATGCAAGAGGGAGGGGCTGACACACTGCTTAATGTTGCCCCTCTCCAGGTGAAGAAAAGCAGGACATAAATCTCATTGACTGTTTATAGAAACACCAGACATCACCTAACTGTGTTTTAAAGGGATTGTAATCAATTTGGTAATTGATACCCAGCCCTTTTCTGACATCTGTGGTTCTTGCAATTCCACTAAAACTAATGCGTCTTATGACGTCATTGACAGTGATCTGCATAGATATCAATAGCAGCTTCCAGTAAATCACTGTCAGTTACGTCATAAAACGCGTTCTAGTAAAATTGCAACAACCACAGACATCAGATTGGAAATTGGAATGATGCTATCAGTGTCCTTGATACACATACAACGTTAAGAAAACCTCTTAATCCTTTCACTGTCCAAAAATTTGATGCTAAACTACAAAGCCAAAGGATGGTCCTTACTGCACCAAATAGGCTACTGTAATATTTTAAAACAGAACACCAAGAATTAAAAATAATTTAATAAAAACAAAATCATTAACAAAAGGATCATACTTCATCTACTTGGTAGACAATGTTCAAAATAGCCAGGGGCCTTATTCTCGAAAACTTAACTTAAGATGGTTTTAGTGTTCCAGTTATTTGATTGGTCAGTTACTAAAATCGATTGTAAATTAAATATTTTTATCCAATCAGATTGCTGTATTTCTTAAAATCTGTATTTTATCTAAGTTAAGTTTTCGAGAATAATGCACCAGGTCTTGGATCACAACATACCAAACTATGTGTCATTCTTACATAGAGAAACAACTCATTCGGGGGCTTTATTTCCGAAAACTTAACTTGCGATAAATTAGGAGTTCCAGTCATCTGATTGGTTAATCACTAAAATCAATTTACTATTATTATCCTATCAGATACCGTAAATGTATATAATTCATGATATTATCCAAGTTAAGAAGCGAGAAGTAACTAGGTAACTAGATAAGTCAAACTACGTTACTATGTGATCACAAATAGCTGGTACTAGTTCAGGGGCCTTATTTTCGAAAACTTTACTTAGATAAAATCCAGATTTTAAGAAATACTGAACTCTGATGATAATTCTGAATTTAAAATCGATTTAAGTGATTGTCCAATGGAACACTAAAATCATCTTAAGTTAAGTTTTTGAGAATAAGGCCCCAGATTTAAATAATTAATAAGCAATCCACCCAGTCGTAAAAATTCATATTCTGTCAAAGTTGCACTGCTTGTTCTAAGAAATGCAACACTGAAAACTGTTGAAAAAATCCCAAGGAAGTTTTTGTAGCCCAATAATCTCGACCTTTTAAATTATTCACAATCGAAGATTTAAATGTCATTATTAAGTGTAGTATTTTAATTTTTCGTAACTTGAAGGTTTGTGTTGAAGTCCATTAATGAAAGTATTTCAGGTTCAGCAAAACGTCTTTGTTAATAATTATCTTGTTTTATCTCCAGTTTGCATCTCAAATCTTTGCCCCACAGAAACATGTCGAAGGTATTGTCATCTCGGCATTGATTGGATAATTCTTACAACTAAACAAATCCCATGATGCACATACAACACATAGACCAAAAGATGATCATAGGATTTTGGCCATATTTGCTGCTATGGTAGCGAAACGAGGACACAACCGGGCTTCAGTTGATAAATTCAGATCACAGGATTTTGGCCATACTTGTCTCTATGGTAACAAAGAAATAAAACGCAGACACAAACAGGTTATAATTCCATATCGAATTCAGATCACAGGTTTCGGCCATTCTTGTTGGTATGGTAGCGCTAAAGGAGTCCAGATAATAATTCCAACAAATCAAATATTGACGGCGTTAAGTAATTCATCTGGAAGTATATCTGACCACGGAGAATAGCAAACTGAAAGACGTAAATTATAATCAGGTGGCTAAAGTCTAGTATCGTTAATCTTCATCAGACATTTCGTCCGACATCGGATATCGTAATATTGCAGCCACACCCGATAATTGACCTAATTCTGAAATAAACAAAATATAGGTTTAGTGTTAAAATAAATTTGAAAGATATTTTGTAGCCTCAATGAGGAATCCAACACTGCAAGTATTGCTCCTAATTTTGTTGTGTTTTTGTTGAGCAAAATATAGTTTTAGTCTAGTATCAGTGGCGTTTCTATAGGTGAGGGGGCCGAGTTGGGGCCAAATAATTGTCAGGGGAGGCTACCAACACATACCATCCGTATGTAACATAATACGAAATTTCAAAGTGGGGGGCCAAAACCGGGCCAGCCTAGATTCTGGGAGCCATGGCACCCTCGTAGAAATGCCACTGACGATGCTTTTTTAATAAAGAATTGATTTATATGGAAAGGCAAAAGAAATGTCACTTCTGATATTGATAAAACTTGACAGATACTGGAAGTTACATGTTCTAGGGTTAATAAACTCATTTAACATTCTACTGTTACCTTTTTGTTGTCTGAATGTTTATTCATCACTGAAGATAGGTATTTGGAAATAGAGATACACATGACGTTTCTTTTGCCTCACAGTACAAGTTATTTTTAGTACCAAGTTTTGATAATGGTATATTATTGTACTTACGTTCACCAGAAACGTGTAAACTAGAAAATATTTTAACATCTCCGCCATTATCTCGTACTAAATCTACTAATTTTACATATCTTTTTCTCTTCTTGATATCATTGGACCTATATACATAACAATATATATAACTGTAGCAAGCCTTCTCAATTAATTTTTGTAAAGGGCCAAATGCATTATATGAAAAAAATATAAGGCCATATTGACCTTAGGTAGCATAGCGAGTAGAGCGTTTTAGTTGAAGGCGTCACTCTTGAGGGGCCACTCAATGGGCTGCCATTTGAGAAGGCCTGCTATAGATCAATGCGTTTTCATAATTATGGCATATGTTTCCTAATGCTTATTAAAACTGTAGCTGATTTATTTCTGTTGCCTAAATGCTACCACTTCAGGATTCAAAAGTGGTTTTTCTTTGTCTGTTTACCATTGTTGTTAGCGTTATGCGTAGCTTGCTAGTTTGAGCACTCTGGCATGGTACGATGGTATCACATATGTGGGATCATCTGAGGTGGCTATATACTCCAAACCTCAACTCCAGTATCAGCACTGAACTGATGAGGCCCAGAAGGCCGAAACACTACTGTTTGCATTTATTTATTATCATGAAATTTAAATCGATTCAAAATTTGTATGTGTATATCAGGGACATCTATATCTTTAAATCATAGCAGAACAAAAATAAACCTACCTAAATAATTCATCTGATACCATTAAAGTTTCTATAGCGTTTAATTCAGCAGCTTTTTCTACTGGCTTGATACTGAAAAATAGTCAAATATGTTTTAGAGATGAAAAGTCTCAAACTTGGCCAATATTCAGTATCTATTCATCTGGGGCCTTATTCTCAAAAACTTAACTTACAATGATTTTAGTGTTTCAGTATTCTGATTGGACAATCACTAAAATTGATTTAATATAGCTTTTTTTTTCCAATCAGATTACTGTATTTCTTGAAATCTGGATTTTATGTAAGTTAAGTTTTCGAGAATAAGGCCCCTGGCCCTGGTGTCAAATCTATACAAAAGGACCATAGGTTGTGAACCCCAAAAAGGTTAGACTGGTCTGGATTGCAGTTCATGAAGCAGTATTCGTTGTTCAGATCCAGTGTCAAACCGTGTACCAGACTTGATTGATGCAGGCCAATCTGTATCATTATCACTTACCCATAAAAGGCCCGATCAGGGTCATTCTGTAACATCTGATAAAATTCATCTAAAACACGAACTTCTCCTGCTGCCTTCGTATCGGCTAGTCGGGCTGTAACTGTCGGGTCAGCTAATACTTCTGTAACAAATACATTATGTATCAGTAACATCAATATCAATATAAATACGGTTTTCTTTCTCATTTCTTATAACAGACCTGGAGCTGACTAGACCCTTGCGCCGCCGCCATTAGCCGCCGCCGATTTCTTTACAGCCATAATCTGCCAGTTGTGAAAACAAAGCGCCGCCGATTTAAGTCAGCCGATTTCTGCCACTTTGTAAATGAATTCAAGACGATCGTCCATGCTGAACATAATAACTTTCATCCATGATAATTTAAAACTATTGCAGTTTGATTAAAATTTTGAATTGTGAGTTGACTATTTAGAAATAAATAACTTGCTAACAAACACCAGTTGTTTATGATGCCTGCAGCATATAATGTATGTTCCTTCATTATAACTCAAATGTTTAATGAAGGAAATCCGTTTAAGCCGCCGAAAACCGCCGATTATTTTTGCTAGCCAATTCAGCCAGTTCAAAATCGGCTAACCGAAAACAAATGGCTAGCCAGTCGGTTTCATCTGCTAGCCAGTCACTTTTTACAAAATAAATCGGCGCAAGGGTCTAGAGCTGACACATTTTCATCAAAATCTTAGCAAACTAAGTAAGGTGTCAAAAAAACTGTAAGGGTTTACCAGGGGATATCACAAAACACAAGACAATATAATGGAATAAAACACACTTCTTCAATTCAGTTAGGCACATAACGTTTCAACACAATATACACGTGTTGTCATCAGAACATGAACTGTTTTAAAACACCTACCTACCTTTTAACGAATGTTTGAATCCCGATGAAGAATGAACTAGTACAAACTTGGATTTATTTTCGGTGATAATTTTTAAATCTTGTTTAACGGCCTGTGAGAATAGATACTCAGCAAACTGATCTTTAACAAATCCTGGACTGGCTATCAACACACATTTTACAACTAAAATAAAAACATCATTAATATTCATCATAATTAAGCTGCCCTCAGCAATTATTTTCATCAGTTGTAGTTGTAAATCTAATCAAAGCATGAAAAGATATCCTTTTATTAAAATAAAATTAAATTAAAACCCAATTCGACTTGAAACTTGATCTGCATAGATATCAATAGTAGCTTCTGGTAGATCACTGTCACAGTTTTAGTGGAACTGCAAGAACCACAAACGTCGGAATGGAAATTGGAATGGTGCAAATTGATGCTATCAGTGTCCCCGATACACATACAAAGTTTAGAAAACCTCTTTACAATCTCTTTAACTCTATTACCTGAAGTCATTATAAAATACCCATCATTATTTGGCAAGGCCATATTTTGAGAATGTGGGATCTAAAAATTCTATACTTACCCTCAAAATTGACGTGTCTTAAAATAGCCTGTAATATCTGATCATAGAATCGATTCAATCCCTGAAAGTATATTTTAAAAACATGTAGTTTATACTGAAATAACAACTTAAGTTCATGAGGATCCTGTCAATATGTTAAAACTCTATTTTGTGATTAAAATTATCTAGATTAATCAATTTAAAAGGCCAAAATGTGAAAGGACTCAATCTTAATTTTGGCACTATTTTCTAGTACATTTTATAAAAATAAAAATCTGTACAAGTAAAACAATTCCTTTAATCAAATTTGCATCCAAAACCATGGTGAAATCGAGAGTAATAATAGTTATCTCTGTCTACTATCAAATTAAGCTTCTCAAGCAATACAAGATTGAACGCCAAATTTCCATATTTTTTAACAATTATAAATTCAAGGGTGCGAGATTACATACCTTAGTGTGTTGTTCACAAGAACCTCTTCGTTTCCGGGGAATATGAGTTTCTAATTTGGCACGAACTAGCGTCATACAGGAGGTGATGAGACAGACGTGAGCTAATCCTTCCTGCATCACCACGGCAGCTAAATCAGCATGCTGGGTAGGATCACATGCATAATCTGAAAAACAGAATTTAGACTAGCACAACAAATTTTTCCCTGACAAGTTTTGATTTTTCGATGGGATGTTGGAACTGTATAGGGCCGACCTGGTATTTAATGTGTAAGGGATGTCACAATTGTGTAGTACCAGACATATAATGTCGATTTTTTGATGATTTTCTCCGATCCAGTTTTGTGTCGCTAGTTCAAGAATCATCATCATAATAAAACAAATATTGACATCACTTTTTGGTATTTTTACAAAGCTGAAACATTGGTAAGTCCAACAAGACTAGTAGGACACCAGGGTTCATACAGATAGCCTGAGCAAATTTTCCCTGATATTTCCTTGACTTTCCAGACGAAATTTCATCATGACCAATTTATAAAAATCATGAACGGGAGGGGTAATTTGAGACTATTCTGGATCATGATTTTTTTATTTGATAACGCAAACATAGGAGAATGGTATGAAATATCATTTTTCCAGGTTATTTTGACAATTTTCCAGAATAATCATGATTTTCCCTGATATTCCATGTCTGGAAAAGCTTTTTTAAAATTCCCTGATTTTCCAGGTTTTCCATGACCTGTGCGAACCCTGACACGCAGTACCATTATAACTCCAAAGAAATATTTCTTACCTAATCTCTCTAAAGCTATACTATCCCAGTGATGTTTTCCCAGAGTAAATTTTCTATTTAATTCAAGATCTAGTGTATGGTAGGCTCCAAGCTACAAAAATACAAAAATAAACATTTTATACAAAATAACTTGTAGAATCTATATATATATGAATATATTAGTAAAAAATTCCTGTTTCTGAAATTAGCCCTGGTATGATTGTTCAAACAGGCTACTTGCTGTTGACTTGTGTAGTACCAGGGCTCGAAATGTTCCAAAAATTTTACCTGTCGCTTTTTTTTCACCTGTCACTCAAAGTGTTTGCCTGTCCTTCTTTACCTAACTTTTATTCAACACTGGCCAAATATTTGCAATACGCATAGGCTTTCTTGTGATGTCACTGTCCGTAATGTCATCTCAAATAAAAAAAGGTTAAAAAATCGCGAACCGGGAGAAAAATTGTCATTGTTTACAAATAAATAAATCGGGAATCTGCGAGATGGGTGCGTTCGATTCTTTGTTCCAAACACCTCTTATAATTCCAATGATAAAACACGACACGGGTAAAGCACTGTGCATCGAACGTACCCTGCGGATGTTGAAAATGATGATCAAACAAGTTGATTTTATTTCACGAGTACAAATAATATCAACTAATTCACCCATGATTCTCCGAGTTTTAAAAATAATAATAGCCCGAGCTTCAATGAAATGGCCATTGGTAGATCGAGGTGTGGACCAGCGGTTAAGAGTTAAAATATATGGGAGATTAACCACGTGGGATGAACCCAATTTATTAAATCAAGTATTCCTTTTGAGTGACCTTTCAAGCGGGACTATTTCGACGGGACGTAACTCATTGATTCAAATGATCTACTTCCGACCTAAACAATTCGCGGAGAAATCGAAACGAAAATATATGATTATCAATGCGCATTTTGATTTCGATTAAGATTTTCGTCCATTCTAAATATAATGTATGGGATAACGGCGAAAACACATACTTTGATATGTTATTTATTGACTTTTCTACTTGTCGCCGGCGACAGGCAACTTTTTTTTCCACCTGTCGAGTGGAATATTTACCTGTCGGCGACAGGTAGACAGGCGACATTTCGAGCCCTGTGTAGTACACAGCATAACACATCAAAAGTCTTGTTCTAATTTGTGGATCTGCTACTTCTCGACTTCACAAAGAACTGAACAAAACTTACCTTGACATACTGATTCTCAGAAACATTGCGACCTTTGACCCGTAACATACAGGCCTGACTGTCGAAGTCTACAGCCACTACATCAATACTTAACATGGTACGAACTTTATTAGCACTAACACTGCCAGTCGACGATTCTAACGTTACTTTCCTAAAACACAACATCGATATATTTCTGAGTTATAAAGACCACTATCATATCAAATAACTTCTAAAACAACTTACACAAAGTATGAATTCTTATTGACACCTGATACCACTTTTCATTTTGAAATATTTACTCATTTATTGATATACTTCCTCAAATGAACAGTTCATTAGCAACTACCAATGTAGGCCCTATTGACAATGTGCTTACATGGATTTCGAGATATGTTTTAAGGTTTGGATCATTTGAGCTTTGGCATTGTTTGCACTTGTTATTATGATATAGGTGGTCTAAAAATTTTATAGCTGAAAGAACTCAAATTATGCTATCAGGACAGCTTTGTTTGACAAAGGAGAATAATTTTCTAAAATTGGACTTTAGGCATTTAAACAGAGGAAGCAAACTCATTTAAGTTTTCACGTTTTAAACCCATTGTAAATAAATCTACCTGATGGTTGTCCCACGTAAATAATCTCCTACTTGAACCATATTGTAGGCGTGCCACATATCTTCTGGCTCCTCCGGGATCAGATTCACTGACCTGAAACAAACAATATTCCACAAATTATATAAAAAAAAAAAAGAAACATCTATATTTTACAAGGATAACAACTTAGGTTCCGTGCTGATCCTTTCTCTCAGCTGGTTCTTGGCCAAACCTCTTGGCATTGATTTTTCCCAGATTATCCGTACCCATTTACAACTGGGTGGACTGGAATTATGAGTGAAGAGGACATTCTTACGTAAAAAGTAATTTGGTAAAGGGACCATTAACCCTTTTGATCTGAAACAGAGATACCACACAAATCATAACCCCTTCAATAGAGGCTATATTGACTTCAGAAGGCTACGATTTATTTTGAAATCAAATTATTTTTATCAAGCCATTGTTTTCACAGTGTTTTATAGTTTTGAGTATAAATTTTTTTAGGGACCAAGCTAAGAATGCTAACCCATTTGGAAGTTCCTGTTCCATATGTAATAGTCAATGAGTGTTCGGCAAGGACATTTTTGGGGTAAGCCAGTCTGACAGCCCAACATAAGGACGATAGGACATTAGGATAGGTCAATAGGATAGGCCTCAATCTCCTTTAAGATTCCTTTCCAAGATAAGGTAATTACTGTAGGCCAACATAGAGATAAAAACCCTATTCCTCGTCATGATTTTTTAATTGAAAATTAAAATATTTCAACCATATTTAACAAAAATTAAATTGAAAGTAGACTATAAAAATGGTGGAATGTCAACGACGTGGCAGATGAAACAATAATTATACGAACCCCTCGCCATGTTTGTCGATATATCTTCCAACCAACTTCATCTTTTATCTTTTGACAATAATTCTGTCAAACACCAAATCCATAATTTACATTAGATTGATAAATATCGGGATTTTAGCGTAGATCCATGAAAATTGTTGTGTAGAATTATTTCATGGTTTAGACGTAATATTTCTATTGTGTACTAATCACTGATTGGCTATCTATAAATTAATCATCCAATCAGCAATGTTGTTACAGACAGAAGCCAATTGAAGAATAACTCTTGATAACTTTATTAAACATTGTCCAGTCTTTTTCTCTATTGAAATTCCTTTGTTTAATTCACATCCGGGTCTTTTGTGTCCGGCATCTTCAATTTTCAAGTAGTCTCGATTATCCCGACAGATAACATTTTTTCTATAGAATTGAGCGGAAGATTTGAGACTGGATAAACTGAGATTTTCTAATGGTGGATTTGTGATTTGTAGTGAAAATTCAGAAGCCGCACGTGTATAAACCGGCATTTTGATTTCAGACGTGGAACAAGTTTTATATTTTGCAGTTTTGATCTTTGACGATCCAAGAATCTTTAAACCACAAGCAAAACCATGGCAGACGAACAGGAAAACCAAGATTACCAACAAGAGTCTATAAAACAAGATTACGAGGATAATGGCGACGGCGACATGGCCGCCGAACAACCTTCAGAATTTACAGAAATGAATGAAGGCGGGGAAGACTCAGGAGCTCTTGGTGATGACGGCACAAACGAGGACGATAGGAAACTTTTTGTTGGGGGATTAAGTTGGGAAACAACAGTAAAAGATTTGAAAGAATTTTTTGGGAAATTTGGTGAAGTTGTGAGCTGCACTCTGAAAACAGATTTAGAAACAAGACGGTCAAGGGGGTTTGCTTTTGTAGTGTTTAATCGAAAAGATGTTATCAATGCCGTCTTAGAAACTGAAGAAGAACTCAAATTACATGGACATAAAATCGAACCCAAACGTGCTAATCCAAGAACTGGGTCAAGAAAGATTTTTGTAGGTCGCGTTGATCCAGCTTGCGGAGAAGAAGATATCAAAGAATATTTCAAACAATTTGGCAAAGTTGAAAAAGTAGATCTCCCTTTTGACAAAATTAAAGACCAAAGACGAGCTTTTGTTTTTGTTGAGTTTGATTCAGAAGAAGCTGTTAAGAAAGTTTTGGCCAAAGAGAAGCACGTTTTAAACGGACAGGAAGCAGACATTAAGAAAGCGTTGCCAACTCAGGGTCCTGGGGGCCGAGGTTCAAGTCGTGGTGGTCGAGGACGTGGAGGCTGGAATCAAGGATGGGGTAATGGTGGTTATGGCAATGGTGGCTATGGAAATTACTATGGCAACTATAATTATGGACCTTATGGTGGTTACGGAGGTGGTTACGACTATAACCAAGGTTACTATGGAGGTTGGGGCGGATACGATTATAACCAAGGTTACGGAGGATATGGTGGATATGATTATTCCGGCTGGGGATACGGACAAGAACAAGGTCAACAACAAAGCAACTACGGAAAGAGTGGAACCAATAAAAGAGGTGGAGGCTCTAATTACCATCCTTACAGTTAAATTTTAAATGCGTTGGAGGGGTGGGAAGGGTACATGCCCGAAATTCGTACCAGTGTTTCAATTATTCGTTCATTCATTCAAAATATCATTTCATCATCATGGTTAATTATGCGCTAAATTATGCAAGAATTCCTTATTTGGATGCTGGTTGGCCCTGTTTAGATATTAACAATTAAATGTATCTCCTAAACCTGAATTCATTTTAAATAACTCTTCAAGTGTGTTAAAACTATTTATCTTACAAAAATGAATTTTCAAAAGTACTTAAAAGACAAACTGGTGAATAACTGTAGCTTTAACGTTTAATTTGTGTAGTGAAATGACAATTGTGTTCATAACTATCTATATTGCTATATATTTTATAATTTTATCAATCAGCCAACTGTTCATTACTTAGTCAAACAGCATCCAAATTATTATCAGATTAAACTTGCAAAATGGCAAGAAATAACGTAGATTACGCTTTTAGAAGCTTTTCAAATTATTGTCTCAAATTGTTGCTATATCAAAGGGGAATGTAATCATAAGAGAGCGTATATTTTCGGAATAAACTGAGCTTGTGATTAGAGTGGGCTAGAACAAAGGATACCCATTGAACATGGGATTATGGGTAACTCTGAGGAGAACAAGAGTTTCTTTTTAGACTAAAACAGAGAAGTAATCTTTTGTTTGCCAATTTCTTTGTTCAGTTTTAATTTTAACATGACATATTCTCTTTGAATTGATTCAGTTCATTTCGTTAATTTTTTCACATCAAAATGTAAATATTTTTCATTGTAAAAGTGCTTTTTATCTGAAATCTTCTTAGCTTTTCAAAATGTAAGGCTTTTTCTTTTTAAATGTGTTTATGTGAAAATATTTTTTTTTGTTTTCTTGCAGACTACTACATGCACGGATCAGCCTTAGTCACTTAGTTACTAAATATCTCCCTAGTAACCATACAATATCAGTCCAACAATTTTTGTAAACGTAATTTTTGTCAAATTTTCCAATAAGAGTAAAGATTTCTCATTAAATTTCTTTTTCATTTCAATTTTTTTCGTAAATTAAAGGGCTTCCCCTCTTTTTATGAACCTTGTACATCATTAAAGGTTAAATGATTTCATCCTTTCAACCCTGACTTGTGTACATACGTCAAGTTTTCTTTCAAAACTAAACTTAACTGTACATACCAAATATTTTCAAATTTCCAGCCAAAAATTATTGTACATCTTTTTCACCTTCCTAATTTGCATAATTTTAAAGATGGCAATAATTTTGTAAATTTCGAAAGCGAAGTTGGGCTTCAGCCGTTGAAATTGTCCAAAAGCATGATGGTATGGGAACTCGAAGGAAAAAGATCGAGCTAGAAAGATGTCACATGATTAATCCGTCCAATCATCTGGTGGAATTGAGGGACTGTTGTCGTCTCAAAGTGTTTGGTGTTCGGACGATGAACTCTTGTTTGCATGTTGTACATATATATTTATATTTTGAGGAATCAAGACATTCCATGTGGTGCAAGTATGGTGGTTTTTGACTGGCTGATCAGTGTGTTCTCATTGGATAGGGCAACATATTTTTGCAGTATGCGTAACCTAAAGCATTTTTGCAGCTTGGAATGGAGCATCCAGCGCGATTGTCATTTGGTGTTGACTTGCATTGTTTATGATTTCAGTGAAAAATTGATTTTCAGTACCTTATTTGGGAAATTGTCCATCCAGAAATTAAAACTTCTGAGTTGTAAAATGCTCCATGTTCGACAGAATCACACATTGGCAAAATTCTTAATTTGAATCCCTTAAAGGGGTTGTAAAGAGTTTTTCTAAACTTTGTTTTGGTAACACTATTAGCATCAGCTTGAATAGTGCAATTCCACAACTTCATCACAAAAGCTAATGATTGTATTTTAAAATCAGTGATGTTGTTGAACGGTTCTTTTTAGTGGAATTGCAAGAACCACTGGTGTCTGAAAATCTGAATGGCGCAAATTGATGCTATAAGTGTCCCTGATACTCATACAAAGTTTAGAAAATCACTTTACAATCCTTTTAACCTTCCTAACATAAGAATTTTGTTAAAGAAATCTGGTGATATTTGAATTTGAATGTACTATGTGTTGTAGAAATTTTGCACATGGAGCATTTTACTTTTTACAGAATGTACACCCTGACACAGTGAGTATTGAAAATATCAGAGAAAAAAAATGTTTATTTTGCAAGAAACTTGTATTTACTACAAATTGACTCCCCATAAGATCAGTCTGATGTGAATTAAATATATTTGCAATGCCCTCTTCGCCATGAAACTAAATTTTCTGGTGTCCATTGTAAATATCCTTCAAGGTCAAATTTCTTTCCCGCGCTTTTCTTGAGTACTGATATGATTCAAACAGCTTTTCTGTAATTAAACCCTTCCACACCCGCCCCCTCCAACCTGAAATCTGAGGGTATGTACACTTTTCCTCGCCTGGTTTTAAGATTTCCCATTTGTCTTGAATATGTAGGCCCTACTGTGTACTTTTGATAGAACCTTAAGGTCACATTTCCCGCGCTTTTCTTACAGTACAGACAGCTTCCTGCAAATATCTCCCCACCGAAAACAACCCTAAAATTCGTACAATAAATCTTGTGGGGTGACGATGGGGGCTTTCACAGAAACCAATATTGTCTGAAGTGTCTAGTTCTCGTCATTAAGCCTACTTGAACAAGGCACAGTTGTCGTTTATGACACCGGGCATGCTTAATCCGTCTAAAACACTACCAGTCACTTTGCTATTGGACTTGCCGATTCAGGATTCATTTAGAGGAATTCAAATAAGGTAACTAGTATGTGGTTATCTGTAGGTCTTGATGATATACGAATTCCCATAGCCGTAGGGACCCACGACTCAACGGGGGAGGGGGGGGGGGCTTTGGAACTCGCTGCTATGCCAATTCCTCGTATGAATCCGAGAATCTATACCACAAATATTCTATAAGCCTATGAGCCTATTTTAATAAGATATTGAAATTCTGCATCCCTGACCAGCGCTTTCGTTTCAAATACCCAACTATTATTTTATCGGACTATAATTATCAGATTAGCCTTTCCTAACCCTGGGTTGGTCTAATGTACCATAGGTGTAGTAGGTATGTTGCTAGGATACTATAAACAAACGGTCCAATAACAATAACATGAGGGCCAATACGAGATATATCTATTGTAAAATATTGACTTTTTACTCTGGTATTAGAAAGGCCAATATAAATTTAATACCTCATAGTAAATAGAAATCATAATATTTAAATAATGTCAGTGGTTGTGTGTCACCCCTAGTTAAATAAAATCTACCGTCCCAAACAAACTACCTGACACAACGTGAACAGGTGTAACATATATACCTGTCGTAATGACACTAGGATATAATTAGCACAGTGACAACAATGTAACACTAAATAACACAATGGCGGATTATAAAACACAAGATGAGTCTACTTTACGCCGATTAGTAAGTTGTCATCAAATTTTATTTTTATCCATGAATAGGAATTTGAGGGCAAGCTTCTTTTCTCTGATTCTGCTCTTCCTTCAGAGCTGGACATATTATGTTGTTACTGCTCAACCTTAAGTTTTTATCACATGTATATTTGTAAACAACTGCAGGCTTGTATTGGATCCCAGGTAATTTTAGGGCAGGGCATGAAGCAGGTCCCCTACCCCTGCTTTACCTTATTCTATTACCATATTTATCTTGAATGCTTCCACGCTTGGAACACTTTTTTTGCATTATAAATGAGCGTCAGGGCAGATCCCTTATCCCTGATCCATCTTACTTAATGGATTGTCTTATCAATGGGGATTTCATGGGGTCACCCCCCTAGATTCAGGGGGTTCCTTTTCCCTGATCCACATTCACTTCTTTTATACAACTGCAAGCCACAGGAATGGTGAAGGTGCCCAGGAGCGGATCCAAGGGGGGGCTTTCCCGTCTCAAGCCCCCCCTATTTTTGGCCGACTGATGTCAGAACCCTCTAAAAATTTGCCACTCGCAGTGCCGTTGAATTTGAAGCATTTTATATTTCAGAGCCCCCCCCCCCCCCCTTTCTCTAAATCCTTAATCCGCCCCTGGTGAACCTTTAAGTCTTCTCTATTTGTACCACAAATTAAATGTCAAAGGTTGATAAATGTAGAACTGTCCACTTGAAGTCTTGATAAGAATTTGTTTTGATTTAATTAATAATAACAATGTTTATTCTTGGTCAATTTAACACCATTCCCCACTTTACCACTTGAATTATACATAAGTTATTAACAGGGGCGGACTGGGGCCGTGACGCGGCCATGGCGCGGCCATGGCTTTTTTTCCAGTGACCGGCCCAATTCGACCCCGAGCGTCGGGATCTTAAAGGGTCCTCCCCCAGAAAATTTTGAAAAGTTGACAGCCATAAACGTGATTTACGAGCACCCCCAGCTCTCAAAACAGGTTGGCCAAAAAATGCATACCGAAATTAAGACAAGTATCAAGATTTTTGTCATTTTTCACAAACCGGCCCTCTGTACACCGGCCCGCATGGCTTTAGCCATGTGGCCATGCGGCCCAGTCCGCCCCTGGTTATTAACATATGTCTAATTTTTTGTTAGGACAATTTAATAAAATTAAAAAAAAACAAGGTATTACCTACCACCTAACATTTTACATACACTAATTATTTGGATTTTTGTCTTTGGCATTATCATAGCTGTAGGAGGCAGGGGGGCATGTTTTCGGTCAAAAAATCCCCCAAATCGGGCAAAATATCATTAAAATTCGGGCAATAAGTCGGTCTGCCCCCTGTTGAGTTGTGAGCCCCTACAGCTATCTGTGTTTTATTCCCCTCATTGCACAGTGCATGGTGTCAGCTTTTATCAGACATTATACTTATTTAACTCATTTTGGCCATGCATCCTGCAACGTCATGTACACATGTATGTAGAAATCTTGTCAGACATGACTGGTAAATATAGTCTAGAGCTCTAGTCAGACATGACTGGTAAATACAATCTAGATCTCTAGTCAGACATGACTGGTAAATACAGTCTAGAGCTCTAGTCAGACATGACTGGTAAATATAGTCTAGATCTCTAGTCAGACATGACTGGTAAATACAATCTAGATCTCTAGTCAGACATGACTGGTAAATACAGTCTAGAGCTCTAGTCAGACATGACTGGTAAATATAGTCTAGAGCTCTAGTCAGACATGACTGGTAAATACAGTCTAGAGCTCTATTTAGACATGACTGGTAAATATAGTCTAGAGTTCTAGTCAGACATGACTGGTAAATACAGTCTAGAGCTCTATTTAGACATGACTGGTAAATATAGTCTAGATCTCTAGTCAGACATGACTGGTAAATATAGTCTAGATCTCTAGTCAGACATGACTGGTAAATACAATCTAGATCTCTAGTCAGACATGACTGGTAAATACAGTCTAGAGCTCTAGTCAGACATGACTGGTAAATATAGTCTAGAGCTCTAGTCAGACATGACTGGTAAATATAGTCTAGATCTCTAGTCAGACATGACTGGTAAATACAGTCTAGAGCTCTATTTAGACATGACTGGTAAATATAGTCTAGAGCTCTAGTCAGACATGACTGGTAAATATAGTCTAGATCTCTAGTCAGACATGAGACGTGACAGCCAAATGTAATCAAATCAACAATCCTGTTAATCTAGATTAAGTTATTAGTAACAACTTGACTTTTTGACTCTGACAGTGATTAATCTGTTCGACCCAGGTCTGTATGGTCAAAGAGATTATCAGATAATTCTATGTTCTGTCATACATTGTGGCACTTTGTGTAACAATATTCTATTTATAGAACTGTATGTTTTACAGATTATCACTCCCCGATCACTATATTTTTATTTACAAATAACATGTAGCCCATTATGATACATACCCTTAAAGCGTGGAGCAAATATAAGGTGAAAAAGGATCTGTGTTGTCAAATTGAAGGCTCAAATTTCGAAGGTAAGCTCTGAGCACTGTTACTGATTAGCTGAGCTAAAGTATTATCGTGGATTTGAAGGCTCAAATTTCGACGTTGAGATATGAACATTATAACTGATTAACTTAACTAAAAATGCTATTTATGAGACTAAAATACAATTGATTGAAAGGGTGCTACACTCAGGGGCGCCGGAACCACAGGGGCAGGGGGGGCCACCTGAGGGGGGGCGAACATGTGCCCTTTTTGTCACGGAGACAAGGACAATTTTTATGTCATAATAATTACAGCCGACGGAGGCAAGAGACGGAAAATGGGGATTTTATCTGGACTGGGCTCACATCCCCCCAAAATAAGAGCTGGTCGTTACTATAAACCATGCGGCAGCACAGAGCTGCAGTCAGCTGGTGTTCACGGACCCTCTCCAAACCCCCATCCCCTTCCCTCTATTAACCATAAATCCAAGTAGCCCGACCAGCGCGTTGGATCCAGACTGTAGGTGTACATGTACCCGTATTATATTTTTATAATTGGTATTAGTCTTGATGAGTGAAAATAAGTGCCATTTTCGCCCTTTTTAAAAAAAAAAATACAATGTATTGATTCAAGCAAATTTGTTCCAGCAAAATTTGTTGTGTCCCTATGCCCCAAAATATAGGCATGACGTACTAAAATACAAAATTTTCTCAGGACCCCCAGACCAGGAGGTTCCCTTGCTTCGCTCGGTCACATCAGTGCCCTTTATATCACCGCTAACATTTCCTTCCGGCGCCCCTGGCTAATCTTTAAGGTAGGACTGTTGTTGAGTGGTATAAGGGCCGTAGGATGTAAACTATGGGGGGAGGGGCTGTAGATTTTTTTCTTTTTTACTGACCCCCTAATTATATAAATGGTACAGCATCATATATTAGCACTTGCCGCTGAAGGAAGATTTCAAGGATTCTCCCCCTAAGAACATTTTGTAAAGTAGGGTTGATTTCCTGAAAAGTAATCTTGTTGAGACTGCCTCACTGCCCACCTACTGAATAAGGTTTGGGACATTGTACTCCAAGAAAATTAAAAAAAAAAGAGCTGATTTCCTTGCACCTTTCTGAACAGTAAATTCAAAGTTGATTTCCTTGCATCTAAGACCTTTTTTTGACAACTCTTGTCTTTTAAGAAGTGACACTGTAGCATTTTAAGGAGGATTCAGGGAGACACCCACCTTAAGAAGATTTTGATTTATTTCCATGTCTCTGAGACATTCCAAGCAGCATAAAGGTTTTCCCATGATTTTGACCTTTATAGTAATGGCAGGTGTCGTGCTCGAAGCAGACCAAAGCTTACTCTTTTCGAAACACCTGATGGGACTTTTCGTATGGGAAGTCCACTACTATATAATTATTGCACCCGATTTTGCCATGTTTTTGGATGAGATTTTTGATTAACGGAATTGTTTTGCTTGTACGGATTTTTATTATTACAAACAATGCAAATAAGGTCGTCTATGTTAGTCTTATGACAAAATTGTCTTGATGGGCTGAAACTCCCTTAGCCCCCCTGGATACTGAAGCCCTGACTAGCCCCCCTGGATAGAATGCAAGATATGGTAGATTGTTATCATATAGATAAGAATTTCGAGTGTCAATTGTAATAAACGTGTATTTTAAATGATTTGTAAGAGTTGTTTTACATGATTGAGTAAGATCAGAGAATAGTTAGGTCGAGTTATTATTGTGGTATAATAATACCCCAGGTCTAGAGTACAACAGGCGTATTATCTATATTATATATTGTTCAATAACTAGTTTACAGTACATTACAATATATCAATTACATGTCAGACTTTAACTTGACAGGTCAAAACACACATCAACTCCTTGACTAGTCTTCTATAGTAATATTGTTAACGTCTAACCTATCAAAATAATACAAGGCAAAAAATATCAAAATCTCACAATTAGGGTCATTTTTCATGTTCATGTCTTTTTTTTTGTAAATAAATTTTGGCAATCAACCAAGTTAAATTATAAGAAGTTAAAGGGATTGTAAAGCATAATTCTAAACTTTGTATGTCTATCGGGGACACTGATAGCATCAATTTGCGCCATTCCAATTTCCATTCCGACGTCTGTGGTTCTTGCAATTCCACTAAAACTGATGCGTTTTATGTCGTCACTGACAGTGATCTACCTTCCAGTACTTATGATATCTATGCAGATCACTGTCAGTGACGTTTTCATGGGCAGGTACTTCGAAATGAGTAGCTCTAAATCAAACTTGTAGTTGGGTTGAAAGGTTTGTAAAAGTGTTGAAAAGATCTATTTTGTCATGTCTGTTTAGCCTTGTCTTGCACCTGTTGTTTGCTTTGAGAAAAATCACCTACAATTAAGGATCCTTTTATTTACCAAAAGTAAAAAATCAAACTTTAAAGAGGGTTTTTAAGGATTTAAATTTTTTTTGTAAGACATCCTGTCAGTGTTTAATTCTTGAAGATTGTATGAAGAGAGAAGGTCAATAACTCTAGAATAATTTAAACTCGGTAGTTTTGTATGCATCTTGAACCTCTCTAGGGGAGAAGCACTCGTATCTACCTCGGAACTAGACTAGTGGCAACATAACTTTGTATACTATATGGTAGTCGCTATATTGAATAAATTATAGTTCAGCCAATCACAATCATTCTTCAGATATGTCGTCATCTTTTGCAGTATAAACAGCCAATCAAAATCAATCTCCAAACAAGAGTTGTATTTTCCTGCCCATTTGCCGGGCAAGATGGCCGCCTATGCCTATCATGGCCGAGTCATTACATAGTCTTGATTAAAATGACGAAGGTTGAGCCAAATGGGTTAGAAGGTGTTTTATATATAATTCAAAATTAATGTAAATACAAAGTCACAAAATGCATCATTGTGCTGTGGAATATGTCCAATTGTAGTCCTATATATTTTAATAATATGCTTAAATTTTCCCCTCTTCATAATAATTTTAACTAAAAAAGTTTTTTTTTCTCGAAGTCAAATTTCAAGGTCATTCACATGCTAATAACCCCTTGAGTGTTTAAAGTAAAAAAAGTCTAGCTTATGAATACAAAATTTGAAGTGTTGAAGACGTAGATGTTTGATTTCATCAACGTGTTTTCAAGATCTACGTTATGTCAATACTCAGTTTTATCTTGTCATTGAAAAATCTTTTATTTGTTTGGATGAGACAAATAAACAAGGCCCTCTGTACTACAGAATGAACTTGCTCTTATAAATATCACCATTCAATATATTGTTAAGTCCAGTTAAAATTGTGTTATTTAAAGAGCAGCAGTGCTTTAAAAATCCTAAAGAAGAAGTTGACGTAACCTTCCTAAGGAAGAAGTGTAGCCATAAAGTCATATAGCTCTAATAGTTGAGTTAAAGTCTTGTCGGTAATAATAGCATGAAATTTGTTTGTTTACAAGCAGAGAAGGAATAAACGATTAGTTACATTACTCAAGACGCATGAAATAAAATAAAAAATATTTTCTCATCATGGTATCCATTGTGAAGTCCTAAAACAGGTTTTAAACCAACGTTTTTGTCCTTTTTTTTTGAAATTTTCTCATATAAATCTAATTGAGAAGTTGTTAAATAAGACACTTGCTTGCTGACCTGAAGGTCCAGCGTTCTTTTCAAGTTTAGGTTGAGATGATACAGATTTTTCAACCGGGTTTCCCTCAGTAACAGGTCAGAAAAGCCAATAAACAAATTTATTCAGATATATCATTTAAAGGTCAAATTTTCCCAAAAATCGACAGACACCTATGTTATAAGCAACTTTGTTTGATCTCTAACAGGTTAAACATATAATCTAATCTCAGGACCATATGTTATTACTGGCATATTATCTCTAGACTGTGATAAGAATTTATAATATGGAGTTTTACATCCTACTTTTCTTCACCTATTGGGCTAATGAGGAAAGGCAAACGCAATGCAGTGTGCAATAATGGAATTTTGCCAGGATAGTCTACTCTTTTTCGATTTTCACAGCCTGTAACATATAGGGCTTGGTTAACTAGACGCTTTTTCTATGTCAGCCCCTTCAACCTGCATCACTGACAGGGGGAAACAGGGTTGAAAAATCCGAAGGTATCATCTCGATCCATGCCGGAATTGAACCCTGGAACTTCAGTGTAGCAAGCAAATGTTAATGGGGGAAACAGGGTTAAAAAATCTGAAGGTATCAACTGGCCCCATTCAAAGATTGAACCCTGGAACTTCAAGTTAGCGAGCAAGCATCTCATTCAGTGTGGCCCCTATTTGAATATTGAAGGGCACAACTTTCAAGTTTTATGAACATTGTCGTGTAGTTTGTTATTTTTACAAGCCATGTTTATTGACTAACAATAATAAATTAGAATAATATATAAACAATTTGTCACGTCAAGTGATTGATCAATATTTAAACATGATTGATCTCCCCTTATCAACTCTTCGTTAATCTCTTTAGGGTCTAATATTATTACTTCGGGTCAGATTTAACAACAGTTTACATAGCTCAAGATAATACGTTTAGATAATAAAGTACATTAAGAAATTCTTAACCCAGTTATCCCAATTAAAGTGTTCTTTTGTCAAGACAACATTTTTTCAACCTGGTATTCTCTTGTCAGTGATCCACCTTAGAGGGGCTGACGTGGAAAAACCATGTGTGCTACAGCGTTCCTCCAAAAAATTTAGTGCATTTTTAATTATGTGGAGGACTAAGACCCTTTCGTACCCCTTCTAAATTCCAATGAGGGACACATCCCCCACGTCACCCCCCTCCCTACCCCACTAAATCGACACCCTTGTTTATCAGCAGTAAATTTATCTAAAGTCCATGGTGTCCCCCCTTGAAATCTTTATGTGAGATGGGACATAACTCTTTATTGAATATTCTACAAAGTGTACTATACAGGTTTTAAGATCAATTTGTAGAAAGGAAATTGTCAATCTTGCCACAATTAGTCAGACTTATAACAATTGAAAAGAATTTTGATTGAAATTTTTATGTTGTGTTTTTCAGCTTGAAACCTGCACAGAATATCAAGAACGCAGAAAAATCAGAGCTGCCATCCGAGAACTTCAAAATTTTAAAACTACAACGAGGCAGGATGGAGCACGGAGAATCAGTCGTGAAGGTATTCAAGAGAGGACTGGACATCAGAAGCTAGGTCATATAGGATCGACTGTGGATGCAAAAAGAATCGAAAATAGTGACAAGCCAACGCATCACCCGGAAAGGAGGCAAAATGTTTCAAGTATGAAAGATGCAAAGCTGGAAAAAGTTTTGACCAGGTCATCTGGTGTTTTGTCAAAACCGCATCATACTGACAATTCTGTGTCTAGAAACGGAACGAGTGGTGCATTAAGTTCTTCGACATCAAGGTCAGATAACTCCAGTAAGACTTTAAGATGGACTCCCCACAGTGATCAACCAATGGGATGGAAATCTGATATGACCTCATCAGGATCAACGAGACTGACAGGTCGTCAAGGTTCACGTCATTCTGATACAACTGTTACTAGGCATTCAGTCGCGTTAAAAACACATAAGATGGATCGCGACACCTCAAACATAAACAGAGAATCAAATTTCACGACCTCCAACAAAACATCCTTGTTAGACAATAAAAATACAGTTTCACGTTTAGAAAACGGCCAAAAAACTGTAACTAAAATATCTGATCCCTATGTTATGAAACCTGACCCAATAACAGATCCTATAGTGTCGAGATCTTCGACCTTTAATCCAGATTTAAGACGCAAAGCAAGTTTTGACGTGAAATCTTCAAATAAAAACTCAGATCATGTTTCCATTAAAAGACCCTCAGCAATCGTGCGACCCTTTCAAAGTTCAAAGGTCACTTCCGTTCAACATCCATCATTTGAGGAGTCAAAAAATCAGGATAATATTTCTGAAAGTGATTTTGAATCGTGTTTTATTAGGAACAACTCGTCTCGGAGGACTCTCCCGATTTCTAACAAAGTTGATTCGCATCCTTCAATAGAGAGGAAAGAGCTAAAATCTAACATTCGGACGTCGTTGCCTCTTGTTGGTCTTACAAGTTACAGTAGTCCAAACTTCGACTATAAACCTAGACCAGGTCGTAAAGTCTCTTTCGAAGATGGGACTAGATTGTCCAGTGCAGAGGATCCACAATCCCAGAAGACAATGTTGGTTCCTGGAATACCCAAAGTTCCAGAATCTGGAAATTTAAAGAATTTTAAATCTGAGAAAGAGCTTCAAGATTTGGTGAGTATATTTATTGAAACTCAGTGGCAGCCCAAGAGGAGCAAGGGGTGGGGGGGGGGGGGGGTAAGGGTGAGGGTGCATAATAAAGAAACTAAGTGCTAACGATCGGGACCGCAAAAGGAAACCCGAAATCAAAAAAGACATTTTGACGAAACATAGGTAACAGCTTATGAACTTTTCACGTGAGGAATTATATCAATCATACATGAGTAAATATTTCTTTGTATCTCAATTTGCACCCCCAGTTTATTGCTGAAAAATTTCATTATTTTAACCCAACAGTTTAACCCCAGTCATACCCAAACATCATTTGTGTCCCATCACTCTCCCCAAAAAATAACTAATCATTTGGAGGATTATGTCATATTTATTCACTACTGCTAAACATGACCATACGTTTACATATCTAATAATTTAACCACAAACAGCTTGTGATAGGGCTTAATAATTAACACAAATACCGCCAAACACATTTAAGGCGACCCCACAATAAAAAGCCTTAAATGCTGGCCCAATCACAAGCGACAAAATCCTCCAAATTACAAAACTAATATAACAAAGTTGAAACGATAGGAAAAGGAACATTAAAAATTAAATAAGTATAAATTATGCACAAGTTATGATGGACGGATCCGTTCTAATACTAACAAGATGAAACATAATATAAAAAAGAGACAATTAAAAATTTAAATAAGACTCAACACATGCACCAAGGAATGGAGAACAAAATAACAATCAGATCATGCGAACTTGGACAGAGTAATTTGCGGAAGGCGTATATATTGCTGAAAGGCATTACTTTTCCATCGCCCAAAATGTTTTATAGCATCCTCAGAATGTCCTTGTAAAAAAGCAGACGGTGCCGCGCCTATTCTGAAGGAATGCAACTTATATCTGGGAGACTCTAAACCTAAAAATTGTACTAAACTAGTTAAATAATGTTGTAAAAATTGACAAGAAACAGAAGTACCATTGACAAACTGAAACAGAGGTCCCGTGGTATGCGGAAAATTTTTTAGGTACAAATACAGGCAACAAGGTGCACAAGACAATGAAGCAGTTGAACATGTGCAAGGTAATACAAGGTTTACTGGACTAAGAGAAGATTTATGTTTGTAGTGCCGCATGGATATTTGTACTGCAGACAAGGTTTTATTAACAAACAAGAATTTAACATCTGAGGTTTGCACTAGATGACTTGGTTCAGAGCCAGCACGATGCGCAAGCTCACCTAAACGAAAAAAGCCAGCAAACGCAACAGAAAAAATAGCTCTTAATAAAATTTGGTACATAGAAACAGTAACAACCACAGGAATGACTGATGATAATTTGGGTAATATATTAAAAGTAATTGGCAAACGAGATTCGGTTGGAGAGTGCATCTTTTTTGCACCTTGTAACAATTTCTTAATGAGAAAAGAACTAGAAAAACCTAAAGTCTTTTGAACAAATCCAATGACTGATGCATGTGACGCCACCGTACTGGGCGCAAGACCAGATTCATATAAACTAGCTAAATAGTTGACCACAAGTATAGACGGAATTGGAAAACTCGGTGAAAGAGAATGTGTCCGACAAAAGGAAACAAAACGAGTCCATGCACTTGCATACATTTTTTGAGAACTTGGCGCCAAAGAATTACCAATGAGAAGTTTTGCGGTTGCTGTTAAAGTTCCAGTAACGTTGGCGGCACTATTTCTGGAAATTGGTTCAGCCAGGGAGCATGAACTTGAGCTTCCTGAAATAAAAAGCGTGACAAACAGTCAGCTACTTGGTTTGACTTTCCACGTGCCTCTGACGTACACAACTGATTGATTCTGGTATTGAGCTGAGCAACTCTGTCATTGTACATTGAAAAAGGTACCTTCTGGCGCGGAAAGATTTCCGAAATTATCACACATTTTACACCAGGAAAAGCCAACACATAGTTCGCCACGGCCATGATATTGTTCGCCAATCTATGGGGATCTACCGTAATATTACAAAGATCATTGGACCCCAAATGCAAAAAGACAATGTCCATGTTGGTAAATCGAGAGTCATTACAGCGGAACAACCGTCCATGCTGGTCCGATCTGACACAGAGACCGCCATACCCAAAAACATTTATATTACACAAACGAGAATCAAGACCAAAGTTAAGAAGGTCGGGATTGGCAAAAACAAAACTGCCCAAACGTTTAATATAGGAGGTGCCGAACACACAAACATTTACTGGCACATCAACAGGTACTGTTGATAGCCATTTGTTCTTTACACTAAAAAGCGGAACTGTAGTCCGCGGAGCCACCGCCATTACAACAACAAGCGGGATTCCAAGACCAAGGCGTCCAGAGAACAAAAGTTAGAATAAAAAGAAAACAAAAAGGATGATTCCGAAAAAACACGAATTGTACAGTACAATAACACAAAATGTACTCAACTGAAGAAGCACAGCTACAAAGAAACACAGGTAATAACACAAATAAGTTCGAATGAAACAGAAAATCAAAATGATAAAACTGGCTGTGCCCTTATCTCTGGAACGAATGAACCCACGTGACTTGTCACGTGTTTATTCGTTCCA
The DNA here is from genome assembly GCA_029955415.1 of Lottia scabra. Taxonomy (NCBI): domain Eukaryota; kingdom Metazoa; phylum Mollusca; class Gastropoda; family Lottiidae; genus Lottia; species Lottia scabra. The sequence goes on along the minus strand of JARJEI010000003.1, from coordinate 6,448,750 downwards.
CAAAATGTATTATCTTCAATAATACTCATTTTTTGGTCTGAATTAGAAATATCTTAAAATATTGCTGATACAGCATTTAAATTTGATACCACATAAAACCCACTCACCCAAATAAAAAATGCAACAAAAAATATATATTTCCATCAGATAAGTAAGATTATCTTTAAAATTGAAATAAAATACGAGGCCCACCACATGTAAGGTATAAATAAAGGGCCATCCCAGTAATCTCACATATTTTTATGATTGACTTATTTTTCACACAATCTTTCAATTTCACACTTGTTTGAGTTTATGACCAATTTTGCGATTAACTTTGAGGTAAATAATGTTCAGATTTCGTTGATGTTAAAGCGAAACTACAGAATGAACAAAATAATTAAGTTCTCAAACTTGGTCAATAAGAGTATATATCCATCAACAGTGTCCAAAGTATACAAACAGAATCAAATAAACCCATAAAACTATGTAATTTTCCATACATTAGAGATTATTATTGATAAATGCCTTAAATTGGATTAAGACATTTATCAATTATTGTATATAAACATAGTTTTCTGGATTTATCAGATTATTTAGGTAATCTGTTTTATAATTATGCCACTAGGTTTGTCCCTTGATGAATATTATACAATTAATGACTTTTGTGAGGTTGACATGAGGATTTATCAACCTGAAGGGTGTAATATTTTCCAAGGCCAATGGCATAATTGCGCTGTGAATATGATGTTCTATCAAAGGAAGCGATGCACTCTCTCGACCAATGAAAAGAGCGAGATTTTCTAGCCATTTAATAGAAACTCCTATTGACCAAGTTTGAAAATTAATTTTTTTTTGTTCATTCTAAGACGTAGTATCGCTTTAAGGTGTATCATTTTATCTTAAATAAAACATGAAACATAAAATGTATAACAATAGGCTTACTGTTGATTGACTTGTCAAATAGGCTTTAAAATTTGGCATTTCACTTTAATGAGATGCGAAGTTGACAAATATTATAATTAAACCGAATAAATTATTTAGCTATGAAGATTCTTTAAAAGGATATTAAGATGACAAACCTAAATACTAAAAAAACAGTTTACTTATGGGGACTTTCTGAAAAGGATGCTGAGTTGACAATCCTAAATACCAAATAAACATTATTAGCTATGTGAACTCTCTGAAAGGGATGTCAAGTTGACAAACCTAAATACCGTATAAACATTATTAGCTATGTGGACTCTCTGAAAGAGATGCAAAGTTGACAACCTAAATGGAGAATGGCACCAGGTGTTAAAAGAGGAGCAGCATGCTCTGCCTATCACTGCTGTCTCTTATTCTTATAATGGATCTAACATTTTGATTTAATTTGAAAATCTAGACCAAAAATTTATTAATATAATTGATTGATGATTGAAAAATGTGTTTAATCTCTAACAGATGTTACTTCGAGCATATTTCTCAAAAAAAAAAAATTTCATTCAGTTATTGTTGCTCTTCTCAAGTTTCATGCCCTGAAGGCAACAATACATCCCCCAACAATACGTCCCCTATGGGGGTAGATAGTTTTATACTAAACATGGTGTAAGGTTACTGTATAGTATACATTTAATTTAGCAATAGGGGTTTATCTAACTATATGAAATAGGGGGTGGATCATTTTTAAAAGAAATTTTTTATTTTTGACATTGATTACAGTTTTTTTTATAACTATAGGTGTTTTTCATGTTACTTTTCTGCACTTTGGACTAATGATGACAAATGCCATGCTGTGTACAATGAAGAAAATTTTGACAGGACAGTGGCATAAGCTTACTCTTATTTTCAATTTCTAACTGTCAAGGAATCTTCAAATTGCACATTTGTACCACACGGCTAGACGCTGTTCCATGTCTTCCTCTCCGACCTGCATCACTGACAGGGGGAAACCGAGTTGAAAAATCCGAAAGGTATCATCTCGACCCATGCCATGAGTGAACCCTAGACTTTCAAGGTTTTTTTAAAATGATATTTTATGTCTTATAGATATCATTAGGCATTTAGATGTTCTTAGTTTGTATCTTCTTGGGTAAGGAAAATTCTGATGCCATTGCTAGTGCTTTCAAAAGTGGACCAGGGGTAGGCTTTAAAACCCTATCACTGGACAGTGTAAGTAAAACATGTCCCAAAGCCTTGAAATTTGTTATTGTGATATTAAATGGATTGTAAAGTAATTTTCTAAACTTTGTATGCGTTTTATGACGTCACTGACACTGACTACCAGAAGCTACTATTGATATCTATGCAGATCACTGTCAGGGAGGTCATAAAACGCATTAGTTTTAGTGGAATTGCAAGAACCACAGACGTCTGAATGAAAATTGGAATGGTGCAAATTGATGCTATCAGTGTCCCCGATACACATACTAAGTTTAGAAAAACACTTTACTATCCCTTTAAGTTTGTATATTCTTGGGTAAGGAAAATTCTGATGCCACTGCAAGTGTTTCCAAACTAGGTAGTACAAGTAAGAACTGTCTAAAAGGGCTCAGGATTTTTTGTTTGTTATATTTTGACTGTCCTGGTATGCTTATGTTTATCTGTACGAGAGTTTACAAATGATTAGCCGATCATTCGACTAGAATAACGGGAATTAATTCAACATGGATGATAAATATCATTTACATGGTCGTTGACATTATATATTATCATAAAATTATCATAGATTATAGCCTCTTTGACCTTGATGTTTGATTGAATAGTTTGTTTTAGGGATGGAAGGGATAGGAGGGATGTTGGGGGGGGGGAGAACTTGGGTGGGGGACTGGGTTGGGGGGGAAGGGACTGGCTGTTAGATAGTGTTGTCATTCTATATTATCATACAATTATCATAAATTATAGCCTATATGACCTTGATCTTTGATTGAAGATTTTGTGTTAATGGGAGATGGGGGTGTGGGGGTGGCTTGATTTGGGATTTGGTCGGTGGGGGGACTGGTTACATGGGCTGTTAAATAGTGTTGACAGTTGGGTTAGTTGGTGTTTGAGGACATAGTTGACAATCCTTGTTACAATGAAATTATCATGTACATGTAAACTGTTTGGGTTTTACGTTGTACATTTTCTTAACCTTTTTAGTCTAATGAGGATGTGACATTAACCTAACATTTTTTTTATTTCCAACTTTGAAGGGATCTTTAACTTGCGCAGCCTGTAGCACACGGGGCCTCGGTTTATTGTCCCATCAGAACCCAAACCCTTTCTCCATGTCAGCAACCCTGACCAGCATCACTGACAGGGGCAAGGGGGAGCTGGGTGGTTCAACCCTACCCTGAAGAAGTAAACAGGTTGATATGATAATGGTAATTATGATTGATAGGTAGATAGAGTGTATAAACAGTGACAGTTTACATTCGGCTCAACCTTCGTCATTGTTCGAGACTATGTTAAAGACTATATAATGATTCGGCCAAGATAGGCGGCCATCTTGCCTGGTATTTGGGCAGGAAATGACAACTCTTGTTTCAAAGTTGATTTTGATTGGCTGTTTTTTCCGCGAAAGATGATACATTCTGAAGAATGATAGTGATTGGCTGAACTATAATTTATTCAACATGGCAACTACCGTACAGTATACGAGGTTATCTAGCCAGTCTAGTTCCGAAGTTGATACGAGTGTGACAGTCCACTGATATATTATAATATATCTTATATTGATATTAAGTAACTATCATATCAGCTTTCACTCATCATCATAAATACAAATCTATACAAGTAAAACAATTCCGTTAATCAAAATCGCATCCAAACACAAGACAAAATTGAGAGCAATAGTTCTATAATTGTGTTTATAAAAATCTGTACAAGTAAAACAATTCCGTTAATCAAAATCGCATCCAAACACAAGACAAAATTGAGAGCAATAGTTCTATAGTTGTGTTTATAAAAATCTGTACAAGTAAAACAATTCTGTTAATCAAAATCGCATCCAAACACAAGACAAAATTGAGAGCAATAGTTCTATAATTGTGTTTATAAAAATCTGTACAAGCAAAACAATTCCGTTAATCAAAATCGCATCCAAACACAAGACAAAATTGAGAGCAATAGTTCTATAATTGTGTTTATAAAAATCTGTACAAGCAAAACAATTCCGTTAATCAAAATCGCATCCAAACACAAGACAAAATTGAGAGCAATAGTTCTATAATTGTGTTTATAAAAATCTGTACAAGCAAAACAATTCCGTTAATCAAAATCGCATCCAAACACAAGACAAAATTGAGAGCAATAGTTCTATAATTGTGTTTATAAAAATCTGTACAAGTAAAACAATTCCGTTAATCAAAATCGCATCCAAACACAAGACAAAATTGAGAGCAATAGTTCTATAATTGTGTTTATAAAAATCTGTACAAGCAAAACAATTCCGTTAATCAAAATCGCATCCAAACACAAGACAAAATTGAGAGCAATAGTTCTATAATTGTGTTTATAAAAATCTGTACAAGCAAAACAATTCCGTTAATCAAAATCGCATCCAAACACAAGACAAAATTGAGAGCAATAGTTCTATAATTGTGTTTATAAAAATCTGTACAAGTAAAACAATTCCGTTAATCAAAATCGCATCCAAACACAAGACAAAATTGAGAGCAATAGTTCTATAATTGTGTTTATAAAAATCTGTACAAGCAAAACAATTCCGTTAATCAAAATCACATCCAAACACAAGACAAAATTGAGAGCAATAGTTCTATAATTGTGTTTATAAAAATCTGTACAAGCAAAACAATTCCGTTAATCAAAATCGCATCCAAACACAAGACAAAATTGAGAGCAATAGTTCTATAGTTGTGTTTATAAAAATCTGTACAAGTAAAACAATTCCGTTAATCAAAATCGCATCCAAACACAAGACAAAATTGAGAGCAATAGTTCTATAATTGTGTTTATAAAAATCTGTACAAGTAAAACAATTCCGTTAATCAAAATCGCATCCAAACACAAGACAAAATTGAGAGCAATAGTTCTATAGTTGTCATTATAAAATGTTGAAAACCCAGGAATTAAACAGTGTAGAGTTTCAATCTTATGGCTACAGTATCTGTGGGGATACAGGTATTGCAGTTGACCTCCCTAGAAAAATAAGTTTTCACCCTAACTTTATTTCTGAAGAATTGCATGATTTTTTACGTCCCCTAATAGTAATAATCAGTGTGCAATCAGTTTGGCCACAATGCTGTATATGAGGTTTTGTAGTATCTAGTTATTGTACCCAGTAACCTGACTACCTGTATAATAACTATAATAACTACATGTTAGATTCCAGTGATGATATCCTAGAATAACCAGCTGTTGACAATCACCCAGTTATAAAACTATCATTACATCATTTAAAGGGGAACAGTCAGCATTTTCTGAGATCATTTGGGTCTTGAATATATGAAAATAGTATGAGAGTATGAGAACTGCTGAAAATTGCATAATCCTTTCAATTGTTCTTGAAACTAAAAATTTCATGTTCAATTTCCATACCAGTGTTTTCTATATAAGTCATAGTCTCACTCAAATACGAGTTGAATTTTGAACTTTTAGCTTTCAAACACCAATAATTATGGAAACACATGAATTTGAAGGCTCACAATTTGACAGTGAGCTGTGAACACTATTATGGGTTAGCTAAGCTAAAAATATTGTTGCTTCCGAGATTTAAGTATGTTTGGTCGAACAGATTGTGAATGTGCACCTTAAATTTACATTTGCTAATTTAAATGTCATTTCGTTCAAACTGTGCAATCGTTGTAGTTTCAATTTGAATTGGTTTGTTTATATTCCTGTTTATGAATTTTAGCTAGGAGGTAGGATTTATGTTTTTTTATTAAGTCTGTTAACAGTGAATAGGATCCAGCTGTAAATAGGTACTGAATACTGATAATCTAGGAAAGATCAATGTCAAGGGGTTTGTCCAAGGACCAGCTGGTAGAAGGATCCATGTAAACCAAAGTTTTACGGTTATCCTAGTAAAATTAATGCAAAGGGGTTTGGCCAAGGACAAGCTGGTAGAAAAGATCCTTTGAATTTAAGCTTTATATCTTGGTATAAGTTCCCTTCTTTTGGTAGTTCATTTTTTTTGGCTAATAAATTTGAATATGCCATTTGTTTAGGCTATGCAGGCTATATAAAGCTATTATTATTATAGTTAAAGGGATTGTAAAGTGATTTTCTAAATTTTGTATATGTATCGGGGACACTGATAGCATCAATTTGCGCCATTCCAATTTCCATTCCAATGTCTGTGGTTCTTGCAATTACACTTAAACTAACGCGTTTTATGATGTCAACCCCACTGATCTACTGGAAGCTACTATTGATATCTCTGCAGTTTTGGTGGAATTGCAAGAACCACAGACTTCGGAATAGAAATTGGAATTGCGCAAATTGATGCTATCAGTGTCCCTGATGCACACACAAAGTTTAGAAAATCTCTTTAAGTATTGTGTAGGAGATATAATAGTGAGGTCACCAGAGTTAACTGCAAGGTAATGATAAAATCGTGTTGTATAATAATATTAGATAATAAACACGACAGTAATCTGACAGGTGAATAATAGTTAGGTCATGACCCTGTATTTACATTGTCATGTTGGTTTGAAAAACTCAATTTTACTGATAAGAAAAAGGTGACTAAAGCTAAGATTCCATACACGCGTCATGTGTTAAAAATCGAAATGGTTGGTTTTTGACGCAGGACGGAGACAATTTCACAGATACCGCTACTGCATATATGGAATCATACCCTCTCAAACCAACCATTTCGATTTTTAACGGATGACAGATCCACATGAGGCGTATATGGAATCTTAGCTTAAGAATTTTTTGCTCTTTTTCTGCTCTGCACTTCTAAATGTCGTTAAAATCTTAAAGTCCATTCTGGTTGAGGTGTTATTCTGATCTTGTTTGTAATTATGTATTCATTAAGGCGAAAAAACATCTCCATTGTTTTGGTACAATTTATCAAGGGCCAAATGAAAGTAAGCTTAAAGCTGGCTTTCACTTTTTCAATGAGATAATAAACTAAGGCCTCGTGTGCTACGTGCTGTGCAAGTTAAAGATCCCTCAGCAGTTGGAAATCAAAATAGGCGTATGCTAATGCTGCTGTCTTAACACATTTCTTTTTTTGATCACTGCATCTCATTTGCCCATCTTCATCAACCCAAACAAATACTGAAAACCAGGGCATAAAACTCCATTTCTTATCAATTTATAATCAGCGTCCCTAACGAGATGAGTAATTAAAGATAATTAATATAATGTAGAATGATAATGAGATGATTAAATTATGCAAATGAAGCTTGATAATTTCATAGTTAATATGAATAAAAAATGGTTCTGAATAAATCAAAACTAATATGTTTTTGAATAATTTCACTTGCTTAGTTTTACCCAGCGTGACTTTCAGATAAATAAACTAAAAGGGATTGTTAAGATCTTTATATTAGACCCACAGACATTGGAATGCTGCAAATTGATCAGTGTCACCAATACCGATAAAAAGCTAAGAAAACAATTTACAATTCCAAAACATGTAGAATTATTTTTACCATTCCAGTTACAAGACACCAGTGATATAAATGAAAGAAAGAAAATCAGGTCAAGAATCGGGGAAATTAGAGACGGACAAATCACAGGTAAGTTAAAAACTTTTATTTTAAATCTCATTGTCAAATTCCAACCAATTTTTATCATAAGACAGGCCCGTAGGAAGCAAATTCATATTTTGGGGGGTGGGGGATGGGGGGTGAGGGGGGCAAATTGTGCAAAACTCATTCTCAAGGGTGGTTATGCGGAATTCAATGCATTGGGCAGGGTATGGCTACCGAAATTATTGTGGGGGCGGTTGCCTCCCCTGCCCTGCCCCTCCTGTTCCTACGGGCCTGTAAATTATTTTAGAAACCAGGTCCTGAGGTTTATAATAAATAAGTTAAGACGTAGTTTGTATAAGATATAATAAATGAAATCAGCAGGTATCATAATGAAGTCAGTCGTTCTGAGAAACAAGTATTGTTCAATTTAAAACTTATTTTATTTGACAATCATCTTATTCTTGCCCTATTTGTTATAAAGTTGTTATTCCACTTAAGAAATATAATTGTGTCAGATCAGACAACCATCTTATGTTTTATTTGAATAAATCTATATAGTTATTAAAATAACACAATAGAAGATGTATAACACCTAGTGTTCAACAGATAATAGTGTTTAATGACATACTGACACAGTTTATGAAAAACAAAACCAGTTCAACATTCAAAGGCACTAGCAGACAAATTAAGATTTTAGTCTCAGAACTTAGAATTTTTTTGCTAAGCTATTCAATAATAATATTAACCACTCTCTCTCTCTTTCTCTCTCTCTCTCTCTCAATTCAAGGCCTTCAAATACATGTGTATTCATAATTATCAGTGTTTGAAAGTCAAAAGCACTTGTATTTCTGACTTTCTGATTGTATTTTAGTTAGATTATACCTTATATCGGCCCAAATCGACTCTGGAAAATGCTGAGCATTCCCCTTAAAGCCACGGCTCCCAGCCAGGGGTACCAGTAACCCTAGGGGTACCAGCAAACACCACAAGGGGTACCTGAGAAGCCTCTCAGACAATTTTCAAAAGTATGGAATAGTTTAAATATCAAACTCCATCAACTGACAAATATCTTTTTACTTTTATGTTGACTCCTAATTGCTTGAACAAAATAGGGGTACAAAGAGTCTAAAAGGTTGGGAACCAAGGCCTAATAGGAACTAACAAAACCATTAGATATTCTTTGACACAGAGGAAGATTGATTCTTATATTTACAGCATTTCCACCAAAAAAGAAATGATACAACACGCATTTAAAGACTATTTAGTTATATTTCACATATTTAACCTTTAACTTGCACTTTGTTTTATCATAAATCTTTACTTTGTGACCTAGGCCAGTGCCTTTATGAGACTGTGTTCTCATCACCTCCTAACACTGATTACATTCTTTATATTGGTTATGTAACATATCATTTCCTTGTGAATTAATACTCATATAGCCCCACCTTAATAAACTATTTCAAGATGATTATATCAAATATCAGACAGATGAAAGGAAATACCAAACTTACTCTGGACATTATTCTATCTAGGTCAACATGTTCGACCTTCAAAATCTAGGTCAAATCGTTATAAAGCCTTTGTTTTGTAAAATGTTGAACAGTAAAGGGTGATAGAGGTTGACAATGAATTTAAAGGTTAGATGTTATTTCAAATGGCAACTATGTTTGTAGTATTTCAGTGCATTGTTTGTAACATTGTTTTCAAGGTCGAATGTGTGTCTAGGTGACCTTGATAATTGTTACTATTTTTAGTAACAAGAATGGTAGCTAGTACATCTGCACAAGAAAGGATCCAGGTGGCTCAGTAAGTTAGACTTTTGCTCACTTATCAGAGGATGAGAGAGGAACCCTGATGGGGCAAGATAGTTGTAACAAAAATAGTATCTCTGTGCCTATGCACTTACAAGGATCCAGGATGGTCACGCCAGGGCATTGAGGTAATCATATGAAAAGTCGATGGAGCTCATTTATTGCGGCTTAATTCTACAAATATTGGTTCCATCAGCATCCAAGAAAAATCTACCAATTGATACACACATACTTCTATATAAGAACTATTCATGCCGTGATTATTAAATACCAACTGACTAGAGCCCATTTTCTTCTGACACGTGATTCAAATTATTGTTTCCATCAGCATCAGAGAATAATCTACCAATTAATACCATGATATCTGTCAATCAGAATTATCTTCTTTGTCACTGACATATTGATCTGCTGATAAAATTTCCCTCATTGTACAGTGCACTATCAATGTCTCTTCATTGAAGAATTCTAACCCGCGGCACATAATCTTCTACTAGACAACTCTCTACCGAATGAATTATTACCACCACAATCACAACTGCCATAAGGGTTGAATAATGATCAGAAACCCTAGGCCAGTGCTTTTTTATGGGAATTGTATTCTCATATCACCTTAACACTGGCAGGGCTAAAAGTATTTCTCTTACCTGGAGGGGGATAATTGTTCTGAGCACCGTTTCACAAAAAATTTCAGGTTACGAGTTTATCAGAAGTCAGGAATTTTACATCGCGAATTCCCATTAAACAAAATCCACTTAAGATTTTTTAAGAATAAGTACCCTGAAGATCTAGCTTATTAATCAGTCACTCATATCAACTTTGGAACTAGACTAGCGTGCTAGATAACCTCGTATACGATACAGAGATTGTCATATTGAATAAATTATAGTTCAGTCAATCAAAATCAATCTCCAGACAAGAGTGGTCTTTTCTTGCCCATTTCCCAGACAAGATGGCCGTGTATCATGACCAAGTCATAATGTTTGTCGCGAGCGTTGATGAAGGTTGAGTCGAAATGTTAATCAGTACCAATGTAATCTGACAGATCTTGTCAATACAGTGTTGACAGATTATATATTATCTTGGAACTGTTCAAACATTGTTCTATATTGTTCCACATTGTCAGGATTTTATTGGAATTTCATGTTTTACCTGAGATTATTTGAAATATTAGATATTTTGGAATTATCTTGTATAAAAAAATTCGTAGATGACAAGTTAATGTTATATTTGAGGTTATTTTAGATATTTGGAATATATATAAAGTAAAGTTGCTGATATTTATTTAATTTGAAGACAACAACATGAACAAACTAAGGACATTTACTGTGTGATATCATCAGTATTTATTAGAATTTCATGTTAAAAGTTATTTCATATTTTTGTGAATATCTGTTAATAATTGTTAAGAACTCAGAATTAAGAACATTGTGCAACATTGTATCACAATATCAGGAATCTAGGATTATTCCAGTCTGACTAGAACTCAACAATGATTGCTCTGAAAATCAAAGAGTATACAGAATCTCGCAGGATTTTTATTCTTAAATTTGGTGAGTTGATGAAATAATGATTCAGTTATTTGAAGTTTTCAATGAGTATTTAAGACAAATCATAGAAAACTATTTATTCAAATGCTCACTATTTCAAGGCACCAAAATTATTATCAGCTTTGATTTATCTAGAAAAAATGGGCTTTCTCTGTAGGGATTGATACTTGAGCTGGGCTTTGTGCATATAGAATAAATACGGAATACACTACTCGAAAATCGAACAAGCACGATTTCTACTATACTTTAATATACGGTACATAGGAATACTTCGTTTTCAATTAGTGTCCTCTTACGTGACCAGGTATTATGAAATTACCTTGTTCGATTTTAGGTATACGCATGTCGCACTAAACGTAACGTAACGGGTAAGTGCACGCAGCCTTAGGGGAGAGGCTGATCTAAAAACTATTTTTCAGATTTATTAACAGACATTGATGCAACCTAAAAACAGTCTGCTAAGTTGTATAAATTTCTGACAATGAATTAGAAGCACAGGTTTTGGACTAGCCCATCTTTTCTTCTCTTGGGGTGTTTTTGTGGGGGCTAGAAAATAAAAAAGGGTTTATTTGTGGGGGCTAGAAAATAAAAAAGGGTTTATTTGTGGGGTCTGATGTTATAATTACCCAATGTTGACTGACTGTGTGAGGAGTAAACCTCGACTGTTACCCAATCTTATATCAACTTATTCTCTATTTTCTTCATTCTTCTCCTCGCGTACTTTAGTTTGTCAAGAAATTGATCGTTGAAAAGAAAAAATGAGAAGTTAATCCTTGTCAGAATTATCAATAGTGTCGTAATTGAATTAAAATAGGGGTCGTGTTTACAGATTGAAATTAGAATTTAGCACGACTATCAGCGAAATTGAAGCCTAGATAAATTAAAGTAAAAAAAGAAAGAAACATCTATATTTTACAAGGATAACAACTTAGGTTTCTTGCGGATCCTTTCTCTCAGCTGATCCTTGGCCAAACCTCTTGGCATTGATCTTTCCCGGATTATTCCTACCCATTTACAGCTGGGTGTACTGGAATTATGAGTGAAGATGACTTATTCAAGGTCATCTTACTTTCACACCCTGATCAAGAACCGAACTCTCAAACATAACGACCTTCATTTTCTCGTATCCAAGCAAATGACGACATGTTTGTAAAGAACGACACGCTAACCACTGTGCTATAGAACCTCACAACATCTTAGAATGAACAAAAAAATTTAATTTTCAAACTTGGTCAATAGGAGTATATATTCATCAGGGGACTTGCCTGATTGCATAACTATACAAGAGATTACCTAAATAATCTGATAAATCCAGAAACAATGTTTATATACAATATTGAAAAACACTTACTCAAATTTTAAGCGTTTTTCAATTATAACCTGTAATTGTATGGAAAATTACATAGTTTTATGGGTTTATTTGATTCTGTTTGTATATTATAGACACTGTTGATGAATATATAGGCCTACTCTTAAAAAACAAGTTTGAAAACTTTTTGGTAAATTCTAAGAGGTGGTATCACTTTAAAGTTTTTATGTTAGAGTTGACAAGACGTGACATTACATTGTAACTTGACGTCATGGTTTTTGTTGATTTCTTACATTGTTTTTTTTTTAAATAGACTTGTGATATCATGTCTAGTCAGTGCAACATTTTAGTGTGAGATTTATTTGTGAGAAATCCCTTTTTTCACAGCTTATAACTTTAAATATTTTGTTAAAGTCACATTGCGGGATTCGTTTGTTTACAAAATGAAATTTATGGGATTTCGGGACAAAAGGTATTCTAGCTTAATCTCTGATGTTTAATTAAGTCAAAAAACTAAAATTCACGGCTTTGGATACTCAGATGGCTTCGATGCAGCTGGATTTAAAATCGGGATCTAATAAAATGATTTCCATAAATAAAATGCTAATGAGGTCAAGCGGGGGGCGTGTTAGTTAAATGACGTCACACTCCAATCTCCAGTAGCGCATGCTAGTAGTGGGCGGAGCTTGTGAGTTATTGACGTCTCCCTCAATCAACTCAGTGTTGAAAAGTAAACAAACAAAATTTCCTTCAAATGGCTGTAGAATTGGAACCACGAAAGGGAATCGAACATTTTTTTTTTCAATATTCATTTTTAAGTGCTAACTTTAAAAAAAAAACGATGAAAACACTTTTTCTCAATGTCCAAGTCTGGGCTTATGTGGCTTTAAAGGAGTATGTTCATCATTTTTGAGGATTGATTTGGGCTGTTGCTGGTAGCTGGAACTGCGTAAAAATTGCACAATCCCTTCAATTATACCCATTCCTTAACATTTATCTTAAATTTTCTCTATATAAGTCATAGTCTTAGTAAACAACGAGTCGTATTTTTGATTTTCAAGCGCTGATAATTATGTATATGCAAGGATTTGAGTTGTGAACATAATTATGGATTAGATTAGTGAACATATCTGTTAAAATCAAACCATCTTTACAAATGATTTCAACTAAAAATTGACAGAATTATAAAAAAAGGTCTGTTTTGAAAGGCAAAAAAAGTCTGCCCATCATTTTGAGCAGTGCTAATATTTGGCACTTCATTAGGCTTATGTAGAAGAGCAACACCCTGCAGTATGCAATGAGGGAAATATTGTCAAACAGATGCATGTGCCTATTTTTTTTCAATTTCCATCGTTATAAGATCTGTAATGTGCACAGTTTGTTGTCATTCAAATGACAAGACGCTTTTTCATCCCCTTGGACTAGCATCATTGACAGAGAAATAAGGTTGAAAAGAAAGAAACATCTATATTTTACAAGGATAACAACTAAGGTTCTGTGAAGATCCTCTCTCCCAGCTGGTCCTTGGCCAAACCTCTTGACGTTGATCTTTCCCGGATTATCCATACCCATTTATAGCTGGGATCTTTAGTTTATTTAAATTTTTCTATAATCTGTTAATTATGTTATGATTTCAGGTAAAACAGTAGAGAAACCACCAGCTGTTATACCAGTAGAAGATAATCACGGACTAAAGACTTGTATAGATTATGATAATATAGAAGATGAGGAACAACTTAAATTATTGGTAAGAATCAGCCTTTAATAGAAATGTGTATTGGCATATCTTGAAATTATTGGGTGGAGAAGACTGAGTGTGGCCAGCATGGGCCACGGAATTGTCAATAGCATACGGCATTTAAAAGGGTACATGTGCAATCTGTTCCACCAATCCCAACAAGAGTTTTCTGACTAAGCTAATCAAAAAAAGTGATAATAACTCTCGATCAAATCCTCGTGTATCCATAACTTTTTAGATACACATATGGGCCTTTTTTTTTGTCCAAACAACTAAACCTTTTATCTATGTCCACCCTCTGACCTTCATCACTAACAAGGGGAGTAAATCAGGTTGTAAAGTGTGAGATTGAAGGACCCTGATATAATAACAGTGTTTATTTTGATATCGGGCAGTATTTACCTAACACCTTGCCGTATTCACCAGTAAAATATAGAAAATATTACCTCATATTGACCTACACAGATAGTTTATTTATTTTAATCTTGAGAGATATCAACTTTATAATGGTTATAAGTAGACACTGTTTAGGGCACAAACATAAAATATCACATTTAAAAGGCGAGAATTTATGTAATTTGAAGACATTATTTGAATTTTTGACGAATGCTGTAGCGAGTGAGACAGTTGCTTGATAACTTGATAGTCCAGGGCTCAATTTCAGCATTGGTTGAGAAACACCATAGGATTTTCCCTGTAAGAGATTCAAAGAGGGGCTAGCATAGGGCTGGGCGATATACCAGTATCGCGATAAATACCGGTATAGGAATTTATATCGTTAGTAATATCGCCTCAAATAAACATACCGAAATATTGCCATATCGTGATATATGTAATTATCATGATATATCGTCAAATTTTGGTCAAGATAAAGACATTTTAACAGTTTTGACACATAACTTAATACTTTTAGATATTTTAAGTTTGAAGACTGATTTTAACCAAATTTAGGTGTGTGTATTAACCTTGTTAAAGATATAAACATTCAACTTTGATGTTTTATAAAAATAAACACTGATAAACTATATGTGTAATAGTAAATATCGACATTCTTTGATGAATTTAAATGTTTAGACTTTCAATTTGTCTTTGAAAAACATCCCAATGTTTGAAAGTTTTTGATGTTTGATATGTACAATGATTTTAGAATTTCTGTAAGAGAAATCTAGTCTATAAGCTCATATTTGATTAAAGAAATTTTAGAATATGTCTACTGAATAACAATTTTTTTAGATTTGAGGATTGTTAAAAGGTTTTGTTAAATTTGTATGCGTATCAAGGACACTAATAACTTGCAATTGCACCATTCCAACTTTCAATCAGATATCTGGTCTTGAAAATTGGTTAAACTAAAAACCACAGATGTCTGATGTTTTATGATATAGCAATCGCAATTGTGTTAAGAATACAGCAGCTATTTTTCTAGTGACGTCATAAAGAATTAAGCTTTTTTGTAATAATCAGAACCATTAATTAGAAGCCCTAATTTACACGTCATCAAAGCATGCTTACTCTTTTCAAAACACCTGAATGTACTTCTCTTTTGAGTAGTCCACTACTATATGACTGTTACTCTTGATTTTGCCATGTTTTTGGATATGAATTATTTTGCTTGTATAGATTTTTGATACCATGATACTTGTAAGAGAAAAATAGAAAATCTCTTTACAATCCATTAAAATAATTTGTAAAGAACTAAAGCATCTCATGCCTGTCCTGAAAAAGATCCCCATGATAACTAGGTAAAATCCTCACTCCATGTTTTTCTAATGATATTTTCTCATTATTTTTCAGTTAAAAAACACGGGAGATGTAGATGAAAAACGTAAAATAAGAAACAGTATCAGACAGATTCGACGCAGATCAGAAATAGGTAAGTTGTGTTATTTAAAACTTTGAATTTTTATACCCAGTTTCCCCTTTCAGTGATTCATGTCAGAAATAGATGATGAAAACTAGACACAATAATACCTGGTGCCTTATTCTCGAAAACTTAACTTATTATTAACCCTTTGAACCCTGACATTACTTTGGCTAAAACGTCATATACCCTGAACTCCCAACAATATTTCTTAAAGTGTATTACGTTAACGTTATATGACGTCACGTTACAACCGTTGGTTTACCGGCTTGTCGGGTATATATAACATAAGGATGATTTTGATAAGGATATTATTTGATTTGTGATTTTGAGAAGACCCCAGATTCAATTAAAACTTTGTAACAGTCAAAATAATATCTTGATATTTTTCTACTTGGTTTCCCTTTTCATTCGGATAATTAACAATGATTTCAAACCAAAAATGTCTAGAATAAAAATGCAAATATTATACAACATTTCGAGGTAATAAAGAAGTCTACCATCATAAACCTTTAAAACTGAATTTAGATCAAATCCTGACACTAAAATTTGAGTCGTAAAGAACTTGTTCAAATGTTATTTATTAATATCAAAAGGTTGCTCTACTACAAAAAATATCCCTGAAAATATCATCGAGTACATAACACTGATAATTATAGAATCATTTATGTCAAATTTGATTGGTGGTGAATACAAAATAATAGCCAATCATAATGACCCATTATTAGCTTCACGAGAAGTTTGAACGCAATGACTTGGGTAAGAATTAATCTGTTGTTGTAACAATGTCTACTTGGACTGCCCTCTGGAGGAAAAATTACACGTAAACAATTGACGACTACCCTTGGCCTGTCATCTAAACAATGGTGTATAATCGTAAAGGATTGAGTCTGGACAATACAGTCTAATCTATGTTTTGTTGAGTCTGGACAATACCGTCTAATCTGTGCTTTGTCGACTAATTGTAAAGTAATGACACAAGAGTGTTTCAGATTAGAGTGATAGAGAATCAACTTGTCATCAGTTTATATGAGGAGAATCCTCATATATGACCTAATAATGGTTTAATGGACCCAGTAAGTGTCCTTGTTGCCCCAAAAAAGGGCTGTTGAAAATCATATAGAAAGCTCCCCTCTCCCTCCCCCCATCCCCCAGACACACACCCGACTCCCAGTATGAAAGATTGAAGCCCCTCTCCCACCTACTTGAGTTACCAGCAGAGTATGTCCCAAGTAAAATTTGAATACTAATCGGGAAACTTCTAATATCCTCTGAAGGAACTCCTGGTCAACTCGACAAATTCGGCTGTAACTTGACTGTACTCGTGGACATTCACAGCTCTAGACAAAATTTTAAACATGTTACTTCCGAGGATATTAGAATTTCCCAATTTGTATCAAAATTGTACTAGTGACGTACTCGGCTTGCAACTCCTGTAGGTGGGGAAAGGCTTGAGGGTAATTGATATATATATATCGGGTGTCCCAATAAAAACGTCCCCAAGTTTGACGGTAATTATCTCAGCTGTTGGTCAACCGATCTCTTTCAAAATTCTCACAGATTTACTTGCTATTTTGTTCGAGGCAGTACTTGTACAATTTTTGTTCGATGATTTTCATATTTTCAGGGTCTGCCAAGGACATGTTGAAGTAAATCTGTGAGAGTTTTCAAAGAGATCGGCTCATTAGCAGCTGAGATACTTTTCGTCAAAGTTGGGGACGTTTTTTTTGGGACACCCGATATATCTGTTAGATTTAGTAAGATATAGCCAATAGATATCAAGATTGAATTAATTACACAGCTTTTATAGACTGACCTTCAGGTATTAAGTTAAAGATATCCGCTATTAGAATATCACCCTGATAGATACCCCCTATTAAATACACTGATATGATATCCCCTATTAAATACACTGATATCCCCTATTAAATACACTGATATGATATCAAAAGGGATACCCCACACTCCATTGTTATAGATATCCAGTTATAAATAATCCCTTATTAAATACATAGAGGTTATCCTATGGCTACGAGTGGATATGGTTTTTATGCCATGAGTGTTTGTGATATTTTCACGAGTGGCGTAGCCACGAGTGAAAATATCACAAACACGAGTGGCATAAAAACCATATCCACGAGTTTGCCATTGGATAACCTATTTATCCGATCCCTGTTTTTCGTTATATGTAAAACGGTTTTTACTCATATTGTACCATTACATGTTATTAAACATCAATGACAGTTAATAGTAAACAATCTTGACAAAACGCTAATTTCGACGCGAAAAATTTTTTTTTTTGTGTTTTTGTTACGTTCGCTTTTAATTATTCCTTCGAAGTTAACAGAGGCAAACCTGTCCGACGCCATTTTGACTGTTAGTAAGGAGTGAAAGACATGTATTAAAGCTTGGCCACGCCCATTGAATACCACCCATTGAATACCATATTTATTCAATGGGATATCATTTTTATCCGACATAAAAAAAATAATTTTTTTTTATCTAAAATGCATCACAGACACAGAATATGAAAAAAAAATTCATTGGAAACAAATTTTAAATTTTTATTTCTCATGTCGATTATAGGATAAACTATGATACTGTATTAAAAATTAAGTCTCAGAATCTGGAATTTTTTAGCTTATCTAATCCGTAATATTGTTCTAAACACTACGAAATTTAAGCCTTCAAACACACATTTACCCATAAATATTGGCGTTTGAAAGTCAAAATTACGACTCACGGTTTAAAGACTATGTCTTATATAGAAAACACATATACAGAAAATGAAGGATAAATGTTAAGGTAGGGACATAATTGAAAGAAATATATGATTTTCGTACATTAGTAGTACTTTTGAAGGCTATTTGCATATATTCAAGGCTAAAATCGACCCTAAAAGATACAGAAAGATAAATGTTTAGGTAGAGATATAATTGAAGGGATTATGCGATTTTTGGGCAGTTCCATTAAATCTAAAGGCTATTTGCATATATTCAAGGCCCAAATTGATCCTAAAAAATGCTGAACATTCTCCTTTAAGGGATGAACCCTACTACTTTTATAATCTGGAAATGATTAGGGTGTAAAAAGATATTAACCTTTAAGTGGGATGTTCTCGTTAAATTGAAGATAGACCATAGACATTTGAAAGTGGGATGATATGTTTAAAGATATGAAACTATAGACATTTGAAAGTGGGATGATATGTTTAAAGATATGAAACTATAGACATTTGAAAGTGGGATGATATGTTTAAAGATATGAAACTATAGACATTTGAAAGTGGGATGATATGTTTAAAGATATGAAACTATAGACATTTGAAAGTGGGATGATATGTTTAAAGATATGAAACTATAGACATTTGAAAGTGGGATGATATGTTTAAAGATATGAAACTATAGACATTTGAAAGTGGGATGATATGTTTAAAGATATGAAACTATAGACATTTGAAAGTGGGATGATATGTTTAAAGATATGAAACTATAGACATTTGAAAGTGGGATGATATGTTTAAAGATATGAAACTATAGACATTTGAAAGTGGGATGATATGTTTAAAGATATGAAACTATAGACATTTGAAAGTGGGATGATATGTTTAAAGATATGAAACTATAGACATTTGAAAGTGGGATGATATGTTTAAAGATATGAAACTATAGACATTTGAAAGTGGGATGATATGTTTAAAGATATGAAACTATAGACCTCTAGGTAGATAGTAAATATAGGTAAAATATCACAAGAGATTATCCTATTAGATATCTGATAGTAAATCAACAAACAGCTCTCTTGTAAACTGGACATACCGAGACCTTGAACTTTATTCTTGAAAGGTGTGGAGGGGAAAGATTGTGGGGGGAGAGGGGAAAGAGGGTTTTGGGAGGGGGACTTAGTGTTAAAGCCATACAATACGTTTTGAAGTGTGGAGGGGAAAGGGGTAGGGGGAGGGGGAAAGGCTTAGTGTTAGAGCCATACAATAAGTTTTGAAGTGTGGAGGGGAAAGGGGGAGGGGAAAGGACTAAGTGTTTAGCTGTACAATGCAACAACATCACAACATCTGGGGTATCGTTTTAGACTTTTGATGTGTTAAATTGTGACGACTGTCATAAAAGAAATTTCTCATTGCACACTGCAATGCTTTTACATCTCCATTAGTCCAAGCATACAGAAAGAGAGGGTAGTATGCACAAAGTCTTATGTTTCAGCAGTACAATTCGTTAACTTTGATGACTTATGTTTTTGATGTGTTCAGTTTGCTCCACTGTTCTGTATCTATTTTCCTCACTGCACACTGTATGGATATCCATCTTTGTAATCCCTATCATTCACAAAGAGAGGGGAGAGTGCACAGGGTCTTATGTTTGAGCAGTACAATTCAACAAGATCTCTCAAAACATCTGGGGTATTGTTTTAATCTTTTGGGCATCTAAATGTATATAGTTGATGCCACTTCCAAAAAAAAATTCTCTTAATTGCACACTGCATGGCTTTTGCATTTTTATTATCCTATCTATTGCAGAAAAAGTAGGATATAAAACTCCATTTAATTTCATGGAATATACTCAACAGTACAAAATGAGTAAAAAAAAACTGTTTTGTTTTGTCAAAAGAGGAAATGAATAATAAAAAAACAAATTGAAGATTTTGACACCATGTAGGGATCAAATATTGCTTCCCTACCCCCTTTACCTATATTATTGTTGTTGTCCTACTCCCCTCTGTCATTTTCACCCTACCTCCCTCTACCTTTATTATCATTCTCGCCATACCCCCCTCTATCTGAACGACTATTGTAATGATAATGTATGTACAAGAAAAGATTGATATATAAAATGAAACATGAGGACTGCCCTGGGATGCTGTGTTTAATATTTTTTATATGAGTTTTTTTTATTGAAACTTGCCCCCTACCTTGTCACTTGAATAGTTTTTTATTGAAAAAATCTTGCTACAGTTGTTGAACAATAGTTTTATGGAAATGAGAGAAAAGGAGCAGAGACAATGAATTAAAACTTTGAAAAATACTTTACTTGTGTTATTCTAGAAAATTTAACTAAGATAAAAATCGATATTTTAAAGAGTTTGTAAAGTTATTTTTTAAACTTTGTATGTGTAACGGGGACACTGATAGCATCAATTCCAATTCCAATTTCCATTCCAATTTCCATTCTGACATCTGTGGTTCTTGCAATTCCACTAAAACTAATGTGTTTTATGAAGTCACTGATAGTTATCTACCAGAAGCTACTATTGATATTTATGAATTAAAAGTTACTGGAACACTAAAATAGGACATAGGCATGCACTGACTTGTATAGGTACATGAAGGTATTTGTCAAAAACAGGGTATAATATAACCTTGCTTTGGAAAGTAAATTTTAAGATTTTGATATTTTTTAAAAACTGAATAAAGTGGGGAATTTAAACGTTTAAAACATTTCTTCATGTATTTAACAATCTAACATGTCTACAAATCAAATAAAACATGGTGTTTTAATACAATACCTTTCTCTGTCTCTTACTTTATACTTTGAAACAATTTTTTCTTCTGTTAGTGTTGCATATTAGAGTGGTTGATATATAGGTAAAATGTTGTACATTGCAACGGAGTATGTTTTGTTTAAAATGTCACGATATGAATGTCTTAAAAAATAGTAATCATCAATCTCTTTGTTCACTCATCCATTTCTTGCTGTAACCAATTTATACTTTTAAGCATTTTCATTCATTCATTCATTAAACTGAAACCTTTCCCATCTTAACTTAAACCTTTCATTCATTCATTCAATTTGTTATTCATTCATTCTGTTTTTCATAAAGCTGTTATTCATTTACTCATTCTTTCATTTTGTTATTCATCATTCATTCATTCAATCTGTTATTCATTCAATTTGTTATTCATAAAGCTTTCATTCATTGGTTCATTCCTTCCTTCCTTCTTTCCTTCTTTCCTTCATTCCTTCATTTATTCATTCCTTCATTTATTCATTCATTCATCTCTTCCTCCATCCATACATACCTCCATCTCATTCATTCATTCATTCATTTGTCATTTATTCATTCAGTTTAGTAGTAAATTACCCCCAATAAAAATTGTTGTAAATTCATTCATGAATTCTATAATTGAGTGAACCAATAGAATGAGAGTATTAGATATATCGGGGTGTCGTGTGTTTAACTACATACACTCTCCTCTGATGGCCTTTTGTTATTTTATCTACCAGCCAAGACAATATACAGCTAGTCGGATTTAGACAAATATCTATATTAGTGTGTTCGTATATTTTTTAGTTTATACTAAGTGTATTTGGATTATAAGGCAACATCTGTGATTCTTATAAGGTATAGTTAAAATATTTTTAAATTCTAAAATTTAATTTTTAGATGACAATACGTCTTGTCAGTTTTAGACAAATATCTATATAGTGTGTTCGTATAAAATTTAGTTTATATTAAAGTGTATTTGGATTTAAACCCAACATCTGTGATTTTTTTAAGGTAAAGTTTCAATATTTTTATTCCAAAATTAAATTTCTAGATGACAATATACAGTTAGTTGTATATAGATGTGTATAAGAGTTAGGGTGTTCGTATATAATATAGTTTATATTAAAGTGTATTTGGATTTAAACGCAACATCTGTGTATTTTATACAGTAAAGTTTCAATATTTTTATTCCAAACTCAAGTTTTTTTAGAGATGAAAGAAATGAATACAATATGACATTAATATCGGTTAAATTTCTTATTTCTTGTCATTTATTTGCTTGATTCGGACACAAATGAATATTATTGTAAGAACAACATCCCTGTCAAGAAAGAAAGACATTTTTATTACAAGGTTTCTTAGCTACCAGCTGATCCTCTGAGTCAAACCCTTTGACGTTGATTTTATAAGGATAACAACTTTGGGGTCTCAAGGCTGTAAGATTGAAAGATTATGAAGTTTTTTGATTTTATTCAAGCATGTAATTGTTGGTATCAACTGATAATCTTGTTGAATAATTTTATAACTTACTACGGTCTTGTCAACACTGATAAACCCCTTTAACTTATCCTACTGTAACCCTATTGTAAACCCCTCTAACTTATCCTGGTATACATTAAACACCTATTGTAAACCCCTTTTCTGATCCAATTTTTCCTCAAAATCCTATTATAAGCCCTATTATAAGCTCTAAATGGGTATGGATAATCCGGGAAAGATCAATGCCAGCTGGGAGAAAGGATCTGCAAGGAACCTAAGTTTTTATCCTTATAAAATATAGATGTTTCTTTCTTGCCTTTTTTTTGTCCTCAATATAAACTCCTTTTTTTTGTCCTCAATATAAACTCCTTTTTTATCCCTGTACTCTATGATCACAGTGAATAGACTTATCATGGTTATTTTTCTCAATAAAAGGCATGACAATGAGGGGAAAATAGGTTTAAATTATTGTTTACACTAATTTTATTTACCTCAAAGCCACATTTCTTTTTCCTACTTTAACCTCAAGCTTTTACAATCCCTTTTTTAACATGAATGAATGTATATTGTTTAATGAATTTCACAAAGATAAGGGAAATTCTTTTTTTTAGTAGCACCATTCCCAGTAGGGGCACCAAAGGGAGGAGGGGGGTACAAATGGGGCATTTGATCCCCAGAAAAACTGGTTTCCACCCCCATTTGCTCCACTGCTTTATTTATAGGAGTTTTTTAAATATGATCCTTGATATATTATTGTCCCTAAATATGTGTCTTAAAGGAATATGTTCAGCATCAATTCGACCAATAAATTTAGTCTCAGATCCTGGTATTATTTAGCTATTCTAATTCGTAATAATGTTCACAACTTTCCCTCGAAATTTAAGCCTTCAAATCCCTGTGTATCCATAAATATCAGCGTTTGAAAGTAAAAAATTCTACTTTAGTGAGATTATGCCGTAAATATAGAAAAACACAAATACAGAAAATGAAAGATAAATGATTAGGTAAGGATATAATTGAAGCTATTGTGTGATTTTCGTATATATTTAAGGCCAAAATGCTGAACATTCCCCTTTAATGCACCAATTCAATTTGAATTTAATGAAAGGAGACATGTACAAACTAATGACTGAATAAACCAATGTTTTGATGATAAATGGAGGGGAAAATAAGATAAATATTTTTTACCAATCCTCAATTTCAAGGTCAATTTGAAATGTTTTCTGCTGTAGATATGAATGAATGAATGAATGAATGAATGAATTGAATAATGAATGAATGAATGAATGAATGAATGAATGAATGAATGAATGAATGAATGAATGAATGAATGAATGAATGAATGAATGAATGAATGAATGAATGAATGAATGAATGAATGAATGAATGAATGAATGAAATGAAATGAACAAATATTTCACTATTAATATTAAGACTTTGGGAATTGAATCAATGAAATTTAATTTTTTTTACTTAATCTATCATAATTTATGGTTTGCTCTAAAATAAATATACCTTAAAACAGGCTTTCTCAAAGGGTGACCTGCGGGCCAGATCCGGCACGCGACGCCCTTGAGAATGGCCCTTCAAGAGTGACCCCTTTTGCTAAAACGCTCTGCTCGCTATGTTAACTGAGCTCTTTTTGGTCCTTATATTTTTTTTCATAAATTGCATTTTGCCCTTTACTACAATTAATTGAGAAGGCCTGCTTTGAAATATAAGATTTTTGGATGGAATCCAAGTTGTGTGAGTAACACCTGATGGATCGCGATTGATAAAACCAGACAGAATATAACAAACATAATCTCAGATCAATGGTCACCAGCTTATATTTGATTGACAGATCAGATTAGCTAATCCAATCAATGGAGATATTTTATCAACGTTTGTCAATAATATTGTTATTGACCTTGGATTGGTTGGATTATAGGGTATTTAAATTACACCGTTTCTTTGTAAAGAAAAGCCTTGTGGAGACTCTAAAAAAATGTTAACTTGTAAGAAACATCTATATTTTACAAGTATATAATAACTTAGCTTCCGTGAGGATCCTTTTCTACCAGCTGGTCCTTGGCCAAACCTCTTGGCATTAACTTCACAAGGATAACAACTAAGGTTCTGTGAGGGTCCTTTTTCCCAGCTGGTATTTGGCTAAACCTCTTGGCATTAACTTCACAAGGATAACAACTTAGGTTTCGTGAGGATCCTTTCTCCCAGCTGATCCTTGGTCAAACCTCTTGGCATTCATCTTTCCTGGATTATCCGTACCCATTTACAGCTGGGTTGACTGGAATTATGAGTGAAGACTTATTCAAGGTTAATCAGCCTTTCACACCCTTTCCTAAACTGGAAACTGACATTTATAATAAAATTTAAATGTGGTACCATTTTCTAAATTGGAAATTTATATCACAAATTTCCATTAGAGGGGAAAACAATCTAAATTACATTATTGTTTTGGTATTGGGTGTTATAGAAGATACTCTCCTGTAGAAGCACTGGCCAAGGTCGCAAGAAGAGAACATACATTTCAATTATCAATGCAAATAATAATGATTAAAATAAAAATATAGTTTTGGTGTTTAACATTTCTTAAAATTCAAGCCATTGTGACTAAAATTTAAAAAAGAATTCATGACAAGTTTTGTAGTCAGTAAGTTGTTTGAAATAAGAAGTTAAAAAGGAAACACTTGAAATGTTTTAAATTGTGTTTAAAGTGCTTGTAAACTCGTTTAAATTTTAATTAATTCGTACAAAAATTTCTTCTGTGTTATATTTTCTTCAGCTTCTGTTTAGAGATCAAATAAAACTGATTTAATTTAAAAGAAAGAGAAAGATAACGGCTGGACTGCACACAGAAATTGAATGAAATGTTTTGGTGTTTTATCTCTTAGTATTTTGAATTTGATTAGCAAATTGAATAGATGAAATGAAATCTGTACAGGAAAAACAAATCTGTAAATCAATAATCTCGTTCAGAGCATGACAAAATTGGGAATAATTGTATAGTAGTGGACTTACTATACTAGAACTACCATCAGGTGTTTCAAAAAAGTAAGCATGATCTGCTTTGTGCAACACCCACAGTAAAACTGACAAAGGAAAACTGGTTTAAAAATTTTAAGCATCAGAAATTTTTCTGTTAGAAACAATCTACTTTTTCATCCAATGAACCTTGATTAAATATTTAATTATGTGGTAATTCAGTTGTTATTCTTTACGTTTACTTTAATTAGTGTTTCGAGAATTTTAATAGCATTAATTTACATCATTCCAATTTTTAATCAGATGTCTGTGGTCTTACATTAAATTAGTACTACTATACAACTATTACTCTTGATTTTGCCATGTTTTTGGATGCGATTTTGATTAACAGAATTGTTTTGCTTGTACGGATTTCTATCAAGTATGTGTTTGATGACGGCACACATCACATTTCTATAAGCATGGGAAATTAAGTCACCCGCATAAAAAAATACAAAACAAACATCAAGATCTTGTTACATTCTGAGCACATTTAAAGGATTGTAGATTTTTAAAGAAAGCAACTAGAGTCACACAAAAACCCACCAAACAAACATCAAAATTTGCATTTTAATTGAAAAATCAAGGTTGAGCTACATTCCGTGCACATTTCAATAACTTTACATTTCTATTAACCTGTGTAAATTATAAAAATCTGAACAATCCACAGGGTTAATAATGTGTCACTATTCTGAACACTATATTTGAAGGGTTTACGTTGATAATTTAATTGAAGTATTAAAATAGTGAAAATACAAATCTTTATTGACACAATTACGATATCAAACAAATTTATTCATCATCAAGTTTTGCTGAGGTGACATTACAGGTATTCTGTCACTTTGAAAAATAAGTATTAAATTCAAACAGTCATTTAAAGTATTGTACCTAGACTGATGATTGGTTGCATTGCCCAAAACACACTATTGATAAAGTTAAAACTCTGTTTGTGCCCAACCCCCATTAAAATTGACTTAAACCAAAACATCAGGCAGACATTTTAGACAAATGATTATAGGCTACCTGACTGGCATATACCTTCCCTTCTGATTATTCTCATGCTAGTCGAGCGTGCTGTATGGGTACAGATCAGGCCTTCTCAAATGGCGACCTGCGAGCCAAATCCTGCCCACACCTGCTAAAAAGCTCTGCACGCTATGCTAGCTAAGCTCTATTAAGCCCTTATATTTCATTCATAGAATGCATTTGGCCTTTTATAAAAATTAATTGAGAAGGACTGGTATAGATAATCTATGAAAGATCAATGCCAAGAGTTGAAGTCAAGGACCAGCTTTCAGAAAGTTGTTATTCTTTTTAAAAATGCTTGTTTCTTTTCTTTACGAAATCTGTATAATACAAACATATCCTTGCCCTTATTACACACAACACTAATATTACAAATCCTATCCCCTTTTACACAACACTTATATTACAAATCCTATCCCCTTTTACACAACACTTATATTACAAATCAGAGCCCCTTTTACACACAACACTAACATTACAAATCATAGCCCCTTTTACACACAACACTAATATTACAAATCAGAGCCCCTTTTACACAACGCTTATATTACAAATCCGAGCCCCTTTTACACAACACTAATATTACAAATCCGAGCCCCTTTTACACAACACTTATATTACAAATCATAGCCCCTTTTACACAACGCTTATATTACAAATCAGAGCCCCTTTTACACAACACTTACATTACAAATCAGAGCCCCTTTTACACAACACTTACATTACAAATCATAGCCCCTTTTACACACAACACTAATATTACAAACCAGAGCCCCTTTTACACAACACTTATATTACAAATCAGAGCCCCTTTTACACACAACACTAAT
This sequence comes from Lottia scabra, assembly GCA_029955415.1. Lineage (NCBI taxonomy): Eukaryota > Metazoa > Mollusca > Gastropoda > Lottiidae > Lottia > Lottia scabra. The sequence continues at coordinate 6,421,019 of JARJEI010000003.1, read as the reverse complement.
ATTACAAATCAGAGCCCCTTTTACACAACACTTATATTACAAATCATAGCCCCTTTTACACACAACACTAACATTACAAATCAGAGCCCCTTTTACACAACGCTTATATTACAAATCAGAGCCCCTTTTACACAACACTAATATTACAAATCAGAGCCCCTTTTACACAACACTAATATTACAAATCAGAGCCCCTTTTACACAACACTTATATTACAAATCAGAGCCCCTTTTACACACAACACTTACATTACAAATCATAGCCCCTTTTACACACAACACTAATATTACAAATCAGAGCCCCTTTTACACAACACTTATATTACAAATCATAGCCCTTTTACACACAACACTAACATTACAAATCCGAGCCCCTTTTACACAACACTTATATTACAAATCATAGCCCCTTTTACACACAACACTAATATTTCAAATCAGAGCCCCTTTTACACAACACTAACATTACAAATCAGAGCCCCTTTTACACAACACTTATATTACAAATCAGAGCCCCTTTTACACACAACACTTATATTACAAATCAGAGCCCCTTTTACACACAACACTTACATTACAAATCAGAGCCCCTTTTACACAACACTTACATTACAAATCATAGCCCCATTTACACACAACACTAATATTTCAAATCAGAGCCCCTTTTACACAACACTAACATTACAAATCCGAGCCCCTTTTACACAACACTTATATTACAAATCAGAGCCCCTTTTACACACAACACTAATATTACAAATCATAGCCCCTTTTACACACAACACTAATATTACAAATCAGAGCCCCTTTTACACAACGCTTATATTACAAATCCGAGCCCCTTTTACACACAACACTAAGATTACAAATCCGAGCCCCTTTTACACAACACTTATATTACAAATCATAGCCCCTTTTACACACAACACTAACATTACAAATCCTTGCCCTTATTACACTGGTGGTAGAAGACAAGAGCCATGGTGTAATCAGATGAACTATGTATTACAATATAACAATAGAAAGCTGATTAATTACAGAGATAATTAACAAACTTAGTTTAAACTTCATAAAGCAAGACTGGACTTGATGTTGCAAGTTAACATTTTGACAACTTTTAATCCAAAAAAAGAGTTTGATGGTGGTAGGCCTACATTTTACAACCTATATATAAATTGTTTGGAAAATTAAAAATTGAACATTTTCAGAGGTGATAAAATTTATTTTTAATGTATTTGAGAACATTTGATGTAAGTACATTGTAATGAAATATTCACCAATTACAAATTAGGATGTTGCTCACGCAGCGTCTTCTTCAAATTTCTTTTTGACAATTTGCTCTGGTATAGTTTAGATTGAACGACATGTAGAAGGGGAGCACATATAACAAAACACAAGACAATATTATGGAATATAACACACTTCTTTTATACAGTTAGGCACGTAACGTTACATCTGATGACGACACGTGTATCTTGTGCTTAAACATTATGTGCCTAAAAGTATTAAAGAAGTGTGTTATATTCTATTAGTTTTATATTGTCTTGTGTTTTGTTATAGATAATTAGTTATAGTTTAAAATGTGATTTGATTCAGTTCAAGGTTGTTTTGTGCAGTTTTAGAAACTTGTTGGTATAAATGAAAGATAGTGACTTGTTATTTTTTAAAGGTAAACTCTTGTAAGTTAATCATAATGTCTGTAATTATTAGCCCAAACAGATGCACAAAAAAAAACATTTCTGATAAATATAAAATGGAATATTTAACGCGTGATGCTGACCATGCTTACTCTTTCAAAACACCTGATGGTACTTCTCTTTGGAGTAGTCCACTACCATACAACTAATATACTTGATTTTATCATGTTTTTGGATGCGATTTTGATTCACGGAATTGTTTTGCTTGTATTGATATTTTATTATTATCATATATATGCCAATTTGATTAAACCTGAAAAAAATTAGTTTAATTAACTATTTTACATCTGTAATAATAAATAATAATCTGCAGTAATCCATGTTAATTAAGATGATAATGTTAGACAAGGGCAGTAATCCATGATAATTAAGACGTTAATGTTAGACAAGGGCAGTAATCCATGTTAATTAAGATGTTAATCCTGTACGTCCAGCCACAACTAGGATCTAAGAGTATTTTATCCGAGGTATAAATTAACTAATGGTGGACTGTGACGGGTATTCTTGTCGAGATTTATACTGAGTGTATGTCAACAATACAATTCAATGCAGTACAATAAACTATAAACCCTCACAGTGGACATATTGAATACAGTCAACCCAACTGGACAGAGAGTGTTTGATATGCCCAACTTCTAAAAACCCTGACAGACCCTTAAAAAAAGGGAACAGAGGCTGCACTCAGTTTGTAGCACTGGAACCTTAATCTTGAAAGAAAACCATCAGATTTTATGAAAAAAAACCAGGACTGAAATTGGTGGTAGAGTTTTTATGAATAAGTTTTAGTTTGCCGTTGGCTGAGTATTTTTTAGAGCAGGTCTTCTGAAATGACCCCTTAAGAGTGACCCCTCAAGAGTGTAATCCCTTCCACTAAAACTCTCTCCTCTCTATGTTTGCTAAGCTCTATTTGGCCCTTATATTTCTTTCATAAAATGGATTTGTCTCTTTACAAAATTTAATTGAGAAGACATGATTTTGAGACTCTATATCGTCTTGGTGTGAAAAAAAAATGAATGTAATTTTATGTCCTACAATTGTTCAGGTATTATTTAGGGATATTATTTCTGGAATTTTATTATCCTACTTGTCTTCTGCTGATTAGGCTAATGACGACCAAATGCATTATTATTATTCAAGCAGATTACTTTAAAGAGATATGTTCACCAATAAAACTAATAAAATTTTAGTCTCAGTACCTATTTATGCTAATCTAATCCGTAATGATGGTCTTAACTCTCCTTCGAAATTTAAACCTTCATGTCTCTGCTCATCCATAATTATCAGCTTTTGAAAGCAATAAATACGACTTGTACTTTAGTAAGACCATGCATTATATAGAAATACATATACAGAAAATGGAGGATAAATGCTTAGGTAGGAATATAATTGAAGGGATTGTACGATTTTTGTGCAGTTCTAGTAATTCTGGAGGCTATTTACATGAGGCTATTTTCATTTTCGAAAATGATGAACATTCCCCTTTAAAAGGATCAGGGACACTGATAGCATCAATTTGCGCCAATCCAACTTTCTGGAGGCTATTTACATATATTCAAGTCTGAAATCGACCCTTGTAAATGATGAACATTCCCCTTTAAAGAGGTTAAATACACCAACCGTAAAGTGGACGTAGGAAGGTAACAAGGGCTGGTATTAGACTAATACCTTCGACGTGTGACATGAATAGGTTACTAATAATCCCCGACTATAAGTGGGTGTTATTTTACATTATTCTCTAACTGTTTGTTTTGGTCAATATTAGGTTTTATAACTCAAGGTGGCAAAATGACAATTAACACCGATATTAAACGAACGATGGCACGGACTTGAAAATTGTTATTTTTAATTGGAGTAAATGTTTTATTATTCAAAAAGGACATTCAACATTTTGGATAAGAACAACAGTTAAAAAGAAAAAATAAGAAGTTACCACTGACTTGAAATTTGTTTTGATTGGAGTAATTGGTTTATAACTTAAAAAAAAGGACAAGGAGCAATTTTATGCTGGATAAGAAAATGGATATGAATAAAAGTTAAAAAGAAAAAATAGCATGTTAGCTTGGACTTTAAAATTTTTAGTTTTAAATGGAGTAAATGTTTTATTAACTTGGAAAAAGGAGAGCAATTTTATAAACAACAGTTAAAAAGAAAAAATGGGAAGTTGGCACTGACTTGAAAATTGTTAGTTTTAATTGGAGCAATTGTTTTATAACTTAAAAAAAAAGAGAGCAATTTTATGTTGGATAAGAAAATGGATAAAAACAATAATTAAAAAGAAAAAATGGGAAGTTAGCATGGACTTGAAATTATTTTAGAAATTTTTTTATTGGAGTTACTGGTTATTTTGGATAGGAGAATGATAAAATTGGATATGATAAAAAGTTTACTAGTGAATTTTAAACACCATTGTTTCATGCTAGGAGTACATCAAAATCTCTCAAGGAAAACCACATAAATGAGATGTTGACTCTACTTTCATCAGTGGAATTTGTTAAGTGCCTATTGTTGATGATTGCATCCTACTTTCTCACTATCGAATAAACTGTAATGTTCTGTGAAAAGAAATGTTAATAGTGATTCTATTTTCTTAGATGAAAAAATGACAATGGATTACACAATGAATCCAGGTAAGATGCTGTTAGATTTTTGATTCAAGTTTCCCACTGTTAGTGATGCAAGTTAGAGGAGCTTACAGGGAGAATTAACCTAAATCTTTAGATGGCAACATATCCACTGACTAAATGATTGCCATTGTGGCGTTTCCAAGTTTAGATCAAGGGGCGGGGGACCTAAAGATTTTATCATTCAGTTCTGTCAACCAGAAGCTACTATTGATATCTATGTAGATCACTGTCAGTGACGTTGACAAACGCGTTAGTCTTAGTGGAATTGCAAGAACCACAGACGTCGGAATGGAAATTGGAATGGCACAAATTGATGCTATCAGTGTTCGTGATAAATATACACAGTTTAGAAAATTATTTACAATCCCTTTAATAACCTTTATTGATGTATCAATAACATAACCTTATTTACCCCAGATTGACCTTACTGACCCCAGTTGACCTCTAGTGACCCTAGGTGACCCTGACCTGTGCAAGATTTAGTCAATCATATCTAAATTAAAATCTGTGAAAATATTAAAGTTTAAATTGATAAAAGATACAATCTGTAAAATAAAGCCTCAAGTGAATTTTTTGATATTATTTGTCAAATTTGTTCTTTTGTTAGGAGAAACAATTTAAGATTTTATCAGCTGATAAACAGATTGGTGTTTAGTGTTCAAGATTATCTGGATTTATATTTTTGATTAGTGAGATTAAGGCTCTCCAAACTCCCTTTTTTTTGCTGGAAAGTTCAGTGGGATGTGAAATTATAAAATAGTTTTATAATATACTGAATTCCCCTGGTCTCAACTAAATGTGAATTTCATAAGTAAAATCTATAAATGAGTAAATGTGTCTGAAAAGTCAAAGCTGCTCACAGGAGCTAAAAAAATACAGAGGTCTGTCAATGTTGCCTTATAAACATAGCTGAAGTATATAACAGAAAATCTGTTGTCATCAAGGAATATTTTTCAAATTAATATTCTAAATTTTCTAAATTGATTGCGCTTGAAAGATGTTTTTAGTATCACTTCTGCAACATAAAAAGGTTAATTTATTTCAAAATCCCCTCGTTTAATCGTGTTTAATTAGATATATATTTATTATTATAAATGACCTTCAAAATTGACCAGTTATTCTTAATAAAAGTAAGATGTAGGATTTTTCCAAACTGATTAGAGTTATAAAGCTGCGTCAATTCATGGGACATTTTTAATTTCATTTACAAAAAAGTTTTGTAATTTTCTTGAGGTGGTCTATATATAATTTTATAAAGTATAAAATATATTTATTATAAAAATGACCTTCAAAATTGACTTATTTAAAAAATTAATAAGATATAGGCCTTTCTCAACTCTGATTTCTGCTCATTTTGTTGTCAAATCAAATTCTCCAATCTTTTTTTATAAAAATATAAAATCTCCTCAAGGTTGGCTATATATAATCTTGTTAAAGTATAAAAATATATTTATTATTAAAACGTACCCTGAAGGATGATTATTGTACGGGGTTAGTTCAGGTTATTTTAAGTTTAAACCGTGTATAAACCTTCCCGATATTAATCTTTCTGCTCCACTGATTGTCTTTATAATTCATTGTCAGATTAACTTTATTTAAAATTTCTACTCAGTTTCAATCTGTTAGTATTTTTATTTCTTATCTTAACAAACATTGGATTAGATACTGTATTGTAAAATCAAGGTATGCTTACTCTTCTAGACACCTGACACCACTTTTCATTTTGAAATTGTTCATATGGGGTTTTCCAATCTGTTATCATTTTTATTTTTCTTTTCTAAGCAAACATGTGACAACTATTGGATTAGATATTCTAAAATCAAGGTATGCTTACTCTTCTAGACACCTGACACCAATTTTCATTTTGAAATTGTTCATACGGGGTTTTCCAATCTGTTATCATTTTTATTTTTCTTGTCTAAGTAAACATGTGACAATTATTGGATGAGATATTCTAAAATCAAGGTATGCTTACTCTTCTAGACACCTGACATCACTTTTCATTTTGCAATATTTACTCATACTATATACTTCCTCATATAAAAAGTTCATTAGCTGTTACCAATATGTTGCCAATATGTTTACATGGAGTTCTAGATTTGTTTTACAGTTGGGATCGTTCGTACTTGGATTTTATTATTAAGTTTCTTGTCTTAGCAAACATGTTACAAAATTGTTCAGTACTGGCTTAATTTATTTCGACAGTGTTATCACCAGAGAGAGGGCTGCTAATCCATGACATTTTTTTTTTCTTTCGTAAATATATAGTAATTTATTGTTTGAGATTTAAGGCTTACACTTAACAGTTGTATATTAGAGTATAGTAAATACCGTTATTTTGTAATATATTATAATGTGTACAGGTACAGGTGTTGGTTTAATGCTTCCGACTTCTACCAATCACAAATTCCACTAAGTTTAATTAATTATAGGCTTTAATTTTTTGTGGTAAACAATCTTAGCAATCTGCCCTGTTTCTCAAAAAGTCTTACGATTAAAAATTGTCATATGTGTGGAATTATTCATTGCAAAATGTCAAACTTAAGACAAAATTTATCTTAAGATCTTTTGAGAAACATTATCCTGTATTAATAGACATTATTCACCATCCAGATCGAGGCTCATATGTAAACAAACAAAAGTAACGTCTGGTTACTACAGCAAAATCACCACCTTCAGGTCTTTAACGTCTCTCCAGCCCCGCTAGCTTTAAACTAACTTTGCTAACAGACTTTTATAGAAGAAGATCTCAAGAAGAGCCCTGACCCAAACCTTTTAGGGGTTCTGTATCAGAAATACTTATCTGGACTCATTCATTAGTTTGCGATATCAACATCCATTGCAAGTGAACCATAACTTGTCATGTACCAACCAGGGTTCATTCATTTTCTAACGGCTTGTACTTTAATTTCTGTGTCTTTAAAACTCAATTTTTCTCTTTTCAGAAAAAATATCAGCAGGAAGTACATCACTGCGTAGATCGTCAAGCTTAACGGCACCACGGAGAATTTCTGAAAGTTCTGTTGGTCGTAGTACATCAGTCAGACACCAATCAGCATCAATTCAAACATCTAGTGCTGGGGATAATAGTGCTGATAAGTTTAAATATAGTGCAGATTCTAATCCTTATAAGGAAAAGGAAAATTCCACAAGTGCTGTGGTGAGTGGTTCGGAACATCAAAAGCCATTTATCGAGGGATTTTCAAATCAGAATTCTAATATCTTGCTTAAAAGTGAAACTGTGTCACCAGAAGATAGCAAAAATAAGAATCCAAGTCAATTTTCTAGAAACACAGCAAGTTTAGTAAAGGAAAGAAAAGTTGGAAGAGTTCAGGCACCAAACTTTCTTTCTCAGGTGCCCGAATCTACGTCCTACATTGGACTAGATTCATCCAATCCAACACCAGCTACAGGTCATGTGAGTGGGCGTAAGTCTATCAACGAGGACATAGTTCGTCAGGTCAAAGGTGATTTAAATTCTTGGAATCAACGAGAAGCCAAATTTTCTAGTCTAAATAAAAATTCCGACACAAATTCAGGATCTGTGCAAGTGGCAGATGCTAAGAATCAAGATTCGGTTTTAAATCGTGCTACTCAACATAAAGAAAAGTTCAGTCTGTTGAAAGAACAAGTTCGTGAAAGTTTAACGCAAAGTTCTGAATCTTTAGATGGAAGTCATTCAAGGGACTTAATTGATAGAGCAAATTCAAGGGAAGTAACTGATAGAGCCAATTCAAGGGAAGTAACTGATAAAGCTAATTCAAGGGAAGTAACTGATAGAGCTAAATCAAGGGACATAACTTCAACCAATTTACATTCCAAGACTCTTGTATCTGAGGATGCTTTTAAAACTGATCTGTTGGAAAAATCGCGACGTGAGTCAGTAACATCCAGTCCTAATAAATCAACAGACGACAATAGTGTAGTTGCTGTCAGAAAAAGATCGCGAATTGAAATGGAGTCGAAATTCTCCGACATTTTGAATGACTTCGAAAGTCCAGTCTCTGTGAAGGAAGTTAACGAAAGTGATAAACCAATCAAAGACTTTGTAACAAATGAAAAAGTGAACCTAATGAACTCTACGAAATCGTTGAATTCTAACAATATGGATGAATTGAACGGAAATCGCGTCGTTTCTACGTTAAAACCTATCATCTTCAACGAACCAACAACTCCAATGAAATCTGTGGAATTTCAAAATGAAAATAATTCACCTTCAAATGGCAACAAGGTAAGAAAAAAATTAAATTGTCCACAAATTGATCACTATCAGTTGTGACAAACAGTCCTGTTCCTCACACTCCCACACTTAAATTTTTTGTATGAGCCCCTTCACACCCCCCTAACTATGGGTTTGATCTAAAGACATTTCCGTCCGAAAAAGTTTTGCAACTAAAAGAACTGCAGATGTCTGTTTGAAAAGATAAATGGTGCAAATTGATTCTAACAGTGTTCATGAAACAAATCAAAATTTATGAAACCTCTTTACAATCCTTTAAGATATTTCTGAGTTTTACAATGTTTAAAGTGCTATAAATTAATATTTTATGATATTTGGGGGGTTGTTATAATTTATTTTCACTTGACCTAATAAAATACTGTGTCAGTGAGCCAAGGGGGCGTGTCCTCGAGTGATAATAAACAATAACTCTCTAAGTTAAGGTAGGTAATTAATCGTTAAGGTCAACAGTAAAGTTTATATAGGTTAAACAATAACAATTACCTGTGAACATTTTTTATGACTAAATATATAAATCAGGTTTTCTCAATTAATTTTTGAAAAAGACCAAATGCATTTGAATATAATGAGGGCCTCCAGAAGGTTTTGGCACTAATTTTGCACCAAAAAAGCATTGAACTATATCTTTTTTTGATTATTATAAAATTTTATTTAGTGAGCTAAGCATAATGCTAGCGAAAATGGTACACTCAAGATAGAGTGCTCGACAAGGCATAAGCTAACTATTTTAGTATTCTAGGCCTCATCTGAGTGTTCAATATTTAATGAAAATATTTTGACATCATTGGTACATCCAAAAATAACATTCAACATTTAACATTTGACATTTGGCTTCTGATGTTATATAATGCCATAACTGGGAAAAAAAGAATATGGAATTATATATCAAAATGTAGGCCTATATCACCGAAATATATCAAATAATGCAATACACTCAAAACTTTAACACAAATTTGATAAATACTTCAATTTTTATGTGTGTTACCTTCGACGTAGAAAAACTCTTAAAACACTGAAACGTGAAGTTTATAGGAGTGACATTAATTCTACGAGGGCAGGTTACATAAACACATGTTTTATACCAATGATATCATCAGCGTGAGAAACACTATAACCTCTCTTGACCTTCGACCTTATCAACTTTAAATACAACACAATATTACACTCTTCTGTTTACAAATTAAACATTTACTTTTAAATTTCAAGTTGAATTGTCTTCAATAAAAATGAAGCTATCATGTATATTTGAGTTGGAAATAAAATAAATTGTGTTTTTTGTCTCCAATTTTGATCTGGCTAATAAAAACCAGCAATGCTAACAGTGTGCAATGAGAGAAATTCTACCAGGACATCGGCATTAGCCCACTTTTTCTTAATATTGATTTAATAGGCAGAGTATAAAAACTTTGGCCATGAATATTTTTCTACCAGCTTAACTCTTATTCAAATTTTGATTTAAATTGTTTTTAACAAGTTAAACGATCATATTTTACAAGGATAGTACCCCACAATTTCTGATTATGAAATTTCCACAAGAACAAAAGTTGAGACGTAGACTTGAAACATGTTTGTCTTTTGACCTTTTGTTTGTGAATTTATATTTTAAAATTACGAAGGTTATTTCTTATGAAGCACGAATTTGAACTTTGAGATCAAGAGAAATGTAAATTATTTAGGAAACAAAGAGACAAGAATTTGTTTGTGTTTTTGACTTCTGAACTTTAACCAAATTATTATCCCATCCCATCAGATTGTCCTTTGATATTTTCATTCCTTTCCCCTGACAGTTGGAAATTGAATTTTTTTTTAGGTTTGTGCCACTATTTTAACAAACTTTCCGTCATTGCACACTGTATGATGTTGCTTGTGATAGCTTTTCTTCGTTAATAAGCCCATCTAGGTGTAGAAAAGTAAAATGACAAACTGGATTTTTTCAAATTGCGATGTGGTTAGGAACTTATTGACAGACAAGCATTTTGAAAATTGACTGAGAGTAGCTGGTCCATCCACTCAACAAGAAAAGAGTTATTCAAAATATACAATTGCATACCTCTCATGGATCATAAAAATATGATTGAATAAGTGCGATGTGAAACAGTGATTTGACGTCAAATATGTCTGTTTGTTTTTTTGCAATTCACATTGAAATAGCTTTGGCCTATTGAACAAAAAATTGCATATTTCTCATTGATGGTTGGTTACATGGCCCACGGCCTACTTGCATCTACCAAATGTGGCCCACCGTTACTAAAAAGGTTGCACAGACTAGGCTAAAATCATCAGCTGGTTTAGATGACTATATACCTTTAAACATTGAAATAATCTCTATAATTTACAATATTTACTAATCTTAAAGGGATTGTAAAGAGTAGTTCTGAACTTCTGATGTGTGTGGTTTTTGCAACTCCACTAAAACTAATGTATTTCATGACGTTGCTGAAAGTGATCTGTATAGATATCATTAGTACTGGAAGATCACTGTCAGTGACGTCATAAAACATAGTTTTAATAGAAAATGGTGCAAATTGATGCTATCAGTGTCCCCGATACACATACAAAGTTTTAAAAACCACTTTACAATCCCTTTAATATCAACCCTAAATCTCTTATCTTTCATAGAAAAAATTGTAAATATTTTGGTTGTAAAAACAAGTCATGAGGACAAGCCTGCCTTATCTTCTTGTGTTAGGAGATTTTCTAAACTTTTTATATATATCAAGGACAATGATAACATCCATTTGTAACGTTTATAAACGGGAGGAATTGGCCTAACACATTATATTTGCAAATTGTGCGTGTGCTCAAATTTACAAAACAAAACTCTGAAAATGATTGTGAAGAAGATTTTTGATTAGCTACTTTGAAAATCATGTATATTTATAATCTTGATCCTTAAAGGGATTGTGAAGAGGATTTCTAGCCTTTTAATGTTGTGAGAGACACTTCAAACTAATATTTGGTACATTCAAAATTCCCGCTGGGTGCTTGTACTTCCTGTAGAAAGGGGAGAAACACTGTGTTATATTATATGTGGTCTGAAGTGCCAGCGGGGCGTGCGTCATATCTGGTGAAGTCTTTCTGGAATAACAGGAACCACTGAGTGAGAGATGGACACAACAATGTTCAAATCTTGCAATTTTCAATTGAAAACATCTTTGACTACCGATGGCATCTACAATATATCACTTTTTAAAAATTACTGTTTGTGTATTTGTAGGTAGAAGAAAATAACAACACTGAAATGATCTGTACCAGCTTCCAGTCTCCAGTTTTACAACCCATACAGGAAGATAAAGGTAGGACCCTTGAGGTTTTAATGTAATAGATATAATAATAAAATCAAGCACGAACAATCCTAATGCAATCCCAATAATGTAAGTTATTGATGGAGGGGTGGGAGGAGATTGTTCAGCTCCCATTTCTGAGTTTATTAAACCCAGAACATATAACTGCTGGGGCGCCACTGTGTAACTGTCAGTATTTGTCAAGTTTGATCAATATCAATATTGACGTTTCTTTTGTTTTAAAATATATGACTACCATTCTTCTGACCCTTTTCAGATATGATAGTTAACAAGGAACCAAGAAATTTAAAACTGGACACAGATCAAGTTGACAGTGTAGATGATGTATCGGAAGAAACAGGGCAGATCTCTCCTCTAGTTTCCGACCTACAACCACGAACATTCGTCAACAAACGTACACTTATCAGAAGCAAAAGTTTAAATCTGCGACCGACGTCACCGACAAATTGTGCAATAAACGTAGAACGGGATGACGATGGAACCATTAAAGTTCAGCAGACGTCTGAAAGTAACAACAGAAACAGAATTGTTACCATAACAACCAGAAAATATAAAACACCCAGTGAAGCAGACGCAGAGGAAAGAGACACTGTCGTGGAAACAAAATTCTCATCACCAGGTGGATCCATAGTTACCGAACGTGATGAAATTCATACGAAGAAACGCATCACTTCTCGAGGTTCAAATTATTATGAACGTAGTGCTATGGTTACTAAGAGGGTCAAGGACAATGAAGGAAGGGAGATAATTCAACAAGATGCAACAGACGAGAAATCCAACATGTCTGTTACAAGTGGATTGACTTGGGGTGATCGTTCGACGTCTAGAAAGTTTGTGAGCAAAGCCGAACCTGTACCGATGCTCGAAGATGATACTACACCAAAGAAATCCCATGCTTCCCTGGTACTTAATAAATTAAACGTATCGAAAGCCAGTAGTGGGTATGGAAGTGTTTCTGGGTCAGAGGAAGATGAATTTAGAGAAGAAATCACAGAAAAACCTTCTGGTAAGTTACTTCTGCTCAGTGTTCTTATTGTTGTTGATATTCTGATAGTTGCTTAAAATCATTTGCTTAGAATTTGCTTTTTAAAAATGGCTACTTATTCTTGAAAACTTAACTTAAGATGATTTTCGTATTCTAGTTATCTGATAAGTCAATCACTTAAATCGATTTTAAATTTAAATTATCCAATCAGATTGATGTATTTCTAAAAATCTGGATTTTATCTAAATTAAATTTTTGAGAATGCGTCCCCTGGTTAGAAACTTGAAGCGATATTGGTTGAATGTATTAAATATGTTATTTTAGGCAAGAACCACAATCTTCATCCAATCTGGTGTAGATGTTTTATCTGTTCATATATCATCTCTACTCCTCCTCAAATAGTTATCAAAACTAGTAGGACTTTACTGACTTTAGATGTAATGTTGTTTGGTAACAAACTAATAACTGTTTTAACTTGACACTTTGTTTGCAATGCAACATCTCTTTCAGAGATTACACATACTAATACATGTTAGAATATTTCAGTGTTTGTTGATTTTATGTTGTAACTCAAATTTGAATTCAAATTGTTTTTTTAAAATGAATAAAGGATTTGACTAATTTTTTGCACGGGTGATCCCTCATAAAGTAGGCATACTTATTGTTTTATATGCACTGTTTTTTATTGTGTAATGAAATGATGGAAACATTTCTTGGTCTTTTTCTTGATAAGTAATCTGACTTGAGGAGTTGAAAACAGAATGTCACCTTTTGATTTCAACAATCATCATTTGTTTGACTGAATTTTCCTTAAGGAGTAGAAGAGGTCCCTTTCAATTATAAAAATCCAGATGAAAAAGTCTTTGTTTTTTTCCTAATCCTTAGATAAGCAGTTTAAAAGATTAACATTCTTAAAGGAACATCCTTCAGTAAAGCACATTGCTAGGGAACATTTTTTGCACTAACAACACATTGTTATAAATTTTTTGTGTAATTTTTTCAGGTTGTCCGTCAATCATCACTCCATTAAAAGACATCACCACATCAGATGGGACTAGAGTGACGCTAGAATGTTACGTCAATGGTATTCCTACACCAGAAATAGTCTGGTATCATAACAGCGACCCTATCACTGACTTGTCTACCTACGCTGTAACCTATGACAGTGATACTGGGCATGCCACGTTAGTGAGTGAAGACGTTACTAAAAGTTCGGAAGGTGTTTTTCGATGTTGTTTAAAGAACGAAGTTGGTGAGGCAGAAACTAGATGCACGCTTTCGGTTAAAAGTGAGTAAAAACATTTTTTTTTTTTGCACCCTTTAAAATATCCTGCTTTATAAAACTTTACTTGAAAATAATAATGTCCATTTAATACACATGTACTTGTGTATATTGCTATATTGTATATCTTAAAAAAATATCCAGTAGCCTGTGGTCATGTACTTGATCTCTAAATCATCAAACTCTGTACATTAATTTTTTTTTTTTTTTTGTCTATATGTTGTATATATTGTATCTATGTTTGTCCCCATGGGCTGAGTGTGAGACCGTATCACTCGTGGTATTGAGCCTAATTCTGACCCATGTAAAATAAAGAGTTTATTATTATTATTATTACCTTTCAAAAGGAATGATTTTTCTTCACATATCAATTTGCTTATATTATCCAATCAGATTGCTGTATTTCTTAAAAATTTTCTGTGTTAAATTATCAAGTAAACTACTGAATGCATTCAAACCCATCTTATTTATGATTCTGATTGACTCTGCTTACTCTTTTCGAAACACCTGATCATACTTCTATTATGAGAAGTCCACTAGCCTACTATATAATCATTGCTCCTGATTTTGTTATGCTCTGGAAGATATTTCTGCTTGTAGGGATTTTTATTTTCGTGCAATTCAAAGCAAATACATTCGAATTCATGTTCTTGTTTTCCCTACAAAACCTTGAATTAACCATTAAAGGGATTGCAAAGTGGTTTTCTAAACTTTGTATTTGTATCAGGGACACTGATAGCATCAATTTGCGCCATTCCAATTTTCATTCCGCCGTCTGTGGTTCTTACAAATCCACTAAAACTAACATAAAACACTTTCCATCCCTTTAGTGTCTTTTCACTTTAAAAAAACCCCAGTAAAATCAGAGATAACTGGCAAATATCACAAATATCCTGTTGGAAGAACTTTCTTTAATAATGAGATTTCTAGCAAATTTTGCCCATGTTCTTGTTCTAAATGCATTGACTCCTTACAAATCCTCAAATAAAACTCTCCACCTCTGCATGATGCTTAACGTGCTTTGTTTCAGAAACCCCCAAGCATGTTCCTTCCTTCACTGAACCTTTGCATGACGTCAAGGTTTCTGAAGGTCATTCTGTGACCTTGACCTGTCGTGTTGCAGACGCTGATTCTGTTGTCTGGCAGAAAGATGGCGTCGTTCAGAAAAGCACGGAAGATTTTAAACAGAGTTTTGATGGTGATGAAGTGAAGATGGAACTGGATGAAGTGTTTCTGGATGATATTGGAATATATTCCTGCGTTGCTAGGAACGATCTTGGAGAAGAAAGTAGTTCCTGTAAACTTAAAGTAACAGGTAAGTCTGAGAATTCAATTTTAGTTGTAGGTTAAAACAGAGCATGGCTGTTTATTTCAATTTTTGAACATTTCTGACTGAGTTAACATCAAAAGTTAAGTTGAGAAGACAAATTACTTCATCTATTAAAAAGATGACAACATCAAATGAAGGAACAGAACAGGGAGAAAATAAACTTTAAGGGCCATTTTGCTTTTTTGAAAAAAGTTTTCATTTTCAAAAAAATCGCTAATGTTACCTGAGAGTATTTTTTATCTTCTTGATCAAACTGAATTTGCTTTTATAGGGTTGATTACAAACAGGGAGTACTTATTGTTAATTAAGCAATTTGACCTAGTTTTGGTGTTTGCCCTTTAAATGGCTCAATATTTCTGGCTGAAACCTTTTAAATACACAAGAGGGACATTTCTCTACAACTAGGCATTTATTTTACTCAAATCCGTTCAGTAGTTTCCTATCAGCGTCCAAAAAACATAACGCACTTAAAAACCTTACGTAAGGTTTTTAAAAATTTCTGCATGTTTTTAGCGTTTAAAAATAAACGGCTGGATTTTTTTTAGTTAAAACTTTCAGATAGATTAAAGGGCACATAGTTACAGATTGTCCCTTTAAAACTACCCTTTCTAAAAAATGTGTGAGGGTAAATTTCATCTGAAAGCATTAATAAATAGATTCATCAATTCCGATTTTAATAATTATTTCTGAGTTATTTTATCCTTGTAAAAAATGGATATTTGCTTTTTAATTAAAAATGCTACGTTATTCTGTTGTGTACGGGTCGACACTCTGATCGGGAAACTTGTGTCTGGTGTGTTTGGACTACTAAAGTAGATCACATGGTACACCAGTCCGTGTATTTTATGATTTGTTAGACTGTAATAGATAGTTGATGAGAATGGCTGGTTTGGAAAGGTTCGGTTCTTGTTTGTGATTACCAAGAGCATGTCTCCTCCTCGTTATTGAAGGTTTGTTGTATGATATGTTTATCTTTGTAATAAATGATAATTAACGGCATTGTTGTTATCTTACAATTCCATGCTTATTGAGTCTATTTCTGTCTGTTAGCGGTGGTGTATTTTATTTTCAAGAAAGAAAGAGTTGTGTCCCATTAGTTTCTAAATTTTCAAACTTGGTGAATATGATTATTTATTGACCAAGTTTGAGAACTGAATTCTAAGAGGTAGTATTGCTTTAAGAGGTTGAAAACATGCTAGGCTAGAAGAGAAGGGTTGAAAAGCCAACATTAAGTCAACTTTTTGATTTGGCATCGGAATTTGTAATATCTTGAAGAAGTTTTTACAAGACTTGTTGAAATTGAGGACTGAAGTTTAAAAACATGTTAAAATATCTGAATGTAAAAACTATAGGCCTACAGTAAAATTCCTCACAGATTTTGAAGATTATTGTCCCTTGGCCTATTTTTTATTTAATATTTAGCTCTATTAACATTCTAGAAGCCACTTTTCTCATCTTTCAATGATTACCTTCTGGATAACTGGTGAAAGTGTAGAAAATATAAGGGGGGAAACTCTCACAAGCCTGATGATAAATTATCTAGAAGTCTGAAAAATTGAAATAAAAGGAATGTTGGCCTAAAATAATAGATAAAAAAAGAGAAGAATATTAGATACTAGAATGGTAAATAATGTAGGAAACATATCTCTTAATTAGTTTCAAGATGAACATTGCTATATATAAGTTTCTAACAAAATATTGACTAACATACTAATGGATGGAATAGAAACGGGATGGTGGAGGGTAATTCTCAAGCAAAGCGATATCTTCTCGCTCGAATTCTAAACTGAAATAAGAAATCATACGAGAACGAAATCTCTCAATAACGTTCACGCAAAACCCATTGTCACAACAATGTTTATTTGAATTCACCCCTCTCCCCCCTATGGACGAAACAAGTTGTGTGGATGAAAATATCATTTATTATTGATAACAATAAATGACAACATATCGCACCTTTCTAGTGGAAGATTATATTTATTCTAGAATAGTAAAATAATATATAAAACAGATGTTATACAACTTGACTCCAGTTATCAAATGATTGACAGTTTCAATGTGTTTCAATTGGCCTGATACCATTTCTTAGAAGTTTCTTACAACTTCAATATTAGCCCACCTAAATTTCATATAACACTTTCTCTGATAAGAACTTAGAATTACAATAAGGCAATATTTTCATGGTTAAAATAGTGCTCAATATATAGATAGGCACTCAATATGTAGCCAACCAAAACTCTAGATTTTAACAAGTTATTATCTTGCTCTGTTTATCATATTATGTAAAGTTAATTTCAACTAGCCCCTGGGTTTTCAACTTGGGGGACATGTCCCAGACTGGGGACATTTGGACATTCTCCAGGGGACACAAACTGATCTAGAGGTCTGAAAAAAATATGTTATATCTTGTATTATCTTGCAACACCAGTGTCAACTGCGTGCAATGACCACAATTTCAGTTTGTATTGAAACGAAAAATGCTCTGACTATATCATGCTTCGAAATTGCATGTTTTCTATGACTTCTGCGGACAATTCAGGGGACACGATCATTTTCATACGCATTTTTGGGGACATTTGAGAAAACCAGTTGAAAACCCAGGAACTAGCCTAATATCATTGATTCACAACTTCAATATCAGCCTTCCTAGATTTCGCTTAGAAATTTCCTTGTAGCTATTATCTTGCTGTGTTTATCAGTAACTTTAATGTATTTATAAAATTTTGATATCAATATAACACAACTTCAATATTAGCCCACCTAGCTATCATTTTGCTCTGTTTATTATATTATGTAAAGTTAATTTCAAATGATGTGATATTTTTATTACAACTTCAATGTTAGCTAATCTATAGCCTTTTTTTATAACTTCTAAATAAGATTTCTTTCTTCTCCAAGATTCTTATGTAACCGTACCATAATGCAAAGTAAATTGAAACCAAACTTTCCATAAAATTGAATATGTCCTAAATGAGCCACCATAAATTCTAACAGTAATAAACAGAATTTATTTTGATATTTTACTGATTTGAAGTAAAGATGTTTTTAATTACACTAGATAGGAATGTAAACATTGAGATATCTGTAGACTTATTTTATCAGAATACAAACTGGATACAATCTGGAGAAACATTGTATCACTTTATATCCCATACATGTGGCAGTGGAATAGTTCAGTCTGTAATGAGTTAGATTGTCATCAGTTGGGTAATTAGGTGCGGTGAGTTCGAATCCCCCTCAAGGTAAGAAAAATGCTTATGTCACAGCCAGTGCTTTTAAGACTTTTTACCTCCTATCAACTAATACCTCCATACCTAATCTACATTGTGCCACAAAAATTTAGAAACAGTTAAATGGAACTTGAAACATAGTATGCTTACTCTTCTAGACACCTGATACCACTTTTCATTATGAAATACTTACTCATGTATGATTGATATAATTCCTCATGTAAAAAAGTTCATTAGCTGTTACCTATGTCTCATCAAAATGTCTTTGGGTTTCGTTTTGCGGTTTGTATCGTTGTATCGTTGGAGCTTGAAACATAGATTTGAAATATTATTGGTTCAGATGTAACAAGTTTTGAAATTTGTGTGATTTTTTCTGCTAATGGACTAAGCGTAAAGGCATGGAATATATTGCTGTTATATATAGCCTAACAAGAGTTATACATACAGGGTGTGTTATTATTATTAACCAAAATAAGTTATAATTGAATTAGTAGGCTCTATATTGTAGAGGTAAGATAACCTAGTGTAGAATTTTGTTTTGACTATAAAATATGGTGTTGATTATCAAACATGTTCAATGATTATTAGTTATCACTCCAGCACTACAGTTAGCCAACCTAGAGGGTGTCATTTGTGTAGAATTGTGGTCAGGGGTGCCAGTGGAAAATGTGAGGGGCGGGGGAGAAGCTGAGTTATAAAGGGCACTATTTGATCAAGCGAAACGAAGGAGGTCTAGGGGTTTGGGACCACTGTGAGGCCTCTTAGAAAATTTTGTATTTAAGAGCCTCTTAGATCACTTCTGAGGTGTACCAGAACTTAAAGGTATATGTGAAGGTATATAAAAGGAAAAAGTAAAAGTGAGGGTATATAAATGAAGGTGGACTAAATACCCCACCCCAGGGACGGTCTGACATCTGATACTAATTTTACCTTCTTTCTCTTCTTCTTCTTTCATCTTGTAGTAAACTTATAGTAGTGAAGGTTTAAAGATAGGGGAGGATCGGCTCTAAGACTAAGAAGGCAAGTACCCTTCATACACCCAAATTCACTAATTCACAATGACAGTTATCATTAGCATGCCCAAGTGCAAATGAAAGGGTTAAGAGCAGGCCTGTAACCTACCAAGTGCTTCTAGGGGGGGCAAACGTCCAAACAAGGGGGCGGTTATGGAGAATTTTAGCTGTATTTTTGAATTTTTTGAATTTTGCAAGGGGGGCAAAAGTAATTTCGAGATGGGCACCAACCCCCCCCCCCCCCTCTCCTGCACCTCCCCTTAGTTACAGGCCTGGTTAAGAGTGTGAAAGCAACTGAGGTGGTTTAGTGACCTAGGGGCTAATTTACTACACATCAATTCAAGTCCACCTTTGGTTGTGAATTTTTCAACCAGGCCCCCTATTCTCAAAACAGTCCTAGCTAAGATTCATCCTAGGGACTTAGGACAGGTTTTAGGACATCCTTGCGTTAGGATCATTTTGAGAATAGGTCTTCAGAGTTTTATTTATGATAAGCTCATTCAGATGCAAAAAATTAGGGTGTAACATTCCATTTCATTACATTTTGACCCTTCAGCTGAAACTCCCTTTTGCTACAGACTACTTATATTGAAAACCTTTTTGACAGTTGAATATTGTAAATTGAAAAACGAGCATGCTTATGCCAATATATTACTGAAATTTCCCTCATTGCACACCTGATAATACAAGATACTGACTGAGTCTGAACACTCCCACAGAAATAACATTAACTGCTTTATCTGCATATATTTCTGACATTTTCCTCATTGCACACCCTGCAGACAAGATACTGACTGAGGCTGGACACTCCCATTACATTAACTGTATCTTTAAGCTAATAAATATTAACTACTGATAATGATAATTTAGCAGATGGGTTGAGTTTCATACAACTCTATGGTGCCTCTTTAACTACACAAACTTGATTCTATAGTACTGCTAGTGTTTTGTATAGTTTAGTTTTATTGTGAGGTAGGATGAGTGGAAATGGATTTTAATATGTGAGTACTGTTCTACTTTCCAAATCCTTAAGGGACAAAGATAGAACTCAACTTGTGAAGTTCTATAGCATAGTGGTTAGCGAACATTCTTACAAACATGACGTCATTTGCTTAGATATGAGGAAATGGTGGTCTTTACGTTCGAGAGTTCGGTTCTCGATCAGGGTGTGAAAGTCTGATGGCCTTGAATAATACGAGGAAATGGTGGTCGTTACGTTTGAGAGTTCGGTTCTCGATAGAGGTGTGAATGTCCGATGGCCTTGAATAAGTCATCTTCACTCATAATTCCAGTCCACCCAGCTGTAACTGGGTATGGATAATCCAGGAAAGATCAATGCCAAGAGGTTTGGCCAAGGACCAGCTGGGAGAAAGGATCCTCACGGAACCTAAGTTGATATCCTTGTAAAATTTAGATTTTTCTTTAAATTCAGTAGAGACACAGACTGAAATAGATCAGTTTTCTGAAGATCTCTACTTGTCAAACTTCAGTAGGGACACAGGCTGAAATAGATCAGTTGTCTGAAGATCTCTACTTGTCAAACTTCAGTAGAGACACAGGCTGAAATAGATCAGTTGTCTGAAGATCTCTATTTGTCAAACTTCAGTAGAGACACAGACTGAAATAGATCAGTTGACTGAAGATCTCTACTTGTCAAACTTCAGTAGAGACACAGACTGAAATAGATCAGTTGTCTGAAGATCTCTACTTGTGGCTGAAATAGATCAGTTGACTGAAGATCTCTATTTGTCAAACTTCAGTAGAGACACAGGCTGAAATAGATCAGTTGTCTGAAGATCTCTACTTGTGGCTGAAATAGATCAGTTGTCTGAAGATCTCTACTTGTCAAACTTCAGTAGAGACACAGACTGAAATAGATCAGTTGTCTGAAGATCTCTACTTGTCAAACTTCAGTAGAGACACAGGCTGAAATAGATCAGTTGTCTGAAGATCTCTACTTGTGGCTGAAATAGATCAGTTGTCTGAAGATCTCTACTTGTCAAACTTCAGTAGAGACACAGACTGAAATAGATCAGTTGTCTGAAGATCTCTACTCGTCAAACTTCAGTAGAGACACAGACTGAAATAAATCAGTTGTCTGAAGATCTCTACTCGTCAAACTTCAGTAGAGACACAGACTAAAATAGATCAGTTGACTGAAGATCTCTACTAGTCTAAATTCAGCATTTAGTTTGTTCTATTTTGACCATTCCATTTTCCATGTAAATGTCTTTGGTTCAAAATTGAAAAAGAAGCTAATAATTTATTAGCAGCTTTGCAATCGTAATATTTTATATATCTGATTGAAAATTATAAAGGTTTAAATGAATTCTCTTATTGATAAACAGTTTAGAAATTCTCTTTACAATCCCTTTCATTTTGCTTCTGTTGTCTGGCCTTGAAAACTGTAGTTTTAAGTTTTGTTGTGTTTTGACTGAACCCAGATGTTATTTGTGTGTCTGTGGTCAAGTCAGTGTTTAGAATTAGAGTGAGAAGAATTTATCTGAACCTGGATCTAACACCAATAAACATTGACCAGTGTTTGTCTGCCATGTTTTTAGTTTACAATAGAAATAGCCATCTTGGTTGTCTGGTCTGGTTGGTTGGGTTTAAACCAGGTTCAAGTTAGAAGGTTTGTATTGAAGGAATCTGGAAAAGGGTTTTTAGTTTACTATAGAAATAGCCATGTTGATTTCTCAGTTGGGTTAAAAGTCAAGTTAGAAGGTTTGTATTGAAGGGATCTGTTAAAGAGTTTTTAGTTTACAATAGAAATAGCCATATGAAGGTCTGGTGGGTTTAAACCAGGTTCAAAATTGTATGTTTGTATTGAAGGAATCTGATAAAAAGAGCTCCCCGGACAATTATTTGGCCCTAATTCAGCCACCCCACCCCCACCTAAAGATTCCTGTAAAAGAGTGTTTCTTGTCTGATTTCTATGAACATTCATTTTTATACGCCCACATGAAAATGTGGACGTATATTGCCATCACCCCTGTCCGTCCGTCCGTCCGTCGGTCCGTCAACAATTTCTTGTGTACGCGATAGAGACCAGAGTTTTTATCCAATTGGAATGAAACTTGGTATGTGTATTCATCTTGATAATATCTCGGATGAGTTTGAAAATGGCGCAATTCCAGTCGTCGGTTTTTGAGTTATTGCCCTTGACTTAGTGAAAAAACGTTAAAATTAACTTGTGTACTGTTGCGAACCGCTGCAGTCAGGGGAACAGCGTGCACAAATAGGGGCTCGTCTACTGACTAGTGCTTTGACCGGTGGAGAAATAAGAACAAATACTTTATAACAATAACAATTTTATATATTCAATAATATTAGAAATTTACAATAATGAAATAATGATATACTTTAAGGAAACATATATTGAAACATACAGCCAATAGCATTCATAACTAGAACTTACACTTAGTTAATAAGTTGACTACCGGTCTGACTGGTCTATGCAGTGGGGCAACCGTTTTTATAGATCAAGAATAATTGTTATCCTCCGGTTTTGTAACTAACGGTTATACAACCGTTCGAAGCTACTATATCCACCGGTTCCTTAACCAACGCTTATACAACCGTTCATGGTTAAGCTTATTTAATTATTCTCTCTACCGGTTCGACTGCAACCGGTCAGTTAACCGTTTCAATAGTGTTTTTAATATAACTAAAGTGGAGCCAAAGCCTATATATCCAATGCTAGTACGGTTATTTGGAACTTCCAGACACACCGGTTACAAGACGGCATCCGTGTAATGTATTAGAATTTGGGAACATGAATCGGTTTGTGCCAGAACAACCGTTTGAGGGTATTACGTTACTGGTTACCGGTTTACCTATAATTCACATTACATCCTGTACTTTTTGCACCGGTTCCTTATTTCCTTATCCATTCCTTATCCATTGCTTAAGCCAAGCTTAAGAGATCCGAAGTGCTCAATGTCTTAATGGCAAATGAGCCCAGATTGATTTGCTCTCGGCTCTTATATAGGCTCTAGTTAGACTAGGACATCCAGCTCCCGGAAAAAAGGGACGTAATCCAGTTTAACGACTGTGGTGGCGCTGAATGCAAAATGGCTGATTTTTCTACTTTGAAGAAGAAAATAAATGAATTTTAAGTTAATACGGCTACATTAACAATAATTATGATAAATAAATACGATGAATAGGTGATCTATGTCATTTTCTTGGAAAATACTATGTACAAGGTAAGTGACAGAGGCGTGACTTGCTATTTCACGCATTTATCGATGAACGAGATTTGTTACTATTTTTAGATCACGACCGCGATCTTTTCAATGTTTATTTTACATTCTAATTTAGTGAAGGCCTCATTCTGCAGATGAGGAACCGTAACACTACACCCTCCCTTGAAAAATATTCGTCCCGAATATAACTAGATACTTTACCTTAAAACATACATAACATTATTAACAATCCTAACTATAATTATGATGTAATGTAATAACATACAAATTCTTCTTTTATCTAGGTGAGACCCAGGGTTGATAACAAATGAATCCCAGCTAACTCTACCATCCTCTTCAATTCATTCATCTTATAATATTCTTCTTCCTGAACAACTTCTAACAGAACTATCTATATACAGTCTTCTTAGTCTCCAAAGTTCATCAATCGTAAAGGTAATATGCCTCCATGTCTTCTATCTATTTTCCAGTCGGTTTAACAAGAGAACATTGTGTTCTCGATATCGAGTTTATAAGTCTTCCACGAAATATAATTTCACTCATGGGTGGAATTATTATTTCTTCAGAACAGAAATCCTACTACATTCAAAGTCAGGTCCATCCTCGTATCCATTGCACAGTACGTGCAGATTTCCATAACTGTTACAGTTTCTATCCAACAATAAGTTATTTTTATATTTAATCATATAACATT
Organism: Lottia scabra; assembly: GCA_029955415.1. Taxonomy (NCBI): domain Eukaryota; kingdom Metazoa; phylum Mollusca; class Gastropoda; family Lottiidae; genus Lottia; species Lottia scabra. The sequence goes on along the minus strand of JARJEI010000003.1, from coordinate 6,396,411 downwards.
TGGTGTTTTTCAGCAACAAGAGACTCGTATCATAAATTACATTTTCCAAATCCAATATCAATCTCTAATTGAAATTTTCCAGAGAAAGAAACCTTTTTCCTGTAGTTGATACCAAAGTACGATTAACAGGTATTATTTTTAATTCCTTTATTTTATCTAAATATTTTATTTGTTAAGAACACTTTCATTGGCACCTGAGTGTGGTAAAATGAAATTTGTGAATTAAAATTTATTCCGATAACAAATGATCCTTTATTTGCATCCCAAATACTATTAATAGTTATTTCCTTGGGTCTGTTTATTATAGGCGCTGACATCTGACCCTAAACATCAGCTTTATTTAGTTTTCCTGCCTTGGATGGCTAGGTTCAAACTGAAATCCATTATTATTCCTACCATTTAGATTCCAACCAGGGGAGATAATTTGTGGCCCCCCATCCCTGGTTTCTCTTCTATCTTTATTTTTATAATTACTCCTTTGATATACATTTTTGAACGGTTTCCCGATCAAGAGATCTTAGAGAGTGGCCTCTCTGCTTGTCTGCTATTTGGTAGGCTTCAAGACGAATGGCATTAGTCTCTGCTTCATCAATATTTTTGGGCCTTAATTCTCTTATGCGTAACCTAATATCAGAGTCAGGAATACAATCTATAAAATATTCTGTTGCCAAGATGTCATTTAAGGAGGAATTAGCATTTGGATAAGCTTGTTTTGCTAATTTCTTTATAGATTGAGCCAATTCCGTTAAACTCTCATCTTTGCCTTTAATCCTAGTTTGTAATCTTGCTCTATACATTTCAGATTTTTCTACTGACCCAAATCGTACATTCAGCATGTCTACTAAGAACTCATAGTTATCCATTTGAGAAGGGGTTAATTCAGTCAGAATAGTCCTGGCATTCCCTGTCAAACTACTGGCCAGGTAAAGTGCTTTATCTAAATGACTCCATTTATTAACCCTAGCTATTACTTCAAATTGAGTAAGATACTCATCAATATCCTCTCCACCATCATAATGATGTGGCTTAAGTTTTAAATAATGGCCTACAGGCCTTGATCCTCCCTCTATTGGGGTATTATGATTATCATTTTGATCCGTCACTGGGGAATTACCAGTGCTCTCATCCACAACCGAGTTGTCGGTTGTTAGTTCCAGCATGTTCATATGATGTTTCATTGCATCCATATCATGTTTTAAAACTTCAAAATTTTCATTTATTTCTTGTCTCATAGATCTATGAAATACTTGAAATTGTTCTGAAATTTTGTCTAGTATTATTTCCATATTTAATTTTTCAGGATTATCCGAGGGATTGATGGTCCCTAATGCGGAAGAAGTTCTTTTTGCCGAATCCATGTTAAATGAAATTTCTGAATCTTCCAAATTACTATCCATTTGTAGTTAGGTAGTATACTTTTGTAATAAATAATTTTAATGGAAGATATTTGTTTTTATATTATATAGTCTTTCTTTTATTTCTCTAGTCAACTAGTTCAGTAGAATACGTTCCGGTTATCCTTTCCTGACTTTAGTAAAATCCCACTTCTGACACCAATGTTGCGAACCGCTGCAGTCAGGGGAACAGCGTGCACAAATAGGGGCTCGTCTACTGACTAGTGCTTTGACCGGTGGAGAAATAAGAACAAATACTTTATAACAATAACAATTTTATATATTCAATAATATTAGAAATTTACAATAATGAAATAATGATATACTTTAAGGAAACATATATTGAAACATACAGCCAATAGCATTCATAACTAGAACTTACACTTAGTTAATAAGTTGACTACCGGTCTGACTGGTCTATGCAGTGGGGCAACCGTTTTTATAGATCAAGAATAATTGTTATCCTCCGGTTTTGTAACTAACGGTTATACAACCGTTCGAAGCTACTATATCCACCGGTTCCTTAACCAACGCTTATACAACCGTTCATGGTTAAGCTTATTTAATTATTCTCTCTACCGGTTCGACTGCAACCGGTCAGTTAACCGTTTCAATAGTGTTTTTAATATAACTAAAGTGGAGCCAAAGCCTATATATCCAATGCTAGTACGGTTATTTGGAACTTCCAGACACACCGGTTACAAGACGGCATCCGTGTAATGTATTAGAATTTGGGAACATGAATCGGTTTGTGCCAGAACAACCGTTTGAGGGTATTACGTTACTGGTTACCGGTTTACCTATAATTCACATTACATCCTGTACTTTTTGCACCGGTTCCTTATTTCCTTATCCATTCCTTATCCATTGCTTAAGCCAAGCTTAAGAGATCCGAAGTGCTCAATGTCTTAATGGCAAATGAGCCCAGATTGATTTGCTCTCGGCTCTTATATAGGCTCTAGTTAGACTAGGACATCCAGCTCCCGGAAAAAAGGGACGTAATCCAGTTTAACGACTGTGGTGGCGCTGAATGCAAAATGGCTGATTTTTCTACTTTGAAGAAGAAAATAAATGAATTTTAAGTTAATACGGCTACATTAACAATAATTATGATAAATAAATACGATGAATAGGTGATCTATGTCATTTTCTTGGAAAATACTATGTACAAGGTAAGTGACAGAGGCGTGACTTGCTATTTCACGCATTTATCGATGAACGAGATTTGTTACTATTTTTAGATCACGACCGCGATCTTTTCAATGTTTATTTTACATTCTAATTTAGTGAAGGCCTCATTCTGCAGATGAGGAACCGTAACAGTACGCGATAGAAGCTAGAGTTTTTATCCGATTTGAATGAAACTTGGTATGTGTATTCATCTTGATAATATCTCGGATAAGTTCGAAAATGGCGCAATTCCAGTCGCTGGTTTCTGAGTTATTGCCCTTGACTTAGTGAAAAAACGTTAAAATTAACTTGTGTACGCGATAGAAGCCTGAGTTTTTATCCGATTTGAATGAAACTTGGTATGTGTATTCATCTTGATAATATCTCGAATGAGTTAAAAAATGGCGCCATTCCAGTTGTAGGTTTATGAGTTATTGCCCTTGACTTAGTGAAAAAACGTTAAAATTAACTTGTGTACGCGATAGAAGCTAGAATTTTTATCCGATTTGAATGAAACTTGGTATGTGTATTCATCCTGATAATATCTCGGATGAGTTCGAAAATGGCGCAATTCCAGTCGTCGGTTTATGAGTTATTGCCCTCAATAAAGGCTAGAGTTTTCATTCGAATTGATTCATCTAAATATAAGCTCAAATAAGTGCGATGGTGCAATCAACTTTTTCAAATATTCAAATTTGCTGAAGTGGGCGTATGTTACCTTGCCTGGCAAGCTATCTTTAATCATAGACCTACACTTAATTTTTTGGGTCTGATTTCCCTACAATTTTTCGCTTTCAACAAGATCATCAGGTGATACCAATGTGAAAGTGATCTGAAAGTGTGTTCTTGGCTGATTTTATAAAAAAAAGAAATATTTAATCGGACACAAATTTTATTTTCCAATTTCTACTTTCAGCAAGTTCATCTACAGATACCAATGTTGTTCCGATGTTCTTGACGAAACTAACCAATCAGACTTTGAACGAAGGTAGCTCATTAATATACGAATGTGACGTCATCGGAACACCAGAACCTAAAATCATGTGGACGCGAAACGGATCTTCGATTCCAGATTATATGAACTATTCTTCGTCTTATGATGGGCGATTAGCCAAGTTGGAAATCCCCGTTGTGACTATGAAAGACTCTGGAAGATATGAAATCGTAGCGGAGAATACTTGTGGACATATTTCTATGGATTCCATTTTAACTGTGCAAGGTTTGTACCTTTTTTTTTCTCATAACCAGGGACCTTATTCTCGAAAACTTAAGTTAAGATGATTTTACTGTTCCAGTTATTTGATTGGTCAGTTGCTAAAATTGATTGTAAATTAAGTATTATTATCCAATCAGATTGCTGTATTTCTTAAAATTAGGATTTTATCTATGTTAAGTTTTCGAGAATAATGCCCTTGTTCTTGAATTTCAACGGATTTTTTTTAATAGTAATCTTCTGTTAAATATTTTTTTTATCATGGGCAGAAGAATTGGCTTTCTAAACTTTGTATGTGTATTGAGGACACTGATAGCATCAATTTACACCATTCCAATTTCCCTTCCGACGTCTGTGGTTCTTGCAATTTCTTTAAAACTAACGCGTTTTATGCCGTCACTGACAGTGATCTACCGTAAGCTACTATTGATATCTATGCAGATCACTGTCAGTAACATCATAAAACGCGTTAGTTTTAGTGGAATTGCAAGAACCACAGACGTTGGAATGGAAATTGGAATGGTGTAAAATGATGCTGTAAATGTCTCTGATACACATACAAAGTTTAGAAAACCTCTTTACAATCCCTTTAAAGGAATACAAACTCTTAGAATGAACAAAAAATAGAAATTTTCAAACTTGGTCAATAAGAGTATTTATTCATCAGGGGACTTACCTGGTGTCATAACTATAAAACAGATTACCTACATAATCTGATAAATCCAGAAAACTATGTTTATATACAGTAATTAAAAAACACTTGATGAAATTTTAAGCGTTTTTCAATTATAACCTGTATGGAAATTTACATAGTTTTATGGGTTAATTGGATTCTGTTAGGATACTTTGAATAGGGCCTAAATACTCTTATTGACCAAATTTTTTGTTCATTCTAAGAGGTTGTATCGCTTTAAGTCAGTATATTTATCTCACTGTTATACTGGCAATGTGTAATTTTGAAGATAATTAGGTAATAGAGAGGTATATTGGAGGTAAAGTTGTGATATTATGATACGAACCAAGCCTATAATATGAGTTTATTTTGTTAAAACATTTGACTATCTGTGAGCCAACTTCAACATCTAGACCTATCAGGTTACGAACTGGTAAAAAGTTAAAAACATTCAGATTTCTTACAGATAGATAGGTAACTAGTGAGATGAATTATAACATCACTTGTAGAATTTCTAGAATTTCTGTTTGTTATTTTCATAATTATCTCAGGGGTAGATATGGACTGTGTTAAAGTGATTGTAAATTGGTTTTCTAAACTTTGTATGTTTATCGGGGACACCGATAGCATCAATTTGCACCATTCCAATTTCCATTCCGACGTCTGTGGTTCTTGCAATTCCACAGTGATCTACCGGAAGCTACTATTAATGTATATGCAGATCACTATTAGTTACATCATAAACCCATTAGTTTTAGTGGAATTTGTAAGAACCACAGACGTCCGAATGGAAATAGGAATGGCGGAAATTGATGCTATCAATGTCCCTGATACCAATACGCTTTACAATCCCTTTAATGTTATAAAGCTTAGGTTAAAATGATTTTAATGTTTCAATCATCTGATTGGTAAATCACCAAAATGATTTTAAATGCGAATTTTTTAATCATTACTGTATTTATTAAAATTTGATTTTTTCATCTTTATGGTTTTCAAAAATTAGGTTAATAATAAAACCCAAGTACGAACGATCCAAACGGTAAAACAAATCTCAAAATCCATGTAAACACTTTGCCAATAGGCTACATTGGTAGAAAAGTATAACCACAAATATGGATGTAATTCATAAAGGTGTCTAGAAGAGTAAGCACACCCTACCTGACACCACACCTGTTATTGCTGTTGTAATATTACACTATGTCTATCTAAGTCAGGAAATTGTAGAACATTATGTTAAATAGTTCAGGCCTTCTCAAATGGTGGCCCGCAGGCCAAATCTAGCCAATGATGCCCTAGAGAGTTGCCCGAAGACATTATTAAATCATTTTTTTTTCATTATAATAATGAGAGATTCGGGGGCACCTTAACTCCACCTGCTAAAATGCTCCGCTCGCTTTGTTACCTTGGCTCTTAATTGGCCGTTTTCAAAACTAAATTTAGAAAAGTAATTGCTGAGTTGAAGAAATGATCAGACATTATATAAGTATAGTGGCGGATTCATGGGGGTGAATCGGATGGCTAGCCACCTCCCTTACCTGTGATTTTATTATTACCAATATACATATTTGATTAAAATGTTGACAAATCTCTGGATACATTTAGAGATGTATATTTGAACCTTAAATTATGTTCCAAAAATTTGCTGCTCGCTGGTTTGGGACGCATTTTTTCAGTATCCACCCCCTTTATGAAATTCCTAAATCTGCCACTGAGGTATATAGGTATCTAAATATTATTTAAGTTAGAATGACAATAAATTCTCTATTTCAACTATTTCTACCTACAACTAGATTATTGGGTTCATGGAAATTAATACCAGATGGAGTTGTCTGCCTTGTTTATTGGTTGCTAACGTAAAACGTCTGGTAACTAATCATCTCAAATTTCACACCTGCTTCTACTTTCCTTCCGTCTGCTTCTATTATACAAGGGAAATAACTCGTTCAGTAATAATTTTCTACAATGCTAGTAATAGGAATAATCAGTCTGTTCTATTTTGTTTTCCACATGCTATCTATAACTCCCTTTTCACTGAGAATTGTGAAGGAAAGCTAACTCTAAGCTAGCCTAGAGCTAGCTTTATTGCCAAACACATTGGGTAAGGTCAAATCTTGCGTTAGCGTTCTGTGTTAGTGTTAACATAAATCTAACACAACATTTGAACACATTTTTTGTGTTAATATAGTACTTTTAGGGAGTGAACACACAAAACCAGTATATCTTTTACATAATTAAGTGTTTCAATATCAATCAAATAAGGTAATATTTGTATTTGACCCAGTCCAAATTCTGTACTAACACCAGTGTTAACACTAACACAGAATTTAACCTCACCCATTGTGTTTACACACTGAGTTTTACAACTTTAATCAGCGTATTTAAAAAACTGCAAAATCGGACAACTTTTTATAGTCCTGATTGGTTCTTTGTTTTTTTCATCGGAAAATATTCTATTTTCAGCATGTCAAACACGTCCAACTATCACTCAACCAATGACCAATAAAACAGCTCGATCAGGTGACAGCGTAAAATTACGATGTGGCGTCACGGGAACACCTCGTCCAACGATATCGTGGAGAAAGAATGGAATGGTAATTGGTCAAACAAAAGACTTCGTTCAGACGTACGGGAACAACAATATTGCTACCTTGGAGATCAACGATGTCTGTCAACAGGATTCTGGGAGTTATGAAATGATCGCGAAGAATTCCGGTGGAGAAATTTCCTGTACTTGTCAGCTTATTGTAGAAGGTAAGTTGTCTGCCATTTTGAAATTCTATGATCTATTGAAGAAAAATTTGAATAAAAATCCAAACAAGCAAAACCACTCCATCAATCAAAAATCTTGTCCAGAGCACAACAAAATCGGGTACAACAATTATATAGCAGTGGGCCCCCCACATGAGAAGCACCATCAGGTGTAGGGTACTAATCCAAAGAGAAGTACCATCAGGTGTTTCGAAAAGAGTAAACATGGTCTGCTTCAAGCTCAACATCTGCCACTATTATACTGTAGTCCACTACTATTCAACTATTTCTCTTGATTTTGGACAAGATTTTTGATTAACGGAATTGTTTTGCTTGTACAGATTTTTATTGAATATTTTGTCATAGAGATTAATGATGTAATCATTTCTTTTCCAGCCTCGTCCAATCAAAGCAAACCACATTTCAACCAATCACAATCCCCGTTTAGTCAAACCATAGTTCAACCTCAATCTACGATTACCCATAAACCACTGCAGTCAAACAACATCCCTCCAGATCCCATCAAGCCACCTTCCGTCAGTCAGCTACGCATGCAGTTTCAAGTTGGCGGCAACCAATCAAATGCTCCGAAATCATCCTCCATTAGACGATGGCATTCCCTACCTCCACAAGAAAATAAATTCAGTGTTTATAAGGTAAGTCAATGATTTATGAAACTCGTATTATCAGAAATCCTAAAAATATACCTCATTCCACACTGCACTACATAGGGCTGCAACGATTCACCGATACATCGGTGCATCACGGTTAATTTTCAAATTTCGATATTCGGTTTTTTATGGTAACGTATCGCGATACATCTTAATTGTGTTTAACATATATATAATCCACTTTTAAGTGTTTCAGAAGAAGAAAAATGTTGAAAACTATCTCATTTCACGTGAGGGTTAAGTTGCAAAGGACCCTTATACTATTAAACAATTTATATCTTTATTAATTCTATGTTTCATTGTGAGTTTGACCATATTTTATTGAACAAATTGTCCAAATTCACTTTTTCTTGACGTATCGTGATACTATCGAATCGTAAGCTTTTATCGCGATTCTGTATCGTATCGTGACTTTGTGTATCGTTGCAGCACTAGCACTACATCACAAGTACAAATGATCTGAACACTTAAAACACAACTCACACCCGTAACAACATAATGTCATATGGCATATTGGTATCAGCTATTGAACATTTCTTGTAAGGAAGTGTATTAATAAATGAGTAAATATGATGAAAAGTGGTATCATTAGTTTAGAAGAGTAAGCATACCCTGCCTGGCGAAACACTTCATCATGAAAAGTGGTATCAGATGTAGAGTAGAAGAATAAGCATACCCTGTATGGCACCACACTTTAATGAAAAGTGGTATCAGTTGTCTAGAAGAATAAGCAAACCCTGCCTCGTACCACACCATTACAAGTTACAAGTAAATGTAAGCTATACTAGACCCAAGGAGAACCACTTGTTATAATCACCAGATGAAAGTTTATAGTTTGTTTTCAATATACAGTAATGATAGGTATATAACATATAGTAGGTCAATTGTATATAGGTATATAATATAGTAGGTCAATTGTATATCACTTTGGTAGAATCTACTCTCCTCAACTCTTTAAGGTGATTTTATATCTAATTCCTAAGACATCAAATTTGCTGGACGGGAAGAGACTGTTTATGAAGTCTCCTAAAAGACTACTACATGTATTTGCAAAGCCGTAAGAGACAGGGGAGCAGCAACCCCCTGCAAATATAATGTGTTTGGGCAAAAAATCCAAAAAATCGGGCAAAATATCATCATAATTTGGGCAATAAGACAGTCTGCCTCCTCCGTTGAGTCGTGGGCCCCTACAGATATGACTATTTGTAGGCCTACAATTCAATCTGAATTCAATAATTCATAATATCATATGGGGATTTTAGCAGACACATGTTTTTAAAAGGTTTTGGCCATCCTTGATTTTTGGTTGGCACGTGCCCTGTCCTTTCTCACGCCACTCACCTTGCATTTGTCCTGTAGCCAAAAAATGACAATTTGAGATATCTAAAAATCTGGTGTTTATCTTGGTTATATTATCGAGAATGAAAATAAAACTTCTGGTAATTTTCTAAAATAGAAACCCGAGATTATAAATAGTCATGGCAACAAAATAACAACATTCTTTTAAACAGACTCACTATTTTCCCACGTTAAACCATTCCACGCAATTTTAACGTAATTTTACCCTACTATTGTGTTTGTGTAGTCGTTGCATATGTTTTTATGAGAACATGTGCCAGAATTAAGATTAAAGGGATTGTAAAGAGGTTTTCTAATTTTTGTATGTGTATCAGAGACACTGATAGCATCAATTTGCACCATTCAAATTTCCATTCCGACGTCTGTGGTTCTTGCAATTCCACAATCCATTTAAGAATCTATTGGTTGGTTGGTAGATGACAAGTTAACGTTCGCTTCCAGCAGAAGCTGATATCGCAAACTAGGTAGGTGTTGGTAGTGGTGGTAGTTGGTAGTTGATTGGAATGGCTCAATCAATTAGTAGCAAATTAGAATTGTCGTCTGTTATGAAATTAGATGCTGTCTATGCAGTGAGATAGCTCTGTCTGAGGTGAAAATAGTTTGTTGTCTGCTATGAAATTTAGGTGCTTATACTTTGAAAATATCTCAGACCAAGCAAAATATCTTTAGTCATAGTTCTGAATTTTTCTAAAATGACTTTAGATAAAACAAAAATCAAAATATTGAGTATTTTTGTGCAGCAACGCGGAAATAAATTTTATATTTATAGTTGGTAATTATTGGTATTTAAAAGATAAATAATGTTTTCATTCTATAGATATCAATTAATTGAAAGAAAATAGAAGCCAAAATTTAATGAAGGCAAAAAAATATCTGTATCAAAAATGTCTTGGTTCATTTTTTAAGTGGTTTTGATTTAATTAAGTTAAAAATGCAAATTATCTAATCAAAAAATCAAATTTGATAAAAGTATCTGTCTGTATTTTGAATGTTGGTAGATTCCTATTTACCTGAAGTACACTGAGAGAAAGTTTCTACCTGAGTCGTTACCATGGTAACACCTCTCATGCTAGCAGACCAGAATGTTTTGGTACTCTCCAAACAAGGAGGCATGATATCTGATATGGTTACTAGGCAACTGTTGTCTGTTTATATTCCATTTTTGCAATTTTATTTGAATGGGTCTTTTCATGTAATTTCAAAATTTGTAAATTAGAGGGGCATTTGAGAGTGGATTTTATCTTTAAAGTAAGCCTACTAGAAAAAAATTCATATTTTTTGGAGGGTTCCAAATAGGTAAAGGGAAATTCTGAGTGCTCAGTACCCCTATTCCCGAAATGCTCCGAACTAGGATCAATCTTAGGAACTTAAGACAGGTTTTAGAACATCCTAGCGTTAGGATTGTTTCGATAATAGGGTGTCTGATTTGGAAAATGTAAATTCTTCTATCTCATATATAAAAAAAAAGAAAAAATTTAATTCATGTATAAAGCATGGGCAAATCAGAAATTTATGACAGTTAAGAGTGATTGAATTAAAAGCTTTCTAGTTTTTTGCACCTCCAAGAGAAAAACAGCAGACAGTTGCCCTTGTAATTGTGTTATTTCCCTCATTGCATTTCCTGTCCTCAATTGTCTAATGAGGTGCAAAAAGTAAGGCTTTAAACTCACAATTTAATAGTCCCTTCAAGTTAATTTCAACATTTTGTATAAGATTCAGACTGACCTACACGATGTTCAATAGTTTTTACTCGCTGACTCAAGTGTAAAAGTTATCTCCCTTTATAACCCGAGGAATTCTGGTTCCTGCTGGGTAAGATAAACACTGGTAATACAATATTAGCCTAGAACATTGTTTATCACAAATATAACAAATAAACATATATATATGATAAACATTATAAATTAGTTCAATGGTCATCAACCTTGCTTCAACATTTTCCCTTTCAGCATTTCTTATGGGACTGAATCCCTCCTCACCCTAAACTTGTAAAAATTGATTTTGTGACAGAAATCAGAAATCAATAACCTATTCATGTAATATCATTGAGCAGCAGTAAAATCGTATCATTCTTCAAGTATATAACAAAACACAAGACAATATTATGGAATATAACACACTTCTTTAATACAGTTAGGCACATAACGTTTCAACACAATATACATGTGTCGTCATCAGACATCTGATGACGACACGTTATGTGCCTAACTGTATTAAAGAAGTGTGTTATATTCCATAATATTGTCTTGTGTTTTATTATATTATTTGTTTTATTATATGTGCTCCTCGCTTCTATATGTCGTTCAAATCTTATATTCTTCAAGTAAGTGTGATGTTGACCTTTGTATAGTGGTGGGTGTCACGCACAAAGCAGACTATGCTTACTCTTTTGGAAACACCTGATGGCACTTCTCTTTGGAGTAGTCCACCCACTACTATATAACTATTACTCTTGATTCTGAAACACCTGATAGAACTTCTCTTTGGAGTAGTCCACTATTATATAACTATTACTCTATTTTGAAACACCTGATAGAACTTCTCTTTGGAGTAGTCCACTATTATATAACTATTACTCCCGATTTTGCAAGGTTTCTGGATGTGATTAGCGGAATTGTTTTTGCCTTCAGATTTGTAAAATGGTTTTGATAAGTTTCTGTCATTTTCAACTTGTGTATCTTTTTGATTCCAAAAGGACTGGCAGAGGATTTGGATAAATAAAAAATCTGAAACTTGATTTCTAAATTTCACCATAAGACCTACTCAATCAAAGAAACAAAGAATCTGTTTCCAAAAGGACTGGCAGAGGATGGAGAAATTCTGAAACTAAATTTTGTTATTTCACCATAAGACCTACTCAATCAAAGAAACAACAGTAGGAATCTGTTTATCTGGTTCTCATAATTTCTGACATGAGTAGGATGGTTGCCCCTGACAACGCTATATATACATTTTGGCAACCAAATACCTTCAGGCAGACGCCTGGACTAAATTTACCTTCAATTCTACACTCTCTAATCAACACAGAGAGAAAGTTTCACCTGAGAACCTTCGTAATTCTATTCTAAGGATTTCTAAACATTTGTTTATTTTCCAATATTTGGAATCGTAGTGGCGTTGTATTGTCACGCTTGTTTGGGATTTTCTCATTGGTTAGTTTATCCAGGTAGGAATTGTTTTGAATTTTTTCAATTTGCATTTATTAATACAGGTAAAAACACACCTGAGATGAAAATATGCTTTAATTTTCATGATTTTTGTTTTCATTTTGTTTAATGATAAAATTACTAATGCTGGAAGTTTATTTATACAAAATAATGCACAATTTAATTGATTCTTTAAAAGAATTTCTTGCATTTTGTATTTAATTCAGATTAGAATATTATAAGAGCAGGCTAATGTCGCTGTCCTGGCAAAATTTCCCTCATTGCACACTGCTTGGCGATCTTTATTAGCCCTGGTGCAGAGAGCAGGACGTAAACATTTCATTTTTTTTATTAGCATATTATTATCATATTGCAGATATGCAGTCATATATTCAAACTTAAAAAAAGAAAAAACAGATCATAAATACCCAATGAAGATTATCTCAATTCTCAGTCATAATTTCGTTTCTTAGTTAAAAAATTACAAATACATTATTCTGAACAATTATTAATATTTACGGAACCATCGCCAATATCTTTTTCTTGCAATTTACATCATTAAGTCACAGATAACATCATTGTTAAAAATAGATGTATTGAATAATATTTGTTAATGTTCAAATTTCTGCTTACTCTTTTCGAAACACCTGATGGTACTTCACTTTGGGGTAGTCCACTACTATACAACTATAACTCGTGATATTGTCATAATTTGGATGCGATTTTTTTTACGGAATTGTTTTTCTTGTACAGATTAGGCTATTAAAAAGAGAACACTCTTTTCGAAACACCTGATGGTACTTGTCTTTTGAGTAGTCCACTACTATATAACTATTAATCTAGATTTTGCCATGATTTGGATGCGACTTTGATTAACAGAATTGTTTTGCTTGTAAACTGTGATTATTTTATCCTACCACAGTGATTGATATTCAAGTAACTGTTACTGATGAACTGAGTCAGATTAGAAACAGGTGGTTTTAAATTTTACCGAAGTTATATCACCATAGTATAGAAAATTTTATTATTAGCAATACAAGCGAAATACTTTCTAAGGTATTTTACAGTCATTTGAATGGGACCTTAAAGGGATTGTAAAGTGATTTTCTAAACTTTGTATGTGTATAAGGGACACTAATAGCATCACTGACAGTAATCTACTACTATTGATATCTATGAAGATCTCTGTCAGTGACGTCATAAAACATGTAAGTTTAAGCGGAATTGCAAGAACCACAGTTGTCGGAATGGAAATTGGAATGGCACAAATTAATGCTATCAGTGTCTCCAATACACATACAAAGTTTAGAAAATCACTTTACAATCCCTTTAAACGGGGTCCCTGTGTGCTGCAGACTGTACACATTAAAGATCCTTTGACAGTAAGTAGCCTACTAAAATTTCCCTCATTGCACACTTTGCAGTGTTGGCCCATCAACATAAGTCCAATAGGTGTAGAAAAGTAATACAACAAAGACCCATGTCATTTCTGTAGTACTTTTGTTATTAAAGGATATTTTTCTATATTTTGTTTATAAATAGACCTGAAAACCATCATACAGGTACAGAAAAGTGGGATGTAAAACTCCATTTCGTTTCATTTTATCTGTAAACCACCATGATGAAATTTGATTCTTAAATTCTTGGCAAAAGTTTAAAGTACTTTTAAGAATTGCACAATCTCAGGTTTTTCTCTCAAAACGATGATTTGTGCCAAGCTAATGATAGTTTTAAGATTTTAGAAAATGATGTTTTTATTTTATCATTTCTTGTTTCAAGGTCAGTGATATAATGTAATGGAGTTTTGTGGTAGGAAATAAAACGTTATCTGTATTTTAAATTATATTAATAATTAGATCATTACGAGTTTTAAGTTATTTGTGAATGGCGCTATTGTTCAAAATTGTTAGGGAATATCAAGATAAATAGACTTATTACAGCATCCCTGGTTACTGCAAGTATCACAGGGGGTACTGGAGAAGTGTAAAGACATTTCTAAAAATCACTTTTACCATCTAGTGAATTTATTGTAAATTACTTGTTATTGCTAGAAGCATTTATGACTTCACTAATAATGATCTGCATAGATATCAATAGTAGCTTCCGGTAGATCAGTGACGTCATAAAATGTGTTAGTTTTAGTGAAATTGCAAGAACCTTAGACGTCGGAATAAAAATAAATGAACTTTTCATTTGAGGAAGTATATCAATAAATGAGTAAAAAAATTTCATAATGAAAAATTGGTATCGGGTGTCTTTAAGAATAAGTGTGCCCTGCCTAGTACCACCCTTACCACCCAAAACATTTAATCATTGGGACATTAAACCTCCCCTTCCTTTCCCTCCTGTCCCCCTCTCTCTACATTTTAATGTTGAAACACTATCATTATAAAGAGACATTAAACTTTCCCTTCTTTTACCTTCTGTCCCCCTCTCCCTCTACATTTCAATGTTGAAACACTATCATTATTACTTCAGTGGCATGTAGCTCACCTATATTTCCCAGTCTATATTCCCCACCAGCTGTTGGGTTTATGAATTACGCAATATTAATCTGGAATATCAGATCGAGAAAGGTCAAGGTCATCAGATCGTATATCATAATATTCCCGTGTGTTTCTGGTGTTGGGTATATTTTAGAATAAACAGTGTTTTAACAGTCAAAGATTATTCCTGGTTCTCAAACCAAAGAGTACAGATTTTCTTCAGTTCTGATGAAACTGATTATAAACAAATATTCAAGATGGGGATTTAAATTTGATTATTTGTAGATTCACTGAAAAATGCTGGGTTGTTTAACCTTAAAGGGGAATGTTCAGAATTTTCCGATGGTCTATTTAGGACTTGAATGTATCTAAATAGCCTCCAGAAGTACTAGAACTGTACGAAAATCATATAATTCCTTCAATTATATCCCTACCTTAACATTTATCCTTCATTTTCTGTCTATATAACGCATTAGTCTAACTAAACGACGAGTCATATTTTTGACTCTCAAACACTGATAATTATGGGTACACAGGGATTTGAAGGCTTAAATTTCGTAGGAGAGTTGTGAACATTATTACGGATTAGATTAGCTACAAAATGCCAGGTTCTGAGACTAATTTTTTTTGGTCAAACAGTGAGTGAACATATCCCTTTAATACCAAACAATCATTATAAACTATATATATGGACTCTCTGAAAGGGATTTAGAGTTGTCAAAACCTAAATACCACTTTAAACTATCTCTGAAAGCAATGGTGTTTCTAGAAATTATTAAAGAGGTTCTTATTAGGACTACAAAATTTTCAAGGGGCTGACATCACTAGGCATTAAAAAATTCCATTTCTGAAAAGTAAATAAACCCAAATAGATAAATATTTTTAGTTGGTGGAATCTTTAAAAGGGATGTAGAGTTGACAAACCCAAAAATCAAATAAACAATATGAGCTATATCTGCTTGTGGAATTCAGAACTTGTGGACAGAAATGTCAGGTTGACAAAACTCAAAACTCGGTCACATTTACAGCTGGTACAGAATTCTAAGTTCTTCAAAAAACATCAAGTTTTATCAATAAATATTGTTCCTGTAAAAAAAGGGTTTGAGTGAATTTGGGACATTCGGCTAAACTTTTGTAAATGTTAGACTTTTATAATATTATGACTGCCATGATAAGCAGCCATCTTGCCCAGTAAATGGATAAGGGCAGACAACTCTTGTTCCAATATTGATTCAGATTGGCTGGTTTAAATGCAAACGAAGTAAAGGACTCTTTCTAAAGCATGATTTTAATTACATGTATATAAATCACAACTATAATGTATTCAATATGGCAGTCACAGTATAGGCGTATAGTATATGAGATTATCGAGCATGCTGGTCTAGTTCTGAAGTTGATACGAGTATGAGTGAATTTGGGACATTCAGCTTAACCTTTGTACATGTTTGAGGACTTGGCCATGATAGGTAGCCATGGTAGGTAGCCATTTTGCACAGTAAATGGGTAAGAGCAGTGAATTCTTATTGGAAGATTGATATCAATTGACTGTTTTAAACAACTCTTATTAAAAATGACTTTTATTGGTTGAACTATAATGATTATCTAGCACTTGAGTCTAGTTCTAAAGTTGATACGAGTAGGAATTGGGTGTAGGTAGCTACCAATGTCATGACCTTTACAGCATATCAGAATACCTGACATCAATTTAGGACTGGGTGTCGTTGATGAGAAACAGTACAACTGACGACACCTGGTGGCAATATGGTGCGTACCAACAGACATGTATATGATAAGATATGTGCTAATGGTTATGGGAGTTGGTTAAAAGGTTAGGGCAGCTAACATGATCTGAGTCCATCATTGGTGTGGCACCAGGCAGAGTATGCTAACTCTTCTTGACACCTGATACCACTTTTCATTAGATAGTTGTTGGTAGATGACAAGCTAATGTTATCTTCAGCAGTTTTGATAACAAATTCCGAGGATTTGAACCTATGGCCAAGGGCGTAGATTTGTTAAAAAATTTGGGGGGTGGGGGGGGTGGGGGCGGGTGGGGGGGGTAGGAGACCAACCAGCATGGGTTGTAGAGTCCAAGTATGTCGTGAAGCTCCACAACCGCAAACCCAAACAAGGTCCTTTTCCTAGAGAAAAAAATGGAAAATGGCGTCAATTTCGTGCATTTTGTGAAATAGGAACTTCCTACTGTGATTTTCATGTGATCGATTTTGATTCTTCAAAAAATCTATTTTACTAATCAAATTATGTGGGGGACCAAAACCCTTTCGTCCCCCCCCTTCTGATACGTCCCCCCTATCTCCCCCCGTCTCCCCCTAAATCCACGCCCTTGCATATGGCACTGATTATCCTAACAATGATAAGAATTAAGAGTAACTATAGGTTAAAAATAATATAGATTTTGATAGAGGAAACATTCTCCCATTGTAACATTATTCTTATATCTAGAACATTCTCTCTTGAGTTTGGGTGGAATCAGAAATCAGTAACCTATTGATGTAATATCATTGGGCAGCAGTGGCGGGTGTGGCACCAAGCAGGGTATGCTAACTCTTCTAGACACCTGATACCACTTTTCATTATGAAATATTTACTCATTTACTCAAAAGTTTTTCAATGAATTCTTTTAAAATCTGTTCACCTTGACATATCTTTCAGAGAGTCCACGTAGCTTTAAGGGGTATGTTCACTAACCATTCGACCAAAAAACTTGGAATTTTTTAGCTCATCTAATCCAAGATAATGTTCACAACTCTTCCTCAAAATTTAAACCTTCAAATCCCTGTGTATCAAAAAATATAAAAATATCAGCGCTTGAAAGTAAAAAATACGACTTTTAGCAAGACTATGACTTGTATAGAAAACACAGATACAGTCCCAAATCAATCCTCAAAAATGCTGAACATTCCCCTTTAAAAATTGTTTTCACTCAAAATGGCTGTATAATATTACAGTAGTGGTGTTATAAAAGTAATGTTTATCATTATAGTAATATAAGAATGTAGGTAATAGCTGAAAGAGTCTATAAATAGTAACACAGATTGAAATCTACAGATAAAGAATGTCTGTTATTCCATAGATTTACAGGAATCATGAATTCTTCAGAATTAAACCTTAAAATCTTAAAAACAGAGTTGTTGATTGTCTTCCTTCATTATAACAAAATATGAAAAAACTGAAACTATAATGTGAAATCTAAAACATGCATTTGTAGCGTTATATGAGTCCCAATTAGCCAGCCTGGTTTTTATGGCGGCTGATTAGGCCCACAAATCTAACTTCGTTCGTTCCGTGCATTCGTCTAACCTTCATTCATCTAACCATGTAATATCATACTTTGTACCGATGATCATCTAACTCTCGGATACAAAACTATGCTAAATCTATTGTCTTTGTTTATTTCGTGCAATCAAGAAGTTTAATTGGATTAAAATGCGACCCTAATGTTACATTATTTTTCTTTACTTAAATGAAGTAATACGGTCTTAGAAATACGAAACACTGGATTACATTCTTAGATTTATCATAGCAACCATCAAGAAGACGTCGCTAGATGGCGCTGCAGTATGAACACAACAGAGCCCTTTATAGAGAGGGTTGGACAACGTCAAAATGACCGCCATATTGGATACCTACTATCGAAGCGTGACGTTATACGCTAACGTTAAAACAGCAAAGCGCTAACGTTATTATTCGGCATTTTTCAACCTGTATTCAAGTTATTTTGATTTTTTTGCATTAAATAAATATTCTTTTTATAAATTCTACTAAACAAATGTAAATTTATTGATTTAGCACTCCCGAATGATGACTCTGAAGCAGTGAAGAATTTCAATATTCCCCGTCTTTTTCTAATGATGACTTCGTAATTAATTATTTCTGTAATTTTCTCCTGAACACTTTTTATGTTTCTTTTTTGTTGTTACCTATACGCTCTCAATGGGGATCATATAGGAATATAATAGGATACTGTCGTCACTTATGCCCGTCTGTTTGTCTGTCGTTTTCAAATGCATGTAATCACAATAATTCTAGACGCATTTTGACGAAACTTTGCAAAATTATTACCCAAGGACAACCCCTTTCGAAAATATAGAAGAAGAAAAAATCACAAATATAAATATAACTTGTTGCTCTTTTACCACCTACAAGGCATAATTCTTAATGGAAATTCTCAATCGGCACATTAGGATAAACCCTTTTAAAAATTCAAATAAACAAAAATATTAATATAAGTTATTCTTGTTCTTCGAAGCGTGTGAGCTGCATGTGACTACTCATTTTCGATTTCCAACTGTAGACTTACTGTACTAACAGTGTGGTTCCTGGTCTATGTGGTGTCTCCGTTTAGATTTGTGCCTAGTGGAGTATTGATGAGCTGAAGATGGAGACACACAGAGACGAGGTTGATAAAATATGGCAAAATCCGTGCAATTTGAAATTGTGCCAGGTAAAGCTGCATGAGAATACTCATTTTCGATTTCAGGAGGAAATTACAGAAATAGGTAATTACGAAGTCATCATTAGAAAAAGACGGAGAATATTGAAATTCTTCACTGCTTCAGAGTCATCATTCGGGAGTGCTTAAATGAATTTACATTTGTTTAGTAGAATTAATAAAAAGAATATTTATTTATGCAAAAAAATCAAAATAACTTGAATACAGGTTGAAAAATGCCGAATAATAACGTTAGCGCTTTGCTGTTTTAACGTTAGCGTATAACGTCACGCTTCGATAGTAGGTATCCAATATGGCGGTCATTTTGACGTTGTCCAACCCTCTCTATAAAGGGCTCGGTTGTGTTCATACTGCAGCGCCATCTAGCGACGTCTTTTTGATGGTTGCTATGATAAATCTAAGAATGTAATCCCGTGTTTCGTATTTCTCAGACCGTATTACTTCATTTAAGTAAAGAAATATAATGTAACATTAGGGTCGCATTTTAATCCAATTAAACTTCTTGATTGCACGAAATAAACAAAGACAATAGATTTAGCATAGTTTTGTATCCAAGAGTTAGATGATCATCGGTACAAAGTATGATATTACATGGTTAGATGAATGAAGGTTAGACGAATGCACGGAACGAACGAAGTTAGATTTGTGGGCCTAATCAGCTGCCATAGGTTTTAGGTTCGAATGTTTTGAGTAAAGTTTGAGGAAATTAATTATGACACCCCCACCTGTTTCGTTTCTTGTACTGACACAATTCTTAAATTAGTTGTTGTTTTTAGTAGACCTATCAACTGTTTTTAGCTACGTCATTTGTTTGAGAGTTCGGTTCTCGATCAGGGTGTGAAAGTCTGATGACCTTGAATAAGTCATCTTCACTCATAATTCCAGTCCACCCAGCTGTAAATGGGTACGGATAATTTGGGAAAGATCAATGCCAAGAGGTTTAGCCAAGGACCAGCTGGGAGAAAGGATCCGCACGGAACCTAAGTTGTTATCTTTGTAAAATATAGATGTTTCTTTCTTACTTTTTTGATGGTTAAAAATAACTGAAGTTAATTGTGAATAATGGTGTAGTTGATGTTAAGAATTTCG
The DNA here is from genome assembly GCA_029955415.1 of Lottia scabra. Taxonomy (NCBI): domain Eukaryota; kingdom Metazoa; phylum Mollusca; class Gastropoda; family Lottiidae; genus Lottia; species Lottia scabra. The sequence continues at coordinate 6,375,988 of JARJEI010000003.1, read as the reverse complement.
TTAACTTATTGATGATTCTTTCAGTGTTGTAAGTTATTCAAATGCAACATTAAACTGCTGTTCTTGTTTGCACATTCAAATTCCTTAATAGATCGAAGTGAATAAAAAGTAAGCTACAATTGTTCTCATGCCAAAAATTTCCCCCATTACACTTTGCACACTATATGTTTGTAATGCCAATGTACAGAAAGATAGGATGTAAAACTCCATTTCATGATATTTACCTTCGCTATGATGTTTTTCTATTGACCTAATGTTAATTCGTATGGCGGTTATCACGCAATAAATGCCACTGCTAGCAACGTGACCTAACTTGACGTCATTTTACCTAACAAAATGACGGCGAAACCTTTGATAAAGAAATAGTTCTCGGAAAATCTGATGACATTGAGTTGAATCCAATAAAAATCCCATGTTTTTAAAACGTAAATATAAGCAATAAACCGTTATCCTATGGCGTGTATGGTCGTATATCAGGACACAGGTTGGCTGCAAAATTTATCATAAATGCGCTAGCACACATTTATTCAATTTTGCAGCCAATCTGTGTCCTGTTATATGACCATACACGCCATACAGTAGCAGTTTATTGCTTAATTATTACTTTGAAGATGAGGGAGTTGTCAAAAACAACAAGATAAAGTAAACCAACTGCAATGCAGAAATACAGGATTCCATTTCAGTTATTTACTAAAGAGTTAAAGAATTGTTAAAAAGGCGTTGATATATATTGTTACGGCTTCAGACTACAAGGTTATAATTTTAGACTACACCATTTCACTTATTATTTTACGCGTTACCAAAAGTAAAGGTCAATAACTTCCGGTTTTCATCAGCGGTACCACGCCATAGTATTTTTATAGTTTTTTACAGTTTTATCGGGTGAACGAGGTATAACAATTACTGTATCATGCTTTATATTATTTCTTGTCATTATGCAAACATAATTGCCCATCGACTCTTCTGCAAATTGAAGTTTTCGCCCTAAAATCAGTCCTCGCAGATTTTCCTGTCAAACGGTGTCGACCCAAAATCTATTCCCATTAAAAGGATCCCATAGAGTCCATGTATAAGCAGCTATAAGCAGTCATGAAATTTAGTGTGCTATTTAATTTAGTATCCCCTTCAAGGCCCCCCTCACTCAGCATATTTCATATTAAAACAACTGTAATTAGTTTGTAACCTTTTATTATTATATTTTGTAGTTTTTACAAGTACTTCTCCAAAGAAAGAATGTTATGATATTTTAATGAGTTGTATTTGGTACAAACCACCTGGTCTTAACAGTCAAGGCTCAAGATAGTTTATGAAAGCCCAAAGATAGACAATTGGCCCCATACTACTGCACATACTGTCTTCCATAGAACCGCACAGCAAAGCAAGGGTTAAACCTTTACAGTAAAAACTCGGCCTTCAAAGAAGTTAATTTAAACCAACATGGCAGCTTCACAGTTATCTTCTGATGTTTCTTTTAAAAGACTGGAAGGTTGCTTTTCTAAGCTAAAAAAGTAAAGCGAAAATATTAGAAGTCTTATATATGAAGAACAGAACATTAAAGAACCATATAAATACTGGTTATCGCTCTACGAGAAATTCATTGACCTTTATAAAGAATACACACAAACAACAACAAGTGAAAATACACAACATGATTCAAATTACACCAACTGGGATGTTTATATTCAAAATTTTAAAAAGGAAGCCGAAAACTGGTTTGGTGTAAGTGCCAAAGAGAAAACAAAACGCACATACAGCATAAAATCCAAGTCTACAATATCATCTTTATTCCTAAGAGAGATGCATGACCGAATAGAGTACAATGCAGAGAACGAAGCCAAATTAAAGAGAGAAAACTTACGAAGAGAACTTAAAGAAAAGGAAGAACGAATAGATTTGGAAACGAGGCTAAAAATTGCTGAAGAAAGGGTGAAACTTTACGAAGAGCAAATAGAAACTAACAGCCAAGAGTGTAGTTCTGATTCTAGTGAAGATATTCCAAGATTGAATCCCGAAGCCAAAACTTATGTTCCCACTTTTGATAATCAAGACTTTGATTTAGCAAATTCTCCTACAGTTAACTACAACCATAATAATTCACCAAATCAGAATTTACAAGTTACAGACCCCATTCAAAACCTTGCAAACATATTAACCCTCAGAATGGACAGGGATGCCCTTCCAAAACCTGAACCAGATGTATATAAAGGTGATCCTCTTAAATTTCCCTTATGGATGAACTCTTTTGAAAGATTCATTGAACAACGAACTGATGACCCAACAGAGAGATTATTCTACTTAGGTCGCTATACTGATGGTGAAGTAAAAGGTGCCATAAGTGGGCTACTTGGCATAAATACAGCTGATGCTTACAGTCGAGCCATTAACATAATTAAAGACAGATTTGGAGATGAATTTAGAGCTGCACAAGACTTCAGAAGAAGAATAGAGAACTGGAGAAAGGTACATAATGACCCAAAGGCCCTTCAAGACTTTGCAGACTTCCTTCAACAATGCAATGCAGCGATGGACATCTCTCCATATTTGAATGTACTTAATGACCCACATGAGAATCAAAGAATTTTAGAGAAATTACCATTTCGTATAGTCAGCAAATGGTCCAAAATAGTTGATGATTGGTTGTATGAGAAGCCTGAGAAGAATCATACCCCGAGAAAGAGAGAATTTCCACCGTTTAAAGAATTTTGTAAGTTTCTCTCCCGAGAAGCAAGAATGGCCAACAATCCAGTGACTTCACAAGTTTTTAAAACCAAAGATGACAACAAATCCACAAATTCATATGAGACAAAATCAAATAAAGTTTATTCAAGAAAATCAGCCTTTACCACTTCTCTCAAAGATGAAAGTACAGAAAAGGATACAGCTGAAAATCAACACAAAGAATTCAAACGTTCCTGCAGCTACTGTAAGGATAATGGTCACAGCATCAATGACTGCACAAAGTTCTTAACAATTAATTTAAGAGAAAGAAAAGACTTCATCAAATCTCAGAACCTATGCTGGGGCTGCCTTTACCGTGGTCACAAATCAACAGACTGTAGAGTACGAAAGAGATGTGATAAGTGTCATGGTCTACATCCTACATCTATACACGACGACAACTATAAACCAAAAAGAAAAGAAGAAACAAAGATTAAAGATTTAAATGTACATACCTGTAAAGCTGAAACTTCGTCTTCTTCATCTTACTCATTAATTCTTCCTGTATGGTTGTATCCTGAAAATAAAAAAGAAAGTAAAATACTCACCTATGGTTTACTGGACGATCAGTCTGATGGTTCCTTTATTAAAACTTCCATTGCTGAAAGACTCAACGTTAAAGGTCACAAGGTTAACTTATCCCTCTCCACTATAGTTGGCAAGATGCAAGTTCAAAGTCAGAGAATAAATGGTTTAAAACTACATGGTTTCAATGAGCTCAAAGAGATTTCATTACCCTCCTTATACACTAGAGATGATATACCAGCAAACAAAGCACAAATTCCAAGAGGTGAAATACTTACTCAGTATAAACATTTACAACACCTTTCAAACGAAATCATGCCTTATAGAGATGACTTAGAAGTAGGATTGCTGATAGGTACTAACTGCATTCAAGCTATTAAACCCATAGAGATATTACCTGGTACAGCTAACGACCCATATGGTATAAAGACCCATCTTGGTTGGGGTGTCATTGGACCTGTAAAAGAAAATACTAAAGATTTAAAACATGAATTATATGTCAACAAAATCAGCGTCAACTTTGAAAATTTATACAACATGGATTTCATAGAAGATAAAACCAGTAGACCTTATTCATATAACGACACTAAGTTTATGAAAAGAGTTGAAGATGGTATTGAATTAACAAATGGTCATTTTCAATTACCACTACCATTTAAAGAAGGGGAGGTAATCCTACCAAATAATAGAGAAATGGTATTAAGGAGACTCTATTGCCAGAAAACTAGGCTGCAAAGAGACAAAGAATTTTATTCAGCATATCAGCAATATATGTCAAAGCTCCTAAAAGATGATCACGCTGAAAAAGTAACAGATGAAGAAGTATTGACTGAGAATTCCTGGTATATCCCTCACCATGCTGTCTTTCACCCTAAAAAGCCAGATAAAATAAGAATAGTATTTGATTGCAGTGCCAAGTATCAAAACCATAGTTTAAATCAATGTCTACTACAAGGTCCAGACTTAACCAACAGTTTAATTGGTGTTCTTAGTAGATTTCGCCAAGAAACAATAGCATTAGTTTGTGACATAGAAGGGATGTTTCATCAAGTTAAAGTAGATCCTAAGCACAGAGACTACATAAGATTTGTATGGTGGAAAGATGAAACACTTACTGAAGTTGATGATTATAGAATGTCAGTTCACCTTTTTGGTGCCACATCTTCTCCAGGGTGCGCCAACTATGCCCTGAAAGAAACAGCAAAAAGATTTGAAAGTAAATATGGTAAAGAAGCAGCTGAATTCGTTCGGAATAATTTCTATGTCGATGATGGACTGAAATCAGTTGACACACCAGAAAAGGCTATTAAACTCATTCAGCAGAGTAAACAACTATGTAAAGAAGGTGGATTTCGACTACACAAATTCCTGTCCAATTCTACTGAAGTAATAAAACATGTGGAACAAGAAGATAGAGCTCAAAGTATCAAAGATATAGATATTAATAAAGATGTCTTACCCATTGAGAGGACATTGGGAGTACAATGGTGTGTAGACTCTGATGCATTCCAGTTTCGAGTTCAGTTAAAAGACTCTCCTTTCACACGTCGAGGTATTCTCTCTACAGTCAGCTCCATTTTTGATCCGTTAGGTCTGGTGTCACCTGTAATATTAAACGGCAAAAGAATTCTACAAGATTTATGCAGAGATGGTCTGGATTGGGATGAAGCCATTCCAGAAGATATTAGTAGAAGATGGCAGTTATGGCGACAGGAGCTTGTTACTTTATCACAGAAAAAGATACCAAGATGTTTCAAACCTGAAGGTTTTGGGAGCATCAAATCTGCAGAGCTCCATACTTTCGGAGATGCCAGTTTAATTGGGTATGGTTGTGCTACTTACCTGAGACTCACAGACGAAAATGGAACAATTCATTGTTCACTGGTTATTGCTAAAGCCAAAGTTACGCCACTCAAACCAATTACCATACCACGCCTTGAACTTGTAGCTGCTGTTGTCGCTACCAAAGTCAGCAAAATAGCATCAACTGAACTGGATTATCCTGAAATCAAAGAATATTTTTGGTCAGATAGTACTGTCGCACTTGGTTACATTAAAAACGATGCTAGAAAATTCCACACATTCGTTGCTAACAGAGTTCAGCAAATACGCAACTATTCTCAACCTAACCAATGGTATAAAATTGACACTTCACTTAATGTAGCAGATTATTGTTCTAGAGGTCTTTCTGCTTCGGAAATTATTGCAAAAGACAGATGGTGGAATGGTCCTCAGATATTATGGAATCCAATAGATGTATCAAAGTTTCTCTCATTTACTCCATCTTTACAAGACAATGATAGTGAAGTCAAGGTATTGGCAGTTAAAGAAGTAGATGTTCAATATTCAAACTTGATTGATAGAATAGATTATTATTCAACATGGTATAGAGCCAAAAGATCGGTTGCCATATGCATGCAATATATACAGAAACTACGTGGAAACAAAGACATCAACTCAATACTTACTGTTAAAGATTTAAACTTAGCTGAAAGGGAGATAATCAAATGTCAACAGTCAGTCAGTTTTAAGGATGAATTGGAAGCTCTTAAAACCGAGAAGGATTCAACTGTACCAAAGAAATACTCAATTTATAAACTGGATCCATTCATTGATACAGATGGAATATTAAGAGTTGGTGGACGGATCAAGGATTCACATCTACCATTTGATGTTGTTCATCCTATTATTTTACCTAAGAAAAGCCATATAACAGACCTCATAATTCAACATTATCATTCAATTATCGAGCATCAAGGCAGAAACATAACTCACAGCCATATTAGAAGTTCAGGTTACTGGTTAATTGGCGGAAAATCAGCAGTTTCTAAAATTATTTCAAAATGCACTAAATGTACAAGAATAAGAGGTAACTTTCAAAAACAGAAAATGGCTGACTTACCTTTTGATCGACTAACACCAGCTCCACCATTCACGTATTCAGCAGTCGATTTCTTTGGTCCATTTTATATAAAGGAAAGGCGATCTGAAATAAAAAGATATGGGGTATTATTTACATGCCTTAGTTCCAGAGCTATACATCTAGAAACAGCAAACAGCTTAGAAACAGACTCATTTCTTAACGCCTATCGTAGATTTGTTTGTCGCAGAGGTCCTGTGCGCCATCTAAGAAGCGACCAAGGAACCAATTTTATAGGTGCTAAGAATGAGCTCCAAGAAGAATTGACCAAGATGAATATCACCAAAGTTAAAGGAGAATTATTAAAGGACAACTGTGATTTTATCGACTTCATCATGAATACTCCACATTCAAGTCACATGGGTGGAGTCTGGGAAAGGCTAATTAGGACTGTTAGAAGTGTGTTGGCATCTCTATTATCAGATAATTCTAAGCAGCTCGACGATGAAAGTCTACGTACGTTTATGACAGAGGCTGAAGCTATAGTGAATTCACGCCCTTTAACAGAGCCCACTGACTTAAAGGAACCTTTGACCCCAAATCAATTATTGACACTCAAATCACAGACTGTTTTGCCTTTACCTGGAGACTTCTCACCAAATGACCTATACTCAAAAAAGAGATGGCGAAGAGTTCAACATCTATCAAACCAATTTTGGATAAGGTGGAAAAAAGAATATGTTCAAACACTTCAAGAAAGACAAAAGTGGGTTTATCCCAATAAGAACTTAAATATAGGTGATATCGTCATTATTAAAAATGAACAGATGCCAAGAAATGCATGGCCTTTAGCCAGAGTGACCCAGGTTTATCCAGAAAAGGACAATTTAGTTAGAAAGGTTACAGTGATTCTGTCTGACAAGCATTTGGATAAAAGTGGTAAAAGAAAAGTAAAGCCTACTTACCTTGATAGACCAATACACAGTTTGGTGTTGCTTATACCAAGTGAACCGGGTATCCCCACCGAAGAGCCATAATTATACCTTCGTCCGCAAAATTTATTGTGATGTTTGTGGTAAATCTTTTAGTGTACATGGGCACAATAATCCCATAGTACATATAGTGTATATGTGTTATGTTAAAAAGTTTTTTGTGACAAAATCTTAAAGTTTACATGGGCACAATAATCCCATAGTACAAGTGTATATGTGTTATATTTTAAAAGGGTTTTTGTGAAAAAATCTTAAAGTGTACATGGGCATAATAATCCCATTGTACATATGTGTAAAAAGTTCTAGTCCTACAATCTCTAAAATTGGATGAAGAATATTCTTAAAGTCACGCGCAAAGATCATCGCTCTCCAAAATCAAAGATTTTGCACCAACACTCAAGAGACAATTATTAACAAGAACTTTTTTAGTGTTTTATTTGTTAATATGTTGTTAATTTGTTAAAGTATGATACAGTATTATTGTAAATTGATATTTATCAATTTAGGGGAGCCATGTTACGGCTTCAGACTACAAGGTTATAATTTTAGACTACACCATTTCACTTATTATTTTACGCGTTACCAAAAGTAAAGGTCAATAACTTCCGGTTTTCATCAGCGGTACCACGCCATAGTATTTTTATAGTTTTTTACAGTTTTATCGGGTGAACGAGGTATAACAATTACTGTATCATGCTTTATATTATTTCTTGTCATTATGCAAACATAATTGCCCATCGACTCTTCTGCAAATTGAAGTTTTCGCCCTAAAATCAGTCCTCGCAGATTTTCCTGTCAAACGGTGTCGACCCAAAATCTATTCCCATTAAAAGGATCCCATAGAGTCCATGTATAAGCAGCTATAAGCAGTCATGAAATTTAGTGTGCTATTTAATTTAGTATCCCCTTCAAGGCCCCCCTCACTCAGCATATTTCATATTAAAACAACTGTAATTAGTTTGTAACTTTTTATTATTATATTTTGTAGTTTTTACAAGTACTTCTCCAAAGAAAGAATGTTATGATATTTTAATGAGTTGTATTTGGTACAAACCACCTGGTCTTAACAGGCTCAAGATAGTTTATGAAAGCCCAAAGATAGACAATTGGCCCCATACTACTGCACATACTGTCTTCCATAGAACCGCACAGCAAAGCAAGGGTTAAACCTTTACATATATGTTTAATGAGATAAGGGTAGACAACTCCTACTCTGTTCTCTTGACCTTCAAATCATTTCGTTAACCTTGTCTCTTGTAGATCTACTGTTAAAACAATTAACATATATACTCCACAGTCATTAACCTACAGTAGGCCTACCCTCTAACTCAGGCCTTCTCAAATAGCGACCCTCCAAATCCAGCCCTTGAGACTGGCCCCACAAGAGTGACCCATTCCCCTAAAACGCTATGCTAGATAAGCTCTATTTGGCCCTTATATTTTTTAATAAAATGCATTTGGCCCTTTTACAAGCAAAACAATTCTGTTAATCAAAATCTCATCCAAAGGATGGCAAAATCAAGAGTAATAGTTGTATAGTAGTAGATTTCCCATATGCAAGTACCATCAGGTGTTGCGAAAAGAGTAAGCATGATCTGCTTCGCGTATGGCGATGAATTTATCTATACATTTTTGGCCCTTTCTTATAAGATTAATCATATATCTTGTATAATACTGGAGCTGTTATTAGTAGTTAATTGGTTCGGATATACAAACCAAGGCACACTCAAGAACTCTTATCATTTGAAAATCAAACGAAAATACTAAAGCAGCTGTCTTGACCAAATTTCCCTCATTGCACACTGCATTTACCAGTTTCTATTTACCTAATCAGTGAAGAAATTAACTCTTTCATGTAATTTAATTTATAAATCTGCAACAGCATACAACTAATTGATAGTTTTTCAGAGGAATTTGGTCGCCATGCTGTATTAATTAAGAAATCTAAAGGCTTTGATCTTGTAAACTAGGTCAGAGTTAATTGGCACAGAATTTTTCTTTGATTTCTGGAAAATATAAAATGATAAATTAAAAAAATATTCTGAAAACATTTCCAAGTTTTTAAAATTTATTAAATTGTAATTATGTCATGATAATGTATGCTTATGTTATTATGAAAGTGAAGACATTAGAGAAAGTGTAAAATTGTGGAGCAGTGGAGGGTGTGGCGCCAAGCAAGGTATGATTACTCTTCTAGGCACTTGATAACACTTTTCATTATGAAACATTTACTCATTTATTGATATATTCTCTCATATGAAAAGTTCATTATCTGTTACCAATATATTGCCAATGTGTTTACATGGATTTCGAGATTTGTTTTACGGTTGGAATCGTTCGTGCTTGGGTTTTATTATTGATATACTTCTTCAAATGAAAAGATCATAAGCTGCTACCAATGTATTGCCAATGTGTTTACATGGATTTTGAGATATGTTTTACGGTTGGGATCGTTTGTGCTTGGTTTTATTATTTAGATGTCAGTTAAGTGTTATCAGCATTTTTAGATTGTTGTTTCTTCTTCCATTCAATACTGATATTAACCAGGTAGATGGTGTACTGATATTAATTAACCTGATTAGGCTAATTAACCATTGTTATTAATTAATGTTTTATCCATCATCCTAATTATTCTATATGATTATTTAACCATGTCTTGGTACCAGGCCAAATTGCTACTCTATTTTTATATGCCCACATGAATATGTGTTCAATAAAGTAAAAGACACACAAACCATTTCACAAAGTTTTTTACTGGTCCATTTTTAGTTGATCCAAATAATGTGGATACTCTATAGCATAACATATGGGTAAACATTCATAAAAATAATCTGCTACAGAAAAACTAATAGTCCTAAAGTCCAACATGTTTCAAAGGCACAAAGGCCCCCTTCCTAAGGGACAGACACATTGATATCTTGAGGTGGCTGTCCTCATCAGATATACGGGTGTGGCGCCAGGCAGGGTATGCTTACTCTTCTAGACACCTTATACCACTTTTTATTATGATATACATGTTCTTACTCATGTATGATTGATATAATTCCTCATGTGAAAAGTTCATAAGCTGTTACCTATGTTTCGTCAAAATGTTTTTTTGGATTTCGAGTTTCGTTTTGCGGTTTGGATCGTTCGTACTTGTTTTCTTTATATAATAGTCTTAGATTGAGGACAGACTGACCAAATTTTAATGGCGATTAGTTTTGGTGAATCAATCACCAGCAAAAATCACACAGGCTTTGGCCTCAGCCAATTCACAGTTATTATTGCATACATTCCCCCTGTAGGTGTGGGGAGCCGCGGTGGCTCAGTGAGTTAGACGCTTGCTCACTAACCTGAGGGTCCAGGGTTCAATCCCGGCATGGGTCGAGATGATACCTTCGGGTTTTTCAACCCGGTTTCCCCCTGTCAGTGATGCAGGTAAGAGGGACTGACATGGAAAAAGCGTCTAGTTGTTCGGATGGGACAATAAACTGAGGCCCCGTGTGCTATTGGCTGTGCATGTTAAAGATCCCTCGACAGTTGGAAATCGAAAATAACAGCAGGCTAATGCCGTTGTTCTGGCAAAATTTCCCTCATTGCACATTGCATGCCGTTTGCCCGTCCTCAATTAGCTCATACAGGTGCAGAAAAGCAGGACATAAAACTCTGTTCATTCATTCATTCCTGTAGGTGTATGTGTGTGTGACCACTGCATTGGCCAAAAGATTACAGTGGCGATAGTTTGGCGGCAGTACTGATTCGCTAAGTTTGTCCTTAGCTTAAGGGAAGGAAAGAATTTTATAATGGAAAACAAAATAGACATATTCAGAATTTTTATTCAATAAAGTACAATAAAGGGATTGTAAATAGGTTTTATAAATTAAGATGTACAGTGAAAACCCTCAAAACCGAATCCTCTGAATACCGGAATCCCCTCAAAACCGACAGTTTCAAAAAGTCCTGGCCAAATCACTATATAATCCATACAAGGAAATCCTCTATAAACCGGAACCCCTCAAAACCGTAATCCGACATCATAATTCGGTCCCAATCACGTAAAACAATAGTAATTAATCCCCTCTAAACCGACAGTGTATTCACTGATCATTGTTTTGACACGTGACCAAATATCAAGAAAAGTAATTATCAGCAATCCATTGTGTTCTTAATTGAGTTCGTGTGATTTAATCAATTGACATCTGCATTCATTTTTGCCGATAACGGATCATATACCAAGCTATTATGAATTATATATTCATTTTAAATATATTAATTTATTTTATTGGATGTAGTGTAAGCAGCGCGTTTCCGGGTTTGTTCGATTTCTTGTTCCATACACCTCTAATATGATTTCAATAATAGAACACGACACGAGTGAACTGAAAGCAACGTGAATCGAACGTATCCCGCAATGATTTGCTACTTTCGAAAATGAAAGTTGAAATCATCTTGGCGCGAATGAGATTCGGAGACTCGCGTGAATTTTTTAGGCCTACGATATTTCGAGATAGTAAGAAATAAACCGTTGTATTGTTATTATATATGTCTAAATAAATGTCAATATAAAATATTTTATTAAATTTCTCTCTATAAACATCGCTGGGGTACGGGTAGACTGCATACATCGATGGAGTTGATAACCGGAAGTAATTGAATTTTATAATAAAGGGAAGTAACTCCAATTAACGAAAATGCGAATCAACAGTAAACCGACATCCCCTCTAAACCGACATTATTACCTGGTCCCACACACTGTCGGTTTTGAGGGGTTTCACTGTATAATGTGGTACACTGATTGCAAAAGTTACCCGATTCATGGACTAGAGTTAGAAAACCTCTTTACAATCCCTTTAAATGTTTTACAATGTACAGCTTCTGCCCTGTACTGTATTATCCTGTTCAGGTTCTGTTTCTAGTGTTGTTAGATCATCAGTATTTATCAGAAGACATATATTAGTACTCTCTGAATAACTTAATATCTTACATTCTTCATTACCGCTACATTCATTGCCGCAGGCTTGTAGGTTTGGTTGTGAGGTAGCAGCAATGACTGGTAAGGGATAAAAGATACAGAATCCTGATACAGCCAACTGAGTGTTACACGCATCATCAGCCTGACAATCTGCCACACATTGTGCTTCTGATACGGCTGAAAAACTGGTGTTAAACTTGAATCTAGTGTCTCGTAAGACAAAGCACTCTGAAAAGGAAATAAATATTTAAATTAAAAGAAAACTGTTAACAACATGAACAAGTTGAAATAAGCCTCGAAGTTTTTCCACTTTATCAACTTGTGTTGATATATCTGATATCAAAAGACACTCGGGTGAGATTCTCTATATGTGCTTTGTTATTAATAATAAGAGTTATACCAAAATATTTACGTTTCTACTATACCTCCCTTCAATGAACCAGTTACAAAAACTGGTGTTTATTTTTCGATAAAGGATCACATACAACAGTGAAATTTGTATAAATCTGAATATAGATATAACGCTAGTTTTCTTAACTGATTCATTGAAAGGAAGTGATAATAGAAATGTAAATATTGAGTTATTATTGTTTACCTGTGCACTCAACATCATTCCATTGTCCATTTATACCACATACTACTTTCCCTGTTCCTGTAAACCCGGCATCGCATGTAAAATTATATTCAGCACCAACGCTTCTAGAAGTTATAACACCGTCTAGTGAACCATTTACAACTACTGGTTCATCTTCACATAATATTTCTGTCAAATAAAATAAAACTGTGAATAGAAGTGATGCAGGTCAGAGGGGTTCACATGGAAATAAACTTTAGTTGTTCGAATGAGACAATAAAATTAGGTCCTGTGTGCATTATTGACTGTGCTTGTTTAAAGATCACTGGACTGTTAAACATTGGGTCCGCTAATACAACTGTTTTGGTAAAATTTACCTCCTTGTACACTGCATATGAACGATTATTAGGGAATTGATTATCTTAAATATCTTGCGATTCTCACGAACCCAAGAAAAATTCAATCAACCTTAATTAATGCCAAAATGTGCTTTACTAAATAAAAATAAATATTTTCTTGTGCTTTACTAATTAAGAAAAAAATTTAAAATTTTCTTGTGCTTTACTAAATAAGAATAAAAAATTTCTTGTGCTTTACTAAATAAGAATAAAAATTAAAAATTTTCTTGTGCTTCACTAAATAAGAATTGATATTTTCTTGTGCTTTACTAAATAAGAATAAAAATTAAAAATTTTCTTGTGCTTTACTAAATAAGAATTAAAATTTTCTTGTGCTTTACTAAATATGAATTAAGATTTTCTTGTGCTTTACTAAATAGATTTTCTTACCTTCACATGTGATCTGTGGAGTCCAAGATCTGCGACTACAGGTAGCCATTACTGCTAACTTGAACCCAGGGTTACATACATAGTTAATATTAGTCAGTCCGTTTAGAATAACTTGTCCATTACTTAGAGTAGGTAGATTTCGTTGACATCGACTCAACCCTGTATAAAGATAGTGTTAAAGTGAAATGAGATAGATGTCATAGAAAGCACGGGCCTAGGTCAGAAACAAGAACTATTTACTTCAAGGTGCTTGTTAGATTAGTTAGTTTTAGCTCAAGAATACATATACATGTAGATAGTATCATTCCCAAGGACTTGACTAATTCTGTCCAATCCTGACGCTGATAGAGATGATACCTTCAGATTTTTTCAATCCAGTTTCAACAGTTAAGTAATTTAAGTTGGAGGGACTGACATGAAAAAAGCATCTTGTCCAAACCTCTTGGCATTGATCTTTCCCAAGTTATCCGTACCCATTTACAGCTGGGTGGACTGGAATTATGAGTGAAGATGACTTATTCAAGGTCATCAGACTTACACACCCCAGTCGGGAACCGAACTCTCAAACATAACAACCTTCATTTCCTCGTATCCAAGCAAATGACGTCACATCAGCAACAATTGACTGTGCTATAGAACCTCACAAACTGACTTGCCAAGCTAAAAAAGGTTTCTGAGACCTTTCTGCTAAAAAGTTAAAAATCTTACTGTTAGAACTGGAACTGCTGGACGATGTTTCTGAGATAGCTAGGAAAGCTAGAACTATCAGTAAAAGTTGTCGTGGAGCCATCATTGTTAACTTGTCTTGAATAGAATCAGCAAATAGTGAATGTTTTAGATCAGAATGCGATCAGTTAATATAGCTTCTAAAATAATTACAAATTCTTAATTTGTAATAAAATTAAATTGCCAATGAGGGCAATTTTTTACTGTTTATGAAATTTGACCAATGAAAAGACAACACAGACTCAAACGGAAAATCGATATTTTTGTTATATAAAATTCGGCCAATGAAAAAACACCATAGAAAGTTGATTTATTTTTGTTGTATATTAGTTGGCCAATGAAAGGACACCACGGAAAGTTGATTTATTTTTGTTCTATATAATTTGACCAATGAAATAGAGAGGGCACACCTGATGAGCTATTGTTAACAGGTGTCCATCAAATCATGTTGAGATTTTATTAATTATCAACCATTTTATAGTATTTTATAATTAGTACAGGCCAGGCATAAACAACCCTGTCAGGGAATCGAACTGATACTTGATATGACTTATAATAATAATAATAAACTCTTTATTTTACATGGGTCAGAATTAGGTCCTGTCTCACACTCAGCCCATGGGGACAAACATAAACTCTTTATTTTACATGGGTCAGAATTAGGCCTAATACCACAAGTGATACGGTCCTGTCTCACACTCAGCCCATGGGGACAAACATAAACTCTTTATTTTACATGGGTCAGAATTAGGCCTAATACCACAAGTGATACGGTCCTGTCTCACACTCAGCCCATGGAGACAAACATAGACTCTTTATTTTACATGGGTTAGAATTAGGCCCAATACCACAAGTGATACGGTCCTGTCTCACACTCAGCCCATGGGGACACACATAGATACAATATACAATACATAGACCAAAATTCACTATTTTTTTAAGCCAAAGGTCAGAGCAAGTGCTGGTAACATTATAAATGTCCTTTTGAGTGTTCTGAAAGTGAAGAATTCAACTGGCACATATATTTTGCAAAAATGAAACATGGCAAGGATGCAATGATAAATTTAGTCCGACGTTCATTCGCTCCTGCAGAAAATACAAAGAATCAAATAGATCTTTCATCTCGGTGATATATTTGGTGATAACTGCCATGAAAAAAACACAGATGGGAATTGCTAAAATTTCAGACTACCTAAACTTAAATTCCAAATTCAATACAAATCAAATACAAAACTAACAATACACACAAAGACTAAAGCTAAGATTCCATATACGCGTCATTCGTCATGTGTTAAAAATCAAAACGGTTGGTTTTTGACGCATGACGGAGACCATTTGACGGATACCGCTACCGTATATATGGAAACATACCCTCTAAAACCAACTTTTTCGATTTTTAACTTATGACGGATGACGGATTTGTTTGATGTGTATATGGAATCTTAGCTTAAGAACTACAAAAAAAGGAAAAAATCATGGTGTCAGGAAGGAGAGGTGAGGGGTTTGAAACAAAAGTTGAAGAAAAAGCTCATTGCTCGATGGCTGGTGTAGAAAAACATTCCACATACGATTTCCAGAAAACAGAGGTATATAGAAAATCATGCCACGTATTCTGATAAGCTGCGACCAAATGTTACTTTTATTAATATTAATTTTTGTCTGTAAAAAGGTCCAACAGGTTAAAAAGCAGCAGGTATCTAAGTTAGTACAATAGTGTTTCTAAATCTAATTTATATTAATGGCCTTTTCCATAATAAGTTCAGCAATAAAATGAAGTTTGATTTTTTCTCCAAAATCCAAAATATTTGAGATTAGATTTGTTCAAAAAATATTTTGATTTCAAAAAGAAGAGCAAAAGCTAATAAAAAAGTGCCCCCCCAGTTAAAAGTAACCACTAGACAACTACTATCTGGGAAATAAGAAAAAGAGAATTGTAGATGAAATGAAATGAAATGAAATGAATGGAGTTTTACGTCCTACTTTCTGCTCCTATATGGGCTTATTGAGGACGGGCAAATGCCATGCAGTGTGCAATGAGGGAAATTTTGCCAGGACAGCGGTATTAGCCTGCTCTTATTATCGATTTCCAATTGTCGAGGGATCTTTATCGTGCACAGCCAATAGCAAGAATTGTAGAAGAGAGATGTAAGATGAAATAAGTTGTTATTATAAAGTAAGATATAGAAACAGAGTATATAGGTACCAAGATATTCCTATATTCTGTTACACTACTACTAGAAACTTGGCATGGATTCAGCTAGATATTTTTAGATGATGAGAATTTAACAGTTATTTTCTCTTGATCATTATGCTTACTCTTTTTGAAACACCTGATAATACTTCTCTTTGGAGTAGTGGGTGGTGCAGATTTCAAGGCTTTAGGGTTGCCTATATAAAGCAATTTTAATTTTACTGGCCCTAACAACATAATAGTAATTTCTTGTATCTTAAAAATTAGAAATATCATTGCTTTGGTCATAAAGGGTGGTGATGCAGAATTCAAGGCCCTGGGGTTTGCTGCTCCTGCCTATATAAAGCAATTTAATTTTACTGGCCCTAACAACAAAATAGTAATTTCTTGTATCTTAAAAGTTTAGAAATATCATTGCTCATTCATAAATGCCAAAATTATTTTGGGAGCTGGATTTGATGTTCAGGAAATTTAGTTTTTAATTTATTCTTTTGAAAATTGTTATTCATCTCATCTGATAGAGATATCAAAATTTCGAGTTCCATCTTGGCAAAAAAAAACATTCTGAATCTTCCATCTGATATTGTTTTTAGTATAAAATGATGATGAATGCCAAATAGTTTTACCATATTGTGGAAAGGTTTGATAGGTTGTAGGAGTAGTGTTTGTGTTTTTATGTTTTGCCAAATATATTATGACAGATTTTTTTTTACTGATAGATAAAAGCAAGAATATATCAAAAAAGAAAAAAAGTTTTTGGTTAATTTTGAAATAGTGTCGCAGTGTAATTGTTAGGTTTTGCCCAATACGTAATGATGGATGTTCTTTGCTGATGGATTAAAGTACAAAAAGAATATTTACAGTTTTAAGAATAATTGCAAGGTTTGTCAAATATGTTATTGTGGATATTCTGAGTTTGAAAAAGAAAAACTAAATAATAATTTGCAGTAGAAAGTTTAATTTTGAGATTTCTCAGCAGCTTCTTTATGCCAAATTTATAATGAGGATGTTCTTGACTGATTGAAGGTCCGAAATGTAACAGTGTGACAATTTAAAGGGGAATGTTCAGAATTTTCAAGGGTCGATTTGAGCCATGAATACATGTTAAAAGCCTCCAGAAGTACTAGAACTGCACAAAAATCACACAATCCCTTCAATTGTACCCCTACCTAAACATTTATCTTTCGTTTTCTGTATAAGTGTTTTCTATATAACGCATAGCCTTACTAAACAAGTTGTATTTTCGACTTTCAAACGCTGATACATACTGGTATAGATACACAGGGATTTGAAGGCTTATATTTCGAGAGATAGTTGTAAAAATATTATGGATTGAAATAGCTAAATAATTCCAGGTTGTGAGACAAAAAATGTACCGTCGAACAGTTGGTGAACATATCTTTTTATGGTTGTTTTTGAGAGAATGCAGCAGACATTTAAACAATTCATACAGTAACACCATAATTATAATCAACACACTGACATTAACATTATAAAAATATCTGCATTTTTATTTTCATAAATTTAAGTAATGAAACCCATCTTTAAACCTACTTTTTTTTTACTGAGGTGATTTCCATATTTAGATCTATCCAATAAGGAAACCCATATTTTTATCTACCTATTTTTCCAAGGTTATTTCCATATTTAGATCTGACCCATCTTTAAAAATTGTTTTTTTGTATTTTTCAGGGGGAGACAAGCTACCAGCCTCAGTTTAACGTAAGGAATAATATCACTACTAGCTCCGTCACCATGAGTTCATACGATAGTATCACCAACGAGGATGAACTTCAAAAATTGGTACGTCATTATTTTTACTTTAGAAAGGTCTATTTTGGGTCAGTTTCACAAAATCCTAACTTAATGATTATGGTAGGGAAGCTTTGATTAAACTAATCCTGGGGCCTTATTCTCGAAAACTTAAATCCAGATTTTGAGAAATACAGTGATCTGATTTGATGGTAAAGCTGAACTTAAAATCAATTTTAGTGATTGACCAATCAGATGACCTAAACACTAAAATCATTGTAAGTTAAGTTTTCAATGGTGCCTTATTCTTGAAAACTTAACTTGAGATGATTGTATTTCAGTTATTTGATAGGTTAGTTTCTAAATTTGATTTTAAATTTAGCTTTATTATCCAATCAGATTGCTGTATTTCTTGATATCTTGATTTTATATAAGTTCAGTTTTTGAGAATATTGACCCATGTATTACGTATGTATTAAGTCATCTGATTGGTCAATCACTAAAATCGATTTTGAATTTAGTTTTGGTTTATAAAGGTACTTTAAGTTATCTCACTTTTCACTCCTAACTAAGCTTACAAAACAGGCTAATTCATGAAGTGGGCAGTGAGGTAAAGTTTATCAGTATAGTTACATTGTAGAACTATTTATATTTGTAAAATCTGGGATTAGTTTAAATCAGGCGTTCTCAAATGGCCCTTGAGAATGGCT
This sequence comes from Lottia scabra, assembly GCA_029955415.1. Classification (NCBI taxonomy): domain Eukaryota; kingdom Metazoa; phylum Mollusca; class Gastropoda; family Lottiidae; genus Lottia; species Lottia scabra. The sequence goes on along the minus strand of JARJEI010000003.1, from coordinate 6,357,198 downwards.
CGTCAAAGAGTGACCCCTTCGGCTAAAACTCTCTGCTCGCTATGACATATTTATATTTTATTCAAAAATGCATTTGGCCCTTTATAAAAATTAATTGAAAAGGTCTGATTTAGATGTTTAGCATGAATTTGAAAGTGTTAATATTCCTGTTTGATTTGTCAGAAGAAGTGAAAATGATCTGGCCGAGCGCCAACATGAAACTTTATTTATCAGAGATTTGTGAGATAATGGAAGTAAAAAGATCAGTAAAAATTGTATCAGAAGAGAGTAAATATTGCTAATTTATCGTCAAATCAACGTAAACAACTTTAATACCGTTTCATCTTCCTTTAACACCTGGGTTTTCAACTGGTTTTCTCAGATGTCCCCAAAAATGCGTATGGAAATGATCATGTCCCTTGAATTGTCTGCCGAAGTCATAGAAAACATGCAATTACGAAGTATGATATAGTCACAGTTTTTTTCGTTTCAATACAAACTTAAATTGTGGTGATTGAAGGCAGTAGACATTGGTGTAGCAAGATAATACAAGATATAAAATATTTATTCAGACCTGTAGATCAGTTTGTGTCCCCTGGAGAATGTCCAAATGTCCCCAGTCTGGGACATGTCCCCCCCCCCAAGTTGAAAACCCAGGCTTTAACACGAGAAAACTGATAGAATTATATCAAAAAATAAATTTCATAGATTAAAGTACAAATCAGGGCTGTTGATTTGCCCGAATATTCCGGACTATTGATTATGATTTGAATGAATGTGAGTTTTCTCCTTGTGATTTGTAGTAGTGGACATTATGGCAAAATAATCGGTCATGTCCGGAATATACGGGCAAATCAACAGCCCTGATTTGTACTTTGATCTATGAAATTTATTTTTTGATATAATTCTATCAGTTTTCTCAAAACAACCAATTTTTTACGTAAGTGTGTGATAAGTCAAAGAAAACTTTGCACATGTTTTGAAAAATGAGTGTATGGATAATGGTGAAAACTGATAGAATTATATCATAGATTAAAGTACCGTACAAATTACAAGGAGAAATTTCACATGTAATCATAAACTCCTGTAAAATAAAAATGTCACTCAGAATCTTTCATTTACTGACAACTCTCGTCAACCTCCCGGACGAATTGGCTGCCATTATAAAAGTGGGCATATTACGATGGCCATCGCTATTTTTTTTTTCAATGTTTTTGCCTATTTTCTTTTAGAAAAAAAACTGGGGCTTTATTCTCAAAAACTTAACTTAAGATTATTGAGATTTATCGATTTATGTTATGATTGAATATTTCAGATGAATGAAACGGATAGTTTTGACGAGAAGAAAAAAATCCGAGCCCGAATCAGGACGTTACACGAGGAACAGAGAAGTAAGTAAAAAGATTATAAAATTTATTCTGATGAAAAAAAATATTTGATCAAAACATAATGGAGAAGGAATGGGGGAGACTTCAGGGAGAGGTATTAAAGTGGAAATCGTTTTTGTTATGTTGAAAGACAATGCATAAAAACCTGGGGCGGAAAGATTTTTGATTTACTACTAAAATTAAAAAATGCTTTTTAAAAGGCAAATTCACAGTTCCCCCAATTTTTTAGAAATTTTGAGCTTAAATTCAAATAAATATTGATTTCTGTTTGTAGAAGATTATGAAAAGAAGAGATTAGAGCATGAAAAAGACACAGAAAAAGCTGTCAGACGTCAATATGAGATCGCAGACGAAGAAAAAGCCAGGAAGATGCAGTCATATGCGTCTGCCGGACCTACAGGAGCTCGGGAAAGTCAGTACGCGAAATCGTCTGACAGTCGGATAAAAGATGCTAAGAAAGCTGCCGATGAAGACAAACAGAAAAAATTAGACAGTTACAGCAAGATCGCGGAATCGAAAACAGGTGCTGATGGTTCTGTTACTCAAACAACAACAATCTCTCAATCTTCGACTAAAACTCAGGGTGAAATTTTCTATCTTTCTCCTCAATCTTGCAGCTGGCTTTCAGTGCATTAGATCAGTATCTGCTGCATGGGTGGTAATGTAGTGATTTCCATACCTCCATTTTGAATCCCAATTTTTCACCAGAACAGTTAGGCCCCTCCTCATCATTAGCCCATACAGGTGCAGAAAAGCAGGACATAAAACTCCATTTCATTTCATTTCACTAGAACAGTTAGGAAATTCATAAAATTGGCAAGAAATTCCATCTTCTAAATTAAGACTGATCTTGACTTCAAAGAAGGCAAAAAATACCATTTACTAGGTTTTTTGATGACATTTTCCAAAATGCTTTTGCCATCTTTTTCATCTAAAGTAGACATTTTTGAGAAAAATATTTTAGATTAGAGAGTGACATTAATATAATTTTAACCTGTTTAAAGTTTTTTAAATTCCACCCACAACATTTTCCTTTTGTGTCATTGGTTTGCCTGATCCAAGTCCTACTGCCCAAATAGAAATTGTGCTACAATGTGATGCCTTTACACTGCACCATTTGCCCTACACCATAAAAGCTCCCAAACCTCTAGATCCCGCAAATTTCTGTGATCTCTTTAAAGTTTTTGGTTATTTCATGAATTTCTTCTCGAAACTTCTGTAAAACTAGTAGAAAGTTATTTTTATAAAATCCAAGAAGTTAAGTAAAGGTTTGCAATGATATTTTTGGCACAGTAAATTTTCAATGCATAGAAAAATTAAATCTCTGCATCCCTTCTGATTAAATTTATATATCTATCAACATAGTTACAGAATTAAAGTAAAATATTTCGCTACAGTTATCTGTTTCTCTGTTTTTCTTTTTTTCTGTTCGACAAGATATTTTCATGAAAACAACCTTAATGTTAATTCTGGATATTTTCCAAGACATGTGTTTTTGTTGGATAAAAACGAGTCTGTTATATGAGACTGATAATGTAGCTAACTGTATTATAATATATGAAATATTCCATCAGGTCAAATTCTTTATAATTTCAATGATTTTAGCAAGGCTGTTGATACTCTATTATAATATATTATGAAATATTCCATCAGGTCAATTTCTTTATGATTTCAATGATTTTAGCAAGGCTGTTGATACTCTATTATAATATATGAAATATTCCATCAGGTCAAATTCTTTATGATTTCAATGATTTTAGCAAGGCTGTTGATACTCTATTATAATATATGAAATATTCCATCAGGTCAAATTCTTTATAATTTCAATGGTTTTAGCAAGGCTGTTGATACTCTATTATAATATATTATGAAATATTCCATCAGGTCAATTTCTTTATGATTTCAATGATTTTAGCAAGGCTGTTGATACTCTATTATAATATATGAAATATTCCATCAGGTCAATTTCTTTATGATTTCAATGATTTTAGCAAGGCTGTTGATACTCTATTATAATATATGAAATATTCCATCAGGTCAAATTATTTATGATTTCAATGATTTTTGCAAGGCTGTTGATACTGAATTTTAATATATGAAATATTCCATCAGGTCAAATTCTTTATGATTTCAATGATTTTAGCAAGGCTGTTGATACTCTATTATAATATATGAAATATTCCATCAGGTCAAATTCTTTATGATTTCAATGATTTTAGCAAGGCTGTTGATACTCTATTATAATATATTATGAAATATTCCATCAGGTCAAATTCTTTATAATTTCAATGATTTTTGCAAGGCTGTTGATGCGATATATTTGTATCTGTGCATTTCAATGACTATAGAATTAAATTATGATTTTGGAATTTCTTGTGACTCTGTTGTCATAATAAATTCAAGGACTAAGAAGATAAATTTTAAGGATTTTAAAAAATAGATTTAATTTTAAACAGTGGCTTCATATTTCACATCATATTGCTTGAAAAAAAGAAAACATTTCTCTGAGAATCCAACCATCTTGCCATTTAAAGCAAAACATGCCCGATATCCCTAAACCCTCTCTCTGTGTAAAAATGGTGATGAAAAAACCATGTCCTGTATCATTCATGCCTTGTACTCGATGTTGTGGCTTTATCGTTATATTGTTGCTAAGTTACTGAACAAGCAATGTTGTTACTTTGTTGTTGATCTTATTTCATCGTCATTCAAACTTGAATCTTTAGAGCTTTTCTGTCTCATCTTCCAATTAAATTCAATATTTGGGAATTTTTGAGCATTTGAGTTTAAGATGCATTAAAGCACATGACTATATTTTAATTGAATTTTTTTAAAATGTTAAATCTTATTGCTTTGTTCTGACTGGCTGAGTGTTACTAGGCTACGACTAACACAACGTATCTGATTTTAGGTGGAACCACCACGACAACCACTCAGAAGACAAGTTTATCAAAAACTTCCACACCCATGGGAATGTCATACAGCAAAAAACCAGCAGGTCAGTAAGAGTTATTGCCCTTGTTTTATAACATTGCTTGACGTTGGGTTAATAATAGATCAGTTAGCATGCGTTGATGTAGACATACTCATGTAAAATTAACTCATTAAATAAACAGAACCAGCAATTTTTATAATCACAATTTCTTACTCGTATTAACTTCAGTTATCGTGCAAGATAACATCGTATACTATACAGAGATTACCATATTGAATAACTTATAGGTCACTGGTATCAACAACGGAACTAGACTAGTAGCTAAATAACCTTGTATAATATACAGAAATTGCTGTATTGAGTAAATTATAGAGTGTCTTTTTGTGCTTTAAAAACAAAATCAAAGTCAATCTTTGTACAAGAGTTGTCTTCACTTTCCCATTTCGAACACATCTAATTGGTCAATTTCTTAAATTGATAATTGATTTGGCAAAATTAACCCAAAATATGGATTTTGGTAAATTTTAATAAAATTGTATACATTAATCCTTAAAATATTTCATTTTTTCATCTCATTTAGATTTAATTCATTGCATGGTGTTACTTTACTTTTGTTTTATTGATTGAGTTTTGTGTTGTGTGTTTTCATTGGCTTATAGACCCAACAGCAGCAGATTTGACCAATAAGATTTTACGTAACTGTGGATATGGCACGAGTGGTCAGATTACTGTGAAAACGGAATCCTGGAACAGCAAGGATGGTTTAGTGGAAAAATCACAGAAGACAGAATCGTGGGGAGGTAGAGTAAAAAATCTACGTAGAAAATTTTGATATTGTGGGGTGTTTTATGTGCATCAGGGACACGATTTTCAACATTTCAATTTTCTGACAGACAGCCATCAGTGACGTTTCTACAGGGGGGGCAGGGGAGCCAATTTTGTATCATGTTACATACGGATGGTATAGGCTGGTAGCCCCCCCAGACAATTATTTGGCCCCCACTCTGCCACCCCACCTAAAAATTCCTAGAAACGCCACTAACAGCTATGGGTTTTTTGTAATTTAACTAGATTTAAGCATTCTTTTTTAGGCCTAGAACAGCCTTAAAAGGGCCTTTTGCAATAGTTATGTCATAAAACACTCTTAGTTTTAGTGAAATTGTAACAACGATGAATGTCTGAAAATGGGATTACATCATTAAGTGTTTGTACTTGCACCTTGATTTGCATGTTATTATTTGTTAATAACCTTAGCATGATTTCATAGCAAAATCAGTGTTAGAAAAGTTTTTTTTGTACTAAAAGTTCTAATCTGCCTTCCATGTTGTTTTTAAAGATTAACAGGACATGTACAAATATTTCTGATAATGGCAGAGAATAAAACACTTCATATTGTCATCTGAGAAACCTTCTTCTGGAAATTTTAACATGAGAGGATTTAAGTGTTCTAATCATGGTCTATTTGTTTAACAAAAAATAACTGAAATGAAATATAAGTTTGACAATACAATGAATATTAAATACCGATACATTGATAGCGGCAAATGAATTTTTTATATGAAAAAGTATAAGTATATCAATTAAGAAATAAGATTAAGAGATAAATAGTTTTGAATACTGGATGTTTTATTTTTTACAGGAGGAGCGAAGGGTGCTATGAATGCCTTTAAACAGATGGATCAATCAGCAGGGGGCGCTAAAGGTGCACCAAAGTACGTATTATTATTTAAATATCAGATTTGAGGGGGTGGTTCTAGGACTTCTCGCGACATTTGCATTTTAAGGAAATTGACTTCTTTGTCTTTTTTTTTCAAAATACATTTTTTCACAATGATCCAATGAAATTTGGACAGCAACTGTCCCCCATTTAAACCAATATCCATCAGATTTTTTCGTTAAGTATGTGCATGTTTTTTTATTAAAACTGATTTTAATTTTCAGCTTTTCCATTGGGTACTGGTATTTGAATAATCATAATATATAAACTAACATTTTTTAGATTTTGAACTTTTTAGGCCTAGACTTTTTGACAAATGTAGCTGGGAATGTAGAAAAATATGTTTCATTTATAAAGAATTCATTTTATATTTTTAAATCAGAAACTAAAAAATTCAATAACTGTGTTGACATATAGATGTTTTGAAGTGAATAAAATATTGTCCACTTTTGGAAATTTCTTTTTGGAAAAGCAAAATGTACAATCAAAATTTCTTTTTATATTAAAAACTTTTTTTCGTAGTTTTATTAGAATTTTTTTGTATTTCTTTTTTTTGTTTCTCTTCAATTCCTTTTTTTAAGACAGCATAATTTTGAATTATACAAATGATAGTAAGGAGGAAACTGTTTATATATATATACACATACCCATATAAAATGCAATCAGATAAAAATTTGGCAATTATAATTAATTATGAAACAGGGGCCATGTTAAGGTAGCGGTGTTTCAACTCTATTCGCTCAATAAAAGAAAGGCAATGTCCTATTTGATTACCTTAAACCTAGATCATTATTATTGTTAAGTTTAAACAAATCAATTTCATTTCCTATGAAAATCACCCCAAAATTTTTTCCATTAATTATATTTGCATGTTTTGTTTATTCCTATAGTGCTTTAGCAACCGTAACCATGGCGAAGAAAGCAGTGCGTAATATGCAGCGTAATGCTGTCGAGATTAAAGCAGAACTGAAAGAATTTGTTCAAACAAACACAACGGAATATGAGGTAGTTTTATTGACAAATTTAGGCAAATTTTATTACGTTTGTTAATTTTTGAACTGGTTAGGATAGTATTTGAAATTTGGTAATTTGGTAATTTGGTTGGTACAAGAAGTCGGTTTAATAATTCTTGGATTACTGGTTTGGGTAGATTTAAAAAATTCAGGAGTTTTGATAGGAGAGGTGTGAAGATAGTTTTTTTTCAATGTTGTGTGATGTACAATGTGTGTCTTAAGGTCGTAGGGTATGGGACCTAATGATTTAGGGTGGTAAATTGGTCTTATCAGTGACAGCATCACATAACCTGTCCTGTCTCAGGAGCTCTTCCACATCTCCGTGAATACAGGGTGTGTCCAAATTAATCTAATCTAAAGCTCTGATTGATCTGGTTGTAGTTTGATCTACATAGTAGTGGAACAAAAACCTGCTTACTCTTTTCGAAACACCTGATCGTACTCCTTGTCCATGACTACGGTAAAGGAAATCCTTTAAGAAAGATCCTTGTGAACCTAGGTTGATATCCTTGCGAAATTATTGTTAAAAGGTGTTTGACCAAAGACCAGCTGGTAGAAAGAATCATTGTGAACTTAAGTCGTTGTCCTTCTAAACTATTGCATCTATTTTATTTTAATTTTATAATTTCTGTTTTGTGGTCAGTCAGTATTATAATCAACTGTTCAAGTTAGGTTTATAAAAAAGGATATTTTCTAAGATTTTTGTTTGATTTCACTTGTCTTCAATTTCTTTTTCCTCCTTCTTTTAGAATATATTCTAACAATAAAAGTTATATCTCTTCAATGTAATTCCCTACTCTCTGATTCAAATACTGTCTATATCTTCTAATTCACAATTGGTTCTCTGATTTTCACAGATTAACATGTCCTAGTTTTATTTAGAAGACCATACGTTAATAATGCTAAGTTTTTTGGTTTTTTTTCAGATCTGGTTTCTCATTCCATTCCTTTTTTTTCTTCTTCAGAAAATCATTGAATATTGAATACATTCTTGTGAATTTAGTTTTAAATTGCAGTCACTGGAAAGGATGTTACAGATCTTAATATAGATACAGTTTATTTCTTAATTTTACCTCAAAATGTTATTTCTACTTTTGACTAAAGAAGACTCAAATCCCTAATTTATCAGGGGCCTTAAAAAAAACTTGGAAACTTAACTTAAGATGATTTTAGTGATGCAGTAATCTGATTGGTCAGTTACTAAAATCTGTTTTAAATTATGTATTATCATCCAATCAGATTGTTGTATTTCTTAAAATGTTGATTTTTTTTTTTTGTAAAGTTTTTGAGAATAAGGCCCCAGAGGCTCAGAGTTCATTTTAATCTTGCAACATTATTAATTTTTTGTTAAAAGGATAACGCGTAGCCCAAGCGCTATAAAACAGATGCTGTTGGAATGGACGAAAGCTATGACACGTGAATATGAGGTAACCAAGATGGAGGTGGTCGGTTACTATGGTTACTGGTTGCATGTTGCTATAGCAGACTGCAATTACTGAGTTTTTTCCCTTGTTAAAATTAAGTTTAGATTAAGATTTAAAATTTAGATTCTCAAATAACTTCAGAAGTGAATTGAATTTCAAAGAGGGCAGAAACTTAAAATGAACTGCAATATTTCTATTTTGTGCATATTTTGGATTCTGACTTTGCCGTTGGAAATTTTAAGAACGATAAAAATTGCCATAAATCTTTACTTTGTGAAGTAGGCCAGTGCTATTTATGAGATTATGTTTTTTTGACCATCACTAAGCATGTACATTCAAGAAAAACAAATTTGCAAAAAGATCATCCAAGGGAAACAACTCGGTATTACGTCTGCTTATTGGTGAGCAGGAGATCATTATATTATGTTTCGTGGCAGAAAGCAGTATTGATGTTTACATGTTTACAGCATGCTTGTAATCGCTTTAATTATTGTTATTTATCTTTATGTATCGTTTGGTATCGTTTATTTTTTAAGATTATAATCTTGGTACAGTCTCATATAGTCATCTATATTTTGTTTCTTTCTCACATCATCATTATGGAGGGTTCACATTTTTTCTAAAACTCAAAATGATCAACCTCAGGATTAAAAAAAGGATGAGGTTTTATGAAGATCCCACCTGGTCCTGTATGCACAAAACATAACTAGTTAAAACCAAACTCTGAGTAAAATTGACATTGATTATTCGTGTTTTTGAGGGTTAAATATTGATTTAACTCAGTTTTAAGTCCTCAGATGTCACAGGTTGATAATGTTACTATTAAGCCTCTCTACTGTCTACGTGGCTCCGCCATACCTGGATGTCAGTGCACAAAGATACGATTTCTATAATCACGTTTTGAGCTGTCCCTTTCTTTATGAATCTTTTAATATTTCATCTGAATTGTATATATCATTTCGTATTCGTTTTTTATCATTTACATTTAAAACATGTAATCAGTGTAATGATTTGGTGTTTTCTGAAAAAGTAACTATAACTAAGTTTCCATATACACGTCAAACGAATCCGTCATGCCCATCCGTCCTGTGTTAAAAATCGAAATGGTTGGTTTTAGAGGGTTTGATTCCATATATGTAGAAGCGGCATCCGTCAAATGGTCTCCGTCATGCGTCAAAAACCAACCATTTAGATTTTTATATATGGAATCTTAGCTTAACTTAGTCAGATTGGCCAATTACCAAAATTCATTTGTATCACAAACATTACCAACCATATTTAATATAAAATTTAATTTCCAGATGGCAGATTGATGACTTCGTTCTAATATTTTTAACAAGCTATATTTTTAATATTCTATATTCTTAACAATTGATATAAATTGAAATATAACCCTCCATAACTTCATGGATGGATCAAATCCTTTAAAATAAAAAACAAAACCATGTAAAATGGATCCTAAGGGCAACAAAACTGAAAATCTAAATTAACATAAAGCAATAAATTGGTAGAAGCAAATGTATTCAAATGAGAACATATATTGCTATCAACTTTGCTATTCTTTGTACGAGATTTAAATAATGGTATTGTCTTCTCCATTCAGAATTTCTCAAAATCACAAACGAGTATAAATAACAAATCCAAACGGCAAAACAAAAATGAAAATCCAAATGATAAGTTTGGCAATATATTGGTAACAATTTCATAAGAAGAAGTTTATCATTCACAAATAAGTTAATAGAAAAGGAATTGATCCAATCAGATTTCTAGAATCTTAACATTCATTATCCACTCGCTTTCACTGTCTATATCTATCTCGTCACTACAGCGCTGGTGGTGGACCGAAAGCCAATATCTCACGTAGTCCCAGCACCATCAAGGCCACCATGTTAGAATGGGCCAAGGCTATGACCAGGGAATATGAGGTATATTGCATGCTGGGAAATTCACTTTGACCAATCATAGAGCACTAACTTATCATAGATTTCAATTTGCACATGCATTGTTAATTTAGGTCACCACGAGCTTGCATGTACATCGCTTGCGGTATAATTCACATATGTCTAACTAACACATTAAAAATTGCATGTGCATTTGTCATTCACTAATCTTGCATTTTTAATATATAGAAATTTCAACTGTGCATGCCAAAAAGCAAATATTAATTTCTCTCTTCCTTAGTTTCTGCATGCGCACTTTAATGATATTTGTGCAAAACATACAGAATTGTTTTTTTGTGGATAGAAAAATATATGTTGGGTTGGAAAAATATATGTTAAGAAATTTTGAAGTTGTTGCTTTGTTGAGTAGTTTTTGTAGTATTTTATGTTGGTGGCATGCTTATTGTATTGTCTTCGTCATGGATTGTGGTTTTATCTTGTCGGTTATGGTTGTTTTGAGTGAATATTAACACCGTTGTTTTAAGCTATTAATGTCAAAGTAAGCTGCAAGAATTTTTCCTAATTTCAAGTTTTTTCAAATCTCATTTAGATTAGATATAAAAGAGCAAGAACTCTGTTTTATTTTATTACTCCAATAAGTTACACAAGTAGACTCTATTTTTATTACCCCAAAAAGTCTTTGTCCAGCACTATTTCAAAATTCCAAAGGTTTTTATATTCTGTTGAATTCATCACATGAATACTTCTGCTTCTACTTATTAAAGACGGGGTAAATGATAAATCTCTTCACCGTTGATAATCGCAAAAGAATAGTCCTCTCAGCTGTCCTGGCAGAATCGTCCTCATTGAATGACGTGTCTATGTTAGTCCCATGTCCAGAAATTAAGGAATAAAACTTAAAGAGATTGTAAAGTGATTTTCTAAACTTTGTATGTGTATCAGGGACACTGATAGCATCAATTTACACCATTCCAATTGCCATTCTGACGTTTGTGGTTCTTGCAATTCCACTAAAACTAACGCGTTTTACGACGTCACTGACAGTGATCTACCAGAAGCTACTATTGATATCTATGCAGATCACTGTCAATTACACTGTGGAATTGCAAGAACTACAGACGTCGGAATGGAAATTGGAATGGTGCAAATTGATGCTATCAGTGTCCTCAATACACATACAAAGTTTAGAAAACATCTTTACAATCCCTTTAATTTCATTGTTCTAATAATATAAAATAATTTGTTTTACAGAACGTTGAGATAACCAACTTCTCCAGTTCCTGGAACAACGGAATGGCTTTTTGTGCTTTGATTCATCATTTCTATCCTGACTCCTTTGATTTCTCCAAGTTAGATCCCAAACAACGCCGTGCTAATTTTAATCTGGCTTTTGACAAGGCTGAGTAAGTTAAATATACTATTCTTTCATTTTTAGATATGTTCACTAACTGTTCAACCACAAAAAATTTAGTCCCAGAATCTGGAATTTTTTAGCTTATCTAATCCATAATATTGTTTACAACTCTATGAAATTTAAGCCTTCAAACACATGTGTACCCATAAATATCGGCGTTTGAAAGTCATAATTACGACTCGTCGTTTAGTAACACTATGCGTTATATAGAAAACACATAATACAGAAATCAGGGATAAATGTTAAGGTATAGATATAATTGAAGGGATTGTGAGATTTTCATGCATTAGTAGTACTTCTGAAGGCTATTTGCATGTATTTAAGGCCATATAATATAGCCAAGACCCTTCGATTGTTGGATAATGAACAAGAATATGCTGATAAAAGTGTAGAACAGTAAGATATAAAAATGTTATTGATATAATTTCAGAGAGTTGGCTGATATCGCCCCGTTATTAGACGTTGAAGACATGGTCAAAATGAAGAATCCTGATTGGAAATGTGTCTTTACGTATGTTCAGAGTTTTTACCGAAAACTTCGAGATCACGAACGTAACAAAGCCGCTCCAGCCAAACTCCCTCCTACTGCAGAACAATGATTCGTTCTCGCTGATACTTGTATTTTTAAAAGACATTTTCGTTGCCATAGAAACCAATCAAGAGATTTTTTGGACATAATGATATTATGATGGTGCTAATTTATTTATTTTCATCACCAAACTAATGTATACATTGTTGTTGTTTTGGTAACCATTGGTCACCAAAATTCTAATATTGTCATTGTTACTAATGGTTACCAAATTTTTTTCATTGTTTTGGTTACCAAATATTACCAGGATTTTATGATTGTTTTGGTTACCAAATATTACCAGAATGGTATAATGGTTTGGGTTACCAATGGTTATTATTATTGTTTTGGTTACCGACGGTTACAATAATTATATAATTGTTTGGGTAACCAATGGTTACCAGAAATGTTATAGAAGTGTTTGTGTTTGTTATATAAATTAGACGATATTTAGAGAGTGTTTAGTTTTAAAACTTTTCCAAAAAATGTGTGGAGTTTTATTATTTGGGTTATTTCAGAATACTGCCAAAATTTGAATTAATGAGGGCATTTATCTGAGAAAGATACATGCATTTCTTTCATTATTGGTGCGAAAAAAATGGCTTGTTTATTTGTGGGTAAATTGTTAACTAGACAAAAGTATTCTATCATATTTTATGCAATATGAAGAAACTTGTTGGAAAAATATGTGAAATATGTTTAAAAAATATTATCTGTAAAAGGGATGCTCTAAATAAATGATTCTACAAATTGTCAAAATTCATGAGAAATATTTGAATTTTAACTTCTAATCTTGTCAAAGTCTTTCTATTATTTTGTTTGATATTTTCTACTTTTTATTTACCAGTGTTTATTTTTACTTTTCTAGGAATTTTTTAGAGAAATTTAGTTTTTGTAAATATTTGTAGATTTTATGCCCATAGCCAAAGAATATTTTAAAATTTATACTTTGTTGCATTTATACCTCATTTTCAAAATCTAGTGTTAAAAATAGATTATGTAATTATCGCCAAATTGAATATAAAATTCTATGTGGACAAAACGTTGCTATAAATATGATATGTTCTGTATGTCTTGATACCCTGGTCTTCAGAATGAACTAGTCTAGATTCAAGTTAAACAATGCTACTACCCGTTATTAAGGCAGTTAAAGCAGCAAAGAAAGCACGGGAACCTTTGCCTTCATAATTTCACATACCACTTATACTACCTCTAATAGAAGTGGACTGTTCCTTATTATGTTTTAAATTATATTTGCATGTGCATAATCAAACATGTTTGAATAGTGGGAATAGTTCATTATAAATCAAGGGGTGTCAAGTCCTGTTAATTTCTATTTTATATGGCAGAGTTTGGGATCAAAATGGCGCTATGCATGAAACAACTATAACTCTTTCTAAGCAAGCAATGTTGTCTAAGCAAGCCATGTTGTCTAAGCAAGCAATGTGTATATCAATCTATTTTTGTGTTGTTTTTTTAATGTTGGAGGCTTCCAGACCAGATGGTCATAGCTAGTGAAGGATTTTTAATTTTTGTTATTTTTTTGTTCAAGCATAATTTGTTTTTCTGTTTTGTTGTATTTTTGTAGTTTTGTTTTTAGAGAAATATCTACATTTGTTTTAGGATATATGATGTGAAATGGGCCTTAAAAACTGAAATTAATTCAAAGACAAAATATTAATAAGTTAAAATATATTAAAGTAGGTCAATGTTAAATATGCACGTGCAAATTGGGTAAAATTTAATATTTAAAACAAACTGTGCCTTAGAAATAGATAAGAAATAAAACTGGTAAATTGTGATCATTCTCAATCAAAATATGAAATGTCTGTGATTTTTTCCCAGTGTGCAATTTAAAATGGGTAACGCGAATATTGTCCTACATGGAAACTTATAGTGCATTTAATAATTGGTTAATTTTATATTTAACTTTATTTGGATCCTTTCAAGATAAACCCAAAATTTCTTTGTTTTGGCCCTCAATGATAGAAATCTAGTAATCAAACGCGGATTTAAAAAAGCGAACGAAACGAAATTAGTGTCTGATTTTAATTAGACAATGATAATAATATTACAAGATATTTTATAAACTAATACAAATTCTATGTTGTTTTTATTGTGATATTATTCTAATAATTGTGACAAATAAAATTATCTTTATATTTTTGTGTGAGTTTCTCGTGGGGGGTGGGGGTAGGGGCATAGCCTTAAGGGTTCACGACTTAATGTAAAAGGGTGGGAGGGGGGAGGGCAGACCGATTTTAATGATGTTTGCTTACTGGGCCGATTTTTTGGAACTCGCTGCCCGAAAACATACTATTTGGGGGGGGGGCAGCTGCCTCCCCCAATCCCCCCTTGTTCTTTGTCTCCTACAGCTGTGGGAGGTATTAAATTATGCCCTAACACAGGCCTTCTCAAATGGCAGCCCTCAAGAGTGACCAGAGGACATAACTTCAAGGTATTTCAAGGAATAACAACAATGAAATATTTTTAATTCGATGCTTTTTTAAGAAAAACCTGTGTTAAATTGAGAGCTTCCCGGGTGGTAGCTAAGCCCCATTTGCCCTTATATATATCTCATACAATGTATTTTTTTTATACCTAAAGCTCAGTTTGTGTCCCCAAGGAAATGTCCAAATGTTCCTTCAGTTGGGTATATGTCCCCCAAGTTGAAAACACAGGCATTGAGCAAATATGTATTAAGCGGATTGTTAATTGATCGTTATTTATGTTTCGTCTAAATATCTTTTTGGATTTCGGGTTTCGTTTTGAGGTTCGGATAGTTAGTACTTGGTTTCGTTATTGGCATACAAGAAGAATGATAGTATATAACTAATTTTCCCTCAAACGACACCAATCACTCGATAAAACACAATGGCCCGTATGCACCAAATAATATCAAATTAAGAAGAATATAATTATTTTAAACCTTAAATAGATTTAGTTAATTGTAATTAAAGATAATTCTACATTTTGTATGCACCAACTGGCAATTAACTAAATATATTTATCTGTACCGTAATTGAAATTCAATTTCCCATTCGAACCACACACTATACAAAATCTATATATGACAAAAGAGTCTAAAGGTTGGTCACTAAGACATATTTCTTATTTAACATTTTGATCACTGTTACGTATATGTAGTGTTGATATTAAAATTTGTAGTCTGAAATTCTATCGACTCTCATCTGTATTTTTTTTTGTGGCAGTTATTACCAAATATAAGATGAACGATCTATTTGATTATTTCTATTCTCCACAGGAGCAAATGAAAGTCAGACTAAATTTATTATTGAATCCATGTGTCAGGGTTTCATTTTTGCAAAATATATGTGACAGTAGAATTTGTCACTTTCAGAGAGCGCTCAAAGGGAGCTGTATAATGTCACCAGCAATATACTGTTATCGACCACCCAATATTAGTCTTCGGCATCCACACACTTGCAGTAAAAGGGACAATACAGAATTATTTTCAGTTAGTATTTCCAGTATCTTTTGCAAACAATTGCTGATAATCAACAACGATTGTTTGTTCTATCTAAACTACTGAAAACCAGGTAAAAGGGGTTCAGGCGATCCCCGACTTGTCTTTTGATAGGAATTACACAGTTATTTTCACAAAGTTCAATTAAATAGTCTAAATAATCGTTATTTTTGAAACATCCAAGAGCCACAAGAGACATTTTTGCTGATTTACAAATAGAATTAAAAGTTAAAACTGGTCTCGACCAATTTTAAGTTTAGCATTAAATTAGCCAATTTCTAAATATATTTAAGATAATTCTATGTGGTGCATACAAAATATAGAATTAAATTAAAAGTTAATGTTATTCTGGCAGAATGGAATTAAATTAGGCCTAATTTTATTTGGTGCATACGGGCCAATAATTTAATTTCGTTTATGAAGAGTTACAAGTTGTTGAAGCTGCTCGTACAACTGATGACGTTTTTCAACTTGTCTGTTTTCTAAACGAGCTTCAATACCGTTCCACCTGTCAGTCAGATTGTTCAACTTGCTCAAATAGTTTGCTCTGAAATTATAAATAATATAAACGTAGGTATAAGAGAAATAAAAAGTGTCTGAAAATATCAAACATGCAACATATTAATATACTTTGTTGATTTGAAACATTGTTAAATCAAAAATTGACCATTGAAAAAGATCACAGCCTTTTAAAACAGTCTGAAATAGCTTCTTTCTAACCTAAAAGTCCAAGTTCTTAGGTTCCGTTAAAACAGAAAATATCACACAATAATTCTGAAAGACTCTAATCAAAATCAAAGTGATGTTTACGGCTGATCCTTGATTTTGTGTAAAAGGTGATTATACAAAAGTTGCAGGGTTATATATTTCTAAAATTTCACAAAATTTGTCACCAACTTTGAACTGAAAAACTGTTGCTGTTAGAAATATCATCATTAGAAAAAAAAATCTAGACAAATCAAACATGGCGTACCTTCTTGTCTCAACATTTTCCTGTTTCTGAACAAGTTCATCTTTTCTCTTCTCGAATTCCAGATCCCAGAGACGCTGTTCCTCCTGTTCCTCTAGAGTTAACAGATTATCATCTGAATCGAAATCGTCGTAGTCCACATCATCTGTGGTATAAATACTGTCATCATCGCAGCTGTTCTCGTCCGTATCAGTAACATTTTTGGTTAAAACGTCATCATTTCCGGTTGAAACGTCATCATGTTTGGATGACACGTCATCTGCTTTGGCTAAAACGTCATCTTTTCTCGGAAAAACGTCATTCAAATTCGTGTTCTCGTCGCCATTTCGAGCATCAGACCTTAGAATGTTTTCTTGTTCTGCTGTCAGTGAATGGGAATCTTCTATGTCGACAGAAGGAACGGTTAGGATTATCTCGGGAGCTTTTGAAGAGATTTGTTGTTTTTCTTCCCCATCTGTTGGCCCTTTTGCATCTTTGACACTCTGTTCTTCTTCGCCATCAGAAAGTTCAAGAATTGCATTTTGTTTATTTTTATCCATTCCACGTATCTTTCTTCGATCACCAGTGTTCGTGATTCCGCCATCAGTCGATGTTTTATATCCGGGTGTCGTGAATGGAATACGTCTGTTAGAAATATGTCTATTAAAACCATGGTCACCTAAATCTCCTAATTCACTTTGTGGGCTCTCGATCCCCTCTAGTGTACCTAATGACCTCGCTTTGTCGGCATCTCCTGAGATGTCAGATGTAATTGGTAAAGTTCCGTGTAAAAGTGCTGGATTCTGGCATCCGGAACGAGGGGATGGGTCTAATCCCTTGGACGTAGCAGTACCCGCTTCTGGAATATCGGTTGTGGTTCCTGTTGGAGTGTACACAATATGCTGACCATCGTCTGCGACTTCGTTCTCGGGACCAACTACGCTTCTCTCTGTAACACATGCCACGTCAATATCGCCCAAATCCAGAGTTATATCGTCATACGTCAGTTCCTGATTGATCTCAGTTGTCGCTTCACCATCTTCGGACTCAGCTGAGTCGGGTCGAATTGGGGGCAGTTTTGGGTAGTGCTGTAGGTCACTCATCTCTCGTCTGGTCCGGGGGGTTAAGGGGTTGCCGTAGATTATTAGAGGCTGTAACGTTTCTGGTCTCGTTCTCATTTCACATTATGGTAACACTTAGTAGAATTTGTCATTGTAACAAACAATCAAATTACTGTAGAGTTTTAAACGAAACTCTGTGAAAAATTAAAGAACGAAAGACATATTTTACGTTATACTATTCCTGGGTGTATTGTACACAACGTTTCAACAATTTACATTGTCATCATCAGTTTAACAATTTACATTGTCATCATCAGTTTATATGGTCTACTACTCCTGGGTTTTATTGTACACAACGTTTCTACAATTTACATTGTCATCTTCAGTTTAACAATTTACATTGTCATCATCAGTTTAACAATTTACATTGTCATCATCAGTTTAACAATCTACATTGTCATCATCAGTTTATATGGTCTACTACTCCTGGGTTTTATTGTACACAACGTTTCTACAATTTACATTGTCATCATCATTTTATATAGTATACTACTCCTGGGTTTTATTGTACACAACGTTTCTACAATTTACATTGTCATCTTCAGTTTAACAATTTACATTGTCTTCATCAGTTTAACAATCTACATTGTCATCATCAGTTTATATGGTCTACTACTCCTGGGTTTTATTGTACACAACGTTTCTACAATTTACATTGTCATCATCAGTTTAACAATTTACATTGTCATCATCAGTTTATATGGTTTACCACTCCTGAGTTTATTGTACACAACGTTTCAACAATTTACACATAAACGTTTCCTCACTTAAGGCTCCTTTTCCAAAAAACGTAGGCCTACTGAACTTTTAACAAAAAAAAAGTTTACTACCTGTTCTTATCACAAAATAAAAATGTCCGCGTCCTACTGGTAAACGAGAAAGACAGGAGTGGACAAGATTTTGGTAATTATCCAGAAAGGGATTAATGATTTGTGATTGATTAATTCACCTAATCGATATATTGATTGATAATCCGCTTTGATTTAATCCTCGGTGAACTCTTAACACAGTGTCAAACATGTTAGCAGGATTAGGATAATAGGCTACCGAACTACATAACAAAATTCAATCTATGAAAACAAATTGGCAATATATTAGTAGCAGCTAATGAACTTTTCATATGAGGAAGTATAACAATAATAAAATCCAAGTACGAACGATTCCAACCGTAAAACAAATCTGGAAATCCATGTAAACACATTGGCAATATATTGGAAGCAGCTTATGAACTTTTATCAAGTATATCAATAACTGAGTAAATGTTTCATAATTATAAATGGTATCAGTGCCCATGTGCCCTTTTTGTCACGGAGACACGGACAATTTTTATGTCATAATAATAACAGCCGACGGAGGCAAGAGACGGAAAATGGGGATTTTATCTGGACTGTGCTCACATCCCCCCAAAATAAGAGACGGTCGATACTATAAACCATGCGGCAGCCCAGAGCTGCAGTCAGCTGGTGTTCACGGACCCTCTAAACCCATCTCCTTCCCTCTATTAACCATAAATCCAAGGAGCCCTACCAGCGCGTTGGATCCAGACTGTAGGTGTAAATGTACCCGTATTATATTTTTATATTGATATTAGTCTTGATGAGTGAAAACAAAAATACAATGAATTGATTCAAGCAAATTTGTTCCAGCAAAATTTGTTGTGTCCCTATGACCCAAAATATAGGCATGACGTACGTTCTGGTATACCTAAGAAGTGATCTAAGAAGCTCTAAAATACAAAATTTTCAGACCGGATGGTTCCCTCGCTTCGCTCGGTCTAATAGTGCCCTTTATATCACAGCTCTGCCCCCGACGCTAACATTTCCTTCCGGCGCCCCTGGTCTCATGTCGTAAAATGTAACACGTAAGACAAATTCTTATCGCAATATTTCATGCTGATACGACCTAAAGGGAAATTAAGAGAATAATTTTGTTTAAAAAATAATTTATATTTTATTATATATTAGGCCTATAATAATTGTATAATGTTTACATAAATACGGGACTGATGATGTGCAGTTTTTACACGAACATTTTGTCAAGCACTCTTGTTATTTTCAAATAACTAAAATGAATGTATCACAGTTGAAGATTATCAACATTGTTCTTTCTGAAATTCACACACCGAGTCAGTAACACACTTTCACAGTCCTTCGTAGTATATAGTTTTACACGTACATGTGCGCACATGTTACTATAAATAGTTAAACAGTCTTTAATAGTTCATAGTTTTACACGTACATGTCCGCACATAATACTATAAATAGTTATACAGTCCTTGATAGTTCATAGTTGGACATGTACGAACATGTTACTATAAATAGTTAAACAGTTCTTCATAGTATATACTGTACACGTACATGTGCGCACATGTTACTATAAATAATTATACAGTTGTTGATAGTTCACAGTTGTACACACTACACGTACATGTACGCACATGTTACTATAAATAATTATACAGTTGTTGATAGTTCACAGTTGTCGAGTATGTGTACCCACTTGTTACTATAAATAGTTATACAGTCCTTGATAGTTCATAGTTTTACACGTACATGTTAGCACATGTTACTATAAATAGTTATACAGCAGTAGTAGATCTCTGTAGTGGTAGAAAAGATTTATACGCCATCTGGCGACGTTTTAATTCAGCTTTTAATTCGAGATATTCTTCACGACTGTATTGTTTGGAATCTTTTCTCTGTAATGACAAACAAAACATTCTATACGTAAAAAGATCATCATCTGTCTGAAATGTTTTTGGAAATCTGACAAAAACAGATATACAAAGCTGGTTTTTGGTAGCCGAGGAATTTTTGTTATAAACATATATAATTGGAATGGTGTAAATTGATGCTGTAATTATCCACGATACACATACAAAATTTAGAAAAACATTTTAACTAATCTCGAAGATAGTGTAATAATGAAATGAAAATGCAACTTTTATTTAGGCTCCTGATTTCTGATAAAGTGTTGTTTCATGTGAACTCACCTTTCTAAATCTCTGTCTTGGTCCAGCAGGACAAGTTTTAGGTCGCCAGGGGTTTGAGTCCTCGAATACCTCTAAAAATTAACAAAAAATCAAAATGATGAATTGACAAGTTTTATGAGATTTGGAGACACTGTCTCGTCAAAAAAAAACCCTTTACATAAGCTGATAGTGAATCCATATGATGCCATGCTAATATAACAAGACAACGTTCTAAGAGTTTGAGTTGGGAATGCAAACTAAAAAGAGCTGAGATATTATTTTGCTGCCTTTCCACATATTTTTCTCTTTATCTGACCATAGGTCATGCCTATAATCCAGAAAGTCGCCAACACCAGTCTGATTCGAGCTACTGAATTGCTGTTATTAAATAGTTTGTTATCCCCCTTTAACCACAATTTTTCTTTGATTGACTACCGTTTAGTAAAAAAAAAGTTCTCAGGCTTCAGAACGATATCAACAATTTAAAAGTGTTCATGAAATAACTAAAACGCATCTTACACTGCTGACAACTGTTAGTGAATAATCCTCGACATGTTAAAATGATTAAAACGATGATACACATAAAGAATTCGTGATTTAAAAGTTAAATATGGAGACTGTTATAATGGTATACACTTATTAAAACAAACACATTTAATACAAATTGTATTTGGATCACATCTTCTACCCTAATATGAATATGGAAAACGTTTGTAGGCCTATTTGAACTCTTGCCCGAATGACTGCCTACATACATAAAAATATTCCAGTGAAACACAGGGACAATAAAGACAGATTCCGGAAGGTAAGTGAACATTTACGTAAAGTCCATTGGAGTTTTAAAAAAGTTGATATCAAGCTCTCGAGGAATTGTAACGAAACAGGTTCGTGTGATGCACAGCCTGTAACATATCGTTTATTGTTATGAAGACTGAAGACTTGTTCCATTTTAACCAGCCCATCCAACCTGCAAGGGGAATAACGGTCTATAACCGTAAGGCAGGTGGGGGAGGGGAGGGGGGTGTCTGGGGGTTGGGTAGGGGTTAGTTAGATATTACCTACCTTGTTGGTCATTAGTTTCATCATCAGATGAGGGATTAATGTTGGGCAGATTATAGTCTAAACGAGCACTGACAAACAAACAAACAAATAAATAACAGTAAACAACAACAAACATGCTGGTTAGAGTGCAACATTGTCACTGAAAGCATAGTTATCTGAAGTTTTATTAAAATAAATTAAATATGAAATGCCGATATCATAGATATCACTGATAAATAACTTTTAATAGTTTAAATAAATTGTAAAGAGGTTTTCTAAACTTTGTATGTGTATTGGGGACACTGATTGCATCAATTTGCGTCATTCCAATTTCCATTCCGACATCTGTGGTTCTTGTAATTTCACTAAAACTAACATGTTTTATGACTTCACTGACAATGATCGAAAAACAGTACTGTTTGCAGTTAAATACCAATAGTAGCTTCCTGTAGATCACTGATTATATAGTGAAGTCATAAAACACGTTAACCACAGATCTCGAAAAGGAAATTGGAATGGTACAAATTGATGCTATCAGTGTCCTCGATACACATACAAAGTTTAGAAAACCACTTGAGACTGATAAATAACTTTATATAGTGTTAAGCATCCATTTCAGACCTTAATTATTTTTGCAAAGGACCAAATACATTTTTTGAATGAAATCTAACGGCCAAACGAGCCCCACTAGCAAAGCGTACATGGAGCTTTTTAGCAAATGAGATCCAGTGGCCAAGAAGCTCCTAGGCTTTATACAGTTTTGGTACTAATTTTTCATCAAAAAAGCTTTTGATTATTTTTTTTTAATATTTGTAGTAATATCTCGAAAATCTCTTATATTAGGACCTAAATATGGATCGGAAATTTAATCAAACGGTACTTTCAGTGACAATCTAGCTCAAAATGACACTTTCGAAAGTCTTGTTTTTAATGCTGATGAACTTTAAAATATTCTTAATCATTGAAGTTCACCGCATTACAGATACAACACTCTCGAACTCATGTATTTATTAGTACAGGCGTTGGAACACCACAAAATGAGGTTAATGCACATGCAAATTCAGTAAATCAATTCATTTGCTCTATACGACTTATTACATGCAAAATATTGTCAATAAGCAAAATCAAACAGCATACATGCAAAATATTATTAATGAGAAAAATCAAATGCCATGCATTGCAACTCCAGATCAATTACGGTTAACTTGATTAGCAAAATTAGTAAATTAGCAAAACTCAACGAAGTCATTTTCATGCGTTAAACATAAATCATGGAACCAAAATTAATTTTTAGTTTTAAACAAGGGGCGACAACTTCATGCAACTAAACTCAGAAAATTAAAAATTAAAAAAAAAAACGCTTTCCGAACATAATAATTTTTTTAATTCATGTGCAGTATTGGACCGTAGGCAAATAAACTATTCTTACCTTTACCTTATATCACAAACCAAGACGGAATAAAACACACTTGGTTTAGTTGCATGAAACTGTACCAGTGACAACAGAAAACCACCCACCTATCTTACCTATGTTTAATATTAGCAGGCTCGGTCTGGGCATCGAATTCATCTTTCCTGAATGAGGTGAACGCGACATTGGACTTGTTTTTTAGTCGAATAACTATTTTATTTCCGGGTCGTGGCTTGGAATCCTGGAATATTATTGGAACAAAGAATTGAATTTTCGAAAACAGGGGCAAAATTATTATATTATTATTTTTTATTAAAAAACTATCCTAGAATTCTTGCCTAAATGATGTAGTAACTACAAGAGACAGTTATAATAGAAGAAAAACCAGGGGCCTTATTCTCAAAAACATAATTTAGATAAATTCCAGATTTTAAGAAATACAGTAATCTGATTGGATAATACAACTAAATTTACAATCGATTTTAGTGATTGACCAATCAGATCAGATGACTGGATCACTAAAATCATCTCATCAAGTTAAGTTTACGAGAATAAGGCCCCAGATCAGTAGGTATAAATCAGGCATCTCGTATATAAAATGGTAAGAAATGATACTGGGGCCAGCCTCAGTTTTGGAAACACTTCTTACAAGTAAACTGATTGGATCTGATGTCAACTCACCTCGGCCTGGTAGCGATGAAGTTTCACAGTTCGTTTGTTTCCTTTAGCACCCTCCTTAAACCCATTGTGCCATTCTTGGATTCTTCTTTCTAGCAGACTTAGCGCAGAATCACTACAAGCATAATCTGCTTCCGCTTCCGCTTGAGAATACATTTCACCAACACCATTTAAAAACGAGTCCGTCATATCGTCTGTCATCATCGCATTTCTAGCCAATGAAATAGCGAGTTGAGATTCATGATCGGGACTAACGCCCTCTTCCGGTATGTCTTCTTCTACGATTTGTGGTGGGCGACCGGAAGCTTTCTGGTTTTCCTGAACTTTGTTGAAATCGAGTTTATCACTGTATTTTGATCGTTCTAATTTACGATGGCGTCGTTTATTCTCTCTCATTCTGATAAGGTAAAACACACTTCCGGGTCCGTACATATTTATCAATGGTCCTTTCTGAATACCGTCTGGACTGAGTTCAATTTGTGGCGGGCGTTCTTGTTGTACAATCGGCGCCTTTCGTAATTTTTCTTTCTTTTCCTTCTCGTCGAGTGTATAGAGGAAATACCTGAATAATGGGAGTGTTTGTTCACTGAGACGAGAGAAATGCAGAGTGAGTTTATTATGAACGATGTCTTTCATTATGTTCAGGGACTGAGGGTGACGTTTTTCTAGCAGACGATCATAGTTGTTCTGATCCAGGACGAAAAGTCGCGCCTCTTCTGTACAGATAATAGTTTCAGCATACGTCTGTAATCCCAGTGCCATTTCTAAATCACCTATAAGTATACAGATAGAACAAGAATTAATCAAACTTAGAGAACTAGCAACCGACAACTATATAGTAAGTTTTGTTATTTAAAGGTAATGTAAAGTGTATTTCTAAACTATGTATGTGTATCGGGGACACTGATAGCATCAATTTGTGATTCTTGCACTTCCACCAAAAACTACCGTGTTTTATGACGTCACTGACAGTGAACTACCAGTGACTACTAGTGAAACTATTGAATGCAGATCACTGTCAGTGACGTCAAAAATTGCGTTAGTTTTAATGGAATTGCAAGAACCACAGACGTAGGAATATAAATTGGAATGGCGCAAATGGATGCTATCAGTTTCCCCGATACACATACAAAGTTTAGAAAATCACCTGTAGTGAGTCACAGAGCAGTGGATTATTTCCACTTAAAGAAGTAACTGCAAAAAATACAACTATATAGTTTACTAAATTTGTTTACATAACATGACTTTAGAAAGAAACCCAACAGTAGTCACTAACACCGGTGGCCTAGCAAGGAGGGAAGGGGCTAAATATATTGCTACTGAGCAACACGATATTTGTTTCAATATATTTTACATACCTATAATATCTACAGCACCCATCAGACACAGTTCGAGATGTTTATTAGCTTGTTTCTTAGTGTCGTGAACGACTGCACTACGTTTCTGGTACGTTTCCTTCCTGTCAAACCCTCTCTTTTTCTCCAGATTCATTTCCCTGGAAATATAATCAAATGATATACATATACAGTGGAACCGCGTTTATCCGTCCACCGGTACTCCGGAAACCCCGATATCCGCTCCGTTTTTACCGGGAACGGAATGTTTACTATGTAAAATTACCCGTTAACCCGATGATCCGGTAGATTGAAATGGAACTTTAAATCTTAAGGAAAATCACTTTGGGACAATAATGGACATCAACCTTAACAAGCTAAAACACAAGTTCTAGTTTTTTTTTTTTAAATTTCAATTTTCTCTGAGCTGTTTTTGGAACGATGTTTCGGCTATACACGTGACTGTTCGAAATCCCCGAATTTTGGGGATACTTGATACTTTGGTAATGTAAATTGTCTTAACATTGAAACCTTTTATGAAATTTGTCGATGTAAATATCAGAATACCTACTTTCTCAGTAAATCTCTGGCCTTCTCTCTTTCTAGATCAGCAATAGCACCTTTAGGGAAGTGATGGGGGTACTGAGTTTTATGTTGGGAGGGGTCCATCACCACTTTAACTTGACCACTGAAATTTAATATAAAACTATAAGTGATGGTTATCTTCACACAACGGTATACGCAAAAATTCGGTTTGGCTTGTTAATAAAAAATAAGAGGACAGATTCCGGAAACTGTGTCTTACTTGTGGTCTTCGTCATGAACAAATTAGGCGTAGGACGGATCCGGACGCCTTTCTGAATGTAGATTACCAAATGTGACGTATTTTGTGGGGCTCATATTTTGACAACAATAGAAAGAAAGATAACGCATATTTTCCGCACTTATGGATTCATGTAAGACACATGACGGATACGCAATGTCCACGTATTACCACATGTCGTATCCACGTATATGGAATCTTAGATTAATTATAACATAAAGAAACTGACCTAACTATGAAGATAAGACCATCAACAGGTGCCCCTTGTTTCACCACGACGTCTTCAAACTTTAATATCTCTTTCTTTAAACTCATAGCCATCATGTTTTTATAACGACTCTGCCACGAATGGAACAAGGGAAGGGAGTTGACGAATCTCTGTTTCTCCTCGAAGGCCTGGGCTTGGTGGAACCTTAGAGATCGGTTGTAGAGATCTTTACGGACGATCAGGAGATCTGTAACCTCGGTTGAGATGATACTGGCATTACGAACACAGTCGTTACTGATCAGAGCAAGTTCTCCAAAACTCTTACCAGCCTCTGAAAGCAGAAGAATTATATTAGAATTATATCAAACTCCGCTTTCCATCCAGTCAGCATTGGCTAATTTATCTGAAGTTCCTCACTGACAGGGGCGGCTATATAGGGTCGGGGTTACTAGGGGGTGAGGACCTCCATCTTATTGTACAGCTGCCCTTTCAAAAGTAACGTTAATGCATTTGATAAAGGACTCTGAACGGGCAATGAAACCTACAAGATTGAAAGCCATTGTCTATACAAACGACTGAACGAGCCTGGTCACTCTGATTTGAATACAATGATTTGCTATTATTAAAGGGATTGTAAAGAGGTTTTCTAAACTTTGTATGTGTATAAGGGACACTGATAGCATTAATTTACATCATTCCAATTTCCATTCTGACGTCTGTGGTTCTTGCAATTCTACTAAAACTAACATGTTTTATGACGTCACTGACAGTGATCTGCATAGATATCAATAGTAGCTTCCGGTAGATCACTATCAGTGATCACATCCAACTCCTCTAATGGCAGAGGAAAACTTAACTTAGATAAAATCTAGATTTTAAGAAATACAGTAATCTGATTGCATAATAAAGCTATATTTAAAATCAATTTTAGTGATTGACCATTCAGATGACCCGAGCACTAAAATCATTGTAAGTTAAGTTTTCGAGAATAAGGCCCCAGCAGGCTCTGTTTTAACTTACCTATTTTGCCGAGGTAGTTTCCATATTTAGATCTATCCAGAGGATGAAGATCTGGACCTTCCCTCAACACCAGAGCTTCCTCGTCTAGCTGTTTCTTTCTGATGTTCACAAATTCCTCGTCAGTCAAACTAGCTGTGTTGATATGAATTGAAACTGTTCCCGTCAAAATTATAAAAAAACTGAAATGAATAATGTTTTGGACTATTTAAAATTTAAGAAAGAAAATCCTCTTATTTGAGAACTAAGCACTACAATTGCCTGATACTGAAAATAAAATTGACCATGTGGACCCTCCAAAACAAATGCCAATATAGGAAATCCAAATACCTTTAGTGGCACTTAGTACGTTACAAACTATTCTTTATTAGAGCAAAAATGGTGGGTGCGGGGCGTATAACACTGCTGACAAAGTAACAGATGAAAGGTAATCCCAAGGATACAGTTTTATAATTGTACCGGAATCTCTTAAAGGCGGAGATAGCAAGAGCAAATACAAATTTTGGTTATATACGTGTGTCCTCAAAATCAACACCCGTTATTGCAACGGTTGGTTCAGTGAACGACTTTTTTTTGCTGATGCGGACTTCTGAGTCGCGTTTCGGAGAATGAAAAATGCCTTAATAATTATAAAACCCAAGCACGATCGATCCCAACCGTAAAACAAATCTTGAAATCCATGTAAACACATTGGCAATATATTGGTAGCAGCTATTGATTAAACTTACCAATCTCCTTTTTCTCCTTGTCTTATAATAACACTGTCTCTCTGGCAGGATGTAAATTCACAGTTCTTGATGATATCTTTTAATACCTCTACAATATATACATCATCTAGGTTATATTACTGGGGGTAGAGGTTGGGGCCCGCTGGGGTTGGGGCCGCCGGGGGTCTGGTCAGGGGCATGTCGTATTAAAGAATCAACCTGATTTACAGAATAGCTTGCTGGGTAATCTCGTATATGACAAGAAGGTAACCATAGTAAAAAGACAGTTCAGCCAATAAAATCAGTCTTCATATAGAGTTATTTGCTCCTGAATTCAAACAAGAGTGCTCTTGACTCTAATCGATTTACCGGACAAGATGGCTGCCTATCATGACCGAGTCATAATAATGATTGTTTCGAACTAGGGATGTGATCGATATTGGATTGGCAGTGTTTTCCTCAGTCTCACTTCGAGTAAGCTGTATCGTAGATTAAATTGTTAACAACAATAAGTGTAAGCAATACCTGCATGAAGATGTTTAAACATATCAGATTTCTTTCTGAACCAGGGTAAAATCTGTTCTATCTCGGCATCTGATCGTTTCTCTGCTGGCTGTGTTATCAGTGATATTACTGTATCGTATAGATGGGCCATCGCACCCCACGTACTCCGCACACCTACAATATAAAACGATAAAAATATTTAGTTTGATAAAGTCCGCTCACCTAAAATATAGAAACGAAAGAAATATTTAACTTAGACAGTGATGTATCTAGGTTGGAAACCCACGAAAAAATATCTTGCTTCGTCACTGTTCGGTGAACAGACATTTTCACAATCCGCTCCCCTACAAAATTGAAAATATTTTCAGTGTCTATCTTAAAGTACACCAAGATGCGCCATCTCACCACATGTACTCGCACACATACATCGTTTTCAAAGTTTTAAATCAAATCAGTGCATAATTAAAACACAAGGGTGCGAACAATGAAATGAAAGTCGGAGTCTTCCTTTGCAAAAGATATTTGCAATGGCGCAAACCAAGATGCGCTATCCTACCCAATGCAATATCACACATATAAAATCGGAATGATTTCACTATCTATTTTAGATTAAAACCCTCACACCAAGATGAGCACATAACACGCTTGTAAATATATATATATTCGTTGTCCATCTTCAGAGAAGGTAGTTATATAATCCCCAGACTGACAATAATTGTTATACATGTATTGTTATCAGTCTTAAAATTATTGGTGACCAACGTACATCACACACTTGCAAATATAAATTGATTTTGCATATTTTGTCAATCAGCATACCAGGATTTGAATTTGCTAAAGGAAATGAATATGTAGATATGAGAAATCTAGAAGTAGAAAGTTTAACTCCTTCTCAATTCAGAGTGTATGAGGTGTCTAGAAGAGTAAGCAAACCCTGTCGGGCACCACACCACAAATGACTATTGTTCAATCCGTATACCAGAATGCTTAATCGCACTCTACACGCTTCTATTATATAAAATTAATAGTGCACGAGGTGTCTTAAAGAGTAAGCAAACCCTGTCGGGCGCCACATCCAGAATTCCTGCTCAACATAACACAAGATATTGCTAAAACTTGCCTTTTAATTTGTCCATATTCCACAAATTGACTGCCTATAGACTTATTACGTGTTATTATACTGGTGATCTTATAATATCATAAAAATATTAATAAACTAAGTTTCTTGATTAAACATTGTCCATACATTGATTAAGAGTTGTATAAGAGGTTATTTAAAGGAATACAACCTCTTAGAATGAACTAAAAATCGAAATTTTCAAACTTGGTGAATAAAATATGAATGAAATACCTGGTGGCATAACTATAATATACAGCAGATTACCCAAATAATCTGATAAATCCAGAAAACAATGTTTATATACAATAATTGAAAAACGCTCAATCAAATTTTAAGTGTTTTTTAATTATAAATTATAACCTGTTATTGTATGGAAGTTACATAGTTTTATGGGTTTATTTGATTCTGTTTGTATACTTTGGACACTGTTGATGAATATATACTCTTATTGACCAAGTTTGAGGTTCATTCTAAGAGGTGGTATCGCTTTAAAGATCTGACTTGGTCTCGGATATAAAAATATGTACAAGCAAAACAGTTCAGTTGATCAAACTTGCATCCAGAAACATGGCAAAATCAAGAAATAGTTGTATAGTTGTGGGTTTCTCCCAAGAATCAGGTGTTTTGTATTTCTTGCGTTTATATAAGAGTTTTGTGGTTCTTTAAACTATTTTTGACGTTGTTGTAGATTGACATTTATGATTTTGAAATTGAACTGGATAGCGAAGTTTGCTGGTAACTGGTGATTGTCATACAAGGATCAAATTTGACTATTATAGGCGATTAGGTATTGTGGTTTTAAATCGTTCTCGGGGTAAATGTTTTTGAAGCCACGACAAGTGCTTTTGCAAGTCAACACATTGTCTGATAGAAGCCCTATCAGCTATCTGATCTAGATTCAAGATGGTCTGATGGATTGTTTCTGCGTTTGACTGATGACTGATGCTAAGTTTCTGTGGTCAGATGATAGCTGGAATTCGCTTTTTTAAATGCTGTTAAGTTGATGGTTAAATTGTTAGTGTAAATATTTTTTTTTGAACAAGTGTATACATAACATTATGAGTCTATATAACAAGGCTGTAGATCAAGGAATGGACAATGTCTTTGTGTTCTGAAGTCTGTTATTATGGAGGCTCTGTGGTCAGGTGATGCTTGGAATTTGTTTTTGATATACTTGTCTGTATATTTGTTGGTTTATTGGTAATGTAAACATTTATTTTTTTGAACAAGTGTAAACCTAGCAATATGCGTCCATAACAAGGCTATAGCTCATTAATAAGGAAAATAGACAATGCTATTTATGTTCTGGAAACGATCATTAAATACTTCAACAATGACTTTACGACTAAAACAATTAAACAAACAATCTGATGTTGCCATGTGTTCTGGTACTACCAGCAGGCATTCTGTCGTGATTCCTGAAACTGATAACCTCAGATCGATATTGGTTGATTGATTTGATCAGTAAGATATTGAAGTATAAGTTAAATAAACCTCACGTCATGTTGTTATAATGTTTACAGAACACTTCTGATTAAATGGCGGATTGTTTTAGGGCTGATAAAATATATAATGGCGACATGGTGTGTAATTAATTAAAATATCGCTAGAAAACTCAGACAAGTTTCAATCAAACGAATTGTAAAAAGGTTTTCCAACGTGTTTTTTTTTATTTCAGGTACACTTAAGGCAGTGTTATCTTTTATTGAAAAAAGAGCATTTGATTTGCTCAATATGATATGAACAAGAACAGGAGATGCATAAAGATTTCGTGAGATTATGGATGGCAAAAAAGATACGACACGAAACATCCAGTTTGGTATTTATGTCACAGTAGAAACTAAAATCCAGGAGAATTTAAAATCTTACGAGGAGGTATTGAAAATAAAAGTTGATTTGCCTTATAAAATACTATTTTTTAAGTTGGATATTTATCAAATTTCATTGCTATGGCATAACTCAATCAGAATCAACCTATAAACTTTTTTAGAAAATCCTCGTAGACAGGACAATATACAGGAATATAAATCAATTTTGGAAAATGACCTTTTTCTCTCAATGAAGTACTGAATTCAATTTCTGAATTTGCGAACGTTCCTTGGGATTGTAAATATAGTTTTCTAAGCTTTGTATATTATTATGTATCTGTTGATATCTATGCAGATCAATGTCAGTGACGTCAATAAAACGCGTTAGTTTTTGTGGAATTGCAAGAATCACAGACGTCGGAATGGAAATTAGAATGGTGCAAATTAATGCTATCAGTGTCCCCGATACACATACAAAGTTTAGAAAACCCTCAAACAATCCCTTTAAAAGAATCATATTTATATTTCAGCTTGGATGAGAAATATGTTCTGACCTTCTCGCAGTAAAATAAATCGGTATATGTCATTGGAATTATCAGAAATACTCTGACACTGACATCTGAAATGTCAAGAACTGAAATAGGACTGTGAACAGTGTTATTTATGGGGTAATAATCCCCAGACTGGCTATGTTTAGATCGTTAATACCATTAATGATAGAGGATGAGTTATTTTCAGAATCAGTGAATTTTCTGATGAACTTTTAATGTGGACTTTTCTCTTGTACAAGTGGACCTAAATTCTACAGTCTTAAATTTGACTTATACAGAACATTTGCTTTTGATTTGTTTTCACAGCACAGTTTTTTTTACGCTCACATTACACCCAACAATTCTCCATATAAAATGCGAAGAAGATCGGAGGGGGCCAAAGCCACAATTCTGTTTTGAATTTAGTGGATTAATTGATTGATGTGATGTTGGAAATAGAACTGTTTTGATATTTATATAAAAAATAACTGGTTTGAGATCGTGATTGAGATATAACTATTTAATTATGATCAGTTATGTCAAGTATGTTTACTTCACTGTTTAATAAATATATACAGATATATGTAGATCTTATTTCACTTATTCTTCACCATATATCATCTTAAATAATTCCCACATGGAAAAGCGTCTACTCGTTCGGATGGGACAATAAACCTGGGTCCCGTGTGTTATTGGCTGTGCACGTTAAAGATCCCTGGACAGTTGGAAATAAAAAATAAGAGCAGGCTAATGACGTTGTCCTTAGACCCTTGCGCCGATTTATTTTGTAAAAAGTGACTGGCTAGCAGATGAAACTGACTGGCTGGCCATTTGTTATCGGTGAGCCAGTTTTGAACTGGCTGAATTGGCTAGCAAAAAAAATCGGCGGTTTTCGACGGATTTCCTTCATTAAACATTTGAGTTATAATGAAGGAACATACATAATACACTGCAGGCATCATAAACAACTGGTGTTTGTTATCAAGTTATTTATTTCTGAATAATCAACTCACAATTCAAAATGCAATAGTTTTAAATTATCATGGATGCAAGTTATCATGTTCAGCATGGTAGGTCTAAGTGACGATCGTCTTGAATTCATTTACAAAGTGGCAGAAATCGGCTGACTTAAATCGGCGGCGCTTTGTTTTCACAACTGGCAGATTATGGCTGTAAAGAAATCGGCGGCAGCGGCGGCTAATGGCGGCGGCGCAAGGGTCTAGTTGTCCTGGCAAAAAGAAATAAATATTGTTACTTTACCTGGTCTGGGGGTAATTTTGTCCATTTTCATCTAATTAATAATATCCTAATGAAATAAATTTATCTCCGATTCTTGTGTCACTTTGTTTCAATGTCTGTAATGTGTTGTTTAATATTTTATGTTTATTCTAATGCACGTCCAGTTCGTGTCAACACATAAATATTCTTATCAGTGCAGTAATTCATAAACTATACACAGTTTCTCTAACAAAGGTTGGGGTACTTCCGGTTAGACGTGTCCTCGGCTAAACGAACGAAAGAATCCTCGCACTGAAAGGGGGATGTTTTTGAAGAAATGAAAAATCCTAGGAAAGAAATATTACCAGAACAAATAAATAAGAGCTGAAATATATGAACAAAGTTCTAGAACTAATGACAAAATCCTCAAACGAATTTGAATGAATCGTTCGCGAAGAAAATAATCCTGATCGAAAGAATGAATTGTTCAAAGAATGAATAAAAACGAATGAATCAGCATCGACTCATAACGAGATTATCTGTCTATTATAGTACGAAGAATTAACTGGATTAACCGAAAGATCAACGGGATCAAAAGATTAATAATCCATATTGTTGTTTCACCTTTTACAAAGTTCACCAAAACAAATTTCGATTCTGTTAGTTCAAATCGGGTTTCTCAATTTCCCAACAATAATTATAGTCTTTAACAATTTCTTATCCAATTTTAATATTGTTTAACCAAGTTTCATATGTTTGCTTCAAATTGATTCAAATTTCCAAGGTGTAACCATAAGATTTTCACCATTTTTACACTTTTTAACCAGTATTTAACATCCTCAATTGAAATTGTTTAATTCCTAATCCAAGTTCTTGTCTGTTTATCTGGTTCCAATAAACTCTTATTAGAACTTATAAACGTACGTACAGCAAAACACAAATTTCTATTGAACTGTTTCTTATTCTGTCCAGCTCAGAACTTGTTATATAGTGAATAGCTGGTATATTCCAATCGAACAGCTTGCTATTTTGGCTAGCTCAGAACGTATAACGTCAATATTTTCCAAGAATCGCTACCATAGGTAT
The DNA here is from genome assembly GCA_029955415.1 of Lottia scabra. Taxonomy (NCBI): domain Eukaryota; kingdom Metazoa; phylum Mollusca; class Gastropoda; family Lottiidae; genus Lottia; species Lottia scabra. The sequence continues at coordinate 6,322,846 of JARJEI010000003.1, read as the reverse complement.
AGGTAACCAAAACTTTTTCCCAAAGCACTAGTTTTGAATAAATTCCTGTTTTGGCTAAGACCACCAGCCATAAATTCACTGTCTTTACTGTTCTTTCAATTTAGTTCCTTTCTAGCCCAGCTAGTACAGACTAATTTCGCCGTTTCACCACTCTCTCTCTTATCAAGTTAGTTTCGCCCACTAGTATAGGCCAAAGACAAATAAATCCTTTCCAAACTATCCTTTCTAGCCCAGCTTGTATAGAACAAATGGGCCAGGCTAAGTATAAATTTCACCACTCTCCAACCAAGCCAGTTCCTTTCTAGCCCAGTTCGTTAAGACAAAGAACAAATTTCTGCCAGAGCAGGCATTATTTCACTACTCTATCAAGACAAGTCAGTTTCTATTTCTACGAGTTATAGGTGTTATAGAAGATAATCTCCTACAGAAGCAGTGTAACAGTTGTCCTGAACACGTCTGATTAAGTATGTTATATCACCAGGGGTAAAGATCAGTGACTATCAATGAGTTACCATTCAGCTCAACCCTCTTGTTCGAGACTATGTAATGACTCGGGCATGATAAGCGGCCATCTTGCCTTGTATTTGGGCAGGGAAAGACAACTCTTGTTTCAAGGTTGATTTTGATTGGCTGTTTTTTCCGCGAAAGATGATGATATATTCTGAAGAATAATTGTGATTGGTTGAGCTATAATTTATTCAACATGGCAACTATTGTACAGTATAGGAGGTTATTTAGCCTGTCTAGTTCCCAAGTTGATACGAGTGTAGAGTTAGCTGATTGATTATAGAAATAATAGGTAGTGATTAACTATTGTTATTGACTATTTCAGTCTTCGTCACTAACGTCAACTATGTTAATCTCTTATTATTGTTTCTATCAAATACCAGCCATTAATTCTGATTTACGTACTTACAAGATAAAAAAAAAAAATTCTGATTTACGTCTGGATAATCAGTGATACAGACTCGATCATACAGATCAAATACTGAGATATATTCTGGTCACGTCTGACATTCGTCACGTTCGCTAGTTTCTGGAAGTTAAACATGTGACTCTATCATGAAAAGCAGTCATTTTGTGTGGTAAATGGGCAAGAGCAGACAACTCTCTTGTAGAAGAATGATTTGATTGGCTGATCTAGGAGAAGACAACCCTGCAATGAAGTGAAGCCGTTACAAAGGGATTGCATAGTGAAACCCTCAACCTCCCATCCCATCCCCCAACCCACTAATGATTTTGTATCCATTCCCCGTCCAATGATTAAAAAAAGAGCATTTGACCGAAGAACTTAATTCTGAAACCAATTGGGAATAACACTTGGTAGATACGTTCGTTAAGATACGAACTGGGAAATTAGCCTTTTTATTCTCTCCTTTAGAAACTTGGCGGCTAATCGAATATAATTTCCGGCCAAAATATACCTTTTGTTACAAATAAATGAAAGCTGTACCGCTTTCCAAAACCGGAGAGATTATTAGACATTCGAATCACAGAGTCACATTTCTTCAATATAGTGTCTTTAGAGATTGTTGTTGACCGTTAGGGTGCCGCGGTGGCAAGGTGGTTAGCCGTTTGTGAGCCTATCTGAAGGACAAGACACTGAATATATGCTATATTATACCTTCCAACTTTTCAGCCCGATTTTCCCTTGTCAGACATGCTGGTCGGAAAGGATGCCCAGGAAAGAGCGTCTGGTCGTTCGGAATGGACATTAAACCGAGGCCTCGTGTGCTTTAAGTTGTGTACTATAAGAACCATGCAGGATCGTCTTTTATCTCGGATAAGATATTTATTCTGATCTAGCTTCAAAACATGAGTTAAACATATTATTGTGGATATGAACTGAAAACGTTTTCAATACTTCTGACATTTCCAATTCTGTAAGTTATTTCGATTAATTTCGATTTCATGGAGATTAATTAAGAATTCTCTTGGGGCTTGGCTTGGTCCTCAATACACGTTTGACTGCAGGATAGGGCATGTACATCCTTGCGGTACATATAATAATACATTCCTGCAAATGGGTTTGTCATCCCAGAGTACGTTTTGATATTTTTAAGGGTCACAACGTTTTACATCATAACAGCTTATTTTTAAAACAATATTAAATACGAAACTGATTGTGGAGATGGTTGTCCTAAATACATGTATAACCTCTTTCGTGAATACCTTGCCCCGTGTGATATTGGCTGTGCACGTTAAAAATCCCTCGACAGTTGGAAATCGAAAATAAGAGCAGGCTAATGTCGCCGTCCTGGCAAAAAATTCCCTCATTGCACACTGCATGGCGTTTGCCCGTCCTCTATTAGCCAATATAAGTGCAGAAAAGTAGGACGTAAAACTCCATTCATTTCATTTTTTCCTGAATACCATGTTATTGTCACAAAATAGACTCAATAGGAAGCAGAGTTATTTTTTAATGTAAAATAACCGGAGTGTTTCGATTGTAAGATTAATAAATAAAACCTTAAAACCTCATTGACAATTACACAGATCAATAACCAATCACAATAGACAATCATAAATAATCGATCTGAGATCTGATCAATAACACCCTCATTAACAACAATTAAAACTCTATTCACTTTCATTATACTCTTAATATAGCTAGTAATTCCATAGCTAGGGCGTCCATAGAACCTTTTCCGAGGGGTGGGGTCACCCAAGGTTCTTTTTATAGAGTGTAGGGGCTCACCCATAAAACCTTTTTTTGAATTTTGTCTCTACAAGTGACAGGATTTTTCACTGTCAATGGTGAAATAAACGTGAAAAAATATATGCTTCCCCGAATTAGGACTCGGGGAGGTGGGGGATTAAATGGGAGAAATTTCGGTGATTTTTGTCTTGAATGAATACTCGCCAAAAACTCCCGACATCCCGGGTACAAACCCTATTTTTGATGTACCGTGTCATAGAATCCACTCTATCAGTTTGTGGGAACTTGTGATTATTATTTTAACAAACTCAACAGTTTGTATCCAGACGTTGAATTGTTTTTATGTATTTATGACATTCACAGTTTTCAAAACAAGAGTTGGTATCAATCAAAATAGATCAAACATTCCAGAAGTGTTAGCATCACTGTCTCGCCACTGCCAAAACCTTAAACTTTTCTCTGCGCTTTATCTATGAAAGCTGTCAGCACCCCTCCCTTTTAACTACGAATTTTGCCCTTTATCTTTCGTCTGCCTACGGCTCAATTAATCCTAACCCCCAGTGATTGTGACCGCCAAAAATCTAACAGATCTACTAATTTGTATGAGTTAATTTGAGTAATCTGTAAATCACCTCGTTATCATTCCTGTATAATAGTAATCTCTGATAGTTTCCCTGATTTCATGATCCGGATGAACGAGATAAATGTCATATTAGGTAAATAATTTTTCACACATGGGTGGAGTCCAGTTGACCGCTGGGGTAGGGAGGGACTGCTTAAAGCCACCATGGGAGGGAGGCGAGCGCTAATCGCTCTGGAGCCTACGTCACTCGGATTAGGAAACTGTGATTTTTATTTTTCAAGATATTTACATTCAGAAAACTACTCAATTTTGGAAGTTTTTGTTTTTTTCAGTTTTAAATTCAAGTGACCCCATCTGCCCATCTGTGTAGGCGCAAATTTTGTTGGGTCTGAAATATAACTAATATTCTGTACAATCAAGACAATTCTGTCAACCGAAAATCTCGACTAAAGAATGGCAAAATCGAGAGTAATAGTGGTATACCAGTGGACTACTCCAATGAGAAGTACCACCAGGTGTTTCTAAAAGATTGAGTATAGTCTGCATTGTGCGCGACAACCGTCACTTTGCATACAAAAATAGCTTTTAGAAGAACTAGAACTGCGCGAAAAAATAAATGCCTCGAACTAGAGATTTCCATAGCCGTAGGGACCCACGACTCAGTAGACTGACTTATTTCCCGAATTTTAATAATATTTCGCCCGATTTTAGGAGTTTTTTGCCCGAAAACATAATATTTTGAGTCGCCCTGTCTCCCACGGCTATGGAGATTTCACTTTCTTTTTCTTAAAACGTCATTGTAATTTCCAAGCACAGATAAATAGAGGATTCGTCATGAGTGTTTTTGAATACGTGAAATATCAACCGAGTCTAAGATAATCAGTATTTTTCGAGCCTTTGGCGAGAGAAATACCGATTATCTTAGACGAGGTTGATATTTCACGTATTCAAAAACACGAGTGGCGAATTCTATTTATCATATAACCTCACTGTATCATACGGAGCCCCTTAGGCGCAATTTTCAACACTTTTTATTATTATTTCGTTATAACGAAATAATATTTCGTTTAAACGAAATAATTAATTCGTTTAAACGAAATAATATCATATATTTCGTTTAAACGAAATACTAATCCGTTTAAACGAATTAATTATTTCGATTAAACGAATTAATTATTTCGATTAAACGAATTAATTATTTCGTTAAAACGAAATATTATTTCGTTAAAACGAAATAAATTATTATTTCGTTTAAACGAATTATTATTTCGTTTAAACGAAATATACTATGTTATTTCGTTTAAAGGTATTAGTTATTTCGTTAAAACGAAATAGTTAATTCGTTTAAACGAAATAATAGTTTATTTCGTTTAAACGAAATAACTATTTCGTTTTAACGAAATAATTAATTCGTTTAAACGAAATATTATTTCGTTTAAACGAAATATATGATATTATTTCGTTTAAACGAATTAATTATTTCGTTTAAACGAAATATTATTTCGTTATAACGAAATGATAATAAAAAGTGTTGAAAATTGCGCCTAAGGGGCTCCGTAGTATCCCAAATTAAGGTTCTTTTATGTATTTTTAGGTATTATATGCAAGAAAACGTTGACATAATATGAAACTTGACTGTGTATGAATACATACTCTGTAAAATGTGCCTTGCCGATTAGTATTATTGCGCGACCGATATAGTTTACAAAGTAAAACATGTGATATTAAAATCCTGTTAAAAAATAAAGACAAAATACATTGAACACTGTTTAATACAATTATTAAAACAAATACGAACAGTAAACAAGGTTCAAAACTTTAGTTGGAGTTTGTTTATTAGAAAAAAGTAGTGCGGCTTCCGGGTACCTAATTTGCATATTGACCTAATTTACCTAATTTGCATAGTTATGTAATGCCGAGTTGATACGTGTTTATATGTAATGGGTTTATCACAGGGATATTTGTCCTATTTATATGATAAATAAGGATACGCACTGATTTAGAGGGTTAAATTTCGATGGCAAGCTCCACAAAAAAAGCCATGATATGATATATGTAGAAGGAAAAGGGGTGGGAAAACTTAGAAAAGGGCCTTAATTTTGGTTTGTTACAGACCACAATCATGTTTGGTATTTTATTTCTCACTATTTAAAGTTGAACACGGACCTGAAAGTAAGCACATTGCGTTCCCTTCGTTATAAACGGATGATCTTCCCTTATAAAATTCTCTTTTAATATCCAATTACAAAGGGAATAAAAATCAAGGTGGCAGATGTGATGCCAGACAGGGTATGCTTAGACACCTGATATCACTTTTCATGATTAAATATTTTATCATTTATCAGGGGCGGATCCAAGTGGGTGCTCCCTGGCTAGATACCCCCCCGCCCCCTATTTTTGGCCAACTGATGTCAGAACCTTCTAAAAATTCGTGCTTTTTAGAGCTCCCCACTTTCTCTAAGTCCTGTATCCATCCGCCTCTGTTTATTGATATACTTCCTCAAAATTCTGGTTTATTGGCCGTTACCAATACGTTTACATGGATTTGTTTTACGGTTTGGATAGTTCGTGCTTGAGTTTTATTATCAGTGCTCAATATTGGCATGTATTTCAAATCATTTGTATATGGGGTGTCAAGGGAGTGTGGGGGGGGGGGGATGTTGGGGGGGAGGAAGAGGAGTATTGTCAGTTACAAAATCCGAAAGTATTATCTCAAACACTGGATAGCAAGCAAACATCTACTGTTTACCTAACTGTTCCAGCACGACTCCATGTAAGAACCAAGGGCGTGGATTTGTCCAAAATTTTGTGGGGGATGGGGAACAAAGATGGTTTGTAGGGTCCATTTACATCGCGAAGCACAACAGGCACGAGTACCACCAGGAGATCCTCTCCCTCGAGGACAAGAATTCGCTCACAAACCTTACCAACCAAATTGTGTGAGGGACCAAGACCCATTAGCCCCTTCCCACTCACTTCTGAGTTCATGGAGGCAATACGCCCTTGGTTAGGACTCCAAAAGTTGAGGCGTAAGACGCCAATTCCAATTTATTTCATTTGAAAATCAAACGAACAAAAGACATTTATAATTAAATTAATTTATTTATTTTAACAGCAAGGCTTGAATCGTTTCACGGTCAAAACTTCCAAATTGATCTTGTCTCTGAGCTCTTGATATCCCTTGTGTAAACCACCACGAACACCCACAGACCTTGCCTCTTCGCCATTTAACATCGAAACTCTAAAACATCCAGTCGGGTTTAACATTTTTGGGGTTTATCATGGGTAAATATGGTAAGAGAACTTTAGGAATAAATCTCCAGGCCCGGTCAGGAATCTTTCCTTCTCGAACATAATTAGGAATCACAAGGCGGCCACCCTTAATGCTGTTAAACCCGCGCATTTTAGGAAATTTTCCCTTTTTCATGAATTCTGGTAGTACTGGAATTTTCCCAGTTTTTCGACTGTTTCGTATAATAAAATCAGGAATATTTACTAAATTTCCTCCCACCCGATACATCGTAGGAGTATTGGATCCATCAGATTTGGTATTTGCGACTCTGATGGAATTTTTGGTGCCTTCAGAAACTTTTGATTTAGCAGTACAGTTGATTACTGTTACACAAATCATCAGCATCAAACAGAACGTCATACTGAACTTCTTCATATCTACAATATAAAAAATCAGCATTAAACACACCATCATACTGAATTCCTCATATCTTTAAAATGACATATCTTTTATCAGTGAAACTTGAAAATTTCTCCTGGATTTAAATATTTATATAGTTGTAGGTGTTACAGGGGGTAATCTCCTAAAGAAGCACTGACTTAGGCCACAAGTTAAGCAGTGGTTATTTCTACGTTTCCCCCGTTTCCCCAAGAATTTAGGTTGCCCTCCGCCCCATTTTGAAATTTCGTATAATGTTACATACGGATGCCTGGTGCTGGTAGCCCTCCCTGACAATTATTTTTTAGCCCCAACTCGGCCCCTCCACCTAAAGATAGAAACGCCACTGAAGTTAAGACTATGAAAAAGGCCAACATCGGAAACAATCGGAAGCATTGGTAGTGGTATCAGAATTGTTCTTAACTTGGGTGAGATTCAAACCGAAAACAATCCATCCTGCTAACGACTGAGCTTATCTACTGCCTCAATGTTAAATATTAGAATTGCCGTTAAATGTTACAGCACATACAAAACTATATTCTTCAATGAAATAACAGAAACTAACAAAAAAAAAATAGTTCGGCTATAGTCACTATCGGGGTTTTCAATTTGGGGGACATTTAGACATTTTCCGGGAGACATAAACTGGGCTGTGGATAAAAAAAAAACATTGTGTATTATTTAGGTGGATATACATGCAATGTTCACTGTCAGCAAAATGCTGTGACGTTATCATGCTTCAAAATTGCATGTTTTCTATGACTATCGCGGACAATTCAGGGGACATGATCATCTCCTTGTGCGTAATCGGGGACACTTGAGAAAACCAGTTGAAAACCTAGGGGCTATTGTATGGAGCTCCTTTTAGCGCAATGTTCAATACTTTTTATTTTTTTAAACAATGAGTTATTTTAACCAAATATGTGATGCTACGTTTAAACGAATAACTTATTTCGTTTTAAAGAAAACATTAATCAGTAAAAACGAAATAATCTTAAAAAGCATTGAAAATTGCGCCTAAGGCGCTCCGTATTTTTATTTATGGAATATTGTTAAATAAAAAATGATTTATTAAATAGTTAAAAAAATCAAACATGTTCTTGATAAACCACCTTAGTAGAATAACTTACCTGTTGGTTTTCGACTCGAAACTTTGATGAGAAAAACTTAGAAGCACTATTACTGTTCCGTAACAAATCGTACCGTTATCGTCTGTAAGGATGTAATCTGCTTCCAAGTTGGATGTCGGTAGACAGAGAAATCGGAATGATGTTTGGAGTTTTAACAACGAGTTGAAATTTTTGACCTGATTACACAGAATTTAGTGAGTGACTCATGCGCACGAGAATATTCCGTAAAAAAACGATTTTGTAATAAATTTTTATAGATGTCAATTCATAACTTTACTATCTTAAAGGGACATGATCACCATCGCTTTTACCCCCAGGAATTTTAAAGCTTATAATAAAACCCAAGCGATCCAAACCGTAAAACAAATCTTGAAATTCATTTAAACATATTGGCAACACATTGATAGCAGCTAATGAACTCAATATTTGAAGAAGTATATCAATAAATGAGTTAATATTTCACTATGAAGAGTGGTATCAGGTGTCTAGAAGAGTCCTCGGTTCCCAACCTTTTGGACTATTCGTACCCCTATTTTTTTCTAACAATCTCCCGGTACCCCTTCGCCTACTCTAAGTAACATTAAGAGCCAACATGAAAGTAAAAGGATATTTGTTGGTTGATGGAGTTTGATATTTAAACTATTCCATACTTTTAAAAATTGTCTGAGAGGCTTCTCAGGTACCCCCTGTGTTTGTTGGTATCCCTAAACTTACTGGTACCACTGGTTGGGAACCGAGGATCTAATCAGTAATAGGGCCTACTATTTTCAACTCACTGAAGAAATTTGGAATTTGAAAACTCTGTGTAACCATGATTATCTGGGACACCAAGTTAAACATCGACTCGTATTTTAGTGAGTAACATATAGAAAAAGACATATGTGGTTGAGTTTCAAGTTTGTGATATAGTTGAGGGGGTTATACAATTCTAATGCATTTACAGTTATTTTTTATTTAAGTACATGTATGTATACTTTCTTTAAAAAAACCCAAAGTAAGCCTTGAAGATGCCGACTGTCCCCCTTTAAATTAGACATGCCTATTTCTAAATATAACTGTCACAACAACTTTATGTAAATACCAAAAATAGAACATTTAAAGGGAAGCCACCTCTTAAAATGAACAAAACATTTAAGTTCTCAAAGTATACATCCATCAAAGGTGTCTACATGCAGTTTACAAACAGAATCCAATAAACCATAAAATTACAGGTTATTATTGAAAAACGCTTTAAAAACGTTTCATATTTTCAATACATGTAATATATAAGGTAGTCTTCTGGATTTATCAGATTATACAATATAGTTATGACACAGTATGAGATGTCTAATGAATGTCTTATTCACCAAATTTGAGAATTTTTGCTTTTTTCGTCATTCTAAAAGGTAGTATTCCTTTAAGCCACAACTTTTGTTAGATAATTTAAGATGTTTTGGGAGAATTTCGTGCTTTTAGTTAGACCAATAAATCACTCCATCTGTCTCGATAAATCAAATACCCGATTTTAATCTTAAATCGCTTCCGAGATGTTTATAAATGCCAAAAAAAACAAAAAAAAACATGCCATAAAATATTTTCAGGACAAAAAAACATTGCCATAAATAAAAGTTTTTAAAACGATTGAAAATTTAAAAATGATCCATAGCCTGTCATTGAGACAACTGATGTCACAGTGTTTCATGTTCACATTTTTCCACCCAGCTTCTGTATTGGCGTCGGCGTCAACGTCAGCGTCTGCGTTCAAATGCGCGTTCGAGTGTTTCTACCAAGCAATCAGGTCTGCACATTTTCAGCTGATATCGCCATATACTACGTATTTTGACATTGATGACGTCATATTCCAAATATGGTACAAAAAGTGCGCGCCGTAATTTGAAATTGGATGCGGGAGCGTTGGCTGCGTTTGGTCGAAACACTTGTATGCCGAAACACAGAACTAATTCAAACCCGAACGCTGACGCCAACGCCGACTCAGAAGCTCTTTGGATCCGTATATAGCCTAAAGCTAAGGACAGACTGCGCTAATTTTATTCGCCCGTACTTCGGCCGAACTTTACGCAGCTGAATTCATTGGGCCGATGCAGGGCGACTTTACTTTGCGTATTCAATAATAACTGCGAATTGGCTTCTGCCAAATGTTATCGCAATGAACATACTGGGCGAAGTTTGCTAGCAATTGACTCGCCTGAACCATTCGCAGTGAAAATTCGCTAAATGTGTCCCCAGCTTGAGTCTAATAAATAATAAAACTTGACATCAAATACCATCCTTTAATCCCAACGTTTCGTCAAAAAAGTTTTGACTTCATCAGGGGAAGTAACAAATTACAAATGGTGGAAGGCAGTTAAAGGGATTGTAAAGCGTATTTTTAAACTTTGTTTGAGTATCGGGGACACTGATAACATCAATTTGCGCCATTCAGATTGCCATTCCGACGTCTGTAGTTCCTGCAATTCCACTAAAACTAACACGTTTTATGACGTCACTACCAGTGATCTACCAGAAGCTGCTATTGATATCTATAATGCAGATCACATTCAGTGACGTCATAAAACGCGTTAGTTTTAGTGGAATTGCCAGAACCACAGACGTCGGAATTGAAATCGAAATGACGCAAATTGATGCTACCAGTGTCCCTGATACACATACAAAGTTTAGAAATACGCTTTACAATCCCTTTAAATAAAAAGCTTAATTCTGTCACACACAATGTCTTAGTCTGTTCCGATCTGTCAACTATTTTAGAGGTGCCATACAGTTGTTTCAATTCCTCCTCTGACAGATTTACGAAAGAAATGCAGTACAGACTTTATGAGAATATTTTTCACGATTTTAGATTTTTGTAATTGTTCAGTGCAAATTCATTTAAAATCGTCAGGTACATGTGGACTGGAGGCCTTTGGGTGCTTCTTGAGTTTGAGTGTACCGAATCAAGTAAAATTTTGTTTTGGCTCGATGATGAAAAGATAGGTACCGTACCCCTGACCCCCGACATATCTGACTGCTACCAATATCGTTGATATAATCTCGACATTTTTTTATTATCATAATATAACAATTATTATGATGAGTTACGTCCCTTGAATTATCGAAATTGGATATTAATGTATTTTCATCAGTTACGTCCCTTGAACTTTTGAAAATTTGTCTTCAAGTCACCATTTTTTCAGTTGGCGCTTTTTCATGTTTTTGTTTTGTAGTTTTTGTGTATGTTTTACAGCTTGGACGGGTGTGGCGCAAGGCAGGGTATGCTTACTCTTCTAGACACCTGGTGAAATATCATTATCATTATGAAATATTTACTCATGTATGATTGATATAATTCCTCATGTGAAAAGTTCATCAGCTGTTAGGCCTTCCTATCTAACATATGTCTTTTTAGATTTCGGGTTTCGTTTTGCAGTTCGGATCGTTAGTGCTTGGTTTCTTTATTAAATAGCCTACTCCCATCTCGAATAATCAAGAAGACGTAAAACGCCGATGCTGTTTCGTATTTTATATAAGCCTGTCGCTCGGTTGTTTGAGATCGCGTTAACTTTTTAACCCTCGAAGTGACACACAGGTGTCAGTTGGTGACATACAAGTGACATATAGGTGACAGTCTGGTGTCAGTCAGATGACACTGGATTAATCAAGATCGACGTCTTCCAGATGTTTGTTAAACCGTTCATGATCTTCGTGTGCTACATGCTGGCCGTTAAAAATCCTTTATACCACTGTCCTGGTAAAGTTTATCTCATTGAACACCGCACAGCGTGAAGGTTTGGAGAAAGTCAAAACTTGCTAACATTTTATAAAAACTTTTCACATGGCATGAAATTGAGAGTTCCAGTTAAGAACCAAATCCGTTTTCCCTAAAAGATAATACATAGACTACTGACCGCAACTTGAATTTGTCAATAATTGGTGACTTAACTTGGCGATTGAAAAGATTTTTCCAGCTAAAATTGTATAAACACATGGCATGAAACTGTGGGTTCCAGATAAGAAAAAAATACATAGGTTTAAGTACTGTACACACTGACAATATGTTGGCCAACATGTTGCCGAAAAGACATGTTGTAGAAAATGTTGTTAGTGTAAACAGGTTCGGAAACATTCGGCAAAAAGTTGTCTGATGTCGTGTGTGGACATGATCAAATTTTTGGTGCCCAGGTGTTTCTGCAACATGTTGTTGGACATGTTGTCGTGTGTACAGTACTTTAGGCTACTGACCAACCCATAGTCATTGGTGAGTTAATCCAGCGATTAAAAACATTTCCCAGAGTTGTCTTTCTTCATTCGTTCAACCATTTTTTAAAAAAAGAAACTCATAAATATACTAAAAACCTACAACATAGCTGTCTACAGATATAAAAATGACAAGTTAATTTACATAAGACCTGATGGCGACCTACAAATGTCATTTAAAATCTGTGAACCTACAAAATATCTCCTCCTGGCTTTACATAATTTGTGAGTTTATAATTTATTTAGTGTCCTAACTTTTGACAAGGAGAAATATAATTTAAAGGGGAATGTTCGGCATTTTCTGAGAGTCGATTTGGGCCTTCAAAGTATATAAATAGCCTCCAATAGAACTAGAACTGCACGAAGATCGCACAATCCCTTTACATCCCTACCTTAACATTTATCTTTCATTTTCTGTTTTTTTTTTTTTTGTGTAAGGCATGTCATAGTTGTATTTTTTGACTTTCAAAAAATTATTATGGAAACACTGGGATTAGAAGGCTTAAATATTCTTCCTTATTAGCTCAGCTAAACAATTCCAGGTTCTGAGATTTATTTGTTGAACGGATGATATCCCTTTAAAGTTATCAACCAGAAAGAAAAGGGCACTTGCAAACGCTCTTAAATATTCACCACGAGCTGGAAAAATTCATGAAAAAGTGAAATGTACTGGCTGATAATCTCGTAAATCTAAAAAATTCAGAATAGAAAAATTCACCAGCACGTGATACGTGATACTTCAGAGTGCAGACATCGCTACGCTTTCGAAATATTGTTGTATAATTTGTTGGTTTGAGTGCACGAAAATATATAGCTAATCAAACGCTAACAATAACTCATTTTTGACACTGTAAATTAATAAAAAAAAACAGAGTGCATGATACAAGAAAATTGAGCAATTTTGGTATTAAGCCTTCATTAGAATCAGTCAATTCTGATTAAACACTTTCTAGGCTTCCCAATCTGCAAAAATGTTCTTCCATGTTTCAACATTTTACATTATCATAATTAGTTTATTTTATATGGTAGCCTAACTAGTACATAGCAGTCTAATTAAAATCAGACCCTAATTTCGTTCGTTCGTTTTTTTTAACCACTACAATAGGGTCTGAAAACGAGACGCGATAAGAAACGTTCACGTTAACTTTGACCTAACTTTAATGACCTTTGCTTTTACCAATCAGATCTCAATGACGTCATATGGAACAGCCAATAAAAAACGTGTTTCAACCGAGTTCGACACAGTACACAAAATGAACTTGAAAAACGAGACTATGGCACTTCGGAATGCACATATTATTCGCGTCACAAAATCCCAGCGCTGGAGAGGGCAGAGATCTGATTGGTTAAAACAAAGGTCATTAAGGTTAGGTCAAAGTTAACGTGAAGGTTTCTTATCGCGTCTGGTTCTCAGACCCTAATGTAGTGGTTAAAAAACCGGATTTAAAAAAAAAACAAACGAACGAAATTAGGGTCTGATTTTAATTAGAATGTAGTACATAGCATATTCTTGAGTTTTATTGTACACAACGTTTCAGCAAATTACATTGTCATCATTATTTTTTGCGGTATGGTTTACATATGCATGTCGCCAACATCTAAATATGTCGAAAAGTCCTTGAAATTGTCAGCAATGTAACTTGTTACCTCAAGACGTACTTGGTGATAAAATTATATCATTAAAGAGGTATAGTCAGCATACACTTATATCAGAAACAGAAGTTTTGTAGCTTATTATTATGTACAAATCCCAGTGTAGCCTTCATCTGCTTTTGAGAGTTAAAAAGTCGACTCGTATTTTAGTGAGCCTATGCGTTATATAGAAAACACATGAATAGAACTGAAAGATACTTGTTTAGGTAGGGGTATAATTGAAGGTATTAAGGGATTTACGCTCAGTCCTAGTACTTCTTAAGACAAATTACATATATTCAAGGCCAAAATCTTCTTTACAAAATGCTGAACATACTCTTTTAAAAAGACAATTTTAGTATTTTAGTGATACAATGTCTTATACAGAAAACACATATATTGAAGAAGAAAATGTAATTTCTAGATTAAGATATTTTAATTTTTAAAAAATAATGCGATTTTCGTAAAGTACTTGTAAAACACTTAATCACTCCCACCCCCACCCCTAAAAAAACCCCCCAAAAAACCCGACCTTTCTTTTTTAAGTAAGATGATATATGTATATAAAACGTTGCATATATATTACAGATCGTGTTCTACTTGACGGAAATACAGACAGTTATAAATCTCATGTTGAAAGTTCTGTTTTTTATTTAGACGGTGAAAGATATCAATGTTGTACAAAGTGTCACAAACTTCGGAAGTCTATTTAAATAATTAGCATTGTAAATATAGCTATGGATTATAGCATAGCATTGACAGATTGCCTCGATTTTTGAAGTGGCTTCGTTTGATAAATTGCACTTTATTTTTTTTTTTTTTCTGAACTTGAAGTACGTTATATGCCGGAAATCTTTGGTATAATATTACTCTCTTTGTTGACCTTGACCTTCTCATCGAGTTCCGTTAAATAAATTATATGGTATTAGTTAAGCATGCCTGTATGAGCATGTGAAACGTTGAGTTATTAATGTCAGAAATAGAATCTTGTGATTCTTTGGCTATTTAGTTTCGTTGGTAATGTTTTTTAGTTCAAATGTAAAATGGCGCTGCCTGTATGAGCATGTGAAACGTTGAATTAATAAATGTCAGAAATAGTATATCTATATATCTAGTGATTCTTTATAACATTTGATAGCACTGCCTGTATGAGCATGTGAAACGTTGTGTTAATAAATGTTAGAAATAGTATATATCTAGTGATTCTTTACCTGTCTTTTTCATGACTTATAAACAGTAAATGTAACTAGTTAACTTAACCGCCCTGTCAGCTTCTGTCCTGATAAAGCTTTGTTATCCGGAGCACGTGTCCCCCCTGACCAGTTCCGAACTGTCAATTCCCAGGGTTATTGCTCAAGGCTCCCTGCCGATATATCCAGAGGAGAATACAGTGATAATATTAAAAAGGGTGATTATAACTTTCACAAAAGTAAGTCGCAATGTAATCTAAACCCTGCGTATAACAATATTGACAACTTTAGAAATGAAATGAAATGAAATGTATTAAGGAGCATCAGCACCAAATGGGCTATATAGCTCCAGAACACGATAAAAATAAACATGTCAAAACAAAACTAAAACAAACATGAAATAAATAAACAAACAAAAATTATCACAGAACGAATAAAATTAAAAACAATATCACAGTATGACACCACAAAGTGGTATTAAAATAAAAAAAACATATCATCAAACAAAAACGATGATGAAAGCATTCAAAACTTAAAATACAGTGATAATATTAAGGGTGATTATAATTTTCACACAATGTAATCTAAACCCTGCGTATAACAATATTGACAACTTTAGAGCACCCAACAGATCTGGTAATTTCATATGAGCATCGGGCAAGTACGCTCTTGTAATGGCTTGGTAAATTTAATGATGAATTGAGAAAATAACAAGCTTGCAATGGTGGTAAATTTTATGATGGTTTGACGTTAAAGATTAATCGACATTTGGAAATCGAACATAAGAGTAGGCTAATGCCGCTGTCCTGGCAAAATGTCCCTCATTGCACACTGCATGGTGTTTGCCCGTCCTCATTAGCTCAATAGGTGCAGAAAAGTAGGACGTAAAACTCCATTTCATTTCATAATTGTATTTTATACCATAAATAAATTACAATTGTCGTCATAAAACGAGAAATTTATATACTTCGTGGTAGCATTTATTATCAAAAAACCTTTGTTTTCAATCTTTGTAATGTAACAAGAACATGTGTTTAAAGGAATTTGTTCACCATTAGTTCGACAGCGAAATTTTAGTCTCAGAACCTGAAATATTTTGCTAAGCTTAACGATAATAATTTTTACAACTCTTCTTCAAAATTTAAGCCTTTAAATTCTCGTGTATACATAATTATCAGCCTTTGAAATTCGTATTTTTGAAAAATACGAATTTCATTAAGACCTTACATAGAAAACATCTATACAGAAAATGAAAGATGAATGCTTAGATTGGGGTAATAGTGAAGGGATTGTGTGATTTTTATATGGTTCTAGTACTTCTGGAGTTTATTTACACGAATTCAAGGCCTGTCGATAATTATGAACATTCTCCTTTTAAGAAGCACTAAGAAAAAAGCGTTATTTTCGATAGTCTGGTGACCTAGTGCCAATTCTACAACAGAAAACTAACATTGTACCAAGCAATCTGCTAGCTAGTTGGATATGATAATTTGGTATGCTCTAGTTCCATTCTGACCACAGAAAACTGTCATCGTACCAAGCGATCTGTTAGCTAGTGAGACATGATAGTTTGGTATGTTCTAGTCTCATTCTGATCACAGAAAACTAACATTGTACCAAGCAATCTGCTAGCTAGTGAGACATGATAGTTTGACATGTTATAGTCTCATTCTGGCCACAGAATACTGTCATTGTACCAAACAATCTGCTAGCTAGTTAGACATGATAGTTTGGTATGTTCTAGTCTCATTCTGGCCACAGAATACTGTCATTGTACCAAACAATCTGCTAGCTAGTTAGACATGATAGTTTGGTATGTTATAGTCTCATTCTGATCACAGAAAACTATCATTGTACCAAGCGATCTGCTAGCTAGTTGGACACGATAGTTTGGTATGCTCTAGTCTCATTCTGAACACAGAAAACTGTCATTGTACCAAGCAATCTGCTAGCTAGTTAGACACGATAGTTTGGTATGCTCTAGTATCATTCTGACAACAGAAAACTGTCATTGAACCAATCAATCTACTAGCTAGTTGGATATGATAGTTTGATATGTTCTAGTCTCATTCTGACTACAGAAAACTGTCATTGTACCAAACAATCTACTAGCTAGTTGGACATGATAGTTTGGTATGCTCTAGTCCCATATTGGCCATAGATAACTGTCATTGTACCAAACAATCTGCTAGCTAGTTAGACATGATAGTTTGGTATGCTCTAGTCCCATTCTGACCACAGAAAACTGTCATTGTACCAAACAATCTGCTAGCTAGTTAGACACGATAGTTTGGTATGTTATAGTCTCATTCTGATCACAGAAAACTATCATTGTACCAAGCGATCTGCTAGCTAGTTGGACACGATAGTTTGGTATGCTCTAGTCCCATTCTGACCACAGAAAACTATCATTGTACCAAGCAATCTGTGAATTAGTTGGACACTATACAGTTGGTATCCTCTAGTCTCATTTTGACAACAGAAAAGAATTCAAACTTTAGAAACATGTCGAATATTTTTTACATTTTGAAATATTTGGGCAAACATTATTTATGTTTCGAATAATTTTATGCTTTAAAAGACGGAACACTGACAATTATTCAGTAAGAAAATGTTAATTTTGCAGCATAAAACGTCTATTTTAAAATCGACACGATGGATTAGTCTGTCACATGACATGCTAAAAAGGAATAATTTAAAAATTACAATAACATTTTATTATAAAAGCCGTGAATTTCTGTCTGCAAATCACAAACACTTGGTTTTAGAGACGACAAGCTACTGATTCAAGTTAGAATTGTCTGATCTCTTATTGTACTGTTCACTTCTACATCCTTAATACAAGTAAGTTTTTACTTCTACTTTCAATTTAGTTTTTTCATTTAACTTGAGTAAGTTTTTCCCGTTTCTTTACTTTCGTTAGCAAACAATATGTTCTGTTTGTATTCTATGAAAGACATTTCATGTAACGACAGACAGGGTATGCTTACTCTTCTAGACAACTGATACCACTGTTTATTATGAAATATTTACTCATTTATTGATATATCCCCACGAAAAGTTCGTTGATGCATTGGCTATATATTACATGTTTTTAGAATTGGTTTTACACTGAGAATCGTCCACTTATTTATTTATTTATTTATTCATTCATGTATTCATTTATTTATTTATTCATTATTTATTTATTGATTCATTTATTTATTTATTCATTATTTATTTATTTATTTATTCATTATTTATTTATTCATTATTTATTTATTTATTTATTCATTATTTATTTATTCATTGATTTATTGATTATTTATTCATTTATTTATTTATGTATTCATTTATTCATTCATTATTTATTTATTTATTCATTGATTCATTATTTATTTATTTATTTATTTATTTATTTATTTATTTTCAGAATGCAGGCCTCACACGTTATCCTTGCTGTAGTAGCAGTACTATGCCTAGTGGTTGTAAACCAAGCTTATACCATTCCAGCAAACTATATGTCATACGTCCCCAGGGATTACATGCAATATGCTAATAATTATGGATACCCAGGGGGCAATTATGGTATCCCAAGCGGTGGTAACTATGGCCCACTATGGTAACTTTGGTTACAGATAGTAAGTATATTTTTTAAAAATTCGATCCACATTTTCAATCACATACTTGACTTTTTGCCTTTCCATTTATTCATGTATATATTCGATTATTGGAAGGCCATTGTTTAAATGAATCGAACTTATAGATGTTATAATGATTGGAAAAAATACCAGTTTGTTTTAAAAGTGCTCCTAATTATCTCTTTATAAGGTAATTACTAAGACGACTTTTTCTTCCTTGGACACGCCAGAAATGATGTTTTTAGATTATCCCGTTTGTAAATATGCTTGGCTTAAACTATTAATCAATTGACTTGATTTGACTCAAAAATGCGAATATCCATCTCTAAAACAAAGATATTCCGCAAAAATTGAGTGCCATAATCCTAGTACACATTACCCCATTGTACACGGCAAGGCCGGGCATTAATTCAATATCTTAAGTCTCTTATCTAGAGTTGAGTATATCAAATGAACTATTTTCTTTCTCTTTCTAGGACTAACATCACCCTGATTACCCCGATATAGAATACAGAATTAGTCCTACACATTTCTTCAATTACAACAACCTGCTTGTAAAATATTCAGTTTTTAAAATGGTGACCTTTCTCTCTGATCTGATAATAGTAACACTTTACAATGATGTACATCTTCTGTTTTTCTCTTAGAAATCATCTTTGTATGTCGTTGTATTCTTTAGCGCAAAAAATAAAAATAAAGTTTTTTGTTTTCCTGTTAAATTCTGGTTTTTTTTTCTCAATATTCACCCACTCTCGACGTCTGAAAGTTATATTTTTTTTATCAGCAAACTATAGTGGAACACTGGACCACCTCTAGAACAGTGGTTCCCAACATTTCAAACCGTGGCCCGAATTAATGAACCTCCCAGAGCCCTGCCTTCCACAACCTCGTTCATTTCTTATCTAGGAACTAGGAATTCAAATCATATATTTTTGACAAATAGGCTACGTGTATGCAAAGATAAAGATACAATTTCTTAAATTCAGTTCCAACGCCAACTCGAAGGGGAAAAAATCCAACTTCTGGCAAAGCCGGATCAAGGTAGAGATATATAAAGCGCAATGGTTGCCGTTTTGCTCCTGCAGCAGTTGATAGATTTGACGTCCTATTGCACATGTTAAAACCGACAAGGCTTCACCAACGACAAGCCGTATGAATCTACCAAACCCTCGGTTCCCAACCTTTAAGGCACTCTGTACCCCAATTTTTTACGCAATCTTCTGGGTACCCCTTTACCCACCTAAGTAACATTAAGGTCCAACATGAAAGTCAAAGGATATTTGTTGGTTGATGTACATGTTGTTGACTATTACAGCTGTAGATGATTGACTTATGTACATGTATCTGTTGTTAACTTCAAGGGATTGTAAAGAGGTTTTCTAAGTTTTTATGTGTATCGGGGACACTGATAGCATCAATTTGCACCATTCCAATTTCCATTATGACGTCTGTGGTTCTTGCAATTCCACTAAAACTAACGCGCTTTATGACGTCTCTGACAGTAATCTACCGGAAGCTACTATTGATATCTATAGCATCCCTTGGGCATACCAGCGAACACCACAAGGAGTACTTAGAAGCCTCTACAATATTTAAAGGGACAGTCTGAAGTTTTTTTAGGTCAAAAATATTTTTTGCTCAAATTTGTGAACACTTTACACCACAATCTGTAACTATGTGCCCTTTAATGTATCTGAAAGTTTTAACTAAATAAATCTAGCCGTTAATTTTTAAACGCTAAAAACATGCTAAAATTTTTAAAAACCTTACGTAAGGTTTTTAAGTGTGTTATGTTTTTTGGATGCTGATAGGAAACTACTGAACGGATTTGAGTAAAATAAACGCCTAATTGTAGAGAAATGTCCCTCTTGTGTATTTAAAAGGTTTCAGCTAGAAATATTGAGCCATTTAAAGGGCAAACACCAAAACTAGGTCAAATTGCTTAATTAACAATAAGTACTCCCTGTTTGTAATTAACCCTTTAAAACCAAATTCAGTTAGATCAAGAAGATATAGAGATACAATAAGCAAACTTTAAAAATACTCTCAGGTAGCATTTGCGATTTTTTTGAAAATGGAAACTTTTTTCAAAAAAGCAGAATTACCCTTTAAAGTAGTGTTATATACTATTAATCAATCTACCTTATGATTTACATATACATCTAACATTTAACAATAAATACATACATCAATCATCTACAGCTGTAATAGTGGCTAGGATCAAACTATCAAACCAAAAAATATGACTTTTATGTTGGCTCTTGATGTTATTCAAGATGGGCGAAGGGGTACCAGAAGATTGCGTAAAAAAAAATTGGGATACGAAGAGCCCAAAAGGTTGTGAACCGAGGAACTAGATTCTTGGTTCCTAACCTTTTGAGCTCTTCTTACCCCTATTTTTTTAACAATCTCCTTGTACCCTTTCGGCCACCTTGAATAATATGAAGAGCCAACATAAAAGTCAAAGGATATTTGTAGCCACTATTACAGTTGTTGTTGATTGACGTATGTATTTATTGTTAAATATAAGATGTTATAATTATGTCAATTATAAGGTGAAATAAACTAAATTAAGGTAGATTGATTAACATTATATAACACTACTTTATGAAATTGTCTGAGAGGCTTCTCAGGTACCCCCTGTTGTGTTCGCTGGTACCCCCAAGGGGTACGAGTATCCCTGGTTGTGAACCGAGGGACTAGATGATTAAGTTCCTATAACGTAGACAGGCAGTAAATTGTCTCAAGTTTACACTACACATTCGGATACTTTTCTTGTAAATATCTGTCATATTTTTTGACAGTTACGGAAGTCTGTGATACTGTTTGAATATATGTAACAATGAATGAAATGTATTGCCAAAAAGTTAACTATAATTCCTTTATTCCTACTGTTTCATTTACTCAAACTATGCTTAGGTTTACATATGAACACTAGTGAAGGTTACAGTTAAGCTCTGCATGACTCGAGGCTTCTTTGACTGTTTACATTTAATTCACGTCATGTTGATTACATTTGTAAAATATCGCCAGGGGTTATCTCCCGTAATGTATTGGCGTAATTATTGAGTTCTCTCCCTCAATGTTGAATTTTATGATTTTTATAAAATTAACTCCCTTGAAAGTTGAATTTTAAAATTGATTTTGTGACAGAAATCAGAAATCAATAACCTATTGATGTAACATCATTGAGCAGTAGTGGCGGGTGTAGCGCCTAGTAGAAAACCCTGTTTTTTCAACCCTGTTTTTTCGCACGTGGTTCTCAGACCCTAATGTAGTGTTTAAAAAACAGGATTTAAAAAACCAAACGAAACGAAATTAGGGTCTGATTTTAATTAGACTGATTAAAAATAGTACAATTTTATGTATGTATGTATAAGAAATAAGGGATGGTGCTTCTCTTTGGGGTGGTCCACTACTATATAACTATTACTGCGATTTTGATTAACGGAATTGTTTTGTACAGATTTGTATTATAACTTGGAGAAAATACATTGTCATTTTTTTAATATTCATTACAAGTTTAAATTCGTCCAAATTCCATATCGTATATTGCCTAGAGCTAGACCTAGAGTATATTATGTTAACTGTATTATTTTAATTTTAATTATTTTAGGAATTGTCGCCAATCTGTCATTTAATATTCAGTTATTTCTATAAGAGGTCAGCTCCGCCCTCTAATTTGCATAAATTAGGTCACATTAGGAAAGCACAAGCTTTCTCACTCGTATCAACTTCAGATCTAGACTAGCAGCTAGATAACCTTGTATACTATACAAAAGTCGCCATATTGAATAAATTATAGTTCAGCCGATCACAATAGTTCTTTAGAGAGTATCGTTATCTTTCGGGGTAAAAACAGCCAATCAAAATTAATCTCCGAACAAGAGTTATCTTCCCTTGCACATTTACCGGACAAGATGGCCGCTTATCATGGCCGAATCTCAGACACAATGACGAAGGTTGAGCCAAATTACACTTTTTATGATCTGGTAAAAATACTGTCTTGTTATTTGTGTCATTGTAAACGACAAAGTGGTTGTAAAAGTTCATTGAAGTCCATGTTAATAAATAAGTTTAGCATAATTTGGTTTAAGAGATGACGGAACTCCGATTGAAAATGTTCTCGCATTTCCTTGATTAGTCTGATACCATAAATAATATTAAATACATGTTTTAAAAACACAATTGTCACCATAAAACTTATGGAATTTATAAACTTGTCATCTTATTACATCATACAATCGACTGTTAACATTGTGATATAACAAAACCAATTACTTAAAGAGACTCTACCATTTCATTCTCTAGTATCCAAGTGGGTCCTACAAGGCCTGTGCCAACGTCTGAATACGCGTCAAAATGCGCCTCAATATTAAGCGATGTAGCCTAATAGGCTTCGTTGTGCTTTGTCCATGTGAATACATAATGGCAGACAAATATGACAGTGTAACACTTTTAGAGCGGCAGCCCAGAGCATTTTGGTCAAACGAACAAGGTACCAATATCTGATTACAGGAACATTTACTGTGCATTCCTACATATTCATATATGGATGTCTGCCGGGGAGCCCCTGCTGTGTGTGGCCCCTGGACCCACCAAAAGAAGGTACCATACCAAGGCTGGATTAAACATAAAAGTACCACATGAAAGTAATTATTAATGAACTGGTTCATCTCACAGTATACAAAATGGGCCACACCAGACAAATCGTCCCCTGCATAGGGCCCACCAGACATCCCTAGGGGGTGCCAAAATTTGACCTGGGTTAAACATTGGAGGTACCACATGAAATCAATTTTAAATGAACTATTACACTGTGCTTATTACAAAATGCCCATTGCCAGACAAATCATCTGCTGTAAAGGGCCCGCCAGACGGCCTGGAAAGAGTGACCCTTCAGGTACTCTGGTAAAATTGGTCTAGACTATGTATCAATTGTACCATATTGAAGTCAGTTTAAATGAACAGGTACATATCACAGAGCACAAAATGGGCCACACCAGACAAATTGTCCTCTGCATAGGGCCCACCAGACATCCCTAGGGGGTGCCAAAATTTGACCTGGGCTAAACATTGGAGGTACCACATGAAATCAATTTTAAATGAACTATTACACTGTGCTTATTACAAAATGCCCATTGCCAGACAAATCATCTGCTGTAAAAGGCCCGCCAGACGCCCTGGAAAGAGTGACCCTTCAGGTACTCTGGTAAAATTGGTCTAGACTATGTATCAATTGTAAGATATTGAAGTCAGTTTAAATGAACAGGTACATATCACAGAGCACAAAATGGGACACACCAGACAAATCGTCCCCTGCACAGGGCCCGCCAGACTCCCCTAGGGGGTTCCATAATTTGTC
Source organism: Lottia scabra (assembly GCA_029955415.1). Classification (NCBI taxonomy): domain Eukaryota; kingdom Metazoa; phylum Mollusca; class Gastropoda; family Lottiidae; genus Lottia; species Lottia scabra. The sequence continues at coordinate 6,298,767 of JARJEI010000003.1, read as the reverse complement.
CTGGGTTAAACATTGGAGGTACCACATGAAATCAATTTTAAATGAACTATTACACTGTGCTTATTACAAAATGCCCATTGCCAGACAAATCATCTGCTGTAAAGAGCCCGCCAGACGCCCCGGAAACAGTGACCCTTCAGGTACTCTGGTAAAATTGGTCTAGACTATGTATCAATTGTACCATATTGAATTTCGGGGAACAGAGGTTTTGAATTTCCCAAATGTACAGGCCTAGGATGGAACAAATGCTTTATTGAGAAAATGGGATTAAGGGTCTGGATTCAGTCTTTTCTTCTGTTTTGATCTGAAAGTAGAAAAACTAAGAACTCGCAAGTTAGGCGAGTGGTTTAGTATCTGCTAATTAATGATTGGTTTTAGTTTGCTATGAACTAGATTGTCATTAAAGTTCTGTTTTTTTGAGTAGGCAACTATCATTTTCTTCTTATAAACATGGAGAAATTTTTCTTGGAGACTCTTGTAGTGGGCCTGAACTATCTTGCTTGCTCGATTACTGGTTGTATTAAATGGTACCACAAAGGGTGCTATGCCTGCATAATGATGAATATTGAGTCCTATATGTCTTGCTGTATTCAATGTCTCAATCCAGTAGGCTTCTCTAGATTGTCGGAATTTGGTGGTTTCATCTTCCAGTAAATCAATTTCTATACGTTCAATTGGGGGTTAGGGTGAGAACGTTTATTGAATGGTCATCGAGGTTGAAATGATTAGAAACGGGCTTGTCTTTCTTTAATTTTATATCTGATATATGAGCATTGAAACGAGTGCGTAAATTATTCTTAGTTTCTCCTACATATTGTTTGGGGCATTTCTTACACGAAATGAAATAAATTACATTTGAGCTTTCACATGATAAATGCTCCTGGATCGGATACCTTTTATTAGTAAAGCTACTCATAAAATAATGTGTTTCAGATACAAAGGGACATGTTTTGCATCTACTTGACAAACATGGAGCACTCCTTAAACCTGGAGGAATTTCGGCATATAGTCTAGTCTTCGCTGCTATTTGAACTAAAGTGGAGTTTTTTTTATGTTTCATAAAAATCGTTTTGAGAAAACAATCGTGCAGGCTTGGTTGAAATCAGAGAATCTTGTGCAAATTCGGTGAAATCCTAAAACTTGTGATTTAATAATACCGGAAAAGGTATGTTTTGAAATGAGCTTTTGTGCAGTTGATGAGTATCGGTTTCATTGAAATATACCTTAATGTCCAGTTTATTGGTTTCTGCTATGGAATCTCCAGTGGTAAACAGTGGTATCGAGAAAATCTATGCTTTTATGACTGACGTTGGCGGTTAGTTTGATGGACGGATGGTGGTTGTTGAGAATTTCAAAGAATTCCCAGAACTGCTCAAAGGAATAAGTCCAAACCATAAAAATGTCATCTAAAATCTAAAAATCGTCCGTAAAAAGTGGATTAAAGGGACAAAGGAGTAATACCTCACGTTCCCACTCTGCCATGAAAAGATTTGCGTATGAAGGGGCGAATTATTTACCCATAGCTGTTCCTGAAGTTTGTAGATACGTTTTACCATTAAAAGAGAAATCGTTGCGACTGAGACAAATCTCTATAAGCTGTACAATTGCATCGTCGGGTCTGTTCGGATCAGTGTTATCAATATTGGTATATAATTGGTCAATTGAAATCAGAATGGCATTCGGAGAAACTCGAAGATTTTTTATTTCATTCACAAAATCAGTTGTGTCCTTAAGGTAGGCTTTATGTTGACAAGCTAGAGGTAGTAAGAAATGGTCAATGTATTCTGACACCGCATATGACTTACTACGGCACCCAGTCAGATATGATCGGATGGCCTTAAGGGATTTTATTAGGGATGAACCACTCCTTTGTAGGATTCTTATGGATCTTAGGCAAAGTGCATAAATTTCTCTCACGACAATCGGGTTTGGCAGAAAGATAGTCATATTGTTTCTGTTTGAGATAACTTTCTTTGACTAAATTTCGAAGAATATTGTTAATCATTTTATAGAAGTTTCCTTAAAAATTGGGTCTGGCAAAATGGCATAATGTTTAGGATTATTCAATTGATTCCTTGCTTATAAAATATAATCTTCCCTATTTAGAATGACACAACATGAACCTTTGTCACTTTTTTTTTTTAATAATAATGCTATCGTCTTTCTTAAGTAAGTTTAAAGCTTCACGTTCTACCCGTGTGAGATTAGGTTTTTCATTTGTAATAGAAAGATTTGTTGTTTGGCTATTCATACTATCAAATACTTCTAAAATTTCAGGATGCATGGCGTCCTTGGGCGGTTTCCACGTGGATTTAGGAATAAACATTGTTCTAGCACCACGCAGTGGGGTGGTTTCGAAAAAAAAATAAGTGCAGCTGAGATTACGTTGAAATAGATGGTCGAAGATAGTCAATGTTGGCTACCTTCGGGGTCGGGATAAATTTAAGTCAACGGTCTAAGATTGAATGCTGAAATTAAAATTGATTTTATGTGGTACCTCCAATGTTTTACCCAAGTCAAATTTTGGCACCCCCTAGAGGGTCAGTGCAGGGGAAGATTTGACTGGTGTGGCCCATTTTGTGCTCTGTCATATGTACTTGTCATTTAAACTGACTTCAATATGGTACAATTGATACATAGTCTAGACCAATTTTACCAGAATACCTGAAGGGTCACTCTTTCCGGGGCGTCTGGCGGGCTCTTTACAGCAGATGATTTGTCTGGCAATGGGCATTTTGTAATAAGCACAGTGTAATAGTTCATTTAAAATTGATTTCATTTAGTACCTCCAATGTTTAACCCAGGTCAAAGTTTGGCGCCCCCTAGGGATGTCTGGTGGGCCCTATGCAGGGGACGATTTGTCTGGTGTGGCCCATTTTGTGCTCTGTGATATGTACCTGTTCATTTAAACTGACTTCAATATGGTACAATTGATACATAGTCTAGACCAATTTTACCAGAGTACCTGAAGGGTCACTCTTTCCGGGGCGTCTGGCGGGCCTTTTACAGCAGATGATTTGTCTGGCAATGGGCATTTTGTAATAAGCACAGTGTAATAGTTCATTTAAAATTGATTTCATGTGGTACCTCCAATGTTTAACCCAGGTCAAAGTTTGGCGCCCCCTAGGGATGTCTGGCGGGCCCTATGCAGGGGACGATTTGTCTGGTGTGGCCCATTTTGTGCTCTGTGATATGTACCTGTTCATTTAAACTGACTTCAATATGGTACAATTGATACATAGTCTAGACCAATTTTACCAGAGTACCTGAAGGGTCACTCTTTCCGGGGCGTCTGGCGGGCCCTTTACAGCAGATGATTTGTCTGGCAATGGGCATTTTGTAATAAGCACAGTGTAATAGTTCATTTAAAATTGATTTCATGTGGTACCTCCAATGTTTAACCCAGGTCAAATTTTGGCATCCCCTAGGGATGTCTGGTGGGCCCTATGCAGAGGACAATTTGTCTGGTGTGGCCCATTTTGTATACTGTGAGATGAACCAGTTCATTAATAATTACTTTCATGTGGTACTTTTATGTTTAATCCAGTCTTGGTATGGTACCTTCTTTTGGTGGGTCCAGGGGCCACACACAGCAGGGGCTCCCCGGCAGACATCCATATATGAATATGTTGGGTTACACAGTAAATGTTTCTGTATTCAGATATTGGTACCTTGTTCGTTTGACCAAAATGCTCTGGGCTGCCGGTCTATTTAATCAAAATCATTCTTCAGAGAGTATCGTCATCTTTCGCGGTAAAAATAGCCAATCAAAATCAATCTCCAAACAAGAGTTATCTTTTCCTGTCCATTTACCGGACAATATGGCCGCTACCATGGCAGAGTCATTATATATTATGGTCTCGAACAAAATGACGAAGGTTGAGCCGAATGACGGAGTTAGGGAACATGCTTCTTTAAGTTTCGAATAATTATTTTGATCAAAAAGACGGAACACTGTTGACACGAATTATTCAGAAGAAAAGAAAATGTTAATTTTGCAGAATTAAATGTCGGTAATAAATATTTCTCTTTTAAAATCGACACGATGAATTATTCGGTCACATGATGTCGCAGAAAGGACTAATTTAAAAATTACAATAAAATTTTATTATAAAAGCCGTGAATTTCTGTCTGCAAATTACAAACACTTGGTTTTAGAGACGACAAGCTACTGTTTCTAGTTAGAATTGTCTGATCTCTTATTGTACTGTTCACTTCTACACCCATAACACAAGTAAGTTTTTACTTCTACATCCATAATACAAGTAAGTTTTTACTTCTACTTTCGTTTTAGCTTTTATTTTATGAGCAAATCTATAAATATGACATGTCACTGGCTACATTGGTAAACATTTTATTGTAGGCAGGGTATGCTTACTCTTTTAGACATCTGATACCACTTTTCATTATGAAGTACTTACTCATTTATAAATACACTTCCTCAAATGAAAAGTTCTTTAGCTGTTACCACTGTAATGCCAATATGTTAACATGGATTTCAAGATTTATTTTACAGAGGGTCGTTTTGGCTTTCATACAGGGTATGATAACTCTTCTAGACACTTGATACCACTTTTCATTATGAAATATTTACTCATTTATTGATATATATCCTCATGAAAAGTTCATTAGCAAATTGACCCTCGAAAATGCTGAACACTCCCCTTTAATTCGAGCAAAATATTTTTTTCTATAACTCTAAACAACTCAGACCTTCTCTCTAATCATATCAAATGTGGGGAATGTACTATAAAGAAACCAAGTAACCTACAAAAAAAACCCGAAATAAGACATTTTAGCAAAACATAGGTAATAGCTTATGAACTTTTCACATGAGGAATTATATCAATCATACATGAGTAAGTATATCATAATGAAGAGTGGTATCAGGTGTCCTAGCTGTAAAACATACACGAAACAAACTACATAGCAAGAGCATGAAGAAACCACAAACTGAAAAGATAGCTTGCCAGGCAAGGTAATATACGCCCACTGGCAGCTTTGTTTGAAAAAGAACATTTGGCAGAAAACAGAAAACATCAAATATTCGACCTGTAGTCATAGGCCTACATTTCGTTCAGAACTTAAATTTAGTGTCTCCACACATTATAAAATCTTTATTAGAAATCCAGTTACCAAAGGTAATCTTCCCTGGAATCTACTAACTACAAATAACATATATACAAAGACAATAGTGACATGGTATAAAAATGTTGACATATATATATACAGGAGAGACAAAAATGATGAGTATAAAAGTGCTGGTTACATGTAATATAAGAGAATATCTTACTAGTTCTCTATAGTACTAAAGAGAAAAGTAACATGGTATAAGAATATGTACTGATAAAATTACAGGAGCAATGCATATAATGATAGAAACAATGAAAAAAAAAAAAAGAAAAGGAAAAAAAAAAAAAAAAAAAAAATGGTACATAGTAAATGCAAGTAAAGATGAATATAGGAGGAAAATAATTGGCATTTAATCTTCACTGGGCATCAGTTCCTTCTTTAGTCCACTTTTAAAATGGTTTAATTCTGAAGATATTTTAAGACATTGATCTTCTCGATTTAATCAAGGGTTCAGCATTCATCAAGTTTAGTCAAAATCCGTATCTGTTTATGAGCTAAAAACTAAAACCTATTTTGAACAAGAAAAGCAATAAGTCATATCAAATATTTTTTGATTTTCGATAGGGTTTATCGTGTGATAATAAACAATTTCAGCAAGTTTCGTCAAAATCCGTAAAGAATTGTGACTTATAGAGTGTTAACAAGCTAAAAATCGAATGTGTTTAAAAGAACAAGTGCAATAATTCATATTAAATATTTTTCAATTCTTTTGATTTTCAATAGGGTTCATCCTTGGGTGATAATAAACAATTTCAGAAAGTTTCGTCAAAATCCGTAAAGAATTGTGACTTGTAGAGTGTTAACAAGCTAAAAATCTAACGCGTTTTAAAGAACAAGGGCAATAATTCATATTAAATATTTTTCGATTCTTTTGATTTTCAATACGGTTCATCCTTGGGTGATAATAAACAATTTCAGTAAGTTTCATCAAAATCCGTAAAGAATTGTGACTTGTAGAGTGTTAACAAGCTAAAAATCTAACGCGTTTTAAAGAACAAGGGCAATAATTCATATTAAATATTTTTCGATTCTTTTGATTTTCAATAGGGTTCATCCTTTGGTGATAATAAACAATTTCAGTAAGTTTCATCAAAATCCTTAAAGAATTGTGACTTGTAGAGTGTTAACAAGCTAAAAATCGAACGCATTTTAAAGAACAAGGGCAATAATTCATGTTAAATATTTTTCGATTCTTTTGATTTTCAATAGGGTTCATCCTTGGGTGATAATAAACAATTTCAGCAAGTTTCGTCAAAATCCGTAAAGAATTGTGACTTGTAGAGTGTTAACAAGCTAAAAATCGAACGCGTTTTAAAGAACAAGGGCAATAATTCATATGAAATATTTTTCGATTCTTTTGATTTTCAATAGGGTTCATCCTTGGGTGATAATAAACAATTTCAGCAAGTTTCGTCAAAATCCGTAAAGAATTGTGACTTGTAGAGTGTTAACGAGCAATTGTGGACGGACGGACGGACGGACGGACGGACAGACCGACGGACGGACCGACGGACATGGGTGACGGCAATATACGCTCCACATTTCATGTGGGCGTATAAAAAAGTGACTTGAAGACAAATTTTCAAAAGTTCAAGGGACGTAACTGATGAAAATACATTAATGTCCAATTTCGATCATTCAAGGGACGTAACTGATCATAATTGTTATGTTATGATAATAAGAAAATGTCGAGTAATTTTCAGCCAAAATTAGTGAGTTTTGGGGGTATGAATTTCCAGGAGAAAAATATTTATTTATTTATTTATTTTTTTTTTTTTTCAGAATGCAAGCCTCAAACGTTATCCTTGCTGTAGTAGCAGTACTATGCCTAGTAGTTGTAAACCAGGCTTACTATCAAGGCGGCTATACGCAATACGTTCCCGCAGGTTACAGAGATTATGTCACCAAATACGGAAGTTGGAGTAATTATCCAATTCCTGGCGGCTATGGTAACTATGCCAACTATGGTAACTATGGCTATTAATTGTAAGTATAAATATTAGTAGAGTTCTTCTAATCCTAGTTTGCTATATCAGCTGCTGCTGGAAGCGAACGTTAACTTGTCATCTACCAACAACTATCTAGTTTGTGATATCAGCTGCTGCTGGAAGTGAACTATAAGTTGTCATCTACCAACAACTACCTAGTTTGTGATATCAGCTGCTGCTGGAAGTGAACTATAAGTTGTCATCTACCAACAACTACATAGTTTGCGATATCAGCTGCTGCTGGAAGCGAACGTTAACTTGTCATCTACCAACAACTATCTAGTTTGTGATATCAGCTGCTGCTGGAAGTGAACTATAAGTTGTCATCTACCAACAACTACATAGTTTGCGATATCAGCTGCTGCTGGAAGCGAACGTTAACTTGTCATCTACCAACAACTACATAGTTTGCTATATCAGCTGCTGCTGGAAGCGAACATTAACTTGTCATCTACCAACAACTATCTAGTTTGCTATATCAGCTGCTGCTAGAAGCGAACGTTAACTTGTCATCTACCAACAACTACATAGTTTGCTATATCAGCTGCTGCTGGAAGCGAACATTAACTTGTCATCTACCAACAACTACATAGTTTGCTATATCAGCTGCTGCTAGAAGCGAACGTTAACTTGTCATCTACCAACAACTACATAGTTTGCTATATCAGCTGCTGCTGGAAGCGAACATTAACTTGTCATCTACCAACAACTACATAGTTTGTGATATCAGCTGCTGCTGGAAGCGAACGTGAACTTGTCATCTACCAACAACTATCTAGTTTGCTATATCAGCTGCTGCTGGAAGCGAACGTGAACTTGTCATCTACCAACAACTATCTAGTTTGCTATATCAGCTGCTGCTGGAAGCGAACGTTAACTTGTCATCTACCAACAACTATCTAGTTTGCGATATCAGCTGCTGCTGGAAGCGAACGTGAACTTGTCATCTACCAACAACTATCTAGTTTGCTATATCAGCTGCTGCTGGAAGCGAACGTGAACTTGTCATCTACCAACAACTATCTAGTTTGCTATATCAGCTGCTGCTGGAAGCGAACGTTAACTTGTCATCTACTGACAACTACCTAGTTTGTGATATCAGTTGCTGCTGGAAGCAGACGTTAACTTGCCATCTACCAACAACCTACCTAGTTTGCGATATCAGCATCTGCTGGAATCGAACGTTAACTTATCATCTACCAACAACTACATAGTTTGCGATATCAGCTGCTGCTGGAAGCGAACTTTAACTTGCCATCTACAAAGCTGATATATTTCATTTTCTCTTTCCAGGATTATTAATCTGATTACCCCGATATAGAATACAAAATTAGTTCGACACATTTCTTCAATTTCAACAACCTGCTTGTAAAATATTCAGTTTTTAAAATGGTGACCTTTCTCTCTGATCTGATAATAGTAACACTTTACAATGATGTACATCTTCTGTTTTTCTCTTAGAAATCATGTTTGTGAAAATAAAAATAAAGTTCTTTGCATCTCTGCTATATTCTGGATTTTTTTTTTCAATATTCACTGCAAATTAGATTTATAAACCGCCACTAGTACAGCAGTTGCTGGCAGTGGACACTGGATGCATAGTCATCCACATTAGACAAAATATTGCATATTTTTTTCAGAACTGTTTTGTCCTTGGGAAAATGTCCAAAATGTTCCCGGTCTGGGACAGGTCCCTCAGTGTCCCCTAACCTGAAAACATAGGCTCAAGAATATAGCCCAGAGTTAGATGATGCCTGGTGTTTCTATAAACATACAATAGTACATCAGTGGACTACTCTCTAGAATATAACCCAGAGTTAGGTGATGCTTGATGTTTCTATAAACAGACAATAGTACAACAGTAAACCACTCTCTAGAATATAACCCTGAGTAAAGTGATGTCAGGTGTTTTATAAACAGACAATTGACAAATTGTTTCGTTTTATATTATGAAACGCTTTTTCAAAAGCAATAGATCAAAATGCATTTCACTTCTTTGTCCTTTTGAAATAATCCACATGGTTGACCTTTAAACTTGGGAGCAGACAACTCTGTCCGAGGAATGATTTTGATTGGCTGAGTTATTTTGTTTTCAATATGGCGATCGTCTGTGATAAACGATGATTATAATCCCGCCTGTCAACCTCTAATCTTTAGTCTTTAAGTTGTTGAAGATAAATCACGTGAAATAAAGAAACTAGTAAGAAGTTATAAAACTAGTAAATTGTATAGTAATTAATTGTCAGTTATTAAAGTGAAATGTCCACTAAGTTAAAGGGATTTAATTTTTGCGTCTGACAGAGGCAGATTTGGCTCTATGCAAAGTGGACCAGGCCTTCTCAACTAATTTTTGCAAAGGGCCAAATGCATTTTATGAAAAAAAAAAATGAAGGGCCAAATAGAGCTTAGCTAGCATAGCGTTCATACCGTTTTAGAAGAAGGGGTCACTCTTGAAGGGCCTGATAAAAATTCGAAACGAATAATAAACGAATTTAAAAAACACCTCCATTTTCTAAACTGTTAAATTTTAATAGTCCCCTACCCCCACTCCAATTATACCCTAATTTGCATTTTAAAGGTTTATTTAAAGACATTTTTAGGGTTTCTAACAGCTATGGTACGTAAGTGGCAAGTGCTTTAAAGGAATAAAGAGGTTTTCTAAACTTTGTATGTGTATCGGGGATACTGATAGCTTCAATTTGCACCATTCAAATTTCCATTCCGACGTCTGTGGTTCTTGCTATTCCATTAAAACTAATGCATTTTATGACGTCACTACCATTGATTTGCATAATATATATCAATAGTAATTTCCGGTAGATCACTGGTAGTGACGTCATTTAACGCGTTAGGTTTAGTGGAATTGCAAGAACCACAGACGTCGGAATATAAATTGGAATGGTGCAAATTGATGCTATCAGTGTCCCCGATACACATACAAAGTTTAGAAAATCACTTTACAATGCCTTTAACACAGACTATTTTTGACTTCAAAAATGCCGACTGTTGCCCTTTAAACATAGTGATAGTCCAAATAAATCACTCGTATATTAGTCACATGATGTCCGGACAGAAATTACATAAAAAATTTACTATTAGAGGTTATACAAACAATTACATAAAAATTTTACTATAAAGGTCCTAAAACTCAGCCTAGAGATCATACACTTGTTAGTTTCAGAGAAGAAAAGTTAGTCTCTTATTGTACTGTTCACATCTACATCCTTAACACAAGTAAGTTTTTACATGTACTTTCGTTTTAGCTTTTTCGTTGGACTTTATCTATTTTGTTGGACTAAAACTTAGCATCTTTTAAAAAATATTATTTTTTTTGCGAATAGCTGGATGCCATTGTGTAAAACTTTATTTCATTTGCAATTAGAATTTGTGTAGTTATGAAGTTTTGTCCCGTTCTAAAACAGGAACAGATATGAATATATTGTAAAGTTATTTCATATAAATAAAAAAAAATGGATTTATATTTAAATTGGCGGTGAATATCAGGATTATTTCTCTTGTGATCGGTTCTTTTTAAATAATCCCCATGATTTAAAAATTACAAACACTATCGATGTTCAAAATTAAGCAAACTACTGAATGTAGATCTGCGTCTCGAAGAAATTAACAATTTACATAAATTCAAATGTTACTTAGTGTTAAACTGTATGAAATTGACAAACTGACTATCTTTATATTCAAATCACCAATTTTTCATTGTGCAGTAACATTCCACATTCACCAGCTTATGGGGTGTATGTGTCTAAATAATTAAATATGAGCACGACTGTCTAACAAGTGTGAAAGGCAGGGTATGCTTAATCTTCTAGACACCTGATACTACTTTTCATTATGAAATACTTACTAATGTATGATTGATATAATTCATCATGTGAAAAGTTCATAAGCTGTTACCTAAGTTTTGTCAAAATGTCTTTTTGGATTTCGGGTTTCGTTTCGCGGTTCGGATCGTTAGTACTTGGTTCAATAAATGAGTAATTATTTCACAATGAAAAGTGGTATCAGGTGTCTAGAAGAGTAAGCATACCCTGTTAAGAGTAATGTCTGTATAATATTGCGCTCAATGTAGGAAAGTAAGAGGAAATATTTAGTGTAATGAAATCAGCTCTCAAGTTACTAGCTCAAGGGAAGTAACTGAAAGTAAGATATCATGTGCTTTCTACTGCTGATTCTTGGCAAGATCGAGACGTTTGGCAATAATTTTGGCATTTATGACTGAAACAAGGACATTTTGTTAGGGCCAGTAAAATCATAATTGCTTTATATAGGCAGGAGCGGCCAATCCCAAATACACCACCACCCTTGAAAATAAGTTTTGCACATTTTGCAAAGTTTGGTCACAGTGTATGAATATCCGGTGAAGCTATGGTATAGTCAAAAAGAGATATTTCGGCTCATCCGGGTACAGTCAAAACATATACACAACCAGTCCATTATATTTTCAAGGGTGTTGCTGTAACTAGCTAAACAAACAACCCTCTAAATAAGATACTTTTATGCCCTTGAAAATATAATGGACTGGTTGTGTATATGTATAGTCAAACAGAGATATTTCGGCTCATCCGGGCACCGTCAAAACATATACACAACCAGTCCATTATATTTTCAAGGGTATAAAAGTTTCTTATTTAGAGGGTTGTTTGTTTTGCAAGTTACAGCAACACCCTTGAAAATATAATGGACTGGTTGTGTATATGTTTTGACGGTACCCGGATGAGCCGAAATATCTCTGTTTTACTATACCCGGATGAGCCAAAATATCTCTGTTTGACTATTGAATTGTTATTCAATTTATTTATTTATTTATTTCAGAATGCAGGCCTCACACGTTATTCTTGCTGTAGTAGCAGTATTTAGCCTAGTGGTTGTAAACCAAGCTTTTGTTATTCCCCAAATACCTCAAATGCCAGCAATGACCATTCCCCAAATCCCAGCCATGCCAGCTATGAACATTCCCCAAATGCCAGGAGGTTATATGGATTACGTTCCCGCTGCCTACAGATCATATGTCAACGCCTATATGCAACAACAAGCTGGTGCTGGTGCCGGGGCAGGAGCAGCTGCTGGAGGAAGCTTCCCTGCTATTCCACAAATCCCTAACTTCATGGGTTAAATGGTAAGTTTATTTTGAAATTTACAAATTTACAAATTTACAAAAATTTGTCATTGGACAGACACAGTTTTTCTTTTCTAACCATCAGCCCTGACTTCGCTCGTCCTCTTTCTTCAATCGTCCCCTTTTAATTATGTTTTCGCTTCTGATGACGCGCACAAAATGTGAAGCAAAAATCGCTTAAAGTCAAACACTTAGTAACTAATAATTTGGCAGATTTTGCTAAAATTAATATTTTTTTTTCAAAGATAGCACAAAGGAAACATTATCAATTTTGAGGATTTTTAAATGGTCAATATGGTAATCTTTCGAAATTATACGAAAATCATCAAGTAAAAATTGTGCAAGTTCTGCCCCAAACTGAATTTTTTTGACATTGTATTTTGAGCTTTCCCAAACAAAATAGCATGCCAAAAAAACGAGTTGCCCTCTACCACTTCGACCCCCTATCGCAACCGCTTTACCATCCTAAGATACTGTAATGGATCTCAGCTTAAGGTCCTTCTCATGAGAAGCGACTATCATGTCGTTCATTTTATGTTCATAATAAAACCCAAGCACGGATGATCCCAACCGTAAAACAAATCTCGAAATCCATGTGAACACATTGGCAATACATTGGTAGCAGCTAATAAAATTTTCATTTGAGGAAGTATATCAATAAATGAGTAAATATTTCATAATGAAAAGTGGTATCAGGTGTCTAGAAGAGTAAGCATACCCTGCTTGGCGCCATAGAAACTTATTATTAAGTAGAAAACAGAACTGATATATATTTTATTTTCTCTTTCCAGGACTAACAACTCCCTGATAACCCCGATATAGAATACAGAATTAATTCTACACATTTCTTCAATTTCAACAACCTGCTTGTAAAATATTCAGTTTTTAAAATGGTGACCTTTCTCTCTGATCTGATAATAGTAACACTTTACAATGATGTACATCTTCTGTTTTTCTCTTAGAAATCATGTTTGTATGTCGTTGTAGTCTGTAGTCTTTATTAGTAATAAAGTTATTGGTATTCCTTTAACATATTGTGTTGTTTTAATTCGAAAATTATTGCCTAACAATGGCTGAATTTCAGATTCATTAGTAGAATATAGTGGACCACCCTCTGGGATATTACCCAGACTCAAGGGCGTGGATTTAGGGGGGGGACGTCCCCCCCCCCCTTTTGAACTCAGAAGGGGGGACGAAAGTGTCTATTCTTGCTCATATTCTACAGAGCACAAATCCACAAATCGGCAAGATCACGACTCAACCTTAAAGGGATTGTAAAGAGGTTTTCTAAACTTTGTATATGTATCGAGGACACTGATAGCATTAATTTGCACCATTCCAATTTCACATACACAGTTTAGAAAACCTCTTTACAATCCCTTTAACTGAATAAGATAATGTACCCGAGGATCATGTGAGGTATTCTAATTAAGAGGTGGGTTGTACCAGTTGTGGCCTACCCTAGGGTGTGGCAGTTTAAACCAACCCATGTACATGTATATATAAATCTAATATGTAATAAACACGATATTTTAATAATATAATCACCTATAACTGATCGATTTATTTCTATCGAACACCGTGATCTATTCAATCAATTTATTGGTTTATTAATAATCGAATTAAATTATTGATTTTACAAATAATAAGATTAAGCTTCATAGAAAACTGTTATTCAATTTCAAATCCAATTTTAAATTTTGAAAAGACACGAGTTACAACTAAAACATGTACTTAAATTTATTATACTCAAATAAAGATTACTCTTTACAATCTAATTCAATTACAATGCAGATGTATTTATATTTTGCTAAGGTGTAGTCATGTAGTTCCTGAATTATGAACGGTGCATGATCTTAAAGGAATACAACCTCTTAGAATGATCAAAAAATCTTAAATTCTCAAACTTGGTCAATGGGCTATGTTTATATATGATAATTGAAAAACGCTTATTCAAATAACCTGCAATTGTATGGAAAATTACATAGCTTTATGGCTTCATTTGATGGGTTATTTTATTAAAATCATTTTAATTATATCAAAGAAGGGGAGTTGGTAGTAAGTATTTACTCATTGTCCACTTCATTATTTAAATCGTATTTTATTATGTTTTATTATGATATATATGGTAACACAATGAATCAAGTAATTATACAGAGGCGAGGAAGTAGGGGGATGGAGGGGGGAGGGTATTATGATATATATGGTAACACAATGAACCAAGTAATTATATCAATGATTAAACACTGATCAAATCTCATATCAAACTTCAACTTTGACCTTTAGAAATCAAACCCTGAATTAAACATAATCCCTTCATAGAATGTAATACGCTTCAGATCGTACGACAATTTAATATACAGGCTAGAGAGGTGGTTTTTTGTGTTTTGAGGGTAACTTCGATTGTTAACCATAATACGACAAATTTCTTACCCTGTCAGTGATGCAGGTAGGAGGGGATGACATTTAAAAAAAAGCGACTAGTCGTTAAGATAGGACAATAAACCGATGCCCATGTGTTAAAGATCCCTCTGGAAATCTAAATGGCAATATTTCCCTAATTACACACTGCATGACATTTGCCTGTCCTTGTAAGCACTTACAAGTACAGAAAAGCAGGACGTAATACTCCATTTCATTTCATTTCTTCAAATCCTATACGGATAGAATTATTTGAAATGCAAGGCAAATCTTCCAGTTGTCATGAATAAATGCATAAATCACACGAAAGAAAAACTAGCTGCACTGGGTCAGTGAACAAAAAACCCAAAGGGTCAGCTGTCGAGAGCTAAGCAGGTCATGCTTACTGTTTTTGAAACACCTGATGATATTTCTTGTTTGACGATTCCGCTAATATACAACTATTTTTCACGATATTGTCAGACTTTAAGCGAAATTTCTTGTTGACGGAAATGTCTTTCTTGTACGAATTTATGTTTAGTAAAAATCCGTACAAGCAAAACATGTCCATTCATCAAAATCGCACCCAAAATATTTTTACCATGAACCACAGCAAACCTACTCATTAGAGTATACCTAATAAACAAGAATCAAAGTGAAATTTATTGAGACTTACCTGGATAAACCTCTAATTCTAGCCAAGCCATCGAGACAAAATATTATCCAAAATATCCTACACAAAACAGACTAATTACGACGATTTTAATCCGAAATATATTAAAGAGATGAAGGAAGGAATAAGTTCGATCCAAGATACTAATCTGTTTCTTTTTGTGTAGAGGTCCTATTTTTGTCTGTTACCTAGTTCCACAAGACAGATTAAAATTAAAAACCCCACATTAATCCAAACAGACTAAAAAGGAAAGCACGAATATAAACGAGGAAAGTGAAATATAAAGACCAAATCCGAAATAGTTTTAGTAAAAAATGTTTACTTGGGTAGGCGAAGGTTTTTTATATACAACACAAGTTAGAAATATAACGGTTTGGTAGACGAATGTTTTCCACATACAACACAAGTTAGGGATTTATATAACTAATCCTAAGTATTTTTTGTTGAGAAAAAATTCAAGTTGAACTAAGGATAAGACGGGTGTAATATGAAGATATTTGAGCCCTTGCATAAACAAATAGATATAAGCGGATTAGAGTTATCAAACTAATTCAAAATAATTTTCACAGGTTCTTGATTGGCCATTATAAAACACGATTTACTTCAACATTTTTTTTTTATCAAATCTAACGAATACCAACCAATATAATTCAAGAATATACCATGATCATAGCGAGAGTGGAAGAATGAAAAAGAACTAGCAACTCACACCACACCACTCAGGACCGGTATGTCATGGCTGATGTAAAACGTTATAGTAAATATTTAACGTCATGGCTGATGTAAAACGTTATAGTAAATATTTAACGTCATGGCTGATGTAAAACGCTATAGTAAATATTTAACGTCATGGCTGATGTAAAACGTTATTGTAAATATTTAACGTCATGGCTGATGTAAAACGTTATAGTAAATATTTAACGTCATGGCTGATGTAAAACTTTATTGTAAATATTTAACGTCATGGTTGGTGTAAAACGTTATTGTAAATATTTAACGTCATGGCTGATGTTTAAAGTTATGGTAAATATTTAACGTCATGGCTGATGTAAAACGCTACAGTAAATATCTAACGTCATGGCTGATGTAAAACATGACAGTAAATATTTAAACGTCATGGCTGATGTAAAACGCTATAGTAAATATTTAACGCCATGGCTGGTGTAAAACGTTATAGTAAATATATAACGTCATGGCTGATGTAAAATATTATTGTAAATATTTAACGTCATGGCTGATGTAAAACGTTATAGTAAATATTTAACGTCATGGCTGGTGTAAAACGTTATAGTAAATATTTAACATCATGGCTGATGTAAAACGCTATAATAAATATTTAACGTCATGGCTGATGTAAAACGTTATAGTAAATATTTAACGTCATGGCTGGTGTAAAACGTTATTGTAAATATTTAACGTCATGACTGATGTAAAACGTTATGGTAAATATTTAACGTCATAGCTGATGTAAAACGCTACAGTAAATATTTAACGTCATGGCTGGTGTAAAACGTTATAGTAAATATTTAACGTCATGGCTGATGTAAAACGTTATAGTAAATATATAACGTCATGGCTGTTGTTTAACGTCATGGTAAATATTTAACGTCATGGCTGATGTAAAACGTTATAGTAAATATATAACGTCATGGCTGTTGTAAAACGCTATAGTAAATATTTAACGTCATGGCTGATGTAAAATGCTACAGTAAATATTTAATGTCATGGCTGATGTAAAATGTTATAGTGAATATTTAACGTCATGGCTGATGTAAAACGCTATAGTAAATATTTAACGTCATGGCTGATGTAAAATGCTACAGTAAATATTTAACGTCATGGCTGATGTAAAACGTTATAGTGAATATTTAACGTCATGGCTGATGTAAAACGTTATAGTAAATATTTAATGTCATGGCTGATGTAAAACGTTATAGTAAATATTTAACGTCATGGCTGATGTAAAACTTTATTGTAAATATTTAACGTCATGGCTGGTGTAAAACGTTATTGTAAATATTTAACGTCATGGCTGATGTTTAACGTTATGGTAAATATTTAACGTCATGGCTGATGTAAAACGCTACAGTAAATATTTAACATCATGGCTGATGTAAAACGTTATAGTGAATATTTAACGTCATGGCTGATGTAAAACATGATAGTGAATATTTAACGTCATGGCTGATGTAAAACGCTATAGTAAATATTTAACATCATGGCTGATGTAAAACATGACAGTAAATATTTAACGTCATGGCTGATGTAAAACGTTATAGTAAATATTTAACGTCATGGCTGATGTAAAACATGATAGTGAATATTTAACGTCATGGCTGATGTAAAACGCTATAGTAAATATTTAACATCATGGCTTATGTAAAACATGACAGTAAATATTTAACGTCATGGCTGATGTAAAACATGACAGTAAATATTTAACGTCATGGCTGATGTAAAATGTTATTGTAAATATTTAACGTCATGGCTGATGTAAAACGTTATAGTAAATATTTAACATCATGGCTGATGTAAAACGCTATAATAAATATTTAACGTCATGGCTGATGTAAAACGTTATAGTAAATATTTAACATCATGGCTGATGTAAAACGCTATAATAAATATTTAACGTCATGGCTGATGTAAAACGTTATAGTAAATATTTAACGTCATGGCTGGTGTAAAACGTTATAGTGAATATTTAATGTCATGACTGATGTAAAACGTTATGGTAAATATTTAACGTCATAGCTGATGTAAAACGCTACAGTAAATATTTAACGTCATGGCTGGTGTAAAACGTTATAGTAAGTATTTAACGTCATGGCTGATGTAAAACGTTATAGTAAATATATAACGTCATGGCTGTTGTTTAACGTCATGGTAAATATTTAACGTCATGGCTGATGTAAAACGTTATAGTAAATATATAACGTCATGGCTGTTGTTTAACGTCATGGTAAATATTTAACGTCATGGCTGATGTAAAACGTTATAGTAAATATTTAACGTCATGGCTGGTGTAAAACGTTATAGTAAATATTTAACGTCGTGACTCATAATATAAGATATAAATAAATAGTTATTTTGAATAAAAAGATTAGTGATGCTAATTTGATTTTAATGGTTAGATGATAAATGCTGTATTTTATGGTATATAAAACGTAATGGTATGTAAAACGTTTTGAATTGTATATTTCTCTGTGTATTATTTGTATGATTATAAGATCATATTACTAACCTTAGTGTACAGTTAATCCAAAAACGTTACGTTGCGTCACATACGATACAGCTATGCTATGTAGTACTTTGTTATATCCCACAGCTAAGTAACGTCACGTTGAATCCGATACAGTTATGTCCCGTTACGTTAGATCCGATACAGCTAAGTAACGTAACGTTAGATCCGATACATCAACGTTACGTGTCTAACGTTGCGTTATAATCGACACAGCTATGTAGCGTTCGACCTTACGTTGTTACTTTTGACGTTGATATGTCATTTAGCGTTGCACGGTGTAATAATAACGCCTACTATGAAATAACTTTTGACCTAAATTGAAATTGAATGGGTTTAAAAACTTACCTTTTACATTGTCACCCATTGCTGTGTTTGAGGTGAAAAACTTGATATGACTTAACGACCTCTGGTATTTATCAACAAATCTGGGTATTTGTTAAAACGACTGGTAAGAATAATACCGTTAGTGTATGGTATTGTGATATCATTGTGAATATTGGTATTGTATGTTTTATTGTAAACAGATCATTTATTGTGTTGATAATAAAGACATATATTTCATTGCTACAGTATTCGATATATCTATACAGTATTAAAGGAGAATGTTCAGCATTTTCGAGGGTCGATTTGGTCTTTGAATATATGTAAATAGCCTCCAGAAGTACGAGAACTGCACAATATTCGCAAAATCCCTTCAATTATATCCCTACCTAAACATTTATCTTTTATTTTCTGTATTTGTGTTTTCTATATAAGGCGGTCTTACTAAACGGCGAGTCGTATTTTTGACTTTCAAACGCTCATAATTATGGCTACACAGGGATTTGAAGGTTAATATTTCGAGGGAGAGTTGTGAACATTATTATGGATTAGAATACCTAAAACATTACAGGTTCTGGGACAAAAATTTTATTGGTCGAACAGTTAATGAACATATCCCTTTAATGAAACCCAAGCACAGACGATCCTAACCGTAAAACAAATCTCGAAATCGATATAAAAATACATGGTTTTTACTCATACACTGATATAATTAGGCCAAATGTTGTAAATGATTATTAAAATAAGTAATGAAATATTCAAAAGTGTAAAACATGCTTTTCTAGAAGAATATTCTTATATAGGATATCGCTAATGCTATTTAAATTGTTATTGTTGTTTTTCTTTCATGCATATACATATCCATAATATAATTACAAATTACCAAATTATCATTCTAAACTGGGTTTGCCATACATGTACCTCTATTAAGCACCACCCCTTAGTAAGCAGCCATTTTTAAGCATTCCCTCGACTATATGTTTGATTGTATTGGTAATATATTGATATTGGTGGCAGATGATGAACTTTTCATTTGAGGAAGTATATCAATAAATGAGTTTTTGTAATAAATTCTAGTCAATAATTACATATTTATTATATATGATTACGATATCCATATATAAACAGTGTAGGTAGATTAAGACAAAAACAGTTTTATTTTTTTTATCTCTGGCCACTCGACCTGTTATTTTCACTTACATGAATATATAACATAACATAATGTTCATCTTCACTCATAATTCCAGTCCACCCAGCTGTAAATAGGTACGGATAATCCAGGTAAGCCAAGGACCAGCTGGGAGAAAGGATCCGCATGGAACGAACCTAAGTTGTTATCCTTGTAAAATACAGATGTTTCTTTCTTTCTTTACTAATTTAGCTTATTACGAGTTAATTATGGACTTGTGAGACTAACTGGTATTTTTCCCAGTCATTAGATCCCTTCTACTTTCTATTTATATAAGTATTAGAATTTCATAAATTTAAATAAGTAAAATTACCTTTAAGAATCACGTGCTCCTGATAATGAAAATGAAGAAGGACAACTCCAGAAGTGTATAATGAGGGACATTTTGCCAGAAAGACGATCTCAATGTATATTTTTTCTCGTTGTTTAAGACATGTGATAAACGACCCTATAACTAGAATTATATTTGAGAGAAATTCCGAGGAAAAACAATCAAATTAGCTTTTGAACTGATGAGGAAGGGCAGACGTCATGCAGTTTGCAACAAGGCAGCTGCTTGGTTGGTTGGTTGGTAGATGACAAGTTAACGTTCGCTTCGCAAACTAGGTTGGTAGTAGGATTGGTTCAATCGGATGGTACTGTGCTGTTGGTTTGGTAATTGGAGAATTCGTAAGATCTGGTCGGGTTGAATGACATGGCTGTGAAACTCGGCCCTGAGTAGTGTGGCCTGAGTTACTCGGTCTTCTTCATTCTTCCAAACTCGTTGTGATCATGGTTATTCTTCTTGATGGTGGTAGTCTGGTATGACAGCTGCACTAGAATACACTTCTTATCGATTTCCAAATATCGTGGAAAGTAATGAGTTAATAACGACTTTATGTTCGAGTTATTTCCCTTTAATTATACTAAATTATTCAAACACAATGGAAAATATCTTTCTATCTATATGTAACGACTATTTTAAACTCATAAAAAATAAATTAGACGTTATTTATTAATTAATAGACCTGTAAAATAAATGAGTTGTTAAACGATAACTATCGTACTGTTGATGAGTGTTTTGGGTATTAATCCTCTCCAGAGCAGTGGCGTAGCGAAAATGTTCTTCAGGGGCAAGAAAATGCTCAAATTTTGGAATTTCCAAGTAAGAAAAGAGGACATTTTCGACCCTTGGGGTTGGGAGTTGGGGAGAT
Source organism: Lottia scabra (assembly GCA_029955415.1). Classification (NCBI taxonomy): domain Eukaryota; kingdom Metazoa; phylum Mollusca; class Gastropoda; family Lottiidae; genus Lottia; species Lottia scabra. The sequence continues at coordinate 6,277,492 of JARJEI010000003.1, read as the reverse complement.
GGCATGGCACTATTACCCCACAGGACTCCAAGTTGATGATATCAGATTTAAATAACCAATACCACTAGGTTATGGTAGGCGGTCATCTTGCCCGGGTAAATTGGTATGAAAAGACTACTTTTGTTTGGAGATCAAATTTGATTGGCTGATGTTAACATATGAGAAGACAACTCTTCTGAAGAATGATTGTGATTGTCTGATATATAATTTTTCAAAATTGTAATCACTGTAAATGCTTGTATACGAGTTTTTATAGCATGCTATTCTAGTTCTGTAGATTATACGAGTGTACAAAGTGAAGGTATCGGCGACCTTTGCTGAGAGTAAACTCGGGACCTGCAAAATTATGTTTTCGGGCAAAAAATCAAGAAAATCGGGCAAAATATCATTAAAATTAGGGCAATAAGTCGGTTTGCCTCCCCGTTGAGTCGTGGGCCCCTACGGCTAGGAATATTAGAGTGTGATTCCAATGAAACTCTGAGTAACAAACTGTTTCTGGATTCTGTTTCTGGCCTATTGTTAGAAATGTTAGCCCTTTATGGTCAGTGCACAATGGGGCTATAAAGATAATATCGAAATAGCTGAACTGTTAAGGAGACTATTTAGTGCATATCGGAAAACAAGTTATTTATTTCAGTAGTTTGACAGTAAACAGAACAGCAATAAACCATCACCGTTTTAACTCTATAATTTTACAACAACCGGTAAGTTTTTTACCTTTCTATTGTAATATCATATTTCCATCATATCCAATTTGTTTTTTGGCTGAGTCCGAGATTGAAGTAGACACTATAAGCACCAGTTGGACCAAACAGGCGGTATGAATAGAAATAGTAGAATTTTTAATTAAAAAAACCCTGTCAGGATAGAAGTTCAGAAAACAAGTGTCGAAAGAAAACGGCTTTTATGTGGTTCTCGTCCGGACCTCCCCCACCTTGAAAACAAATAAGCCCGGTTAAAGTTGATGTTCGGTTACAATTGTAACTGTTAAAGTAGAAAATGATTGCTTTTTGGAACTTCCTGAATACGGACTTGATGATATCACTATTCTTTTCAGACAATGGAGCCCAATTCACTCAAAAATTACAACGTTCCAGAAAGATTACAGTATTGGGCGAAGGTTCAACCGAAGTCAGAAGCCTTTGTGTTTGTGGATAAGGATGGTTTAAGGACTTCTCTAACTTGTAAGGAGATTTTAGACCAGTCTGTGAATTTCGCCAAGCATCTGAGGAAACTTGGTATACAACCCGGAGAAGTTGTTTGTAGTCTGATACCAGATTCTCCAAACGGAATCATCGCCTTTTTTGGCACCATCCTTGCCGGCTGTGTCATTCTAAATGGGAAACTTCAACTAAAAGATGGGACTTTTTTGATACAAAACATCAACAAAACCAGAAGTCCACTTTTGATTTTATCGTCTGATCCTAAAGATGAATGTTTGAAATTATTTTCAAAGCTCGTCGATAATGGAGATGGTAATTCCGTTTCTTCAACGACGCTACCGTTTCTTAAACATGTTTTGTACACAGAAGAGAAAGAAAATTTTGGATTCAAATGGACCAATCAGCTACCTGAAAATAATGACGTAGATAATGACGTCATTTGTTACGATGGTAACGCTGATGCAGTAATTCTGTTGTCGTCAGGAACAACTGGCATGTCCAAAATGACTGTCCACTCCCATTCAGCTCTGAAACCTCTTCTAGGGTCAATACAACCGAATTGTCGATATGGAGTGTTGAATTCTTATCCATTAAATTGGTTGCCTGGTGTACCGAACCACTATTTATCTTCGGGTTTAAAATCTTTTGGCATAGATCAACGCAATCCTCCCGTGATGACCTCCATGGGCCAATTTCTTTACGATCTCCTTAGCCAAGAAAAATGCGATTTGCTGTCACTGGATTTTGATAGTTTGATGAGATTCATCAACGTATTAGAAAGTAAAGGAATACCTAGAAACTGGCCAGAACATACGGAATGTATTCTTGGCGCTCGACAAATTTCCTCCGCTGTCATTGATCGTTGTCGAACGCACTTTGATGTAGTTTATAATTTATACGGGTCTACGGAAGTCAGTTTGGCCACGCTTAAAGCAGTGAGTAAAAATACAACATTTGAAGATTTTAACACTGGAGTACCTCGAGCTGGGGTAGAGATTAGTCTCAGGGATGCGAACAATACCCCAGTAGCCCCCGGGACTGTCGGAAACATACATGTCAAAACAACAGGGATAATGAAACGTTATTTCGGTGACGAAAAATTAACTAAGGATGCTTTTGACTCTGAAGGGTTTTTCAACATGATTGATTCTGGATTTTTTAATAAAAATGGCGAACTGATTGTTTTTGGGCGAACAAATGATGTCATAATCCGAGGTGATGACTATTTTCATCCCACTTGGATCGAACAAGTTATCAGACGATGTCCCGAGGTTCGTGACGTCATGGTAGTAAAGGTCCCGGATGATGAGCTTCGTCAAGAGATATGCGCATGTGTTGTGCTGGTTCCTGGATCAAAATACAGCGAGAACCTAATAGAGGAATTCTGTCGGAATAGTTTTGTGTCTGAAGATTTGGACCACGTATCGGCATGTCCACGATATTATATTTTAATGGACAAGATTCCTGTTAATCGGAATGGTAAACCGGATAGAATGGCCACAGAAAAATACGCTAAACATTATTTAAATCTTTAGGTCCAAACTATTATTTTGTATAGGCTATAAAACATGGCGAGAAGATGTACTACTTGTCAAACCGATAAGTCGAACTACACAAAAATCATATAATCCCTTCAATTATACCCCTACCTTAACATTTATCTTTCATTTTCTGTATGTGTTTTCTACATGAGACGAGTCGTATTTTTGACTTCAAATGTGAAATACACGGGGATTTAATGGTTTAAATTTAATTGGTGGAAGGGATAGTGAACGTATCCCTTTCAAACTAAACTTTTGTTTTGTATATTATAATTTATAATAATGTAGAATGTAATGAATCTAGATAAAAAGTCAAACTTTCTCTGTCGTTGTCACTTTGATATAACAAAAATTATTGCCTTGTATTGCCAAAGTTTTTTCATGAATTTCGAGATTCGTTTAACAGAGCATAGATTCCAGGAACAAGGAAATCCTCAGCAATTTCTTCTCCGGAGACCGTTTGACCCAGGAATTGGAAATTCAAAGATTAGTGGAGATTTTTTAAATATAAGATATATTCTAGTTTAACTACACGCGGCACAGACACGATCTCTTTTCAATATAGCTACGGTCGCTTTACGCGAGACACGTACGATAGAGTTGCGATAGAGATACGATGCAGGTACGACAGAGTTGCGATACATTAATGATAAATGTACAATGCAGGTACGTTTGAGTTACGATGCTGGTACGTTTGAGTAACGATAGAAGTACGATAGAGTTACGATACAGATACGACAGGGACGATCTATGTTACAATACTGGTTCGATAGAGGAACGATAAATTCGCGTTATAGGCATGATTAGGTAACGATAGAGCTACGATATTTAAAACGATAGAGCTACAAAACAGATACGATAGAGCTACAAAACAGATACGATAGAGTTACGATACAGATACGATTTAGGTAACAGTACTTGTATGAATATAGGTAAGATATAGTTACGATATAGGTATCGTGCCTATATCATTACTCTATCGTGCCTATATCATTACTCTATCGTGCCAATGTCGTTAATCTAGCGCATATTTATCGATCGTATCTATATCGTAGCTATATCGTATCTATATCGTAGCTCTATCGTGTCTATATCGTAGCTCTATCGTGTCTATATTGTAGCACTATCGTATCTATATAGTAGCTTTATCGTGTCTATATCGTAGCTCTATCGTGTCTATATCGTATCTATATCGTAGCTCTATCGTACCTATATATATAGTAGCTTTATCTTGTCTATATCGTAGCTCTATCGTATCTATATCGCAGCTTTATCGTGGCTATATCGTAGCTCTATCGTATCTATATCGCAGCTTTATCGTGTCTATATCGTAGCTCTATCGTATCTATATCGTAGCTTTATCGTGTCTATATCGTAGCTCTATCGTATCTATATCGTAGCTCTATCGTATCTATATTGTAGCTCTATCGTACCTATATCGTAGTTCTATCGTATCTATATTGTAGCTCTATCGTACCTATATCGTAGTTCTATCGTATCTATATTGTAGCTCTATCGTACCTATATCGTAGTTCTATCGTATCTGTATCGTAGCCCTATCGTATCTGTATCGTAGTTCTATCGTATCTATATCGTAGCCCTATCGTATCTGTATCGTAGTTCTATCGTATCTATATCGTAGCTCTATCGTGTCTATATCGTAGCTCTATCGTATCTATATCGTAGCTCTATCGTAGCTCTATCGTACCTGTATCGTTACTCTATCGTACCTGTATCGTAGCTTTATCGTACCTATATCGTAGCTCTATCGTACCTATATCGTAGCTCTATCGTACCTGTATCGTAACTCTATCATACCTGTATCTTAAATCTATCGTACCTATATAGAGTATCTAGCGTACCTGTATCGTTACTCTATCGTAGCTCTATCGTACCTGTATCGTAACTCTATCGTACCTATATCGTAAATCGAGCGTATCTGTCGAGTAAATTTATCGAACCTATATCTCAACTCTATCGTAATTATATCTTAACTCAATCGTACCTATATCGTACCTATATCGTAGCTCTATCGTACCTATACAGTAACTCTATCGTACCTATATCGTTACTATATCGTGTCTGTATCGTAGCTATATCGTGTCTATATCGTAGCTCTATCGAATCTATATCGTAGCTCTATCGTGTCTATATCGTAGCTATATCGTATCTATATCGTAGCTCTATCATGTCTATATCGTAGCTCTATCGTAGCTATATCGTAGCTCTATCGTGTCTATAGCGTAGCTTTATCGTATCTATATCGTAGGTCTATCGTACCTGGGGCCTGTTTCTCAAAAAGTCTTATGATTAAAAATTGTCGTAAATGTGTAATTATTCATTGCAAAATGCCGAACTTACGACAAAATTTATCTTAAGATTTTTTGAGAAACAGGCCCCTGTATCGTAGCTCTATCGTACCTATATAGTAACTCTATCGTATCGATATCGTTACTCTATCGTATCTGTATCGTAGCTCTATCGTAGCTCTAGTTCCTGTATCGTAACTCTATCGTAACTGTATCATACCTCTTTCGAGTAACTTTTTCGAATCTGTATCTCAACTTTATCGTAATTATATCGTACCTGTATTGTAACTTTATAGTACCTATGTCGTAACTCTATAGTAATCATATCGTACCTATATCGTACCATTATTGTATCTTGGTTGTACCTGTATCTTTACTCTAGCGTACATACATCGCATCTCAATCGTAACTTTATCGTTACTCAATCGTACCTTTTTCCTATGCGAGATCGAAACTAAATCGTAACTGTATCGTAACTCAATCAAACCTGTATCTAACAAAATCCTACCTATATCGTAACTAGTTTTTACCCATAAAGTACTTATATTGTAGTAAGATTGTACCTGTATCGTAGTTGGTTCGTACATGTATTGTATTCAGATCGTACATGTATTGTCATAATATTGTACCTGTACTGTTACTCTATCGTACCTGTATCATAGCTCCATCGTACCTATATCATAGCTCTATCGTACCTGTATCATAGTTCCATCGTACCTATAACGTAACTCTATCGTACTTATATTGTTACGCTATCGTACCCACATCGAAACTATATATTGCAACTATATCGTACCTCTATCGTACCATTTTTGTAACATGTATCGTATCTTTATCGCATGTCTACCCGTCCTCAATTAGCCCATATAGGTGCAGAAAAGTAGGACGTAAAACTCCATTCATTTAATTTTATCGCATGTCTAAATTTGCTGAAATTTCCTGGAATCTATGCTCTGTTAAACAAATCTCGAAATCCATTAAAAAACTTTGGCAATGTAAGGCAAAGTTACAACAAAAGAGATATTTTTACTTTTTATCTTGATTCATTACATTCTACATTATTATAAATTATAATATACAAAACAAAAGTTTAGTTTGAAACACCCTATTGAGGTTTGACAAGTAGTACATCTTCTCGCCATGTTTTATAGCCTATACAAAATAATAGTTTAGACCTAGAGATTTAAATAATGTTTAGCGTATTTTTCTGTGGCCATTCTATCCGGTTTACCATTCCGATTAACAGGAATCTTGTCCATTAAAATATAATATCGTGGACATGCCGATACGTGGTCCAAATCTTCAGACACAAAACTATTCCGACAGAATTCCTCTATAAGGTCCTCGCTGTATTTTGATCCAGGAACCAGCACAACGCATGCGCATATCTCTTGACGAAGCTCATCATCCGGGACCTTTACTACCATGACGTCACGAACCTCGGGACATCGTCTGATAACTTGTTCGATCCAAGTGGGATGAAAATAGTCTTCACCTCGGATTATGACATCATTTGTTCGCCCAAATACAATCAGATCGCCATTTTTATTGATAAATCCAGAATCAATCATGTTGAAAAACCCTTCGGAGTCAAAAGCATCCTTAGTTAATTTTTCGTCACCGAAATAACGTTTCATTATCCCTATTGTTTTGACATGTATGTTTCCGACAGTCCCAGGGGGTACTGGGGTATTGTTCGCATCCCTGAGACTAATCTCAACCCCAGATCGAGGTACTCCAGTGTTAAAATCTTCAAATGTTGTATTTTTACTCACGGCTTTAAACGTGGCTAATTTGACTTCCGAAGACCCGTATAAATTATAAACTACATCAAAATGCGTTCGACAACGATCAATGACAGCAGAGGAAATTTGTCGAGCGCCAAGAATACATTCCGTATGTTCTGGCCAGTTTCTAGGTCTTCCTTTACTTTCTAATACGTTGATAAAACTCATTAAATTATCAAAGTCCAGAAAAATCAAATCGCATTTTTCTTGGCTAAGGAGATCGTAAAGAAATTGGCCCATGGAGGTCATCACGGGGGGATTGCGTTGATCTATGCCAAAAGATTTTAAACCCGAAGATAAATAGTGGTTCGGTACACCAGGCAACCAATTTAATGGATAAGAATTCAATACTCCGTATCGATAATTCGGTTGTTTTGACCCTAGAAGAGGTTTCAGAGCTGAATGGGAGTGGACAGTCATTTTGGACATGCCAGTTGTTCCTGACGACAACAGAATTACTGCATCAGCGTTACCATCGTAACAAATGACGTCATCATCTACGTCATCATTTTCAGGTAGTTGATTGGTCCATTTGAATCCAATATTTTCTTTCTCTTCTGTGTACAAAACATGTTTAAGAAACGAGAGCGTCGTGGAAGAAACGGAATTACCATCCCCACTATCGACAAGCTCTGAAAATAATTTCAAACATTCATCTTTAGGATCAGACGATAAAATCAAAAGTGGACTTCTGGTTCTGTTGATGTTTTGTATTAAAAAAGTCCCATCTTTTAGTTGAAGCTTCCCATTTAGAATGACACAGCCTGCAAGGATGGTGCCAAAAAAGGCGATGATTCCGTTTGGAGAATCTGGTATCAGACTACAAACAACTTCTCCAGGTTGTATACCAAGTTTCCTCAGATGCTTGGCGAAATTCACAGACTGGTCTAAAATCTCCTTACATGTTAGAGAAGTCCTTAAACCATCCTTATCCAGAAACACAAAGGCTTCTGACTTCGGCTGAACCTTCGCCCAATACTGTAATCTTTCTGGAACGTTGTAATTATTGAGTGTATCTGGCTTCATGTTCATGGTCTGAAAAGAATAAGAAAGGTGATTTCATGATAATAAAAAATATTTTCGTTATTAAAGTATCTCATCCAGAGCATGACAAAATCATCATGCTCTGTCACGCTCGAGACACTCGCCATTACTGAACAGGTCAAAATCTTGATGGACTGGTCGAGTGTAGGACAATTCCCCCCTAAGAGAATTACCCCCTGGACGATAACAAGCCAGACAATTTCACCCCCCCCCCTTTCTTAATGACAACTCCTCAAGAATGATTGACTTTCAACGTTTTAACCGCAAAATATTGCCAAAATTCGCCATTAAAATATTTTTTCCTAGTGTAGAATCCCTCAGACAACCCACGAAACTATCTTGACAGTCTTTTTTAAATTAAAGGGAGTTAAAGTTATTTTCTAAACTTTGTATGTGTATCAGGGACGCAGATAGCATCAATTTGCGCCATTCCAATTTCCATTCCGACGTCTGTGGTTCTTGCAATTCCACTAAAACTAAAGCGTTTTATGACGTCACTGACAGTGATCTACCGAAAGCTACTATTGATATCTATGCAGGTCACTGTCAGTGACGTCATAAAACGCGTTAGTTTACGTGGAATTTCAAGAACCACAGAAGTCGGAATGGAAATTAGAATGGCGCAAATTGATGCTATCAGTGTATTGCCTATTCGTACCAATTATTTTGTCCAACTGGTTTTTACAGTCACCAGTTCAACCTCGTCTTGATTCAGATATTCATATAAATAAAATCGGATGTTATAAATATGATATTACAGAAGAAAGGTAAAAAACTTACCGGTTGTTGTAAAATTCTAGAGTAAAAACGATGATAGTTTACTGTTCTGTCAACTGTCAAAATAAAATGTGAAATAAATAACTTGTTTTTTCCGATATGCACTAAATAGTCTCCTTTTATGGTTCAGATATTTCGATATTATCTTTATAGCCCCATTGTGCACTGACCATAAAGGGCTAACATTTCAAATATTAATAAATAGGCCTTTTCACACTCAAATATTTTTACACAAACATATATACATTTGTATATGCGTATGAAAACTTTACATTTTTAATACATTTTTCTGAAGCTATTTTTTTTGTTTTCCAATATTTAGAATAGTGCTGGGTATCGCCATCCATGTCACGATACGATACGTATCGCGATACAGAAGTCACGATACAATACTTATCGCGATATGTGATTATGTGTTATCTAAAGCTTTAAAACTTCTAATTTGGTCATTTAGTTGATAGTAGTGATCCATATCCATGTCTTAAAAGAAATATTTCCCGACATCAATCAATTCTGTTAGAAAAAATGTGTGATTTCATACGCTGACTTGTAAAAAATCCCAACTTTTTAAGAAATATTAGGTATCGTCAAGTATCGATACACGACCTCGCGATACGATACGCGTATCGCGGCCTGCTGTATCGCAATACATCGATACAACGATATATCGTGCCAGCACTAATTTAGAACGTGGTGGCTTGAAGAGTTAAAGAGATTATAAAGAGGTTTTCTAAACTTGTATGGGTATCGGGACACTGATATCGTCCCTGTATCGCATAACATTATCGTACCCATATCGTATCTGTATCTTAATTCTATCGTACCTATATCATAACTCTATCATATATCGTATATTCGTAACTGTATCGTTACTCTATCGTACCAGTATCGTACCCGTATCGTAACTCTATCGTACCAGTATCGTAACTCTATCGTACCTATATCGTGACTATATCGTACCAGTACTCTTAACTAAATCGTATCGGTATCGTAACTGTGTCTTTACTCTATCGTACCTGCAACGTGAGTCTGTCGTACCTGTATCGTATCTGTATCTTGGCTCTATCGTATCTGTATCGTAACTGTATCTTAACTCTATCGTACCTATACCTATAGAGCTACGATATAGTCACGATATAGTTATGATATAGTAACGATATAGGTACGATATAGGTACGCTAGAGTTACCATATAGGTACGATAGAGTTACGATAAAGATACGATATAGGTACGATAGAGATATGATATAGATATGACAGACCTACGTTACAGGATACAGGAACGATTGGGTTACGATACAGGAACGATTGAGTTACGATACATGAACGATTGAGTTACGATACAGGAACGATTGAGTTACGATACAGGAACGATTGGGTTACGATACATGAACGATTGGGTTACGATATAGGTCAGATTTGGTTACGATACAGGTTAGATTGAGTAACTATACAGATACGATTCGGTTACGATATTGGTACCATAGAGTTACGTTACAGGTACGATTTGTTTAAGATACAGGAACGATTGAGTTACGATACAAATACGATCCTGAATATACAAAAACCCCTGACATCAGCTTCAGAATTGATGTTCAACATAAAACCGCTAAATAATAGTTCTCAAGCCCCCGAATTTAGTTGAATGCAATACAAATTGTTTCGAGTCCATGGACAAAGCCTTTTCTTGCCACGAATTCCCTACAGCTATAGGAATTTTATAGAAGTTATTACTGTATAGATATGCGACTTATTTAAAAAAAAAATCACGAATCGATCAAGATTTAAAAAAAAAGCCATGATTTGTATGCGATTCACAAAGTGAGCACCTCTGTGGCTGAATTTGTTTATCCGGTAAATTACTTGTGTTATATTGTGGTCTGTATTCTATATATTGTTGAGGTTTATAAGGATTATCTACCTTTAATCAAATTAAGCAGATATTACTAGTGTGGTTCTAGGCAGTGTTTGCCATAGGCGTACGGGCTGATTTTTCTAGGGGGGGCTGAACCATTTTTGCCCGAAAAATATGCATGATGCCCGAAAATGACCAATTTATTGATATCGCCTAAGAGCACCATCAACTTTCAGTAACACCGAGATAATCGATTTGAACCACAATGGAAACATTTTATTTTCACCATATACATACAGTGTAAGAAAAAGTGATCATTCATACATCAAGAATTTCAATTTTAATACAAACGTGCAAAACTGATGTGACTGTCGTCTGCCGATGAATCCCACATCTGCGAAGGTACTAAACGAACAGCACGAAAATGAATGTGGATTAATCTTTGGCCATGGCGTTTTCACAGGTTACATCAACTAGCAAAGCAAAACACGTACACTGCTGATAGCGAAAATAGTCATAGTCTGAAAATTGAGGTGTCCTGTTCAAAAGAAATTTTGATTTACGATTTTTGCGACCAGCAAAGACATCGATGATTCTGTCCATATCATTTTCAATCACAGCATTGGCATAAAATCGTTCGATGTTGATCAATGCGATGTGGCTCAAACGTTCCTGGCCCATGGTGCTTCTCAGATAAGTTTTCAGTCTTCTCAACCAACGCACTGAATGAGCGTTCGGAAGAGCACGATGTCGCACAAGAAGAAAATCTATCAGATCATGATTATACATAATGGAAAGAAGACCAATTGCATTGGAGAAGTGAAGCTTATTCTGCGATATATTTCATGTAAAGCTTTCAGAACCTCTGAATCTAGTTCATAGAAATTGGCCACTTGGTGCCGGGGTCTTTGGTTTGGACGACATTTTCAATTATCAACCTGTTAAAGATTCGGGTCTGCTTAATCACGGATCGCACAAGAATTAATTTGATAAAGTCGCGAAGATTGAAATGCAAAGATTTGAATGATCACAATCTGCAGTTGCATGGAAATCTTGAAATGAAATTATACTGAACTGAATGCGTAAGGCATCGAATTAGTTAAATGCAAACATTGGCTATATCCTACCTATTAAAATTAGGGATATCATGTGTATATAACACAGAAAGGCCTTTGATAAATAGCTGGAGTCATAGTCATACTGCAAAACAATCTCAAGATCTTAACTAATCTCAAAAAGCAAGATTTGACTTATCAATTCGAACTGGACTGATTTTTAAATAAAATAGAAGATCTGGTCTGTCGATTAATATGTAGTTACCAATTTCGGGCTCCAAACAAAATTTCCCGAGACGGGCTTGGAAGCTCAGACCATCGGATTTCGGGCACTTTGTTCCGATGGTCGGAGGGATTTTTTAATTTATGAAATATTTTCTTGAAAAAAACATTATTTTACAATTTTTCGGGCGCCAACAGAAACCAAGAAGAAATTTCCCAGAGACGGACTGGCAAGCTCAGACTAACCCTACCTCAGGACCAGCAAAAAAAACTCGGATTTCGGGCACTTTGTTCTGGCGGTCCGAAAGATTTTCTAATTTTTTGAAAAAATTTTGTTTTTTCTTGACAAAAACATTATTTTCCAATTTTTCGGGCAACAACAGAAGCCAAGAAGAAATTTCCCCGAGACGGACTGGGAAACTCAGACTAACCCTACCTCAGGATCAGCAAAAAAACCCCGGATTTCGGGCACTTTGTTCTGGCGGTCGAAAAGACTTTCTAATTTTTTGAAAGGTTATATTTTTCTTGACAAAAACGTTATTTTACATTTTTTTCGAGCGCTGCCCGAAAAATTTGACAATTGCCCGAAAAAACTCATGTTCGCACCCCCCCCCCCCACCCCCCAGCCCCCCTGGCTCGTACGCTTATGGTGTTTGCTTACTCTTCTAATCACTTGATGTCACTTTTTATTATAATAAATGCTTCCTTCGGGCGTACTCGGCATTTTTTTTTTATTGTCATAATATAACAATTATTATGATCAGTTAAGTCCCCTGAATTATCGAAATTGGTCATTAATGTGTTACGTCCCTTGAATTATCGAAATAAAACACTAATGTATTTTTACCACTTACGTCCCTTGAACTTTTGAAAATTTGTCTTTAAGTCACTATTTTTCAATTGGCACTTTTTCATGTTCTTGTTTTGTAGTTTGTTTCGTGTATTTTTAACAGCTAGGACGGTTGTGGTGTCAGGCAAGGTATATTTACTCTTCTAGACACCTGATATCACTTTTCATTATGAAATACTTAATCTTGTATTCCTCTTGTGAAAAGTTCATAAGCTGTTACCTATGTTTCGTCGAATGGATTTCGGGTTTCGTATTGCGGTTCGGATCGTTTTGTATTAGCTTGAGTCATGAGGGGGTCTAGTAGAATTTTGATGATGATTTAAAACTTATTTTATTTGTACAAGACATGTAATTTTTACAGAAAATAACGTTTAGATTTCGGAAACAAGTCGAGGCTTGTTCTAATACGGCACAGTCCTGATGATCGATAGGATTATGGCAATATTCAATATACACGTTCTTATATAATTCGTCCAAAAAATATCTATGGAAGAGGCATTCCATGACAAAGGGGTACAACTCGAACAAACTTTGTAAAACTTTAATGACCACTGTGCTAGACTATTTATCCCCATATTGGAAAGTAGGCCATCAGAGGAAGAACGGCGTAACAAGGTTTTCGGAACTGGGGGTGCAATGGTAAAGATGAACCGACAGAATATATTGACATTACGAGCGGAGTGAATAACGGGTGGGGTCCAGAACCACTATCAAGAAGAACAAAAAGAAATATGCCGAGTCTACAAACATATTAATTTTCAGTATCTAAATTGGAAAATTGGGCATTTTGTACAGATCGTTCTTAACTTGATTTCCGAGTCCACTTAACCTTTATAAACATTTGGCTCAACCTTCGTCATTATGTTCGAGACTACATAATGACTCAGGTATGATAGACGGCCATCTTGCCCGGTAAATGGGCCAGAGAAGACAACTCTTGTTTGAGATCGATTTTGATTGGCTGTTTTTATCCCGAAAGAAAACGACATTCCCTGAAGAATTATTTTGAATAATTTATTCAATATGGCGACTACCGTATAGTATACAAGGTTATCTAGCCACTAGTCTAGTTCTATAGTTGATACGAGTGAACTATAATGTATTCAATATGGCGACTATCGTATAGTATACGAGGTTATCTAACCACTAGCCTAGTTCCGAGTCCACTTCACCTGAAAAAGGTGACCACTCCAAGTCTGAAGTGTTTGTTGATTTTAGCGAATGACCAGATGTTGAGCCTGTTGAAAACTATTATCATTGGATCATTAATACGATTTATAACAACTTAGTTCTCTAATTAGTTCAATCTCTCACTCTTAATCCAATATGGCGACATTCAGTCAAATGGACTTTTCTCGCTATTGTCAAATATATGGCGATATGTTGTTGTTCAGCACTTTTGGTGACAAATCGTGAATTTTTAATTTGTCCGCAAAAATAACCTTATTTTAAGTTCAGTTTTGAATTGTGCTGGGGCCTTATTCTCGAAAACTTAACTTAAAATGATTTAAGTGCTACGGTCGTCTGATTGGTCAATCACTAAAATTGATTTTAAATACAGCTTTATTGTCCAATCAGATTACTGTATTTCTTAAAATCTGGATTTTATTTAAGTTTAGTTTTAAAGAATAAGGCTCCTGGTCTTCTGGATAGATTAAGTCTTTCCTCAAAAGTCAGCAAAAAAAGTTACTGATATTTTTAGCCTATAGGTTCTTTGCGATAACCAGGTAAGAAAATTAATAATTTTAGTAGAATCGCAAGAACATGTCAAATGGGAATGATGCTCACAGTCTCCTCAAAACGCTTAAAAGGTTTACAAAAACATCTGTACAATTCCGGTCATTCTTGAAGTATTTCCTGGGAAATATTTATGTTCTTCTCTTGTTCCTTCTATTCATTATGCCAGTAAACAGTGTCTCGAGTACCCCGTAGTTTAATCGGTGCCAGTGAAGCATATATTTTTTATATAGACTATATTCCGGTTACATGATTCCAAAAAGCTCGTTTTAATCTTTTTAATTTATACCAAAGTTCAGTGGAATGCTTTTCCTTGATAAGGTTAGCGATTCGGTTTGATTTCTATAATAGTTTGAAATGGATTTTTTTTAAACAGAACAGATGCTATGTTTGGCTGACTGAGGTCAGAGCCCTCTAAAAATTTGTCGCTCGCGCCTCGTTGCATTTGAAGCATGTTATATTTCAGAGACCTCCCCGCCTCCCGTCCTCCCTTTCTCTAAATCCTGGATCCGCCCCTGCTTTGGTACTGGCAACATTAGCTTACTCGGTTATAACTGTATTGAAAAATCCAGTATTGCATTACGGAAGAGATCTTGAGCCAAAATAAAAACAATGGAGATGTCTTACAGCTTTATTCTTTTCCAAACAAAACAAAAATAAACTTAAAAATCTTTCAAATAAATAACAAAATAATAACATTGGTCTGAGGTTTTTTCAAATTATTATATTATTAATGTCCAGTTCCTATCTCTATATATCTCTTAATAATATTACATGTCATCCACTGTGTTTGTCTGTGCGAGTTAAAAAGTTTTAGAATTTTTGCCATAATAATTTTTTGAGAATTAGAATAGAATCTTCAAAGGAATTAGAGTATATAATAGAAATGAATCTTTCACAACCAAAAAATCAAATCAGAATATTTGATGCATCTTAGTTTCACCCGGGCTTGCTCTGTTTATAAAGACATAATTTGACATAATTTTCGGCAAGAGGTAAGGTTTTGCTTAAGAATGGCTATTAAGCCCCTACTCGTTTACAACCAATCTGAAACTGGATTCACTCACTTACAACGGTTTGCCTTGAAACCGAATCTGGATTTCGAATCTGTGAATCTGCCTCCTTGGGTGGATTCGTCAGATTCAATGAAAAGTGAAAATTGGATTTTTATTTTGCCAAAGATGCATGTATAACGAATTCTGAATCTGTGCCACTCGTTTACAAAACTAATCTGATGTACTAAACCGGTTTCGGATTTCTGGTTAATTCACACTCGTTTACAACACGAATCTGGTATACCAAACCGGTTTCGGATTTCTTGTAAATTCTCATTAGTTTACAACACGAATCTGGTATACCAAACCAGTTTCGGATTGCTTGTAATCTTGCAGGGCCTTAAGACATACAAACGTCATGTGTATGTTGGAATATTTAATAAAACAACCAAAATATAAATAGTAACGATCAGGGGCCTCATTCTCGAAAACTTAACTTACAATGATTTTAGTGTTCCAGTCATCTAATTGGTCAATCATCAAAATTGATTTTAAATATAGCTTTATTGTCCAATCAGATAACTGTATTTCTCAAAATCTGAAGCCTTATTCTCGAAAACTTAACTTAAGATGATTTTAGTGATCCGGTAATCTGATTGGTCAGTTACTAAAATCAGTTTTAAATTAGGTATTATTATCCAATCAGATTGCTGTATTTCTTAAAATCTGGATTTTATCTTAGTTAAGTTTCCGAGAATAAGGCCCCTGTTCTGATACGTTTTAATGACTTAAACATTTTGGTCCGCACAGGAAAATATCAGGTGGGTAGAGCTCTATTGGTGGGTTCAGAACAGGATCCAATACTGGTTTCAATTTAACAGTTCGGAACCTAGATGTCACAGTTCAAATTTACACTTGTATGACCTTCTCCGTCCTTTTTATTTCAGTCCACACTATTACTATGTAACGCGTTCTGAATTATGTTCCAACATGTTTTATAACACTTCCGGTTGAGTCTATAAATCCCGAACATGCGGAACAAACCAATTAAGCGCGTTTTTATGGTGACAATGTAGGATACGTTTTGGTGTCGATCAAAACATTTCGACTTTTGATTAACTGATAAAGTGTTCACGTGATCTGTTACAGTTCCATTCTGATGATCAAAGATTTGAAGCGTCTTGGAATATTTGTAGCCATTTTAAATTTAATATTTCACCATATAAAACTGAACTGAAAGTAGAAAAACAGAAGCATGTAATAATAAAACCCAAGCACCAACGATCTCAACCGATTCTTAGTTAATTTTAAAAATATCATAAAATTCAACATTGAGGGGGAGAACTCGTGTCATATTTTTTTTGTTTACTGCAATAATTAGGTCAATACATTACGGGAGATAACTCCTAACATAATTTTTGCAATTGTAATGAGCATGTCTGAATCAAATGTAAACTGTCAAAGAAGCCTTGAGTCATGCAAGGCCTAACTGTAATCCAATTTCAAGCGCATATAGTCGAAAAGATTTTGTATAAGCATTGTGGACTCAATGTAATAGTACGTCGCTCGTCTTCATTGGTGCAGAGAGGTAGGATGTGAAACACTATTTCCTTTCTGAAATGTACTTCAGATTGATATCAGGTGCCCCAGCAGAATGAGTATACCTTCCTGATCTCTCAGAAATATAACACAGTATCTGTATATGTAACAAAACTGGCATCAAAATGATAAAACATAAAAACTTACATTTTAACAAAAAACAAAAACAGTTATAATCGGCAAGTTTTGGTTAATGTTTTCTGTTCAACAGGATATGACGTAATGAACGTCGTTTCCGGCCTGGACTCAAACCACTACTAAGATATTCGTACTGGTTGGCAGCAGCGTTTAAATTTTCTGTGAGACACATACCACCAAGTCGTAGAGAACATGATCTTTTTCTGAAATTATAAAAAAAAAAAAAAATAATAATAATACACACTTGCTTTAACACGATTGGAGCAATTTGACAATCAGCTAACGTCATTTCCGGTTACGGATTATTTTGGATTTAATAATTGTCGCATGGATATGCAGATCACATCATATTAAAACATCGGACATCAACTTTCGTCAAAGTTTGACACTAACGTTATGATTCCACCATGATAGGCAACCATCTTGATCAGTAAATTTTAGAAGACAACACTCTCTGAAGAATATTTTTTATTAGCTTATTTATAATTTATTCAATATGGCAATCTCCGTACAGTAGCCTATACGAGGTTATCTAACTCGCTAGTCTAGTTCCGAAGTTGATACGAGCGCATACTATGCCTCAAAAGCATAAAAAGATTGTAAGGAGGGTTTCTAATCTTTTCTATGGAGATAGCCTTTGACACTTCTATATCTAGAATCCCGACACCTACGATAACTCTCCATTAATCCGCCCCCTTTTTGTACCTCAGTTCCAGGGGACTAGTGCCACCACTAAAGTTTCCCTCGTTACTATTCCTGCAAGTCAAAGAAGTCACTTAGTGCGTCAATATCCAACTCTATTCTTACTATTAAAAAATGACTATAATATATGGATTATGCCCCCTTGTCATTAATAACTGTCACGAGAAAGAGTTCTTGATAAACAGTTGTATTATCTGATTCACTGACTTCTACATTCACTGCCACAATGTCACGTCTGCTGGGACCACGTGCCAAAACTTAATGACTTGAATCGGAACCAAATAGTATCTTTTCTAAACGATTACGTATTAAAATTTAAAAGATCGATGGCGATATCGATCATATTCCATTCAATAATGGTGACAAAATCTTTAAACTTCTTAACTTTAGAATTCATTACAACAAACTGTCAAGACAACCCTTCTATATTTTTAAACTTTTAAAGGGATTGTAAAGAGGTTTTCTAACTTCTGTATGTGTATTGGGGACATTGATAACATCAATTTGCAACATTACAATTTTAAATCGGATGTCCGTGGTTCCAGTAATTTACAATTCCTCATTATTATTACTATAAAAACCTCTTGTGACGTCATCCCATTGTTATGGCAGGTCTTTCTTTTTACTAATATCCCTCTACTCAGGGACATTCGAGAGAATATCCCTCAACCCAGGGATATTCGAGAGAATATCCCCCGTGGACAGGTACATTAGAGATAATATCCCCCCTCTACCAAAGTACATTCGAGAGAATATACTTTAATCTTACACCATTGCATTTGAGCAATCAACTCTACGTCTTAAAGATTTTTTTTCTTTCAAACTTAATATTGAAGTTTCAAAATCAAGCTGATTAATCGTAACTAGTCACTACCCAGTGACAAAGAATGCAATCTTATCAGACAGTATCAAGTCACAACCCAGTGATCAATGTAAGGTTTCCAGCTTCCTATGTTACAATGAAGGTTGATACAACAATATATACCCTCACATTTCTTGTTTTTTACTGGTCATCTTATTTTTTAAAAATGGTTTAAAAAATTTAAAAACTAGATTTTTAGAGCGTAATTAAATTTCGAGGGATTTATATCTTTCAATACTACATTTTAGAATTTTTTAATGTAAAATTAGATATTTAATATTAAAAACTAAATATTTCTGAAAATTCTGGAACATTTTTTCACACGACATGGATTATCTCCCATGTGATGTTAAATGTATTGATTGATTTTTCAACATATTTACCAATTATTGAATTAGGAATCGGTTTTTATGTCGGATAATGCATGGTTTCTATCGGGATTAGCTGTCATAATGCCCTTGGGCTCGGGAAAGCCCTCGGGCCTTCGGCCCTCGTGCTTTCCCGAACCCGCGGGCATTATGTCAACTAATCCCTCGAAACCATGCATTATCCTACACATAACTATTATTTTTACCATTAATATTACCTAGATACTATTATTATTACTATTACCATTATTATTACCTGTTTAAATGTTATTAGTATTATTACCATTACTATCAAGTATTACTTTTACCATTACTACTACCTTTATAAATATTATTATTATTATTACTATTATTATATAACTATTACTTTTACCATTACTATAACTATTACCATTACTAATGTTATTATTATTAGATTATTATTCCCATTACCATTACGTTTCAGAAACACCTAACCATTATTATTACCATTATTAATACCCTTTCTATTACCATTATTATATAACCATTACTATTTGTAATATTATTGTAAACTATAAATCCATTTGAACAAAATTGATCTTATTGATGATGAACTTTGCGTCATTTTCTATAAAAACTGACATTATTCCTTATCAAAGATGATGAATTGTTCCAGTGTTTTATTCTGCACATGGTTCAAGTTTTTAAAGTTCGTGCGTTGGCGAATCATTGTTAACAATCTGGTACAGTGTGATGTGTTTTTATATACTTCAAGAAATCTATTCATAAACATTACAGATCTATCATTGGGAGATTATATTGTCATACATTTAGATGTCACCGGTTAAAAGTTTCCGGGAAGTGAAAGGCTGGCCCCTTCTATCTCCATTTCAATTTCCATTCCGATGTCTGTGGTTCTTGCAATTCCACTAAAACTAACACGTTTTATAACGTCACTACCAGTGATGTACATAGATATCAATGGTAGCTTCCGGTAGATCACTATTAGTGACGTCATAAAACGCGTTATTTTTAGTGGAATTGCAAGAACCACAGACGTCGGAATAGAAATTGGAATGGCGCAAATGCTGATGTCGCAAACTAGGCAGTTGTTGGTAGATGACAAGTTAACGATCACTTCCAGCAGATGCTGATATCGCAAACTATCGTTCAGATATTGAACATGCCCCTTGTAAACATCCGACAAACCAGTTGTCTATGATCTAATCTATTATATAAGTAAGATAAAGGGATAACAAGTGATGTTTTAGAATTGATGGATTTATATCGTGTATATTAATAGACAACTGGATCTGACTGCTGGCATGTGATCGAAATGATAAAATATCAGTTAAACTGACTTCCTGGTGCCACTGACCTTTTAATATCAGGATTTATAACATTATAATGGTAGGGGTGGGTAGGTGTGGGTGGGTGTTGGTACGGATGGGTGGGGGTGGGTATCAGCTTCATAAAACTGTCTCCCGGTTTTTCAAGGGCGTGGATTAAGTGGCTGACTCAGAAGGATTTGGCAAACCAATCATTAATTAGCAGGTACTATATACCACTCGCCACTAATTTCAGATCAGAATCCAGAATGCAGATCCTTGACCCCAATTTCTCATTAAAATATTTGTTCCATCCTAGTCTTGTACATTTGGGATATTCAAACCTTTCCTTCCCCGAAATCTAATCCCGAAATGTTTTTCAGAAGGCGCGAAATTGGTGCCATTTTTCCCCTACAACGACTCAATTTTAGTGGCACTAGACGACTCTGGTTCAATCCCCCCACCCCTCTATCGCCCAATATTTTGGAGAAGTCCACGCCCTAACCAGTGTATCAGTACTGTATCACTTTGTATTAATATAGTGAAATCAAATTTAAAGAGACGCGGTAACAAACGTTCACGTTAACTTTGACCTAACCTTAATGACCTTTGTTTTAACCAATCAGATCTTTGCCCTCTCCTGCGCTGGGATTTTGTTCTCGAACAATACGTGCATTCTCGGATTCCTAAGTGTTGTAGACTAGTTTATTAGGTCATTTTTTATCAAGGTTAGGTCAAAGTTAACGTGAACGTTTGTTACCGCGTCTCTTTAAATTTGATTTCACTATATTCAACGTTTGTTATCGCGTCTCGTTCTCAGACCCTAATGTAGTGGTTAAAAAACCGGATCTAAATGAACTCACCTTGCAGTAGGGGAATCGGCCTGTTTAAAGAGATCCTGAACAGCCAGTAAAGCTTTTGTGTTCGACATGTCATCCAGTAGCCTAAAAATACAATAAAATAATAATAATAATTTTCAGCAGCAGCAGTGGTGGGTGTGGCACCAAGCAGGGTATGCTAACTCTTCTAGACACTTGATAACCATTTTCATTATGAAATATTACTCATTTATTGATATACTTCCTCATATGAAAAGTTCATTAGCTGCTTCCAATGTATTGCCAATGTGTTTATATGAATTTTGAAATTTGTGTTACGGTTTGTATCGTGCTTGGGTTTTATTATTATACACGTTGTATTGTCAGTATATTGTTTGTTGTGTGTCTTCTACAGATTGTGTATTAAGCTTGAGATTTCTATCAACTGGCAGAGATTTGTAGATGGTTATTCATACTTTAAGAAAATTAGAACAATCAAGCACTGCAACAGTGTTAGCAAAAATAAATTGAATGGAGTTTTACGTCCTACTTTTCTGCACCTATATGGGCTAATTGAGGACGGGCAAACGCCATGCAGTGTGCAATGAGGGAAATTTTGCCAGGACAGCGGCATTAGCCTGCTCTTATTTTCGATTTCCAACTGTCGAGGGATCTTTAACGTGCACAGCCAATAGCACAAATGACCTCGGTTTATTGTCCCATCCGATCCGAACCTGCATCACTGGCAGGGGGAAACCGGGTTGAAAAATCCGAAGGTATCATCTCGACCCATGCCGGGATTGAACCCTCAGGTTAGTGAGCAAGCGTCTAACTCACTGAGCCACCACGGCTCCCGAACAGTGTTAGCAGTTGAGATCTTAGCCATAATATTGTTTAGAGAATACTTATCATAGTAATAAACTAAAAGATAGTTGTAATTTATTTCTATCAGCTGGTAAAAGAAATATCTAGTTGAATATTTCCATTCAGAAATTAAGAAGGATCAAGAACTACAAATCGTAAAAAATAATAAAAACTTTGAAAAAAAAAAAAAAAAAATCAATGTCGTTTCGAGCTAATGTCAATCAATATCGATTTTTCCCAATTAACCTTTTTAACTAAAACAAATACTGATATAAACCGAATTATTTTTTGATCATTTTTCATCCAATTAAGGTATTTTTTCTGGTTCAATCGAAATTGTATTCTTTGTTTTTAAAAAAGGGAGACAATCGGAGGTTGAGTAAAAATATATTCTTCTAAATCTTGATTGTTATAGGTCGATCGTTAATTATATTTGTTATTTTCTTTCAAATTTCGTTCTTTTAATTTCCAGATTATAACAATAACCGATCGATTATATTCCCATATTGTCAGTTGGAGATTTTTTTTTTATTTTTTCAAAAGAATTACGACGTTGTATGATCTACTACTAAACATTTACTTGACCATTTACTTAAAGGGACAGTCTGAGTTTTCCAGCCGTTAATTTTTCAACGCTAAAAACATGCTAAAAAATTTTAAAATCCTTACAGATTTTGTCATGCTCTGGACAAGATTTTTCATAAACAATTGTTCAGTGTACAGATTTTTATTATTAGTAGTTTACGTTCATTCTTTCTGATATAATTAGTCGAGTCATTCCCTTTAACTTCCGGTTGTTGACGTCTTTAGAATTGACACGTAGATGGCGCTGACAAAAGCTTTTACTTGTTTATTCGTCATTGGTGACGGAAAGGCGGGAAAAGTGACGAAATGGACAGAAATGGCGGGAAGCGAACAAAAATAATGAATTATGACCAATTAAAGGTAAAAAGCGGTGAATTATAGGCGTCAACGTTTGACAGTCACACGTGTTAATGGTGGAACTGCTAATGGACAAAGTTTGACGGATAGAAAATGGCGATTTACACTTTTCTTCTAGAATAATACAAATCCGTAAAAGCAAAACAATTCCGTTAATCAAAAATCTCGTCCAGAGCATGACAAAATCGAGTGCAATAATTATATAGTAGTGGACTTCCCATACGAGAAGTATCATCAGGTGTTTCGAGAGAGTAATCATGGCGATACCCGCCACTTCTATAAAGGTCAAAATCTTCTAAATGAGGTGCAACGAGATCAACATCGACTTGGTATTTATAAACCTTTCTGTGACGTAGTAACCACTGTACTATAATAAGCTGATGTAGATTGATGGATATCCGAAACATGTTGAAAGTGATCACCCCCTCCTTCTAGAGAAAACGACCTCTTGTCGGATATACTATACTATCAGTGTCATTCATGTACCGTGTGTTTCAAGCTATTGACATCATTGCCTCAAATTTTCCATTCAGGTGTAATAAATATATAAAATAGTGGCCAAAAGAAATACCAGCTTAATATTTTCAAAATTGTTTTTACTAAGTGAAATGTCTAGTATGAATACATGCCAATTCGTATTGCATAATTAAACAAAATACAAAGAATAAGTGAACAAAAAACGTAAATTTCGACATTGTTTTAGTTTTTCTTTTAAGTCGTTGCAAACAGGTTGTATCGTTTCTTTTGGACGCTAGTTTATATAACAGCTAGAAGCAGCTTAAGGTCCAGTAATTTACAAATATAAATGTAGCAATACTTCATCCTTTAAAACAGCTTGCGCATCAATTAGGATCAGGAAAAATATAGCGCAAAACTTGCCTCCTCTGTTTAGAATAGATTTCCCTTATTTGGCCATCGTCTGAGTCTGATGTGTTTAACGTCATTGGTCGCTGGATGTTGAAGGGAGGAGAGGGTGAATGTTCTCGAAAACAATCTGTTTGGCAGATGGCATAACGTACAAATTCTGTCTTACCTCTGTGTTCGTCCTTCTGGAGTTAGGTTGGATAAATCGGATCGTTTTCCCGGGCTCATACCATCACTGAGCCAAGCTTGTGACATCATTTTATTATTAAGTGAAGTCAAAGTACATTGATGACTGTTTATTCCAAATGCACACGTTCTTTTTCTGAAAATACATAAAAATAATTTTAAGATTCTAGGTTTGATAATAATTTTAAATCATGTAATCACATGTTCAAAAATTGAATTGTAAGGGACAAGAAACATTTATATATTTAATGGTAACATTTTAAATTCTTTACATGGTACCTTCTAACAGCTGGCCCAGAAGAACATCTATGTTAACATTAATTTGAGCAAAATAATTACTCAACCCCCCAAAATGTCACATTTTTCCTTTCATATTGCAGTTTCGGTTGGGAAACTTATTTAAGCTAAATAATAAAACATTTACTAAACTAAAAGTTTCTACAACACATTGTGAAGTCTACTATATACTAAATTTATAAAGAGTGAACTTATCAGATGTCAAGACAACTTCCCGTCTGACCCCCCAACCTTTCTATAATGTCGGAACTGAACTTAGATTTTTGAAATAATTACCAGTCGTATGAGTTAAATAGTTAAATAGCAAGATTTTATTGATTCCAGCACGTTAGTAGGTTAGTATTTAGTATGGTAACCTTGTATTTAATTATAGGTAAATTTCCCCCATAACGTGTTCATAAGTAATTTGGCGATATCCCGTACATAATCATTGGATTCGTTTTAACCTAAGATTTGTTTCCTTTTGCTGTAATTTTGTCTCGGAATGTGTTTTACGTCTATTGGTAGAGAATTTTATGTACTTTTATTCCGCAGTGCGATTGATTTCTACCATATAGGGATAACAATTGAAAATATTAGAAATAAAAGTACAAACAGAATTTAATATTAAAATGAAAATTAAAAATCTTCTGAAGTTTTGAAAGAAATTATCTAATTCTCTCTGGTCTTGTTAGTAAATGAAAATTGTGAGAAAAATCTCAGACTTGGTAAAGTGACATACTCAATTAAACTATGTAATTAACCCCCTGGGGGTCAGGGCAGACAAAAAACCCTTTCTTCATGGATACAGTCATTTGATTGATCAGAAAGCAGAGTTCAGGTCACAGAAAAGGGTCAAAACGACATTTTTTCATATAAAGAGAGTTGTTCAAGACATATGCTATGACACGCTGCGTTCGTGTGTTCATATCAAGAAAACGAAACAAAACGCGTACGGCGCGTTATTTGAGCGGGGTGACAAACACATTGCCGGTCAAGGGAATATATTATGCCCGACAACGAAATATATATGCCCGACAAGTCGACCCCCACCCCAACCCCTTAATTCTCGCCATCTGCCTGATCACATCATTTCCGAACGATTTTTTTTTTAAATTTCCATCCCTAGTACATCAACATGGTAGAATGGTGTAATAGTTGGGAGATGTTAAAAGGACGATGGTATTATGTATAAACAGATACAAACAACGTCTTCAGCACGATTTCTCTTTGTTTACCCATTCACTCGACAATTACCCCACAGCGTATTGCATCGTGTTATATCAAATACATCTCAACTTGAATCAAAAATCTAAGATTATCAATATGTGTTCTTTTGCTAATTTTAACAAATTTTCAGTTTATTGGTGTGCAGGTTTTAACTTGAACCAAAATTTGTCAATCCATAATCCCTTTATACCAATTTACAGACTTTTTTTAGTGCACAGGTTTTCACTTGAACCAAAATTTGTAAATCCATAAACCCCTTATCGTTAATAGACCCTACTGGTAGTTAAATTGTGAACGGAACATCGCTCTGCCTGCTCTAGTTCTATTGAAATAAAACCCAAGTACAAACGATCCCAACCGCAAAACAAATCTCGTAACCATGTCAACACATTGACAATACTTTGGTAGCAGCTTGTGGACTTAGGAAGAAGTATATCAATAAATGAATACAAAAGTGTGGGCTTGGGGGATGATACTCCTATCAAACCCTACCCCCTAATCTGAGAACTCAGGCACTATATCGTTCTTATGTGTACGAAAATTCCTAAATTCACCAATGTTAAGAATAAGTCTAGCATTGTACATGTACTAATTCAATAAAAGAACAAGAATAAGAGCCTAGGGAATTTTAAAAGAGAAAATTAGGATAATTTTAATTGACTACAACAAGTTTATTGAATTTTAACAACATTTATAAATTTAGATCTGGAATTATTAAACTGGTAGTTATCATATTATTTTCAGAACT
This sequence comes from Lottia scabra, assembly GCA_029955415.1. Taxonomy (NCBI): domain Eukaryota; kingdom Metazoa; phylum Mollusca; class Gastropoda; family Lottiidae; genus Lottia; species Lottia scabra. Next base: position 6,251,272 of record JARJEI010000003.1, on the reverse strand, counting down.
TCAGACAGTTAATTATGGCTGCATGCGGCTAAACCTTCGTCAATTTTCGAGAGTATCAATAGGCGGACATTTTGCCTGATAAATGGGTAAGGGCAGACATCTGAAGATTTTGATTGGCTGTTTTAACCAAGGAGAAACGACTTTCTGAAGAATGATTATAGTGGCGACCACCATATATACGAGGTTATTCAGCATGTCAGTCCAGTTCGAAGTTGATACTAGTGCGATGGCTGCATCTTTACTGTGGTTTGTGACATGGATGACGGTCGGTGGACTTATGTGGGTTTGGGGCCACTTGCTAAGGCGGCACAGGACCATACTCCCCTAGAAAAAGATTTTTTTTAAACATATTATGCTTTTTAAATGGTTTTCTGGAGGTAGATATTCGACTGCAGTGACGTCATGCCAATACTGGTTATCAAACATTCACGTGATAGCTAACCTCATTTGCATATTAAATTCATCTTCTGTTAAATCTATCATTATGTAATAATATGTAAGAAAAATACACAAAGATAAATGTTAAGTGAAATGCCAAATGCCACGTGTAAAACGAAGGGACATAAGACAAATTCTTAAAGTAATAACCATTATATCATGGTTGAACAATGTAGCATTTGTAAATTGACAATTTTCTTTTCATTTGAACATAAACATTAGGCGCTAGACATAAAAACATTAAACTGAAAACATATTTCATGTACATTTACATGTATTTTGACATTTGACATAAGATACAAGACATATGTCTTTTGCCACCTGTACATCGCCATTCTCTCATAAAGATTTGTCGTTCCTTACAAAAACATAACATCTCTGTCTCAAACAGATTTCCCGGTTTCTCCCTGTCAGTGATGCAGGTAGGAAGGGCTGACATGGAAAAAGCGTCTAGTCGTTCAGATGGGACAGAGGTCCCGTTTGCTATTGGCTGTGCAAGTTAAAGCTCCCGCGACAGTTGAAAATCGAAAATAAGAGTAGGCTAATGCCACTGTCCTGGCAAAATTTCCCTCATTGCACACTGCATGGCGTTTTCCCGTCCTCATTAGTCCATATAGGTGCAGAAAAACTGGACGTAAAACTCCATTTCATGTCAAACAGATTTAATCATAGACTCTGTAAACGTTTTCCCGTTTGAATAATTTGGTTTACATATATATTATTCATCGGAGAAAACGTCAACATTTCGATCCATACGAGAACGCGCCTGACCTAGTTAACCAGAATCTGTTATTTCAATGACGTAAGAACGACGCGATAGTTTCGATGAAGCCATAGAGGACAATGTCGGAACTTATTGAGACGTCAACAGAGATCAAAAGATAGATAAACGTGTATGAGTGACATTACATCGAAGAAATGTACATTTATACATAGACTGACTTTTGGAACAAAAACCCTTCCATACTTTTTTAATATTGTGAAAAACAAATGAGATTTTTCCCCAGTAATTCTTATTTTATGTTCTTCATTTGATGTCACAATTTTTCGAAACAATCTGTTATTGTCCAACATTAGCTTTATTTATTTATTTACGAGATTTGGTATAGATTTTTCATAATATAAGCTAACCATTGAATTGGGCATTAAGAGCATACGATCGTTTCTTTGTCTCTGAAATATAACATGCTTCAAATTCAACGTCACCGCGATGGCTCTAGTGGCAAATTTTTGAGGGTTCTGACATCAGTCGGCCAAAAATAGGGGGCGGGGGCTCGAGTCTTTTACTACTAATGTAGACTTCTCCATTTTTATTATCAAATTGTATACTTACTGAAAACGTTGATATTCATCGTCCAAATTCTTTAAAGTTTCCTGTAAACTGTCGGAGTTTATATTATTTCTTGTGTCTCTCTTCATTAAAAATCTACAAATATACATTAAAGCGATACAACCTCTTAGAATGAACAAAAATATAAAGTTCTCAAACTTGGTCAATCAGAGTATATATTCATCAACATTGTCCAAAGTATACAAACAGAATGCAAAAAAAATAATAATATGAAACTATGTAAATTTCCATATTAATAACAGGTTATAATTGATAAACGCCTTAAATTTGATAAGGTGTTTTTCAATTATTGTATATAAACATTGTTTTCTGGATTAATCAGATTATTTAGGTAATCTGTTGTATAGTTATGAAAGATACTTTCTATCGCACATGGTTTTCAGACCCTAACGTAGTGTTTAAAAACAGGATTTAAAAAACCGAACGATACGAAATTAGAGTCTGAGACAAGAAAATTGGAAACAATGAGAGTTCCCCTAGATGGAGAAAAAATTGAGATAGATTTCTTAAAAACCCCAAAATAAAACCAATTAACCCCACATAATTTCCCAGGAGGCTATCAATATAAATCATGACGTCATTCAACATGGCCGACCATAACGTCATGACAACGTTCTAAACTTAAATGTAGTCTTTGTTGCTCCAGTTTACGTCACTGAATGAAACTGAATGAATCAATAGAAACGTTAAGTCTGGAAATACAAGACTAGTAGAATGTAGGCAGTTTTATTGGTTGTATAAACGAAACTAATAATGTTTCGATTCATCAGATTCTTGCAGACGTCGTAATTAATTTTAGATTACCAATTTTCTCAAAATGTCTGAATGAGGGTAGAAGTCCATATTTACAGAATGGAGTCGAAATTGAAGAAAATCTGTTGTTAGTAAAGAAAAGTTTTGTTTATGTGTGGGCTCGTCATTGACAAAGGGAGATTTCTAGCCAAATACTGTCCATTTCACATCAAACTTTGTCTATTAAACCCATTTGTCCATTGTCCACAGATAAATGAATTTTCAAACCAAAAGGAGACGTATTCTGTCAAATTGATGTGTCGATATGACAAATTACTTGATTTCAAATAGTGTGAATCTTTCATAGTTTTATTTGAAGCAATGAATGGTTTGTCTATAATGTAGGGCCTACCAAAATTTTGTTTTCAACATTTCGTCCTTTGAAAGTATTTTGATCAGACACCCCACATTAATATTGCGTCCACCTAACTAACTAGCACCTCGGTTCCCAACCAGGGGTGCCTGAGAAGCCTCTTGGCCAATTTAAAAAAGTATGGAATGGTGTAAATATCAAACTCCATTAACTGACAAATATCCTTTTACTTTCATGTTGGCTCTTATTGTTACTTAGAGTGGGTTAAGGGGTACCAGGAGATTGCTAGAACAAAATAGAGGTACGAAGTGTCCAAAAGGTTAGGAACCAAGGAACTTGTGATATTATATTATAGTGGACGTGGTTTGGACTCGATGCCAAGCTATATAGTCACCCTCCCCCCCCCCCCCCCAACCTCTCCTCATCGTAAAACTAGATACTATAATAGTATTATAATTATTAAATCGTCGATTACATTAACTTTACATACTTTAGATGCCCTCTCTCCTGCCCAACCAAGCTATAGACCCCTCCCCCCCCCCCCCCACCCTCTCCTCTTGACCTGAATTCGTTCTTATGTCAGTTTAAAAAAAACTCTTAGTATGCCGACAATCTGTGTATTCCAAATTACCACACTAATAATTGGTCCCGACAGGTATATTACACAATTAAGCCCCACCCCCCCCCCCCCCTCCATACAAAACATTAGATGCCCCCTCTCCTGACCAACCAAGCTATAGAAGCCCCACCCCATCCCTCCTCATCGTAAACTAGATACTATAATAGTATTATAATAATTAAATCGTCTATTACATTAACCAAGTAAATTCATCAAGTTAATCCTGCCCTACTCAGACATCGCTCTCGTTTTTTATATCATTACTCCAGCCAGCTTTAATATCCCTGTAACCTTTCTAGAAATTTACTTTACACTTTAAGTCGCGGATTGACGAGTTCTGGTATCCGGTTGTCCGGGATTATCGCTACAGAAAAAAACTAGAAAGAAGGAGTACTCATAGAAGTCAGTGACTTTTCTGGAAATTATTAGGTTGGGGGAGAGGGCAAACAGTTGCCATAGGATTGTCAAGGGGGTCTAAAAGCACCAGGCCTGTAATATCTCATTGATAAAAAAAAACCGCAACTGGTGCAGGTCCAGAAACGACGCGGACACGATTTGCTTCTTGGTTTTTTTCTACATTATCGATCACACCTTGCTTTTTTCCGACAATTCAAAAGTCATCTTCACAATATGAAGCCAAGCTATTACGAACTCCTTTACATTGTGCAGTTAGCAAGGTAAGGTTTGTCATATGATAAAAAAAAAGCAGGCTAATTCCATTGTACATCGTTGCATACTGCATGGTGTTGATCATTCTCATTAGCCCAAACCTTTGAAAAGTTGGATGCAAAACTCCATTACGGGAAAATACATCCCTGCTTTCTTTAAGAACATGACAAATGACCCGACGGAGAAGGTCAGGCAAGGTTTGCCACATGAGGGCATACTAATGTCATTGTACATCATTGCACACTGCATGGCCTTTCCTAGGCTCATTAGCACAATCAGATGAGAAGTTGGTCGTAAGACTCCATTCATCCCTGCTTTCTTTAAGAAATATCAAAAATATATGTCCCGACGAAGATGTTAGGTTTGCCACATGAGGACGTACTAATGTCATTGTCCCCCGTTGCATACTGCATGGCCATTCCATATTAATCCAATCAGATGAGAAGTTGGACGTAAAACTCCAGTATTTTGTTAATAAATGTACCTACCTGAAATCTGTTCGACAATAAACCGTGGTAGATAAATAAACTAAACATATTAAAACAGTGACATAAAGCGGTGTGGGACTGTTCATTCTACTTCTTATTCTCGAGATCTGAAAATAAAAACAGATTTAAATTTAGAATTAATTCTAAAAATATCTAATAACTTGTCGTGTCATGTCATTACATTTAGTGAAGAGTTTTTATCAAGTAACTTCCATCCAAATTATTCGTGTTCCAATCTTTGAAACAACCCCTCTGCCAAAAACAAACAAACTTGCTGAGTTATTTTAAAATTAAAAAGCAAAAGAACACTACTTTTGTCAACCTAAGTTATCATCCTTGAAAAAATTCATTCTCAAGGGGGAAGGCCAAAGACTAACTGGTATCTAAGTTGATATCCTTCGAAAATCATTACCAAAAGATTTGGCCAAGGACCAACTGGTATTCGGGATCCTTATAAAGCTAAATTGTTATCCTTCATAATCTAGGCTAGTCCAAGGTTTGTCCAAAGACTAACTGGCACCCAAGTTGATATCCTTGTAACAATATTATTGTTTCTTTCTTTTCTCTGGAATAGATTTATCTGATGTGTTATTGAATTGGGTCAAGTGATCATAGTAAACTGGTCTCTATAATCATAGTTGTTGAATATCGGACTGGGTGATTCAATAACTTCACTATATTACTAGTTCTGTCGTGGACATTGTTACCCAGTTTCCCCCTGTCAGTGATGCAGGTCGGAGGGGCTAACATGAAAAAAAAACGTCTAGTCCCTCGGTTCCCAGCGAATACTACAAGAGCTACCTGAGAAGCTTCTCAGACAATTTTAAAAAGTATGGAATGGATTGAATATCAAACTCCATCAACCGACAAATATCCTTTTACTTTCATGTTGGCTATAAATGTTACTGGGTGAAGCGGTACCAGGAGATTGCTTGAACAAAATAGGGGTACGAAGAGTCCAAAAGGTTGGGAACCGAGGTCTAGTCTTTCTGATTGGACAATAAACTGAGGCCCCATGTACTACAGGCTGTGCATGTTAAAGATCCCTCGACAGTTGGAAATTGAAAGTAAGAGTAGGCTAATGCTGCTGTCCGGCAAAATTTCCCTCATTGCAAAACTCCATTCATTTCATTTCTGTCGAGAACATTGTAATGATGTCTCGATGAGTTCTTGTAACTATCCATTCCTGTGCAGTAACATACCTCATTCACCAGCTTATGGCATGTCACAACTCATCCGCTATGCCAGAGCTTGTTCATCTCAACACATGACGTCAAGAAATTTGATACATTTGCTGCGTCTTCGACAGCAGAACTTAAAGTCAGGGCATTAACCTCCTGAAAACTTCTTGTTGACCCCTGGGGGGTTCATTAACCCCACTTGAAGAACCAAGGTTTTAAAAGGATTAGAATAATGTTTCATTTCCGGTATCGTTTTTCAGACCGGAAAGATTAAAAAAAAACATCCTTGAATTTGAGAACTTAATAAATCCTAAAACATGGATTTCAGTTTCTAATACTATACAAGGTCTAAAGGAATTGTAAAGCGTATTTCTAAACTTTGTATGTGTATCGGGGACACTGATAGCACCAATTTGCGCCATTCCAATTTCCATTATGACGTCTGTGGTTCTCGCAATTCTTGAAATTGGAATGGCGTAAATTGATTCTATCAGTGTCCCTGATACACACACAAAGTTTAGAAAACCTCTTTACAATCCCTTTAGGAGCTAAAACCTCTTTACGATCCCTTTAAGAGCTAAAACCTCTTTACAATGCTTTTAAGAGCTAAAACCTCTTTAAGAGCATGACACGTGTTTTATGAAATCTATGATGGCGACGAGTGTTAAATAATATCTCTTGTATAACTGGAAACTTTCCATGAAAATAAAAACTATTAATAGAAATATGTCGTAAACACAGAATTTCAATTTTCGTCAATCGACTACTGGATCAACTTTCTGATCTTTTCAACCGGAAGCTGTCCTTTTAAATCAAAATTTCCAATTCCGTTGATGACAAGATGGTTTTTGTTGTAACACCTTATTTCAATTTAAAATATTACTTAATAATTTGCTTGACTTGGTTAACTAATAGTGCGATTTGATTGGTTGGTAGACGACTAACGGTTGGTTCGGTTGTTTAATAAAGCGTTATGATTGGTTTATTTAAATCAGTGATAGATCAAGTTGAAGATGTTCAGCTCAGTTGAATGATTGAGAGAAATCGATGGGAGAATTACGACAACCAATTTACAGATCGTAAACACACAAACTCTTAAAACTACCTCTTTTATAGGTACTGGATAATTTCACGTCGATTGTCTAGTAAACCAGGTCTACTGTTGTATAGTGCTCATCTTTTATGTTTATCGAATGACTGGATACTCAAGTCTTCACGTGTGGTATTAAAAGGGATTAGATTAATCCAGTATAAGCCTCGATCTCGTTTTTACGATAAGTTGTTTTCCGTGTCAGTAACGACAATCTAATTATTCGAATTTTCAATTTTTACAAACTGCCTTTTAACTCTGGAAGCTGTGAATTTACCCCATAAAGAGTTTAAACATGATTTGCAAATGAACCGCATTTTTTTTTAAATTTTACTACGACATTTAGAATACACAACAATGATAATACTTTATACGGAAATTTCCTTTTAAATTTGGAGCTTCAAAAGATCGGGTCCAGAAACACCTGATTATACCAGTAGCGTAGCTAGAGGGGGTCGGGGGGATGCCCCCATTATTGATCGAAGATAGGTCGCATTTAACGCATTAATTTCTATCTCGCAATAATTTGTAGCCTTACAGTATCCGTCGGTTGGAAATGGGCCGTCGGTAAAGTTGAGCCGACCGGCCGCAGGCATAAACATGAAAAAAAATTCAAAAATATAGGCTTTGCCACCTGGACTCCCATCTCACTCAGACAGACCCCTGGGGACTACCTGTTATTCGCTCCCCTCGCATTGTCAATATATTCTGTCGGTTCATCTTTACCATTACACCCCAGTTTCTAAAACCTGGGGCCTTATTCTCGAAAGCTTAACTTAAGATGATTTTAGTGATCCGGTAAACTGATTGGTCAGTTACTAAAATCAGTTTTAAATTAAGTATTATTATCCAATCAGATTGCTGTATTTCTTAAAATCTGGATTTTATTTAAGTTAAGTTTTCGAGAATAAGGCCCTTGGTTACGTCACTGGATTGTACTTCTTTTTGAAGATGTACACTACTATTCCATTATGACCCTGATATTTCCATTCTTAAGAATATTTAGACGAGATTTTTGATTAACGGTAGTGTCTTGCTTGTATGAATTTTTATTTTTATAAATCCCTTTATTCACTGAACAACTTGAGGTTTGTGTTAACATGACTAATTAGAATATTTTACTATTCTGCTGCACTGACTGACTGTCCCACGGTCCTCACAGACAATACCAGGAACAATGGAACTATAGGTTATTATTGTAAGGTACTGAAGTAATTGTTGGAATCGTCAAATGTCGTAGGACAAGACAAGAAAACTGATGAAAAAAATATGGAAGCAACAGAGCTAGGGGAGGATCTGTACTGAATTATACCAAGAAAAACTTGACAATGATTTCCCTGAGACTTGTTTTAAGTACGCTTTGAATATTTTTGGTAAGATATGACATATCGAACATTCCCTAGACAGTAAGGTGATGTTCAAACCTTTCTCATATTGTTACTCTGTAATTATTTTAGAGTATAGAAACACCTGATGGTACTTCTCTATGTGGTAGTCTACTACTATACAACTATTACTCTTGATTTTGTCATGTTTTTGGATGCGATTTTGATTAACGGAATTGTTTTGCTTGTATGGAATTCAATTACAGATAGTTTAAACTTTCAGATTCATCCACGGATATGAAATGGGTTTTATGTCTCACTTTTCTGGACTAATCAGGTCGGGCAAACGCCATCCGTGTGCAATGAGGGAAAATTTGCCTAGAATTTTCTATTTATTACTATCGAAGGATAACCAAGCATTGTCTATTAGTGATGCAAAAGTCCATCAAAAATGATATTCCCAGTATATTTGATAATTCTGAAATTGCAAAAACTTTTCCCCACAATCCTGTAGGTGGCGACACCTTACTCCAAGTTGGTGACATCTGATCCATTAAAACGACTCACGAACACAGACATTAACTCCTGTACAACACCCAGTTCCTGTTTTTAGGGAGTCGGAACACAAACCGGACATTTTGTTGAATAACACAACAGTATCTAACAGATCTGTACATGACAACCATAAATCATTTAAACCCTGGGTTTTCAACTTGGGGGACTTGTCCCGAACTGGGGACATTTGGACATTTGCCTTGGGACACAAACTGAGCTATAGGTCTGAAAAAATGTAATATATTGTATTTTCTGGGTAAATGTTTATCCAGTGTCCACTGACCGCAAAGATCCTTTATGTCTGGGCCACAATTTTTATGCACACAGGTAATCGTCAAGAAGAGGAAGGGGGTGTGTGTCAACTAACGTGTCAGAAATTCGAACAATTTCTGATCAAGGGCCATGGTAATTTCCTCATGCATATTCTGGGACACTCACGGAAACTAGTTGAAAACCCAAGGTTTTAAACATTGTTTCAAATTTATATGATAATAATATTTTTCCGTGGCATTAGGTAATAATGTATTTACAACTTAGTCTTTCATGTTAATTATATTGAAGTATGTGTTCACAGCCGCCTTTTTTATGTTTTCTATCACGTTATCAAAGTTTCTCTAGATTGTCTTATCCAGAATACGAGATTCTATATAGACAAGGGCATGTTCAACACTCAATTACATATTACATTCTAAATACTCTTTTAAAATATGGAGGTTAGTTTGAAAGGGGCATGTTCAACACTCTCGTCCCACGCTAGTCTACCTGACAATAATAGTTTCTATATAGAGAAACGGGGCGGAACCAGGGTTTAGAGAAAGGTGGGGGGGGGGGGGGGTCTCTGAAATAGAACATGCTTCAAATTCAACGCGCGACCGTCGAAGGTACGAGCGGCAAATTCTTAGAAGGTTCTGACATCAGTCGGCCAAAAATAGGGGGCCTCAAGCCTCAATATGGAACTAAGATTGAAAAGGGCATGTTCAACGCTCTTGCCCCACGCTACCTGACGTTAAGAGGCTGTTTTGAACTAAAAGGACGTACTCGACACCTCTCTATCGGGACTGTTATTAGTTTAATGAGATGATTGTTAAATGGGTTTCATTGATTAAAGAATTAAACAGTGATTATAACAACAATCTTGTATCAAGTCTTGGTCCTTAAAATATCAGCCTTGAGTCATTGTTCGAGACTATGTTCGAGACTATATAATGACTCGGCCATGATAAGCGGCCATCTTGCCCGGTATTTTGGCCAGGAAAAGACAAATCTTGTTTGAGATTGATTTTGATTGGTTGCTTTTAACGCAAAAGTGTATGACACTCTCTGAAGAATGATTGTGATTGGTTGAACTATAATTTATTCAACATGGCGGCTTATGGCCTATAAGAGATTATCTAGCATGTCTAGTTCCGAAGTTGATACGAGTGGCCTTGGGTGAGGTAAATATAATATTAAAAATTTATTATGTTTACATGTTTAAATGATACTTTACCAGCACTTTCCACATGTTTGCAACTCCATAAAAATATCTTTACAAACAAGACAAGTTCGTTAACAAACAATCTCATTGAAAGCATGACAAAAACAGGAGTTATAGTTCTATAGTAGTGAACTTATCCGACACAAAATTAAAAACCTCTTTACAATCCCTTTATTTCAAGTGGAACTGGAACAACAGATGTCTGAATTGAAAATTGGAATGGTACAAAGTTGATGCTATCAGTGTCTCTGATACTCATGGAAAGCCTTTTTACAGTCCCTTTATTTCAAGTGGAATTATAAATGGTGTAAATTGATGCTATCGGTGAGGTTCTATAGCACAGTGGTTAGTGAGTCGTTCTTTACAGACATGACGGCATTTGCTAGGATACTTCTTCACTTATAATTCCAGTCCACCCAGCTGTCTGTAAATGGGTTTAGATAATCCAGGAAAGATCAATGCAAAGAGGTTTGACCAAGGACTAGCTGGGAGAAAGGATCCTCACGGAACCTAAGTTGTTATCCTTGTACAATATAGATGTTTATTTCTTTCTTTTTTTCCTTGATACACATGAAAACCTTTTTTACAATCCCTTTAACAATGTATAACACTGATATTTCACAATCTCTCATACAGAGTTGTTTTTCCTTGCGTTCCAGATGAGAGATTGGATATTTCAGTGGGTATTACGTGACGTGTTGCTAACAAGATGGCGTGTATAAGAATACTCTGAGTGAAGACGAGAGATGTCTTTAGGCAGGTTGACATTAACAAGAAATTAGTTAAACAAACAATGCTGTGAGGTATGAACACAGAGTGGGTAGGGTTCGAATCTAAAGGTTAAAAAGTCTTTATTGTCTACAGGCCTGTTAGTGTAAACTATGACAGTGTTTAGAAACCTTGTGTAGCCTAACCTTTCTGTGGAACTGTAGAGAGGTATATAAATATATATGTATAAGCTCCTTGGTTCATACCTTGTTGAGCACTCTATATGTAGTGTACCAGTGTCGTTAGCGTTAAGCGTAGCCCACTAGCTTGCTAGTTTGAGCACTCTGGCATGGTACGATGGTATCACATAATGTGGGATCATCTGAGGTGGCTATATATAGTCAAACCTCAACTCCAGTATCAGCACTGCACTGATGAGGCCCAGAAGGCCAAAACAGTACTGTTTGCAGTTAAATATATATGTATATATGTAACGTATCTAGTCCTGATGAAATCCCAACTTTACGAACGAAAATTTCAATGGCAAAGAATGAGAAGAAACCTGGCCCGGACGATTTGAAAGTAACCTCTCAATATTTGAAAGTTAACAATCCTTGTAACACCTGACAGTAGGCCTACTTCTCTTTGAGGTAGACCACTACTATAAAACTATTGCTCTCAATTTTGCCTTCTTTTTGGATGCGATTTTGATTAACGGAATTGTTTTGCTTGTATAGATTTTTATGATCCTTCAATTATTGTACGTGATTAATTAAACATGCAGACATAACGGAACAAAGTTTGTTTAAGAAAGTATAATGAAGAGGATATCGTGTTGTGAGAGGAATTGGTAGATGTGATAACGTCGTAAGGCTAAAAGATCACCATGTTCCTTCAGCAACGTTAGACATTTGCATTATCTACCGTTGCTGGATTGAAGGGGTTTTCTCGTCATTAACAACTAATAACCTTGTTTTAAAAACACTACGTCACATTTTATTTATCCAATAAGCGACCTCCTTACATTTTGAGTGTAGTTCAGAATAATTTGCAAAGCAAGTTCGACTGCAAGTTTTCCATAATCGGGAAAATTCACGCAAGCCCAACAAAATTATTTTAGATTGAAGGAAGCATTACTCCGTTGTAAAGCCGACAAAATCTTATACGATCCTCTATTTTGGTATCAATTCGACCTTTGTCTTTGAGACTCGATTATCACAAGGTAAGTTTGCTACAAGAAATCTGGCGTCTGGTCATTCGAAAGTTTTCCCCGCAATAATTTGTTACAAGGAATATAATTGGTCGACCAATCAAAATTAATGACGAGAAAAGCTTATCATGATAGCAACGGATTAATGTAATGAAATGAAATGATAGCCGTTGCTAAAGGAACATGAAAGATCATGGGTTTTATCTTGGTTAGATTTATAGGCCTAGATCCGAATAATATCCTGTCCTAGTAGAATCAATCGAAACTTTTATTTCCAGGGTCACTTAATCTTTCCTGGTTTATCCAAGAGTTTAAATCCGGATTAAAGATAATCAGGATAAAGAATGGAACCAATCAAGATAATTCAGATTATATTAATCAGATTATTCTAACTCAATTCTTCCAGGTTTCGGTTCATTAATTTTGTTGAAAACTTGCGGTTGTCAGAATAATAAAACAGGAATTGTGGTTAAATCCATCCTAAAATTGTTCCAAGCTCATTTGCATGCAGATGACAATAAACTTCAATTTCAGTGTATTAGTTTTAGTGGAACTACAAGAACCACAGACGTCGGAATGGAAATTGGAATGGCACAAATTGATGCTATCAGTGTCCCCGATACACATACAAAGCTTAGAAAACCTATTTACAATCCTTTGAATGTTTTGACTGCAGTTGATCATGTTTGAAATAACCGAGATTTTACCTTCCGAATTTCAACCTGGTTCCCGTATCAAGGACACAAATCAGGAAAATGTTTGTAAAGAACGACGCACAAACCGACTGTGCTATAGAACCCCAAAATACTCCCTAATACAGTGCTTTCCAACCTGGGGGCCATAGGGTATTTGTCAGGGCGCCATGGGGCATGAAGATGTGTATGATTCTTTCACTACCCAAATATTATGTAACTATATTTAGCTGTGTAAGGTCTGTAGTTGCTTGTGGTCAAATGCATTTGGCCTCCCGATGATGTGGAGGCACAAAACCGGCCAGGGGTGATATTTCGAATCAAACAGGGGCCACGGCTCTGCGAGTTTCGTGGATTGTGGGCCACGGTATGAAAAAGGTTGGGAACCACTGCCCTAATATCAATCTTACAATCTTGGAATCAGCCGACAAGATTTTCTTTTAGATTTTTTAACCTGACTATCTTATATGATAAATGTTTTATATTGTCCACTGAGTTTCATTCAATTCTAGGTTTATAAAACTAAAACCAAATCTACTAATAAATATAATATAATAACGTCTGAAAGCCAATTGTCTAGAATTTGTAAATTTCTGTTGCTGAATGGAACAGTTTCGGTGTTATGTGTATGCAATGGAGATCAACTTTGACAGAGGTCCGCTCTGCATATTCTCTAAAAACTTGCCGAAACACAAAACGAACGAGGTTATATTCGTTGTTAATTATTCACTAAGTTTCGATTGTTTATATTAAGGGGGAGATAATAGACTAATTTGAATAAAAAGAGGTTCTATGAGAAGTCGGTGAGTTGAGAGAGAAATATATTTAAATAAGTAATCCATTAACCACTAGAAACAATGGAAGATTGTAGAAATAAAAATAGTTTGAATAAAATACCAGAAATAGTAAATTTTATGATGGTTCTAATTCCTTTGATGTATTTTTATATGATTCTGTTGAATTGTGATGCTAAGTCGACAAGCCAAACTATCATATACTCATACCAAACTTCGCTTCAATCAAATAACAGACACGAAAATAGTAACCTGACATTGATTTCTCAGGCTTACGTCAGTCGGTCGTATCGTGGTTTGGCTATAGCCTGGGTGTTCAACTTCGGGGACATGCCACACAGTGGGGACATTTGGAGTATTTTCTGAACTATAGCTCTGAAAAAGATATCTCTTGGCCGAATTTTAATGATGTTTTCCCAGCTCACTAAGCCGATTTTGCACGATTTTTTTTAATCGCTGTCGGAAAACCTATTATTTAGGGAGACAGCCCAACCCGCACCACCCCTGCCCCCCTGTCTCCCTGTCTCCTACGTCTATGAGACAACTGTGTCGGCCCTTCTACCTGATGATTTGTAGAAACGGTACTGACATCAGGAATATTTTCACAGTTTAGTGATACATAGCTTGACCTTGAAATTGAAAAAATCGTCATTAATTCCTCCATCTCTTCATTAAGAATTAAACTAAACCACTTATGTGGATTGTCCGTAGAAGCATGTCGCCCTTCGGCCATAAAAATTTCTTCAAAGATCAGAGACTCCTTGATTTATCTGTAAGTGGCTTGTTAATTTTCCATAAAACATAAAAGTTGAAGCCACGGAACAATGGACTCATTGACAACTGATTAAATTTACATAAAACTAATTAATTCACGTTCCACGACATGGCCAATTATCTGTTGTTAAACATAGGGTGGGTCTAAACACCGCGTGTAAGCTGACCGATGCAAAACATGGGGTGGTTCTAAACACCGTGTTTAATCTGGCCGGTGCAAAACGTAAGAGTCGGACTAAACACCGCGTTTAATCTGGCCGATGCAAAACATAAGGGTTGGTCTATACACCTCGTTTAATCTGGCCGATGCAAAACGTAAGGGTTGGACTAAAGGCCGCGTATAATCTGACCGATGCAAAACATCAGGTGGGTCTAAACGCCGATTGTAGCCTAAATTTGCCTTTTAATCTTAAAACAGGCTACAAATATTATAACAATATACTGTCAGATGAAAGACTAATTAAATGTAATTATTCCCCGAGCCAAACTCAACTAGGGTGTGATTAATCACCGCATATAGTCTAATATGATAATACTGGAGACGAAAAACATGTTATTATTAGCATTTATTCTAATGATTTCATCCTTATGTTGATAACTTTGTTAAGGGAGTGATTAAACACCGTAATGGACCACGATGAACCACAAAGGACAATGAATAAATGTAAAGAAGCGTCTGTAATGTGTTTTTTATTGAACATGTCACAGTTTAGGTCACGATGGGAACAGAAAGGTAATAAATAAACCTTTATCAACTTAAAATGGCTGCTTAGAGAATTCAGACTTCATGTGACCTCAATGCACCCATGGCATTCAGGAGCAACGTTCACCATCAGTTCGACCAAATGTCCCTCGGTGTCAAAAACGGAATTATTTTTTCGCCAATGTAGCTGATGTACGACTCGTACGCCACTTTAAAACGCTTAATTCATGTTCTTGTTTTGTAGTTTGTTTCGTGTATGTTTTACAGCTAGTACGGGTGTGGCGCCAGGCAGGGTATGCTTACTCTTCTAGACACCTGATACCACTTTTCATTCATAATGAAATACTTACTCATGTATGATTGGTATAATTCCTTATGTGATAAGTTCATAAGCTATGTTTCGTCAAAATGTCTTTTTGGATTTCGGGTTTCGTTATCGTAAGTGACTTGTTTTCTTTATAAACAAAGGACACAAAAAGTGAAATACACATATCTATTTGATAAAGACCAGAAAACACTGGTCGAAACGTCGCTCAAATAAAGTTAGTAATTGTAAGACCCATATCAACCCATACAAATGCCCACTTCTGTTCTATTTAAGACCCAAATCCTTCCCCGACCTCAATATGCATGTCTACTCTACCGTCACCTTTAAATATCAAAAATAAAACGCACGTTTAACTTAGGCTTCGAATCCTAGCAGACCTCATATAACCCGTAAATTTCTTTTTTTATATTCTAAACCGAGGCCCCGTGTGCTACAGACTGAGCAAGTTAAAGATCCCTGGACGGTTGAAAATCGAAAATAAGAGTAGGCTAATGCCGCTGTCCTAACACAATTTCCTTCATTGCACACTATATGGCGTTTCACCATTCTCAATTAGCCCATATATAGGTGCAAAAAAGCGGGACGTAAAACTCCATTCATTTCATTTCATTCAGATATTCCACCATGACAATACTGTTTCTACCTATCTAAGGTCTATGTTTAGTAAATATTCTCAAAGGCGCCTAATTAGTTTTCCAATTACCAGAATTAATTAATTGATTTATCGCTGTTCTACTGACCTCCTACGTTTAAAATGTGACAAATTTCTTAATTTAACTTCTTGTTGAAGAATGTTTTTTTTTGGTCACTGTCAGTTTTCTAAATGGGTTAGCACGTGGTTGTATTTTACATCTTATATATTTGTGACAGGTGCCGTGCGATTATAATGTTAGGGGCAGACGAGCGTATTTTTTCGCCCGATCGAAGCGAATTTTATAATCACTCCAAAAAATACGCTCGTCTGCCCCTAGCATAAGACTCTGCCTACTATTTTCGATACTTCTGATTTTACGAGTCCAGAACTCTCGAGTTTGATGAATGTGCTTGTACAAAATTTGTTTTAATAATATGCCAGTATTTTCAATTCTGAATATCTAGAATTATACCACTAAAATATCGAAAGTCTAAAAGACATTCATTAAAAGGATTTCAGAGCAGGTAAAATGCCACTGTCCTGGCAAAATTTCCCTCATTGCACACTGTATGGCGTTTGCCTGTCCTCAATTAGCCCATATAGGTGCAGAAAAGTAGGACGTAAAACTTCATTTCATTTAATTTTTATTAATGTAGGCTATGAACATCAAAGCTGTGTACAATATAAACAATTTATATATACATTTGTCAACGCACATTCAAAGACTGGAAGAAACCTATTACATTATGAATATCGTCATCGGGTACAGAACTTTATTGTGATACTTTTCACCAGTATAAAAGCCGACAGCCACCAAAACATCTTAATATTTCAATAAAACACAATATGTTTATTGCCGACAGCCACCAGCACAATAGAGGGACGCCGCTTTTATTACCACATATAAATATATATAATTAAATATAAACCCGTTAAACTCAAAAACAAATCACACAACAAAAACAAAATCCTAACATACGTAATACAATAATTATATACATTTTAAATGAAAATCATGTATGAACATATTCTCTTTCATCGACAATCAACCGCGGCCAGGAAAAAACCAGAGATCGTAAAAACTGATCTTACTTTCAGAAAATAAAAAAACTCTGGAAACTGTGTCCAATAACCAAATATAATTTGCTATTATATTTTTTATATCGGATGATTGCCTCGAGAGCAAATGCTTGGACTTGCATTTATATACATATTATCTAAATTACCATAATGAATACAAGCACACATTAAAACATATACACAAATTTACATTAACAAATTCAATAATTTCCTAATTTTTATACCAAATAAATAAACTTAGGTGTATCTCAATAAGTGAGTGGCTAGAGAATGATTCACAAAAACATTCAACACCTTTTTATAATCTCACACACTTAGTTACCTCACGTGATGTGATCCATAATCACGACAAATCGTCAATACAAATATTTCCCGCTATTCTTAGCGAAACGCGGGAAATTTTAAGTACAGAACTTTATTGTGATACTTTTCACCAGTATAAAAGCCGACAGCCACCAAAACATCTTAATATTTCAATAAAACACAATATGTTTATTGCCGACAGCCACCAGCACAATAGAAAAGCCCAAAGTAAGGGGCGATAAGAAGTCATGTACATATTTTAACATATTATAAACCAAGGCTTTTAGAAACAGCCAACCTCTTCTCTAAACTATCGACGATATAGCCATCCTTGCACGTATCAGTGCGCCATCTGCCATGTCTTTTAATGCATCTTTCATTAATATTAGAATTAGCAACTGCAGTAGCACCCCCCGATCTCAAAGAATGCAAACCCAAATTTAAATCAGGAGCAACTTCTTTCAGACGTTTCACTATATTGGTTCTTACAGTAGTGTAACTTATCTTTTTATCTTTATATACCAATTTTCTAATCTTTCCTGAAGCAAATATAGGCCTAAATACATAAAAATCTGAATGTACATTAAGATCGGCTAAAGACACATATCTGATATACATAGCATATGGACAAGCAACAGTATTACATTTTGCTATCAAAACCTCATTCCCTTGTCTATACTGGTCTGTTTTGCCCTGTCTAATTACTAATTTTAGATAATCTTCACATATAATAATATCTTTACATCTAAGAGAACTTAATTCGTTGAAACGTAAAAAACCCGCAAATCCGATTAAAATCATAACCAAATCTCTGACAACCATGAGATTCATAGAACCCTGATATAAAGAACATAAACTAGTAAGTATTTCAGCATTAACTGGGTCTTTCTTTATCACAGGTTTTCCTGTAATACGTTTTGATGCTTCCTGTAAAGTTTTGACAAAAGAGTTATCCGTGGGATCTTTCAAACCGTTCAATTCATGAGCCCACTTAATACCATATATCACAGAATTCACGACATTATGAGTAGCACCATTGTCCAGTAAATTAGTTATAAACAAACTGATATGAATAGGCTCGGCAGGTAAATCTTTAAACTTCTGCTCCTTAGCAAATGTTCTCCATTTGTTGAAACTAGAGTAATAGGACTTGCAGGTATTCTCAGCTTTTGAAAACATCAAATATTTAGACATGTTTGTTGTTAAATCGGATATTTTAGAAGTCATCTTTATACCACTGAAGTCGACTGCATCCTGTATATGTGATCGAACATTTAAACCTGCGAACGAAACAAAATCAGCAACATATAATAATAAATTAAGCAAAATCAATTTTTAGGGCAATCATTCTAAATTTTAACGGGTATATCCCAAATACACCATTCTTACCCATGCCCTTGTCAATAATTCTGTCCTCTGACAAAAACATATGCTCTAAAACAAATTCTCTGAATGCATCCCCAGAATTAACAGTAGGCCAGAAAGGGGCAGATAACCATTCCGGGACAATAATTGTTCCCCTTGCCTTGTCCTTTTCCATTTTGTTCAAAGTTTTCAAAATCAACTTGGGCGGTGGAACTAACCAATTCATATCGTTACCCCAGAATTGATTAAACGCATCAATAGCTTCCACCCCAGGACACCAAATTCGACTGTTAAAACGACAACAATGCGTATTATATTGTGTGGCAAATCTATCCACTTCAAAAGGTCCCCATATTTTATCAAAGAACTCAAACACTTTTGGTTTTATCGACCAATCGTCCGGATCACACTTACGACTCAAAAAGTCAGCTTTCTGATTTTGTTCCCTTGGTACCCAAGATGACAACAAAATCACATTTCTATCTATGCATTTGTTATGAATACTAACTGCTATCGCTTGCAAATTAGACTTTTTACTACCAGTTTTCAAAATTCTCTCAACATTCTGATTGTCAGAAAACACGTTTACCTTTGAATCTTGTAGTAACGAAAATGAACTACTCAATACCCTGTTGACACCCTCCAATTCTCTCCAGGTTGAACTTTCCTGACTCTCAAAATGAGTCCAATTTCCGAATATTTCAAACGGGTCACCGTAAACATCTGTTACGTACCCCCCAAAGCCCACATCTGAGGCATCACAAAATAAATCATTACAAAGTGTATCTGATTTCAATACCTGGTTTATACAAGTACCCAAATTGTGCAAATATGCAAGATTTTCTTTCCAAAAACAAACTTCATCAAAAGCAGTGTTACTCAATTTAACAACTCCATTCCAACTGGCACGTGAACAAACACACTCATTCAAATAACGAGAATATAACCGAACAATATCACCAAACACCGTTTGAGTAGAAATTAATTTACCAATGTAACTTGCCAGATATTTTGCTTTAAAAATAACATAACCTCTAGTCACTTGTTCAAAAATTGAATTGGTCTGCGCCAGTATTTTATCGTACCTTTCTTCACTAACATAAACGTTACCATTTAAAGTGTTCCAAATTAAACCAAGCCATTGAATTCTTTGACAAGGCTTCCACAAACATTTTTCATGTGCCATTAAAAACCCTAAATTAATGAGTAAATTTTCAACGAAATTACTAACTACTAAAGCAGATTCATAATCTTTAGCTCCTCCCACACCATCATCTAGAAACATTATTAATTTATTTCCTTTACTCCTACAATGCTTAACTACTTCTCTTAAAACTTTCGTAAATATAAAACCAGCAGTCGAAATTCCAAACGGAAGTACGTTGAATACAAAATATCTCTCAATACCATCTATTTCAAATGAAAAACCTAAATAAGTTCTATGTTCAACAAATATTTCGATATGATGATAAGCAGACTTCAAATCAAATGAAAATAGAAATTCCCCCTGGTTAAACATATCTTTAGCAACCTTGCTGTCTTCATAACGAAATTTGAATTTATACAAATGAGGATTAATGTGCCGACAATCCAAAACCAATCGAGGTTTGTTCACTTTGTTATAAGCGACAGTTAAAGGATTAATGACTAATGGTTTACTAAATAATTCAGTTATGCATCCTTTCAACAACAAACTTTTAATTTCCGAAACAACAAAACTTACATTTTCCAATGCCGACCTATTATTTTTAATAAAAACATTTGAAGGTTCAGTCTTGAACGGAATTTTGTAGCATCGATTTACTACGTCTAAAATATATTCATTAGCTGTGATCGATGACCAATACTCATAGCTAGCTTTTAATCGTCCTACTGGAGTAACTATATGCTCACTAATTAAACCATCTAATGACACATGCCCTTTGACTAAACTTTTCAATGAAACTAATTCAGATAAAACTGACTCAGACAAAACAACCTTATTTGTATCTAAAACTGACAAATTGTCATGTAAAACAGTACTTATCTTAGCTTTATCTGGACATTCTTTACTCCAGTGACCCCGTTTTCCACAACCAAAACATCTGCCCGGTTTGAAATTATCAGAATTTTGGTGTTGATTATTATTAGCTGCTGTAGACGTTGAACTTGAATTGTTGACGTTGTAAGGTGTAAATCTTGATTTCGTTGATGACTTCTTCAATTTATCTTGTTTGTTCTTTCTCTCAGCTCTAGCTTGAGCTCTAACCATACGTTTTTCATCGTCGGAATCGTCGGCAATTGGATTAGCAACGTATTCTTGCACGACCTTCCAGCCTAACTCAGATGAATCGGCCAACTTTATCTGTTTCTGTCTGTTATTAACCAGAGAAATACCTTCACTTATCTTCTCTTTAGCACTGCTAACAGAATCTAATGTCAGAACGTTCGTATCTAAATGAGACCTCGCCTCCTGAAACTTCGCCAACACCTTAACGTTGTGTCCAAACTGATTCTCGTTTCCCTTCCGTCTAAAAGTATAAGAATCAGACATATTTTCTTCGATCTTTGCCAGCTGAGTCTCAGAAATCTGTTGCTGCGACAATTTAATTTCTTCGTGAAACATCTTTAGACGACTATCCATCAGTTTTTGCATGGATTCCAATAACGTATGTTGTGATCCTAAAACAGCTTCATTTACTTTGTCTGCAATCATATTTTCCTGATCGGCGTCCATTTTTAAAACTTAGGTGTATCTCAATAAGTGAGTGGCTAGAGAATGATTCACAAAAACATTCAACACCTTTTTATAATCTCACACACTTAGTTACCTCACGTGATGTGATCCATAATCACGACAAATCGTCAATACAAATATTTCCCGCTATTCTTAGCGAAACGCGGGAAATTTTAATTAAAAACGACTTCCAGCTTCTAAGTTTTTAAGTTTATCAACGGAACCATAAATTACTTAGAGTCAAAACACATGTCATTTTAAAATTTGCAATAAAGTAAAAAAAATACTACAATTTATATAAAATAAATAGCTTTTCAACCAGAAAAATATTAAATAAATACAATAAATATAATGAAAATTTAAAAAAAAACATCACAAATTAATCTTAGAATATGCCAAAAAATAAATTTATATAATATAGACGATAAATCTAAATATTTAAAAAATAAAGATGAAATTCTACAAACGTAGTTTTACTTTCATGCAAATTTCCAATTCATTAAATTTATAAAAAAAGGGACAGGTTCATGTCGTTACGTTGTTTCGTGTTTGAGTTTATTTTCTTTCGAGAGTCGAACTTGGACTCTAGTAGTGATATTCATTAATCCTTCATAGATCATAAGAAACAAGGTAAAAATTGTAAAAATGTCGGACGTGACGAAGAAACGATAATTTTGAACCTAATCAAACTTACACAACACAATCTTATCGTATTTTTTAAAATAACAATCAAATTGAAAGAAACGATGTTTTCACCAGCCTTGGTCACCAGAACTCTGTTAATTGCCAGGAATAACAAGAGAATGGGTGGAACTGATTCGATTCTAAAGAGAATGTGATTAAATGAAATGATTTGAAACCAATACCTCATCAAAGAACAGCAGTGACCACTCGTATTAACTTGGGAACTAGACTAGCGGCTACATAACCTCGTATACTGTACGGTAGTCGCCATATTGAATAAATTATAGTTCAACCAATCATAAACATTCTTCAGAGAGTGTTGTCTTCTCCCGCACAAATATCATCCGATCAAAAACAAGAGTTTTCTTATCCTGTCCATTTACCGGGCAAGATGGCCGTTTTTCATTACCGAGTCATTACATAGTCTCGAACAAAATGACAAAGGTTGAGTCGAATGAGTACAGACGATATCACCAGCTTGTAGAATACAGACCAATATTAACTGGGCAATATGGGACTATTATCTTGAGATAAATTCATTTTCTTTCATTTTAAATCTTAGAAATATATAAATTGCGGCTCGCTGTCTCTCAACCAGAACTCTTTTAATACGCAATATCATTTCTGTCATTGGCGGCACCAGTGGGGCCACAATCCCCCTCCCCTATTTATAATTTTCTCACGTGACTACAAAATAAATCGTAAAAAACCATGGCATGAAAATGCTGAAAATTTGCCATTTTTAAGAGAAAATATAGCAAAATGTTCAGCCCAAGGAGTCCCCCCCCCCCCTTAATACGCTACTGATCACTGGAACTACAGATCGATGCTATCAGTGTCCCCGATACACATAGTAAAGTGGAAAACCTTTTTACATCCCTTTATTTATTTTAGAAATTAAACATCATTTATAAGACTTTTACGCCTTTGACTATTCCATAACAGGAATTTCAACAATGATATTTTTTCAGCCTGCCTTCATTTTGTACCCAAGTTCCAAGAGTATAGTGCAGTTAGTACATTTTTTTTAAATTTCTACCTCGGGGAACGTGAGCACAAAAATCAAATCTTGAAAATTTTCAGATTCAAGCATTGGTTGTAAGGCTTTAACGATATTAGTGTAATAGAACACCCAGTTTTAGTGGAATTTCTGGACCCATAGTTGAAAATAGGCATGATGCAAATTGATGCTATCATTGTTCTTGATACACATAAAAAAGATCGAAAACCAATTACAATCACTTTATGATTCCAATATATTGTTGTGGGTAGTTTAATTTACTAAGGGATCATATCTTATGAACATTTACAACAAAACAGAGCAGAAACATAAAACAAAAAATCATAAATTTTGATGTAATGTTCTATAACTTTTAAAATAATTCAAAGTGTACGACATGTTAACGGTGGGTTTATTGCAGAAAGTGTAGAAGACCATTAAAAAACCTCATATTTTACGATCTGCGTCGAAATTAACTCGTATAAATCATATCGTAAGACATATATTTTAGTATTTTATTGAAGAAGGTACATAAGAACATGATCATAAAAACCATAAGTGTTCGATATATTTTTTTAAAAATGGTTTTTAGAAATGGTTTTTCCTCATGAAGTTCAGACAGATGTTTTAGTGAAATTAAATGTTTTATGTCGAAATAATGACATGTACATAAACGAAGAAATGAAACCTGGGAAACCGGATTGAAAAATCTGAAGATATCATCTTGACCCATGACGGAATTGAACCCTGGACCTTCAGGTTAGTGAGCAAGCGTAAATCTCACTGAGCCACCATATCAAGGAGCGTCCGAAAACTTTTTCTAAGGTGATCACATTTGCCTCTATATGTGCGGACACAAAACTATAAAGCGCTTTTCACAATAGATCTTTAACAAATGAAAAATAAAATGAATGGAGTTTCACGTCCTACTTTTCTGCACCTATATGGGCTAATTGAGGACGGGCAAACGCCATGCAGTGTGCAATGAGGGAAGCAAATAGCACACGGGACCTCGGTTTATTGTCCCATCCGAACGACTAGACGCTTTTTCCATGTCAGCCCCTCCGACCTGCATCACTGACATGGGGAAACCGGGTTGAAAAATTCGAAGGTATCATCTCGACCCATACCGGGATTGAACCCTGGACCTTCAGGTTAGCGAGCAAGCGTTTAACTCACTGAGCCACCGCGGCTCCCAATACATGTAGATCTTTTGCATGTACTTGTACGTATAAATACAATTGTACACATACGAGTACTTGTGTAAAATGGAAATGAAAGGATTTTTATATCAAAATGATAAAATGATTGATATTGTATGACATGTACATTAAACTTTCAAGAAATACGAAGTTCACTACCATACAAAATATTGCTTAGATTTTATAATGCTCTCAAAGACATTTTTGATTGATTGATTGAATTGTTATGCTTGTATGTATTTTATTATTCTAATGTTATTTTTGGGGGGAATTGTCATGTTGTCAAGTGTACACTGAAAGGTCATTTGGACACGAAATGAAGTTTTACTACTAAATAATGAAACTATTATTACACGTAACAAATAATATATATATGTTTAACAATTTCAGAAAACTTCATTTTGTCAAGCGAATTTTCCATATTATTGCCATGTTGATGGCGATTAAAAGACGAAACTGAAAGTAGTTTACCGTTATAATAAGGAAATAATACTATATAATGTACTAGAGTATTATTTTCAACAAAAACAATATTAAAGAAAGTGCAGTATCTTATCGAGTTGTCCCTATATCGTTGAAAGTTTAACTTTTTTTAATTTTACAAATTACAATTTTTCTCTTAAAATTCATCAACTGGTCGAGTTCCTTCTCATTGAAATGAAATGGAGTTTTACGTCATACTTTCCTACACTTTGAGTTAGAATTTTGTACCCCATGCAGTGTACAATGTAGGAAATTTTATCACAAAGTTACATGAATTATTGAAGGCTTATAACCATGACAAACAATGTTGTTAACCAGTAAAATTATAAACTCAATATCACATACAGAACATGCTTACTCTTATCGAAACACCTGATGGTACTTCTCTTTGGAGTAGTCCACTACTATATAACTATTACTCTCGATTTTGACATGTTTTTGGATGCGATTTTGATTAACAGAATTGTTTTGCTTGTACAGATTTTATTATATTATATAGATCGTCCTAAAGACTTAAACAGTTTTACGTACTTCAGCACATCATTTAGTGCGCAATGAAGAACAGTTTACCAGTAAAGCAATAATTCATCGAAATTCTTTAGATGTTAACTGGGAAATGAAACACTATTGGTGAAATAAACCGAATACATTTTGAAGAAAAAGAAGAATACCTACATGTATTTATATTATAAGTTATAAGCGTTTAAAAGAAATTATTAAATATCTTATTTGACATTATATAAAATTTCATAAAATTGAAATTCAATATAAATCAAATATGAAAAATGATAAAAATATATTTGACATTACCTGTACAATTCTGACTGTAGTTTAAATTATTCTGAGTTTCTTCTTGTTGTTGTCTTGTATTTCGATATTCCAATTTACTAATCAGTTACTTATGTTCAATTCCAGATTAATACTACAATAATACTCCGCCGTTTCCCAACTCTTATGGTTCAATTCCTGAAAGTGTCGTTCCTTGTAAAAGACTGTCAATATCTTGTTGGCACGTGTACTGCGCGCGATGTCAACCACCACGTCGTTATGATTCTGAAGTTTTTAAAACTACGACGTCAAAATTTATCAAGACGAATGAAAATGACGCTTGCGCACTGAGTTTATACCGTTCTTCACGAAGGGAGGGGAGAATAGTATTTACTTAACCTGATAACGCCGTGTAGGAATTTCATTATTGTTAAATCGATGTCATAATGTAATAGGAAGCGGTCACTTCCGGATAGTTAAATTAGAGTGTTCAACTGTTTTAAGGTGCGGTTTTGCATTCTTCTCATTGCAATTAGGTTACTTGATTAAAAAATAATCTCAAATTTCAAAGAATGTACGGGATCTTTTTGAAAATGCGCATTTATATATTGATTTACATCAGGCCTATGTATATTTAATTTTGTCTAGAAAAGGAAATTTGAACTTGAAGAAGTTTTAAAAAAATCTCTGCACATTTGGTAGGCCTATATTGATACCCTGGCCATTTTTTCCATAATTTCGGCCTGCTCACCAAAATAACATTACTCCGGTCTAATTTCTGACGTCTCAAATCCCACATTTTCAAGTAGGCTATGTCTAATAGTCCAAAACGTCTTCAGATCATTATGAGTTTATCTTGTTTTGTGAATATTTCCAGACAAAATTAAAATGATTGAAACACAGAAAGAAATTGAGTTCCGCATCCTACTAATTAAGGTGTACCTGAAAATTTCACCTTTAAACGAAATAGAAACCTTAGTAATTTACTTGTCCATGGAAAACTAGAACCCATCCCATTATCTCTCTAAAACAATATTTGTAATTAGTTGATTAACCTTTAGCATGCATTGTATTACTTTAGTCTTTTTTGTATGTAATTTAAGTTGTGATAATTTAACGTAACATTATTTTTAAACTCTGTAATGTAAATTGAACTATATTTTTATTCTAATCATTATTATTTGAATTGATAATGGAAATGTATGCTCTCTTCTTGTGACCTTGGCCAGTGTATCTATAGGAAAGTATCTTCTATAACACCCAATACTATTTTTTTCAATTGGCGCTTTCCCCATGTTCTTGTTTTGTAGTTTGTTTCGTGTATGTTTTACAGCTAGGACGGGTGTGGCGCCAGGCAGGGTATGCTTACTCTTCTAGGCACCTGATACCACTCTTCATTATGAAATACTTATTCATGTATGATTGATATAATTCCTCGTGTGAAAAGCTCATAAGCTGTTACCTATGTTTCGTCAAAATGTCCTTTTGGATTTAGGGTTTCGTTTTGCGTTTCGGATCATTAAAGAGTTGAGGAAACATACCTGAGGAATTATCGGTATTTCTGGAATGGATATAGGTCTGTCTCAGCACCCATCCCATAATTTTGTATTATAAACATTTTATAGTCTCATGTCTCCTTATTTCCATGGTGTAACGTGATACTACCCCATTGGGCTCAACCTTCGTCATTTTGTTCGAGACAATGTAATAACTCGGCCATGATAGGCGGCCATCTTGCCTGGTAAATGAGCATGAAAAGGTAACTCTTGTTTGGAAGTTGATTTTGATTGGCTGTTTTTACCGCGAAATAAGACGACACTCTTTGAAGAATGATTGTGATTGGCTGAGTTATAATTTATTCAATATGGAAACTATCGTATAGTATACGATGTAATCTAGCCACTAGTCTAGTTCCGAAGTAGATTAGATACAAGTGACCCTACCCTTGGCGCCTAACGACCTGCCCTCCTCGACTAAAATGTTTGTCTGCTAAAAACATTATTGATACGCAACGCTTCGGCTTAAAAGAATCTTTAAAAGTTTAAAATTTCTATTGATCGGACAAATGATTATAATTTCATTTGCATTGTGCTTATATTGAAACAAAATAACCATATTATATATATTTTTTTCATTTCTTGGGGCAATTGCATAATTTCCTACGAAACTTTCTCAGATTTATACTTTCATCATCGCTTTCGTAATGACGTTGATTGATTTTGTACATCGTATATTTGACTTTCTGCAATTTGTTTTAAGTATAAGCGGACATAAAACTATAAATAAATTTTTGATAACCTTTTGGATCAAATTTAGAAGAAAACAATATAGAGAAAAATACATATCCGCATTACTAAATATAATATGACGGATACTCTTGACTTTTAAATGAAAACATTGATAACCTGTTATACAGTCATTTACATACAAATATTTCAGCTAAACATAAGTACACTCTTTTTAATCATATGTTCAGATAGTCACCTTAAAGAGATTGTAAAGAGATTTGATAAACTTTGTATGTGTATCACTGTTAGTGACGTCATAAACGCGTTAGTTTTAGTGTAATTGAAAGAACCACAGACGTCAGAATGGAAATTGGAATTGTACAAATTGATTCTATCAGTGTCCCCGATACAATCCCTTTATGGCTACGATTTTTTTTTTTTTTTTTGCGCTCCAGGCCCCCTTATAGATGAGGGTATCTGGGGTGGGGCGTGGACTTTGATCAAAAACTCCCTGTGAAAGGTGAAGCATTGAGCCCTCGGTTCTCAAAGTGGGATTATACACCCTGTTAACACCCTTTCTGCACGTTCTACTGTTGAAGAATATCTTCCCCTAGATTGGACAATTGCTGACTGAATGTAGAAATGGTAGTTTTTTGTGTTGGGAAGCACTTTGAAAAATAAATTTAGGGTCCGTGAAGAAATGTCAAAATATTTTCAGTTTAATTTTTAAAAAAAAGGTTTCGGAAATCAGGCACTGATCTATGATAACCTTTGTTAAGTTTTTTAAGATTTCCTGAAGTATAATAGTCCAGATTGTCCAGGTTCCGCGACAGCTTGTTGAGTTATTTTAACATTTTACGGCATTAGACTGGATTATGGTCGTGGAGTGTTTAATAAGATGTTATAAGAGGTCTTCACTGATTGGTTTATTTTTTTATTACCGAACATTTCATCGTTATCTTCTACAATCACACTCGTAACATCTCTGAGAAATTCCGGGATCGCTCTAGCTCGATGAGTTAAGTTAGGTTAACACGTGCGGGTTTAATCTACACGATTTAGAAGAAAATCGAGCAACAAATGAGATTAGCCGCGAACATATTAATGCTACCTCGGAAACTCATAGTATCGGAAAATAATCGCTTAAAGGGATTGCAAAGAGGTTTTCTAAACTTTGTATGTGTATCGGGGACACTGATAGCACCAATTTGCGCCATTCCAATTTCCATTCTGACGTCTTGCAATTCAACTTAAACTAACCTGTTTTATGACGCATTAGTTTTAGTGGAATTGCAAGAACTACAGACGTCGGAATGGAAATTGGAATGGTGCAAATTGATGCTATCAGTGTCCCCGATACACATAGGGCCTACAAAGTGTAGAAAACCTCTTTACAATCTCTTTAAAGGAACATCATTATTAGTATATTAGTAAAAAGAGTATTTAAAACTATTAACTATTTTCCTCAAAAAATAAATCAAAGTTCAATGTAGTAGGAGGATGGTATTTGATAAAAATTAACTGTAATTTAAAATTGTCCAAGTAACCAGCTCTATAGCTATCAATAAAGGAAAGAAACGTTGGTTATTTTCAATCATTGATCCTTTTACCGCCATTTAAAATCTTCTTAAGATAACACCCGACCATCCAATCTGTAGAAATATCCGGCAAAACCTTTTCATTCCACTCTCAAGTACCCTTCATCATCGCCATTCAAACCTTTTAAGAAAATGTTTAGCCGATTTCTAGGCTGGTTATTCAGTGTAAATTATTTAAGAAAATATTTATCGGCTATCGAACGATCGCCGTTTTCTTTCTCAAGCAGTCTCTCGGTCGTAATCAAGATTTGGAAAGTTCCGTGAGAGAAAGAAGAGCTTCAGATGGATGAATGGATGGATAGGTGTAATAATGTAAGATGGATGGATGGAAGGATAAATAACACTGTCGCCGAAAACCTAGACCTAGCGGTAAAAATAGGGAGTAGACTAAATAATAGAGGGAGCGGGGGTGGGAGCCAGGGGTGGGTTTGGGTACATCTGCAGGGATTGATTTCAAATAATGGTAGTGGTAAAATGGAGTCAAAAATATAAATTTCGGTGTCTACGACTTTGCTAAAGTCGTCCAACTCCGCGGCAACGGAGTTAGTGAACATTCCCTTTTACAGCGAGTGACATGGCTTGCATGCATTGACCACACTTCCGGTTTACCTTATTTTAAGCCATAGATGTCAATATTAGGCATTCACTGCGTGACAGTCATTTGACTGCGTGACAGTCTTTTAATTTTGACGTATGTTCTGTTAATTATTAATTGGCGGTTTTCTTTCTTCTGCTAATGGTCCATTATCGGTGATTTTACTTTCTTTTGTAATACTGTAGCTGTTCTATAATATATTTATTGCTTGTAAAGATGCCGGGTTTTGTTTTGTATTTACATGTACAGCTATAAGTACTAGCTAAATGATTTGGAGTCATTTGTGCAACATGAATGGTCTATTAAGCAAGGAATTTGTAGGGTCAAAGGTCAAGTCCCTGACAAACAAAGGTATGAATGAATGATTAAATATATCTGAGTAACCGAACCTAGAAGCTGATCTTGTTGATATAAAAGCATTCGATGCTTTATACAGATCACCGATCCGAATGAATTAATGAATGAATACTAGTAAATGAATGAATGAACGAACGAACGAACGAACGAACGAACGAACGAACGAACGAAACGAAACGATGAACGAACGAAACGAGCGAACGAACGAACGAACGAACGAATGAATGAATGAATGAATGAATGAATGAATGAATGAATGAATGAATGAATGAATGAATGAATGAATGAATGAATGAATTGTAAAAGTAAAAATACTCCAACTCGTCTTTGACTCAACAGGTAGATTGATCGACCCCCACCGACCTTTAAATATCACTGTTCATTAAGATAATCCGGATAATATCTGAATCAGATACGTCTGTGGTATTTTAGTCATTCCATGGAATAATAAGTCATGTGATCAGACAATTCCAAACACCTAGGTCATGTGTCTAATAAAAACATTCCTCACCCCCCTCTCCTTCTTTCTTCATTTCAACTGATGACGTCATGTTGAACCGTTTTGTTCTCTGTTATTAAAGAATAAAGTGAAATTAATAAAAAGTTGTACATCCTACTTTCTCATTTTCAATGAGGACGGGCAAACGCCATGCAGTATGTAATGCTTGGTATATTTTGTTTAACAGCTAGGACGGGTGTGGCGCCAGGCAGGGTATGCTTACTCTTCTAGACACCTGATAACACTTTTCATTATGATATACTTACTCATGTATGATTGATATAATTCCTCATGTAAAAAGTTCATAAGCTGTTACCTATGTTTCGTCAAAAAAGTGTCTTTTTGGATTTCTAGTTTCGTTTTGCGGTTCGGATCGTTAATACTTGGTTTCTTTATTGAAGGAAGCAGTAACCTACTGGATCATGATTCTAATAAAAGAAGCACCAGCCTTGTTTTTTCTCTCACCTAGAAAACCAATGGAGGATCCAATTAGACTACTTAAAGATGTCACATTGTAAAACATTGTTGAGCCCTTTTTTTATATCTTTGTGGATGACATATTTTGAGAACGGTTGCTGTAAAAATAATACTTTCCTCGATCTGTTCAAAGATAATACGTTTTTCTTGTACGAAAGGGACACATTCTTATTATTATTCCTAGAACCATAGAAATGTATAAGACTGGAAGTCTTAGTATACTCATCGTCTACTGAACTTCTGTTTCAATTTATGGTTGACATAGTTTCTTCTCTAGGACTAGTTGACTCTAAGTTATACTGTGGCAGAGAGACTGGATGTTTCGTTCGAATTAAATCGCGTTTATCATGGCTTTTAAATTAATATAACTTCTTGCAGAAACCGGAAGTTATGGGCATATCTTCAATTCAACGCATGCGTGCCAAGCATAAATCTTGTGTTATCATTCCCTATTCTACATTTTTATGCTAGAACTTGGCGTGATTTTCCTCGAAGAAATAAACAGGGCGTGTGGTAATTCTCACCAACCGTAAATCTATTAAACATTATGTATAACAATACGCTACTATAAATTATGTTTCTTTTCATGTTTCTCTGTCGTTTTATGTGCGTTTCCGACTCTCCGCCTGTCATGGCTTTTGAAAAATGGAAGATTTATTGAAACCTAAATTAGTCTGTATGGAATATTCCACCTACTTGAAGATTTTCTACAAACGTCAACTTGGAGAAATTATTGTTCCATATACGCATGTATTCAACCTACGCACGTTACCACATCTATCCGTTGCTCTCACAACACGACAATTTGCATACCATGTCTGCAGGTCCATCAACGTCTTTTCACAAAGAAATCATAATTAAATTATATATAACAACGTAGACCGACAAGTTGACTCTAAATAACGAGAGACTGGATGTTCCGGTCTATTTAAATCGCTTGAATCGCTTCTTGCAGGAACCGGAAGTAAGAATGCCACCAAAATTCAGCGCATGTGTGTAAAGAATAAATCTTGTGTTATTATTCCATATCTTACAGTTCTATGGTTAGACCATTAGACCAATACGTAACCACTATGAAATGACAAAGGACAATTGATGTTGAACTACTCTGTGAGTCTCTGGTGTGAAGATTTAGAATCAGGTCTGTATAGTGGATTTTCTGACTGACTGAAGACAAGAGCCTGAAGGTAGTTAAACTAAAACAAACCACTATTCAGCCTCAACACACGTTAATCAAGCCAATTTTCCCGCCATCGTCACGAACTGCTTTATAAAAACAATACTCGAACATGAAATGAAAGCTCAAGATGCTTCTAGCTATCTGTATGCTTATAATATATAGTATTGTATCGGTTTTAATATGGAAATAATTAACACGTTACGTTACGTTACGTTACGAGCATTAGAGGCATGCCCAGGAAAAATTCCAGTAGGGAGTCTAAAATACAGATTTTACTGACCGCTGAGACGAGACAGACGAAAAATGAGAGTTTGGGTAAGTTCTACTCCAAGAAAATTTTGAAAAAATAGCGTCGTTTTCTTTTCTTTTCTTTGGTTTCAAGGACAGAAGGTTGGGTCCGGATCCCTTGGGACACGCGCCACTATGGACAAGCACCTTCACAGTTCTTCAAATATACCTCAAAGAAGAAACTTCAAAAGACCACGAATTGATTCATCTGCATCGTTGTTTTGATTAGCGTACTCACATCTCCATTTAATTATCGTTCTTTTTCAAAATGGGCTTTCCATATACCCCCTAAACCTTACCTTCAGCGTAGATTTAAATAGTAGTAGGCTATTTCGGGTTGGGAGAAATGATTGGAGTTTTACGTCCTGCTTTTTTGCACCTATATGGGCTAATTGAGGACGGGCAAATGCCATACAGTGTGCAATGAGTGAAATTTTGCCAGGACAGCGGCATTAGCCTGCTCTTATTGTAGATTTCCAATTGTCGAGGAGCAGAGCCTGAAGTCTTTATTTTCGTAATAGCGTTTATCAAATAAAGGCCGACAACTCTTTATACAACATCAAATTAAGACTACAAACAATATTAATAGCTTATTTAATTGTGGTGTTGGGGGTTGGATGTTTAAAATGAAATTAAAAATGAAATTAAAAATATTTGGCTTGTGCGAATAAAAAAAAACTGTAAAGAAGCTATTTATTTGATGACGTCACATCCGCGAAATTTTCTTGTATCACGGATGTGACGTAATCAAGCACTGAGTGGAATTGCTTGAACCACAGATAAAAAATTGGAATAGTGCAAATTAATGCTACCTTTGTCCATGATATACATAAAAAGTAGAGAAATCCCTTTTAAAAGTTGTCTTATATTATTAATTATTTTGGCCTCGTAGCAAAAAAAAATCTTAGTCACATTCCCGATTGTTCTATATTTTAACGATTCCCTGGTGAATTTTTAGCTGTTTATTTTGGTGTGAAAAATAATAAATAAATAATAAATAATAAATAAATAATACTGTGGTATTTATCCCACTATATAGAAAACAAATCATTTATATAAAACAGTTACCATGGTAATATCAATGTTATGTTTAGAGACTAAACGTAAATATTCGATTTTTATATAATTGTTCTATTTTGCAACTTTCTTTAACCCAGTTGAGCATGATGCCTGAAAATTCAAAATTGATAGAAAAAATTACATGTTGCAGTATCTACAAAAATAATAATAACTTTAATCTCTCACTCAATGCACATAGACTACACAGAAATTATACAAAAAATCAAGGGCATGGATTTAGGGAATGTGAGGGGCGTGTCCCTCCCTTGAACTCTGACAAAAAGGTCTTGGTCCCCCCATAATTTCATTAGTAAAATAGATTTTTTGAAAAATCAAAATAAATCATATGAAAATCATAGTAGGAAATCTGATCGATTTTGATTCTTTAAAAAATCTTTCTTACTAATCAAATTATGGGGGGGGGGGGGGGACCAAGACCCTTTCGGCCCTCTTCTGTGTTCAAGGGGGGGGGGGACACGTCAACCCCCCAACTCCCCAACCCCCCCCCCCCCCCCCCCCCCCCCGTCTCCCAACACACAAATCCACACTCTTGCTCATTAGCCCAAACAGGTGCAGAAAATTGGACGTAGAAGTTAATATCTCTATTTTAATTATAATAATTACCAGCTAATTGCTAAAACAAACTATACTCGTAATTATTAAAGTTTAAAATAGATCACCTCGGGTTATTGTCCTCTACTAGACCAGCTGTATCAAGGAAAATAAAATCTCGCTCCGACAAAGCGAGGAAAATAAAACCTCGTCTTCTCGCCCCCCGAGGAAAAAGGCGAGGAAACTCGAATCCTCGCCCACGAGAAGTCGAGAAAGCAAGGAAAAAGGCAAGAAGGCGAGGAATATTTCCCTCGCTTTTTCCACGCTTTCTCGCCTTTTTCCTCGACTTTTCGCGTTTTCCCTCGCCCTTTTCCTTGCTTTCTCGCCTTTGTACTCCCGTGCTTTTACCCTCGCGTTTTTGTTTATCTTTGTAGCTACATTACCTCCCATAGCTACACAGACAAAACCCACCATGAAGGGGTGGGAGAGTTTAGCGAAAGGATCTACGTGGATCTCGCGGCTCTTCGCGATGTACGTAGACTACAAACCATTCTTGTTCGTCCCCACCAATATTTTGGGCAAATACACTTCCTTGACGAATCGATACCATAAAGGCACTGGCCTGCTAAGCTAACTGTTACTTATTAACAAATTCACATCTGCTTTTTGTCGTCTGCCAATTTACTGTTACAAACTGATTGAATACCTGTAATAATGACGTCATAGATAGGACGAGCCTATTGATTAGAATATAATAGGGAGTAAAGGTAGGTCGTTATTAATATTGATTAAACGGTTTTTATCAGATAATAAACAGTTAGTGCCTAGTGCTGGTAATGCCAGGATATTAAAACTCTGTAGGTAGGTGGTTTCATAACCATAATTTCTCATTTTTAACTCATAATCCTTGTTTTACATACAATATTCCTGGTATTCCATGGTTACCTGTCGAAATTCTCCAGGTAAACTCCCAGGAATATAAAGAAATGGTTTCAGGACGAGTTATTCGTGGTTTTAAACGTTCGATATTCTCAATGATATTTTTTATGGCGTTTAAATACCATTGAGCAGGCCTTCTCAAATGGCGGACGGCCCACGACGCCTTCGAGAATAGCCCCTCTAGAGTACTACTCCCGTAAAATGCTATGCTGGCTCTATTTGGCCCTTATAGTTTTTTCATAAAATGCATATGGTCCTTTAGACAAATTAATTGAGAAGGCCTGCCATTGAGTGTTGAAGGTCTTCAATTTTCAAAGCTTGCTGGTTATCGAGGAACATTTTTGAAGATTCCGTTATCCCGTTATTCCGCCCTGAATAGCTAACACGGGATAAGATAAGATAAGATATTTTATTGTATCATTACGTACCATAAAAGACAGCATACAATATACACATATTCATTAATATTCATACCCGTAGCCAGGTGGGGTTCGAGGAGTTCGGACGAACCCCCCTTGGAAAACAAATGAGCACTGTTAAAGTCAACGTTCTGTTTGAATTGTAGCTGTTAAAGTTAATTTTTATTGCTTCGCTAGTCAATGTAACCTAATAGCACCCCCCACCCCCCACCCCCCACTTTGGAAATTCCTGGCTACGGGCTTGATATTAATCAAAATCAAATTTACAGTAAAGGTCTACTACACAGTTTTCTATATAGACAGATAGTAGTAAAACTTTTCAATTATGAATTCTCAATGATACCACAGTTTAGTAATACCTGAGATTAGAATTCCAGATAGTATGGCATTATGACCTACTATATTAGTCCAGATAAAACATAAAGGACATATACTACGATTCGTGCAGAGATAAGGGATAAGGGCAGATAACTGTGTGGTATCTCTTAAAGCAGGCCTTCTCAATTAATTTTATAAAAGGCCAATTGCATTTTATGATTGAAATATACAGGCAAAAGGGAGCTAAGGTAGCATAGCGAGCAAAACGTTTGAGCGGAAGGGGTCACGTTTGGGGATGTTTCTAAAAACAATACAATAGTACAACAATAGACCACTCCCTAGAATATAACCCAGAGTTAGGTGATGTCTGGTGTTTCTATAAATAGACAATAGTACAACAGTGAACCACTCTCTAGAATATAACCTAGAGTTAGGTGATGTCTGGTGTTTCTATGAACAGACAATAGTACAACAGTGGATCACTCTCACAGACAATAGTACAACAGTGGACCACTCAGAGTTAAGTGATGTCTGGTGATGTCTAGTGTTTCTATTAACAAACAATAGTACAACGGTGAACCACTCTCTAGAATATAACCCAGAGTTAGGTGATGTCTTGTGTTCCTATAAATAGACAATAGTACAACGGTGAACCACTCTCTAGAATATAACCCAGAGTTAGGTGATGTCTGGTGTTTCTATAAATAGACAATAGTACAACGGTGAACCACTCTCTAGAATATAACCCAGAGTTAGGTGATGTCTCGTGTTTTTATAAAAAGATAATAGTACAACAGTAGACCACTCTCTAGAATATAACCTAGAATTAGGTGATGTCTGGTGTTTTTATAAAAAGATAATAGTACAACAGTAGACCACTCTCTAGAATATAACCTAGAGTTAGGTGATATCTGGTGTTTCTAAAAACATACAATAGTACAACAATAGACATCCTTCTAGAATATAACCTAGAGTTGGTGATGTCTTGTGTTCCTATAAATAGACAATAGTACAACAATGGACCACTCTCTAGAATATAACCCAGAGTAAGGTGATGTCTGGTGTTTCTAAAAACATACAATAGTACAACAATAGACATCCCTCTAGATTATAACCTAGAGTTAGGTGATGTCTTGTGTTCCTATAAATAGACAATAGTACAACGGTGAACCACTCTCTAGAATATAACCCAGAGTTAGGTGATGTCTGGTGTTTCTATAAACAGACAATAGCACAACAAAGAACCACTCTCTAGAATATAACCCAGAGTTAGGTGATGTCTGGTGTTTCTATAAACAGACAATAGTACAACAGTAGACATCCCTCTAGAATATAACCCAAAGTTAGGTGATGTCTGGTGTTTCCATAAACATACAATAGTACAAAAGTGGACCACTCTATAGAATATAACCCAAAGTTAGTTGATGTCTGGTGTTTCTATAAACAGACAATAGTACAACAGTGGACATCCCTCTAGAATATAACCCAGAGTAAGGTGATGTGTGGTGTTTCTATAAATAGACAATAGTACAACGGTGAACCACTCTCTAGAATATAACCCAGAGTTAGGTGATGTCTGGTGTTTCTATAAACAGACAATAGTACAACAGTAGACATCCCTCTAGAATATAACCCAGAGTTAGGTGATGTCTGGTGTTTCTATAAACAGACAATAGTACAACAGTGGATCACTCTCTAGAATATAACCCAGAGTTAGGTGATGTCTGGTGTTTCTATAAACAGACAATAGCACAACAAAGAACCACTCTCTAGAATATAACCCAGAGTTAGGTGATGTCTGGTGTTTCTATAAACAGACAATAGTACAACAGTAGACATCCCTCTAGAATATAACCCAAAGTTAGGTGATGTCTGGTGTTTCCATAAACATACAATAGTACAAAAGTGGACCACTCTATAGAATATAACCCAAAGTTAGGTGATGTCTGGTGTTTCTATAAACAGACAATAGTACAACAGTGGACATCCCTCTAGAATATAACCCAGAGTAAGGTGATGTCTGGTGTTTCTAAAAACATACAATAGTACAACAATAGACATCCCTCTAGAATATAACCTAGAGTTAGGTGATGTCTTGTGTTCCTATAAATAGACAATAGTACAACGGTGAACCACTCTCTAGAATATAACCCAGAGTTAGGTGATGTCTGGTGTTTCTATAAACAGACAATAGCACAACAAAGAACCACTCTCTAGAATATAACCCAGAGTTAGGTGATGTCTGGTGTTTCTATAAACAGACAATAGTACAACAGTAGACATCCCTCTAGAATATAACCCAAAGTTAGGTGATGTCTGGTGTTTCCATAAACATACAATAGTACAAAAGTGGACCACTCTATAGAATATAACCTAAAGTTAGGTGATGTCTGGTGTTTCTATAAACAGACAATAGTACAACAGTGGACATCCCTCTAGAATATAACCCAGAGTAAGGTGATGTCTGGTGTTTCTAAAGACAATAGTACAACAGTGGACCACTCTCTAGAATATAACCCAGAGTTAGGTGAAGTCTAGTGTTTCTATAAATAGACAATAGTACAACAGTGGACCACTCTCTAGAATATAACCCAGAGTAAGGTGATGTCTGGTGTTTCTAAAGACAATAGTACAACAGTGGATCACTCTCTAGAATATAACCCAAAGTTAGGTGATGTCTAGTGTTTCTATAAATAGTCAATAGTACAGCAGTAGACATCCCTCTAGAATATAGCTTAGAGTTAGGTGATGTCTGGTGTTTCTATAAACATACAATAGTACAAAAGTGGACCACTCTATAGAATATAACCCAAAGTTAGGTGATGTCTGGTGTTTCTATAAACAGACAATAGTACAACAGTGGATCACTCTCTAGAATATAACCCAAAGTTAGGTGATGTCTGGTGTTTCTATAAACAGACAATAGTACAACAGTGGACATCTCTCTAGAATATAACCCAGAGTTAAGTGATGTCTGGTGTTTCTATAAACATACAATAGTACAAAAGTGGACCACTCTATAGAATATAACCCAAAGTTAGGTGATGTCTGGTGTTTCTATAAACAGACAATAGTACAACAGTGGATCACTCTCTAGAATATAACCCAGAGTTAGGTGATGTCTGGTGTTTCTATAAACAGACAATAGTACAACAGTGGATCACTCTCTAGAATATAACCCAAAGTTAGGTGATGTCTGGTGTTTCTATAAACATACAATAGTACAAAAGTGGACCACTCTATAGGATATAACCCAAATTTAGGTGATGTCTGGTGTTTCTATAAACAGACAATAGTACAACAGTGGATCACTCTCTAGAATATAACCCAAAGTTAGGTGATGTCTGGTGTTTCTATAAACAGACAATAGTACAACAGTGGACATCCCTTTAGAATATAACCCAGAGTTAAGTGATGTCTGGTGTTTCTATAAACATACAATAGTACAAAAGTGGACCACTCTATAGAATATAACCCAAAATTAGGTGATGTCTGGTGTTTCTTTAAACAGACAATAGTACAACAGTGGATCACTCTCTAGAATATAACCCAGAGTTAGGTGATGTCTGGTGTTTCTATAAACAGACAATAGTACAACAGTGGATCACTCTCTAGAATATAACCCAGAGTTAGGTGATGTCTGGTGTTTCTATAAACAGACAATAGTACAACAGTGGATCACTCTCTAGAATATAACCCAAAGTTAGGTGATGTCTGGTGTTTCTATATACAGACACAGATACAAAAGGCATGAGTAAGGTATTTCGTATGTATATATTTTACAATATTAAAGAGCGAAGGTTGTGAAATAGCATGGAAGGGAGTTTTACGTCTTCTGCGTCCGTATGGGCTAATTGAGGACGGGCAAACGCCAATGAAGGAAATTTTGCAGCAGCAGCATTAGCCTACTCCTATTTTCGATTTCCAACTGTCGAGGGATCTTTAACGTGCGAAATGCACAGAGTTGGGTGATATCTGATCTTAAGAACCTAGAACAATACAACATAACATCTACTGTTTATGAGACATATAGAAATTTTGTAACATTACATCCATTTCTCGCCTTACTCTGCTGATTAAAATAAACAACAGAATTTATATCAAGTATCCAATATTAATAATGGTCATTAAGATTACCATGGTTTCACAGCTTATCGCCTGCTGTATCTGTAATTAATATTAGATAAAAAACTTCTAGTCGTTTATATGGGGCAATAAACCTGAGAGCCGAGTTTACTACAGGCTGTGCATTATTAAGCATCCCTTTCCTCAGTTGAAAATTGAAAATAAAAAATAGGCCCGTGTAAAAGTTATTCCTATATTTGGTTCACTTATTCATAGACGTTAATGATGGTGTATTTGACATTTCATCTTGAAAAATGTTGACAGCGTTACAAGTTACGGTAAATCGGCCACTCCTGAAAACCGGCCAAATGAAATGGTCCCGTGCATGGCCGATTTTCAGGGTTTTCACTGTAATGCTAGTGAGTAAACTAAAAAAGTTTATAAACTGTACTGGCCCTTAGGAACAAGGGGGTGGGGGCAATAACTTTGGCAGCCATACCCTGCCCAATGCCTTGAATTCCACAAAACCACTCTTAAGAATGAGTTTTACACAACACAAATTGTCTTTCGTACTATAATTATTTCATATTACTAACAACCGGTATGAAGACCTGGGTAATTTACGTGGTGTGAATTTTTTGCATCCGGATTCTTCATCGACTGGCGATAACTTATATCTCATTTATAACATCTGTCTTGCAGATCCCTTTCCCTGGACTTTCAATACATATCTCGTCGGATCAGTATAGTTAACGGCTTGAGCCCAGTTTCACAAAATTTTAACTAAGATGAAATCCAGATTTTAAGAAATACTGTAATCAGATTGGATAATAAAACAACATTAGTAATTGATTTTAGTGATTGACCAATCCGATTATTGGAACACTAAAACCATCTTAAGTGAGGATTTTGTGAAACTGGACCCAGGACAGGAACATATTCAGCAAAGTATTCATATTGCCTGAATATGAAATTTAAGGAATTGTTTTGCTTGTACGGACTTTTCATTTTGACAATGTCAGCTTCACATACCTGTCTAAAAAGGAAGAGAAAATGTCAATCGGTTGCCATGGAAACTGATAAACATTTTAAGTGGCTTATTTTATTGAATAATATAATAATTAGTTATATTAGGTTTGATCAATCAATACCGAGATATACAGAGATTGATAAATGGATTGCTATTAATCTCAGTTAGACGCCCAGCTCCTGGGTTTACTGGCTCTTTTATCTACTCGCTGATTTACTGTCGGTTCCCAGTTGGTAGATTTGTTTACAAGTCAAATTAAGCTTCCAGTAAACTGATATCACAGACTAGGTAGTTGTTAGTAGATGACAAGTAAACGTCTGATATCACTAGGTAGTTGTTAGCAGATGACAAGTTAACGTCTGATATCACAGACTAGGTAGTTGTCGGTAGATGACAAGTTAACGTCCACTTCCAGTTAACTGATATCACAGACTAGGTAGTTGTTGGTAGATGACAAGTTAACGTCCACTTTCAGTTAACTGATATCATAGACTAGGTAGTTGTTGGTAGATGACATGTTAACGTTCGCTTCCAGTAAACTGATATCACAAACTAGGTATTTATTGGTAGATGACAAGTTAACGTCTGCTTCCAATTAACTGATATCACAGACTAGGTAGTTGTTGGTAGATGACAAGTTAACGTTCTCTTCCAGTAAACTGATATCACAGACTAGGTAGTTTTTGGTAGATGACAAGTTAACGCCTGCTTCCAGTAAACTGATATCACAGACTAGGTAGTTGTTGGTAGATGACAAGTTAACGTTCGCTTCCAGTAAACTGATATCACAGGCTAGG
This sequence comes from Lottia scabra, assembly GCA_029955415.1. NCBI lineage: Eukaryota > Metazoa > Mollusca > Gastropoda > Lottiidae > Lottia > Lottia scabra. Next base: position 6,209,129 of record JARJEI010000003.1, on the reverse strand, counting down.
TAGTTGTTAGCAGATGACAAATAATCGTCTGCAATTGAAAGAAAGACGCAATATATATTTTTTATTGCCTTGGTTTTCAACTGGTTTCCTCAAGTGTCCCCGAATACGCATGAGGAAATTACCATGTCCCCTGGACAGAAATTGTTCGACTTTCTGACACTTTGGTTGACATACAGCCCCTTTCTTTTCTTGATGATGACTTCTGTGCATTGACATTGTGGCCCAGACATAAAGAGTCTTTGCAGTCAGTGGATACTGGATAAACATTTACCCAGAAAATACAATAAATTACCTTTCTCCGACAATGTTCTCCGACTTACGGTTCGCCGGCAATCGCGATTTGAAAAAGAGGACGAAAAGCCAAAAACTTAGTCAAAATAGGCGAATTTTTATCGTTTATCGACAATTTTAAAAATCGGCTTTTTTTTTTTGTCGGAATCGAAGTTTTAGGGGTTCGAGGGATGTCAGAAATTTGATTAAAATTTGTTTTCGGTAATTTGGGCGAAAACTAGAGGCAAAAAAAGATGACAATTTTGGTCAAATTTCCAAATATCCCCAGTTCGGGACGTGTCCCCCAAGTTGAAAACCGTTAGACCGTGAAGAGTACGGATCGGGACACGATTGGCTTCTACTGTGATCTACTGTATCGATAATACCGAACTGTAACATACCGGACATATTATCTAGTCTATTCGCGGTGTTATGTATGGAAAAGGATTGTTACACAAACAGCGTATACGAGGATATCAATATTTTTATCAGTGGAGAAGTCGTGTGCAATAAATACAAATATTGTTATCTATGTTCTTTTCAATAGGTTACGTTGGTAACGATTAGCGTAATTTATTAAACGAAGTGATGTATGAAAAACAATATTACCAAATATGGCACGTTGTATTTAGCGAGATATCAGTTTGTTACGAGTATATTTAATTAATCAAATACCATTTATCTTTATATTTCAGGATTATTAGATGATGACGTCGTAATTATATACCAATGACGTCATCTTATGACGTTTCAGTGATGATGATGACGTGGTACTGAAAATATGATGAAACAGAAAATATTCAAAAAGGCAATAAAAAATGTCGGAGATTCCAAATACAACTTCTATAACGCCAGAATACAAACCGGATCAGTCTGTAGTCGGGTTAGACCAGGATCGTTTAGTCGGACAAATCGTGCTGGAAATTATTACATTAATCATTCTATGGATACTAGCAGTTCTCGGCAATATTCTTGTCTGTGTAGTCATACATCGAAGTCGACGAATGCAGTCGACGACGAATTATTTCATAGTGTCACTAGCCTGCGCTGATTTAACGGCAGCCGTTGTCTGTGTGCCTTTAATAGCTTCGAGGGTCTCCACCAATAAGTGGGTAGTCGGCTCACTTATGTGTAAATTTCTCCGATTTATTCAGTTCCTCGTACCGTGTGCTAATATATTTGTCATGGTGTCTATTTGTATAGATAGATTCTATACCATTATTTACCCTCTCAGTTTTAAAGTGACCAGAGGTACTGCCAAAAAACTCATAGCATTAAGTTGGACGTTCGCGGCTGTTTTATGCTGCTTCAACTTTTATTTCTTCGAGGTGACGGACTCGCCTTCCCGGAGCAATACTAAGGTGTGTCCGACGTATATTCCGGTTTCAGAATGGCCGGGTATAGTTTATACACTCTGCATGGTGATTTGTCAGTTTGTCGTTCCGTTATTAATCATGGCGATAGGTTACACCCGAGTTTTTAAACACATTTGGAGAACTGGAATAGGTCCTCGAGCAATTCAGAGAACAACAAATCCTGTGCCTAGGACGAAAGTTAAAATGGTGAAAATGTTAATTATAGTTTCATACACGTCTGTTCTCAGTTATCTGCCCTTTTATATCGTCCAGTTATGGTTTTGTTTCGATCAAAATGCGTTCGCTGATCCGACAATATTTGTGTTTGTTGCGTTGCTGGTTTTGAGTAACGGCGTCAGTAAGCCGCTGATCTATCTGTGTTACAACTCCAACTTCCGTCGCGGTTGTAAAGAAGTGTTTTGCATGTCGACGATGAACTGTTACCGTAGTAACCGATACGCCATTACCAATGCCAGCTCCCTGGGAAAGAAAAATCATGTTGGAATTATGGAGCCTATTGGGATCAGTGAAATGACAACTCTACCCCAATCTCCGTCTCGTGCTTTTAATCGTGCCCAGCAGGTGGAGAAAAGCGCCTGGCCTCTTTCAGGGCCCCCTTCTTCTAATTATATGTAACATTTTATATATAAAAAATATTTTCATCATGCCTTTCCGGTTGTTTTTTTGTTTATACTGGATAGTAAAACCCAAGCACAAACGATCCAAAACTTAAAACAGATCTCGAGATCCATGTACATATAAATGCATTGGCATCGCACGGGTTTTTTTTCATACTCAATTCATACTCAGGTCGAAATGGTAAGGTATTGGAGCAGCAATGGTGGCAGGGATGTCATGTAGGACAACTGATATCACTTACCATTATGATATACTTACTCATGTATGATTGATATAATTCCTCATGTAAAAAGTTCATAAGCTGTTACATTTGTTTCGTCAAAATGTCTTTTTCTTATCGGGTTTCGTTTTAATCTTTGCAATAGCAAGGTTTTTACGAAAAGAGTTCATCCATTGTACTCCGCACGAAATTGCCTGTTATAAGCATAATTTGGGGATTCCTTTTATTTATTTTTTTTAGTCCATTTCTATTTATTATTATCCCTTAAATCGTAATTTGACATAAATCAAAACATTGTGAAATCAATAGTCTACTTGTGACCTAGGCCAGTGCTTCTATAGGAGAGTATCTTCTATAACACCTAATACTTGTAACCTAGACCAGTGCTTCTATAGGAGAGTATTTTCTATAACACATAATAACAAACAACTTTGAAAGGAAGACAAATCTTTAACAGTTTAGACAACCAATAACTTGTACATGGGACATAACTTCGTTCTTCATCTACTAAATCAGACAACATTCAATTAATTAATTACAGTTGCTTTTCTACTCTCCAAAAAATCTTTAAAAAGTCTCTTGGTTTCGATTTTGCCATTCTTTGGAGTATTTCTTTTGATGCTCGTAATTAACTTACTTGTACGGAATTGTATACCATTCCAATACATTTCTTGTTCCAATAAGTTTGTACAAAACAGGGAGATGTAAATCCAGATCATTTGGTCCAAAAAGATACCATATAACTTTATTTCATTTCATGAATTCAAAAAGATACAGAACTGTGGGATATATAATACTCGGATAGTACTATATCTGGAGGCCTTTTGGGGTCCTAAAGGCGGAGGGGTAATGGAATAATTGTAAAAGGTGACCGTCAGAGTCTTTTCGGAAGGGTAATCCATTTTCCGTTCACTCCCCCTACAGCCTAGGGGACATGTCCCAGACATTTGGACATTTTCCAAGGGACACAAAGTGAGTTATAGGTCTGAAAAATTCTTAGGTCCACTGCCCGCAATAACTCTTTAATGTGGGCCACAGATTAAGTTTGTATTAAAAAGAAAAATACGGTGACTTTATCGTACTTCGAAATTGCATGTTTTTGAAGAAAATTTAGCATAATCGGGGACACTTTAGAAAACCAGTTGAAAACCCAGGATCTATACCTTCGGGTCTGCTCCAGTGCAGGTTGTAACGATATACATATCTAATGATAACCGCCACGGCTATTAAAGTTGGGGTATTAAAGATAACACGATACTTGAAATATCAACTTCAAGAAGTTCCTACAATCGTCGAGTTGTGTTTGATGTGGTGATATCAGAGATTCTTTCTAAACTTTATCACCTTGAAGTCGGTATCTTAATGAGCCGTGGTTAATGGGTTATGGTTCATATTCATCAAGATTTAGTCGCTTCGCCATACCATAAGACACCACTCCGTCTAATACCTTGACAGTCCACCCAGCTGTAAATGGGTACGGATAATCCGGGAAAGATCAATGCCAAGAGGTTTGGCCAAGGATTTAAGTTGTTATCCTTGTAAAATATAGATGTTTCTTTCTTTCTTTTCTGTCTTGTATAATGGAAGTTTGTAAACACAGGGATTTGATTGCCAATCCCAGCTTTTGGTGGTTTTGAAATTCAACATCAGTGCTTTCGGAAAGATACAGGGGTCGGACTTCGGAGGTTAGGTTGGTTGGAAGATAAAGCCTACAACCTTACCACAAGACAGAGTCACTGGCACAGGCTTAAAATTGACATCATAATAGCCTACATGCTATTGTGGGTAGTGCCTATACATGTAATTGAAACGTGATATTATAACTTATGATTAACAAAAATGATGACTTATATTTGGTCATGATTTCACAGTACACCAACGTTCATCTCTGATGTAATTCAAGCTTCCGTCCGGATTAAAATTACTGAAACTGTAGAAATTTTAGTATGTTCAGACATCGAGCACGTATCTATTGCACTGGGCAGAGAATGACCACTCTTTCTTTGGACATATGATTGATTGGCGTTTTCAAATCATATCTATTTATTTAGAGTTTTTAGGGCATTAAGCACCAATTGCCCCACATGGATTTTCTTATTGAATAACTAATCTTAAAAAATCGGTGCAGAAAATTAACTCCATTATATTACGCTTCCTTGTAAGTTGTATAGGCTACATGTATATCAATGGGTTTGAAAAGCTATAAAGGGAATTGCAAAACGTTATGCAACGTTGAAGACTTTTCACGCATCATAAAGATGTAACGGGGAAAATTAATCCTTTAATGACGGGGGTTAATGAGCCCTTAAAGACGTCGAAACACAATGGTCAAACGATTTTCTTGTCTTTCTTCTCAAATTATCAAAGAACACAAAGGGATGGGCGTGGTTGAAGGCAGTAATGGTCTTCTTATTCTTCAGGTGGGACTTCATACTGACTCGGAATTCACAGTCAAGTTTTATCCCGCCTTTGTTTGTCCGCCATCTTGATTTCAAGCAGACGATTATTTGTTACCTGAAGCACGCGCGTCTTTGGCCTCGTTTTTATCTTCCTTTCTCTTTATTCTGGGTTAGAATCCTCATCGTTTGAACTTATAATTAATAAACTTAATGACTACAGCACTGAATCATTTACCAACATTCCGCCATTCCCGTCTTTCAAGCTTTTTAGTTTTCACAACCTGTTGAACGAGAGAGGGAGTCGTCTGCTTTCTATTAGTGACGTAATTTCCTGTTTGTCTCGAGCTGTATAGAGGAGTGTAAAGAAAGCCATAAACCGCCTGTTGCTGTGGATTAGGAGACGAACGAGTTGCGCCTTGTGATCGGAGTTAACTAGCCCTGAAAGATTCATTTTGATTTCGTGTTTTCTGTGAAATTTGGAGTACTAACTAGCAGATAAAAATGGCGTTGGGAAGCTGTCATACTTGTATCAAATATTTGATGTTCGCCTTCAACTTTTTATTCTGGGTAAGTGGCCAAGTTATTTATATAGCAGTATAGCAGTGAACTGAATGAGAGTGAGCGAGTGGTTGTGCTTTGTCAGGGAAGACCGTATACGGTGAACTCGATATTGGCTTAGTGATACAGTAGCTTACATACTGTAGCCTACAAACACACCTTTGGATGACATCTTTTGATATTTATTCGTCGTCTAATATAATCCATATTGCCCTACCTATAATCTTATATGCACATTAAGATATTTGATTATCTTTAGGTCTGGGTATCATCTAGAGTAGACTATAGTAGAAGGTACATGTTAAATAGGGCCTACCCTACATAATTAAAACAATTGATATTATTTTGTATACTGTAGCCTACACATCTTTTGATGTTTATTTGCCCCCTAATATAATCCATATTGCCCTACCTAAAATCTTACATGCACATTAAAGTATTTGATTATCTTTAGGTCCTCATATCATCTAGGTAGGCTAGCTATAGTAGAGGGTACATGTTAAATAGGGCCTACATAATTAAAACAATTGATATTTGTATACTGTAGCCTACACCTTTGATGTTTATTCGTCTCTTATAGAATTTATATTGCCCTACCCATCTTACTTATGCACAATAAGATATTCATGGTCCACTAAGGATGATAAAGAATATAACAAAAGGCTATATATTGAATACATAAATAAAAATGTTATGAAGATACTTCTAGATTCTATAATAGGCTTATTTCTATTGCCCAATCTACAATTAACATGTACAAACAAATATTCATTGCCACATATCATTTCGACCATAGCAGACTATACATAGACTACATATTGAATACATAAATAAAACAAGTGTTATTTATAGATACTTATATTCTAGAATAAGTTTATTTATCCTCCAAGCTTTCAATGGTAATATTATGATTAAGATAAGAAACCATGAGTAATATTAACTGTGTTTCCACTGATAATTGTGAAGGAAAGCTAGCTCTAAGCTAGCCTAGAGCTAGCCTAGAGCTAGCCTGTATAAGCATGTGAAACGTTGAGTTAATAAATGTCAGAAATAGTATATCTATATATCTAGTGATTCTTTATAACATTTGATAACACTGCCTGTATGAGCATGTGAAACGTTGAGTTAATAAATGTCAGAAATAGTATATCTATATATCTAATGATGCTTTATAACATTTGATAACACTGCCTGTATGAGCATGTGAAACGTTGAGTTAATAAATGTCAGAAATAGTATATCTATATATTTTGTGCTTCCTTTCATTATTAAACTATTGTCTAGTGAACTGTTATAATGTAATATGGTACTTGTAATACAACTAACATGGACCTAAAATCAATAGGATTATCCTTAGTGTTATATTATCAGTGAGTGGTTGTTCAATATTAACCTATAGAGTAACACATTGTAACATAATGTTGCACAATTTCAATGATAAATGTGACACAATATGATATTGAAATTGATTATAATATGGTATATTGAATTTCTGTACACAGTAATAAAAATCTGTACAAGCAAAAGAATTCTGTTAATCAAAATCATATCCAAAAACATGGAAAATTCGAGAGCAAATCGTTATATAGTTAAGAATCATGGGCTGCTTTTCCCGCGACACCCGCCACTAATATATCATGATCTTGTAATGATCTTGAATTCCCTGGGATGAAGTGTATATTGCACAGTTTATAACTGGCTCTAATGCTCCAGAGTTGTTTTTTAAACCAACCAAATTCGTTGCGCAATTTCAACTTATAAGCATTAATGGTTTCCTGTCCCTCAAATTCACTAATTGAAGGACAGGATGTTCCGATCTAGAAAATTCCATATACGCGCTCCTGTGTGATCAATTTTGTTAACAATTTTAGCTGACAATTTTGATCAGTGTGATCATTCAGCCTGTGCCCTGTTTGAATATGAAATCGAATTATATTTATTTTTAATAGTGTCATATGATACATCAATTGCTCAATTGTCCTTCAAGCTATTAGTCATAGACACACATAATTAAATTGAATAACGAGTATATGACAACTAATTATTAATATCAATATCATGTTTCAAATTTTACTGTCTTGGGCTTTGTATATGAACACATGGACCTGCAAAAGATGGAATTACATCTGTTATTGAAATAATCGATTATCGACACTACAAATTATTTATTTCAATTATCGATTATCAAATTTCATAATCAATTAAAATTCATAGTCTTTTATTATAATCTGTTACACAGAAGTCACGACCCATTTTATCATTTTAAATTCTGGACATTGCTTCAGTTTCATTTGTCTTCGATACCTGATATTGATAAATAACGAACATTTGACAGGTACAAGAACATAAACTAAATGACGAAGATCAGAAAATTTCCCAATTACAATATTTCGATTATTAATCGATTATTGATCGGTAACCTGCCTTTGATAATCAATCTCATTTGGTAATCGATACCCAGCCCTAATCTACTGATATACTATCCCATGTTTTATCTTCCAGACTAATTTTATTCTCTCACAGTTTGTGTGAATATTTACAGACTATTTATGCAATTTCGTCCCATTAATTCAGTTCCTATTCTACCCACACACCCACCCACCCACACATTTTTTAATAGCTAGTCATTATCCTGGTTTCTTTCCTTCAAAATCACCCTGACATTTATGGATATATACGGGTATTGAAAGGCTTAAATTTTGAGGGAGAGTTTGGAACATTATTACGGAAAAGATAGCTAACAAATTCCAGGTTCTGAGACTTAAAGTTTTTTGAGAGACGGTTAGTGAACATATCCCTTATAGTGAAAGTTCAGGAAATGTCAAGGAAAATTTGCTCCGATGATCTCTATGAACCCTTCCTAAGATATTGCGTAATTTCTTAATTTGACATTCCTGGTTTTAAAATTCTATTCTCAGTTTTCCTATTTACAAATATCTGCGTAATTTTTACACATTTTGTTTCCTTGTTGGCCGACCTATGATGTTTTCTGTATTTCTATGAATTCATTATAACTAACTAACCTTAATGTCAAATTGTTTGAATTTCGAGGCAAATAGTTAATATATTAGTCTTACTAAACGACAAGTCATATTTTTGACTTTCAAACGCTCATAATTATGGTTACACAGGGATTTGAAAGCTTATATTTATTTATATAAGGGAGAGTTGTGAACATTATTATTGATTAGAAGAGCTGAAAAATTCCAGGTTCTGAGACACAAATTTTATAGTTAGCGATTATAGTGAACATATCCTGTTAACTTGTCATCAACCAACCAACCGTGATGCAGACTAATACTTGGATTTCATAATTCCCAGAGCTCACTGTATGAAGTGTAATATGTAAATGACAAGTCTGGAGGAAATTCCTCTGAGACTCTCAACTAATAGAACTAATAGTAGATACACTAGAATGACTAGATACAGTGAGAAAAATAAACACAGGCAATGTCCCACTGATCTTTTAGGAAGATACCAATTACTATATCAATTATCACACATACACTAGTTTTCATATTGACTCCCGAGCCTACCTAGAGGATGCTAACACATTAGAACTACGTAAGCCAACCTAGAGGTTGTAAGCAACATTCTAATTCTGTGACTTGTTATGTTTATTAAAGGGGAATGTTCAGCATTTTTTAGGGTCGATTTGGGCCTTGAATATAAGCAATTAGCCTTCAGAAGTCCTACTAATGCATAAAAATTATATAATTCCTTCAATTATATCCTTAACTGAATATTTATCTTATTTTCTGTAAATGTGTTATCTATATAACGCGTAGTCATACTAAACAGCGAGTCGTAATTTTGACTTTTAACCCTTTCAACCCTAAAAGCCGCTATAGTGCCTTAATTATTACGTTTTATATACCTGAAATGCGAAACTGGCCGTTGTCAAGTGACGTTCAGGGTATATGACGTTTTAGCCAAAGCAAATCAGGGTTCAAAGGCTTAAATCAGTACTAAGCTAACCAACTGTAGAAGATGTTTAAAGGAGAAAGGAGAAACAGGAAAGTTATATTAAAATGATATATTATATTAATAACAGTGTTAAGATACAGTAGTATATTACAATGTAACACATGTTGTAACAAATTATATATAATTATAACAATGTTACACACTGTACAACATAATATAACATAATTATATACTGGTTATTATACACAATTATATAGGGTAACTACTGTATCATGTTATATAGGCTGCTTCAACAATTAAAGAGATTGTAATGTGAATTTCTGAACTTAGTATGTGTATCGGGGACACTAATAGCATCAATTTGCACCAATCTAATTTCCATTCCGACGTTTGTGGTTCTGGCAATTCCACTAAAACTAACGCGTTTTATGACGTCACTGACAGTGATCTACCTAAAGCTACTTAATTTTTATATTTATACAGATCACTGTCAGTGACAAAAATCACTTTACAATCCCTTTAATATAATTATTCAATCAAATGAAAAGACCTTGTATGTCCTACTTTTCTTCAACCATTGGTTCCTGAGGGTGCCATGCGGTGTGCAATGAGGGAAATTTTGCTAGGACAGTCTTCTCTTATTTTCTATTTCAACTGTCAAGGGACTGGGTCATGGTTTTGAGTATCTAGTCTTTTACTTAACTGGTTCAAATCAAATAGCAAGTCTTTAGGTGAGGTCAAAACAAATGGGTTGTAGCTGAAGTTAATTAGAGCGTTTGTGAAAATTTTACATGATATCAAATTTTTTAATTAGATTTAAGAAGATTCTTATTAGTAAATCCTTGAATCCCGTGTGAAAAAGCTGACATATTTATTTTTTTCGTGCGTAAAACAGACCATGCTTGCTCTTTTCGAAACACCTGATGGTACTTCTCGTATGGGAAGTCCACTACTATAAAATTATTGCACCCGATTTTGTCATATTCTTGATGAGATTTGATTAACAGAATTGTTTTGTTTGTACAGATTTTGATTATCAGCATAGTTATTGTTTTATCAGTCTAAATTATAAAAAACAAAAACAGAATCCACTATAAGACAATAATAAAGTTTATATGGTGTATTTGAATAACAGGTGTTTCAATATGTTTGTATTTGACAGTTTGAGTTGTAATATGGCCTGGGTTATGTGAAGAATGAAGGTGCGTTAAGTCGAAATGTAGTTTATGGGCTGTATATATATTTTTCGTAAATGAAATACCAAACCTTGTGACCTGTGAGTCTGTGACCCTTTATATTTGTTTATTTTCTACATGCACGCATTAAAGGTATTTTTGCCAGTTTTAAAGGGATTGTAAAGTGGTTTTCCGACATCTATGGTTCTTGCAATTCCACTAAAACTAACACCGACAATGATCTACCAGAATCTACTAATAATATTTATGTAGATCACTCTAAGTGACATCATTAAACACGTTACTTTTAGTGGAATAACAAGAACCACAGATGTCAAAATTCAAATTGGAATGGCGTAAATTGATGCTATCAGTGTCTCTGATACACATACAAAGTTTAGAAAACCACTTTACAACCCCTTTAAGCTACCAAACCTTGGTGTGACCCTGCCTTATAAGGCCATTATATCTGTTTTGTTATCTGTGTGTTTCTACATATGTACATACATGCATTAAAAGGGGACAGCTTGCATTTGCGGGGGCTTAAACGATCTTTTAAGGACTGTGACCCAACTCTCTTACATATAATATTTGTTTAATTCTACCCACATACATGCACTATAAAGAAACAGTTGTCATTAGTGTAAGTTGAAGCAGCCAAGCCTTATTGACTGTGACCCGACTGTCTATACAATCTGTATAGGGATTATATATAGATATTTTGTTGTAGGCCTACTTATAAGGCTTCATGTATCAACGTATTTAGGGGAGAGGGGGGGGGGGGATAGGTGCCATCCCGCCCTGCCTCTCCTTGGGCCAAAAATGATTGAGCACTATAGTATCACTTGAAAATCGCATCATTGAGCATTTCCATGCCATGGCCCTTTCTGTAGTCCCCCTACCCCACCCCTCAAACATTTCTGGCTATGCCACGTGTATTAATTTATGCCAACATGATAGGTGTATTAAGTTAAGTTATTTATATTAGTGGGTCTATTTTTAGTACAAGTTTGAATAACTGAGCTAGTTACTGGCTATGTGAACTCTCATAAACATAGCCTAATTTACAAATCCTAATTTACAAACCCTGTTGCAAACATGTGACTCGGGTATTCTACTTAGTTTTAGGTGTAAAAAGGTTTTTTTTCTAGCTTTTTTATGTGTATCTTAGCTTTTTTTAAGGCATCCATTTCCATTATCCTAATTTTCTGTCAGATGTTTATCAAGGATCTTTTACATTCACTTAAACTAAGTGTTTTATGGTGTAGCTATATTAACGGGACAAAAAATAACTTGACATCTTTAGGTTCTTTTTGTATGGAAATTGTGTTTGTTTGTAAATGAAGCAATTTATAGGTGTGTACAATAGGAAATACTATCATCATCTCAACCCTCTATATGTATAAACTTTAAATTTTATATATATAAAATATTCAAAATTAACATTGGCCCTTAAAGACGGCCATCTTGTCCAGTAAATTGGCAACGGAAGACAACTCTCGTTTGAAAATTGATTTTGATTGCACAAGAAGACAACACACTCTGAGAATGATTGTGATTGGATGAACTAAAATTTATTTAACATGGCAAGCGTTGTATAGTGTACGGATACAAGGTTATCAAGTACATTTTGTCTGTTTCAGAAGTTGATACGAGTGTTCATATTTGCATTCAGCTCAACCTTTGACATTTTGTTCAAGACTATATAATGATTCGGCCATGATAGGTGGCCATCTTACCCAGTAAATGGGCAAGAAAAGATAACTCTTGTTCGGGGATAGATTTTGATCTGTTATCTGTTGAGCTGATCTGTTGAGCTGTTATTTCCGCAAAAGAAGACATACTGAAGAATGATTGTGATTGGTTGAACTATAATTTATTCAATATGGCGACTACCGTAGAGTATAAGAGGTTATCTAGCCACGTTAGTCTAGTTCAGAAGTTGATACAAGTGTGATTGTGATTGACTGAAGTATAATTTATTCAATATTGTGAATAGTATACGAGGTTATCTAGCCAGTCTGGTTCAGAAGGTGATACGAATGTTCCCATTTTGTGACCCTAAAGGACTTGACAAGATGATATATAATACAATGTGTATATTGTATGTATTGAAATTGCTATCAGTTTTCTGCAGTGTAATAGCTCAATGCATCATCCAATGTTTATTTAAGTTCGTATTATCTTTTAAACCCCTTAATATTCTATTTTAATATTCACTAAACTTTAACTGTTTATTCCCTAGATTATTTGATAGACTATTTAAAGAGATTGTAAAAAGGTTTTCCAAACTTTGTATGTGTGTCTGAGACATTGATAGCATCAATTTGCGCCATTCCAATTTCCATTCCGACGTCTGTGCAGGTTCTTGTAATTTCACTAAAATTGAAATCATGAAAATTACACCTCACGTACACAAGACTGCTGTTAATGAAACATTTATAAATAAAACAAAGTTGTTAATGAAAGATCAGCTAGCTAACGATGTTCGTAGCCGGTCATGTATAACACAATAAACTCCTAATCCCTGGTGATAATAGATCAATCAGAGTTCCTTAACGACCTGTAAACCTTTCTATTACCGTTACCGTGGTAACCTAGTCAATAATACCTCCGTCATTTTACTATAATCTATATATGGTTATCGTTGTTACTATTTATAAACTCCCCGTAGAAAATGGAGCTTTGTTGATATAGCGACAATGAAGTGCTGGAAGTCGGAATAAGAAAACGATCTTCGATTGAAAGAGAAGAATGGTGGGGTCTCGTACATGATTAATTGATAGAACAGCAGACGGCGATACCACGGCGACGTATTGAACTATACACACTGCCTCATTGTAGAATATTGATATAAAGTTTTTATGAGGACAGGAATTAATCATTCATCTTGATCAATAGAAGTAGACAAAGACATTGACTGAAAACATTTTTCAATTCGACCCAAATAAATAGTTTCGCATCTGAAATGGCTTATAAACTACAGGTATTGCCATGCCGTGTGCAATGGGGGAAAATATCATTTCTATTGTTCAGTAGAAATACTTAATAAAATAGTAGACAAAGACATCGACTGAAAAACATTTTTCAATTTGACCAAAATAAATGAAATGTAATTGAGCTTTGCATTCTACATTTTTGTACCGGACCGAAATGGAGACAAAAAACAATCAGTTTGAGTTCATTAGCTACTACCAATATATTGCAGGCCTAAAAATTCGTCCGAATCAAAGAGAATCCTGAAGGATTCTCGCAAAAACAATCTGCGAGAGTCCTCCGAATACTGTAGGGTTTCTTAACATTTTTAAATACAATGCCTTGTTCTGTTAATTAATCACATGGAAATCCTCTTTATGCAATCTTCACCATTAGTATTGCCATAAGAAATTTAAAATTTAAGGAAATTTTCCAACGCCAAAAGGACAAGTTTTTTTTATTATCTAATGCTTCATATATCTAAAATATTTCAATTCATCTAAAAATGATGGGGGAAATTATCGCTTTGCAATTGTGTAACACTACGGCTACTGTAATTTCGGTCAATTGCGTAAATTGAAAATATTTTCCACATCGCATCGGTACCTACTAAATTTTCACTAGGTCATTTTCTTGTATTCATAATGTCAGTTGTGTAGTTAACACCGCTGGTCAAGTAATCATTGTTATCTATTGTGATCTGTTAACCGAAAATGGTCGGGTGATCGGGATTGTCAGACATTTGTTTGTTAAAAAATTTTTTTATTGGATGTAGTGTAAGCAGCGCGTTTCCGGGTTTGTTCGATTTCTTGTTCCATACACCTCTAATATGATTTCAATAATAGAACACAACACGGGTGAACTGAAAGCAACGTGAATCGAACACATCCCGCAATGATTTGCGACTTTCGAAAATGAAAGTTGAAATCATTTTGACAAGTCAGCAAACAAAAAACACCGTTTCTAATAGAAAATAAACAATGAACCGGCGGCTAAGTAGAACTTTCACTCGTATGGGATCGGACAAACACCTTTTTATGAATTATTTTGCGCGAATCCAAAAAGACTCGGGCAATCGATGTTTACGCGAGTCTTGGCGCGAATGGGATTCGGAGACTCGCGTGAATTTTTAGGCCTGTATATTGCCAATGTGTTATCCTTGATTTTGAGATTCGTTATACAGTTGGGATCGTTTGTGCTTCAGTTTTATTATTTTGATTCAAATAAAGGAAAGAACATAGAGTTTTACATCATACTTTTTGAAAATTGAAAATAAGAGCAGGCTAATGCCGCTGTCCTGGGAAAAATTTCCCTGATTGTACACTGCATGGCTTTTGCCCGTTCTCAATTAGCCCATATAGGTGCAGAATATAGCATCACATAAAACTCAATTCATTTTATTTCATTTTGCACCTGTGGCATCTCTTTCAACCATAAACTCCTAGTTCTATAAACGCTAGTTGAACACAATAGTTGAACACAATAGTTGAATATGATAAAAGCAATACAATAATTCTATGACTGTATGAAAAGTGTTTTATTATCGACCAATATCTGTAATAACCAATGTATTATACTCTAGGACAATATACTGGTATTTTTTTCACCTGACGATGACCTATTTAATATCTCTATACACTATTACCTGAGGTTACCTGAGTCAGTTGAGTTCGTGAATGAAGATCAAGTTCAATATCAGGCCACCTGTCGAACATAACATCTTTTATTGATGTAAAGATGATATGAAATGGCAAACCCTTGTAGTGTGCAATGAGGGAAATTTTGCCATGCTTGGTAATTTTAAGTACCGTACATTATAGACATTTGAAAAGATATTTTTTTGTAATAAAAGGAGTGTTTAAAATCTAAATACACTAAGATTAGTTGATATATATATCGGTAGGGTAGGGTTCAGTAATTTACTGCATTTAGTCATACATCGTATCTTTCTCAAGATCCTAGTAGGGAGCCCCAGTGGTTCAGTGAGTTAAACGCTTGCTCACTAAGCCGGCGTTTGTTGGAGCATAGGTTTTTTTCTGTCAACACAAGCAAGCACTAGCCGATTACTGCGGGTGAACTGTGGAACTTTTTTTTAATTATAGTGTATTTTAAAAGGTGATCTTGATAAAAAGAAATATAGTCTTACTTTGAGTGAAGCTATGTTAAAAGAAATTTTAATAGAGGATGAATTAATCTTTGTAAAAAGAAGGTATAGATATATATGTAATTGTAGAAAAGACATTGCTTCTCTTTATTGTAATAAGTGAAGGGGGGGGGGGGGATGAGAGGAGAGGATGATTTAAGATGTTTGTAAAAAGAAGGTATATATATGTATGTAATTGTACAAGAGACATTGCTGGTCTTTATTGTAATGGATCCACCCTCAGATAAATTCTTGTCTTGACCTAGATTAGTTATACAATGTTACATTGACTTATTTTATATTGGGTGGGTTCTTTTCTAATTTCATGTCACAGTCACATAGTATATTTGTAGATAAAACTTATTTCAATATGTCTTATAAACAGAAGTAAATAGCTGTCTTGTATTATTGAAGGACCAAGCAAAGGGTTAAAATGAGATAGTAGAACATTTTACATAAAATTGACCTATCTTCACAGATCATCTTACTGTAAATAACATAATCTTACTGAAGCTTAAAATCAAATCACCAAGTCTTAACATAATTATAACAAGTCTATTGGACCAGAAATAATCTAATTCATTTAATCACTAAACTTGAAATTCCAAGGTTTGAAAAACCTTTTGTTGAAGAATTAGCCCTAACTTATTTCATGATCAGTTGCAAATAAATTGCAAGAACCACAGACGTTGGAATGGAAATTGGAATGGTGCAAATTGATACTATCAGTGTCCCCGATACACATACAAAGTATAGAAAATCACTTTACAATCCCTTTAATGCACCTTATTTATGATTTTCTTAGAGCTGAAATATAGAAGTAGGTCAAGAGATCAAAAGTTGGTAAAAAGAAAGTTATTCAGTACTTTGATGCCCAAAACTTATTTTATACTAAACTTGAATAACAGGTTAATCATCTACTTTAAACTTTTTACTTTCATGATGATTTTATTGTATCTGACATATCTGGGTAGATTTTTAGCTTTTTCGCTTTATGGATGATTTTGTTTTTTTGACTTGACTTTTTGACTGTCTTGTAAACTGTCCTGTATGTCTTTTATCATTCATTTGAATCATTGAATTGCAGCTAGACTCGTATCTCAAATTCATTGTTTGACAAAAAATCGTAAATGAGCTAAATAGATGAAATTTGCAGTCAGTATAACAAATGGGTTGTGGTTTGTACATAATGCAGAATACTTTACACAATAAATATCATTTAATCGTCATAATTATCCTTCCTTTGAAAAACTGCATAAATTTAAATATTTTGTCACAAAAATTCCTAAACTGGTCCATCAAATTTAAATCAGCCCGTTGGTTAATCACCTTCTATGATATGGCTAATGGCTGTAATATTTACTGTAAGCTTATACAAGAAATGTGTTGAAATGACACAATCTGAATAGATATAACTGGTAAATTATCAGCTCTTCTATTCGTCCTAAACTTAATGGCCTAGTTTTTCAGACTCTCTCCCAGTCCTCCGTCCAAACATCTATCAAAGGCTGGGAATTGCGTTAGCAAGTTTTAAACTACTTTTCTATGTTTCAATCAATCAGCATAATGTTATTTATAAATATAAATATACCAGGGTCAAGGATAAACATTAGGTGCACATTTCTTCTCCCAGCTGCTAGCTAGAAAATATAATATTTATTATGGTATTTATTTTGACAGAACTGTTATCAGGTCAGTTCTTTTACATCTCGCCCTGGGAGCCGCGGTAGCTCAGTGAGTTAGACGCTTGCTCTGAAGGTCCAGGGTTCAATCCTGGCATGGGTCGAGATGATACCTTCCTATTTTTCAACCCATTTTCCCCCTGTCAGTGATGTAGGTCGGAGGGGCTGACATGGAAAAGTGTCTAAACGTTTAGATGTGACAATAAACCGAGATCCCGTGTGCTATTGGCTGTGCACGTTAAAGATCCCTCGACAGTTGGAAATCAAAAATAAGAGTAGGCTACTGTTGGTCTCCTGGCAAAACTTACCTCATTGCACACTGCATGGCGTTTGCCCGCCCTCATTAGCCTATACAGGTGCAGAAAAGCAGGATGTAAAACTCCATTTTATTTCATTTCATTTCTCACCTCCTCATGTCTTACCCTGCTACCCTCCTTCTCCACAGCTCTCTCTCCCTCTCTCTCTCCCCCCCTTTCCCTCTTTCTCTCCCCCCTTTCCTCTCTCAATACTAATAAAACTGTAATAAGAACTGTGAGGGTGTTGATTTCAGTAGATTATTCATGGAATGTGTGAATGTAAAAACATCTGAAAGGTCAAAGGTTAACCTACTTAAAGTTCTACTCCAATAACTTGTTACACTGGTTTTATTTGGTGTGGGGTGGGTGGGGATGTGAAAGAATGTGAGGGGGGTGGGGGATGTTAAGGGATGTGAGGGGGTGGGGTTGAGATATAAAGAGATGTTCGGGTGAGGTTGTCAAAAGATAATTTGATGCCTGGTATATGAAATGAAACCGAGTTTTACGTTCTATTTTTCTGTCAGAAGGTTTTAGCTAAGGACAAGCATGGAGAAAGGATCCTAACAGGATTATGGTTGTTCTCTTTGTAAATGAAATATTATGTTTCTTTCTATGTGCATCAGCATCAGGATTATATTTATATCAGAGTCTTTGGCCAATGATATCTGCCAATGCTTTCAAAGTCTGCCAGGTGTGGTTCTTTTCGCCTACCGCCTAGAGAAGTACTATATAGTAAATACTGATTAAGAGAACTATTTATATCACAGTACAGTACTAGAGTAATGATATCAGTGATATATAGAATATAGACCTGGGGCCTGTTGTCAGAAAGTTCGTATCTCTAAGATATCGTAAATGTCGTCATAAATGGTTAAGTTTACGACAATGCCGTTGTCAGTAGATTCGTAACTTTATGAGAATCTTAACGTTCGGATATTTTCACTTAAAAATCAGAAATATTTAAGACCTCTCTGGACCGGTCTTAACTCTATGATTCTCGTAAATTTATGATAACTATAACACATTTTGCGAATTGTCATGGAAACTTGGCAAAATTGCGGCTGTTGTGTTGCTCCAAAGACCCCGAAGAAATCGATTTACAATGGATTTTTTGAATGGTTTAACTGAGGTGAAATGCGTCCAAGTTTTCCGTCTCAGCAGAAACGGAATATTCAAGAAATTTTAGAGCCAATTTTGACTAGGCCAACGAAGAGACATCGATCTTTGGAATCTATCCACCAAGTATAAGTTTACTTCTGCCATTAGAATTGCCTCTTTTAGGGATTTCACGTTAATTTGAAATCGGTACCACTTGTAACATACATATGGAATACATGAACATATTCAGAAATCTTGCAATTGCGCAATCGAAATTTACATTTGACATTTGACAATGACTATATCGGATACCTCCAACACCCTTGAAATTTCATTAAAACAGTTTTGCTTGAAGATTTTTTCAAGCAATGTTGAACTATATTTCAGGTAGGTGCCTAACTTAAGTTTGCAGGCAGTGGCTGTTATCTTAATAAAACCGGTGAAGTTCTCGGCCTTGAAAAAAGCACCGTATCGCCAAGGGCGCCGGGATCACGGGGGCAGGGAGGGGGCGAGGGGGGCGAACATGTGCCCTTTATGTCCTTTTTGAGACGGAAAATGGGGATTTTATCTGGACTGGGCTCACATTCCCCCAAAATAAGAGCCGACGGATACTATAAACCATGCGGCAGCCCAGAGCTGCAGTCAGCTGGTGTTCACGGACCCTTCCCCAGCCCTCCATCCCTTCCCTCTATTAACAATAAATCCAAGGAGCCCGACCAGCACGTTGGATCCAGACTGTAGGTGTACATGTACCCGTATTATATTTTTATATTGGTATTAGTCTTGATGAGTAAAAATAAGTGCCATTTTCGCCCTTTTTTTTAAAGAAAAATACAACGCATTGATTCAAGCAAATTTGTTCCAGCAAAATTTGTTGTGTCCCTATGCCCCAAAATATAAGCATGACGTACGTTCCGGTATACCTAAGAAGTGATCTAAAAAGCTCTAAAATACAAAATTTTCTCGGGGGGCTTACGGCGCTTACCCCCCACCCCCCCCAGACCGGAAGGTTCCCTCGCTTCGCTCGGTCACATAGTGCCCTATATATCACAGCTCCGCCCCCGCCGCTAACATTTCCTTCAGGCGCCCCTGCGTATCGCGAATTGTGGCTACGGCGACTGGGCAGTACATCTTTATGCCATCCATTGCGAGGGAGTTAGACGAGGTATTATGCAAAAGTTTTTTTTAGACGAACCACTGGACCACTATCAAAGATTTTATACTACCACCCTGTCCTATGGAGGTATAACGTTGCCAATATTCTCGATTGTGTTGCAGCTTTAAAATACCAATGTCGTAATTACAAAATACATTTGTCAATGCTGCAAAGTACAATTGTCCATCTAAACCACCAATTAATGGGCTACATACATAAGAGTTATATAGTTGTTCTATTTATAACTCTATGGCTACATATCGCACCTTCGCTTCGACTTTTCTGTCAACATTGAACCTCAAACCTCTCCAGATATTTCAGGTTTTTCGATCGATTTACTTCACAACATATACAAAATATCTATCTTGATCAAACTCGTGCCCCGAAAAGGTAAAACTACATAAAATGGCGAATTAGGTACTAAGCGATGAAAATTAATAAAAAAAGCGCCATTTTTTTTATTCCGACTCCAAAGGTCATGACGCAATGGCCACGTGACAATTATCGTAAATATTGAAATATTTACGAGCCATTTACGATTTGTTTCAGGCAACGCTAATCTCGTAAAGTTATGATTATCATAAGTCGCTCGTATCTTTTCCTAGTTACGAGAATCTTAGACATAAGAAATCATAAAATTACGAACTTTCTGACAACAGGCCCCAGGATTATAAATAGATACTACAACAGTTATAAATACTAATATTACTCTAATATAATAACCATATGATTTAACAGTTATAAATACTAATATTACTCTAATATAATAACCTTATGATTGAACGGGTCTTCTCTATTCCATTAGGCTGTGTATATTAATCGTCCCTAGAGTATAGGCAATATTGCAGCTGTCCTGGGTAAATTTCCCTCATTGCACACTACATGGCATTTGTAGTCATTATTAGTTCAAACAAGTGATTAAAATATCCCTAGACTGTGGGTTGGATATGAAGCGGTATTGTTAAAATTTCCCTCATTGCACACTGCATGACGTTTGCTCATCCTTGTTGGCCCAAACAGGTGTAGAGATATCTCGAAATTTCCCTAATTGCACACTGCATGGCATTTGCTCATCCTAGTTTGTTCTAACAGGTGTAGAAAAGGATGTAAAACTCCAATTCATTTCATTTGCAGCTCGGGTACGAAAATGTGCACTAAATATTTAGTCTTCATTCCTTGACCCTGGTATATCTACCTTTGCCCAAACAGGTGTAAAAGATAAGGATGAAAAAATTTGCCACATTTGGTTTTTCTCTTGACCTTATTGGATTTTTGTTAACTCTTACTTTTGAGTGCTGCTGAGCTAGGCTTGCCCATTAGTAGTGGATAAAACAGTCTTCTGAAACTGGGGGAATGGAGCAGACAATTAAGGGGGGGGGGGGGGCATTTGTCAGGGTTGAAATCCAAATATGGAACTGGAAGAGCCAAAAGCACAAACAGTTTGTAATGAGGTCTGCGGAGTTGTGAAAAGTCGGATAAAGAATTTATGATATTTTTCCCAGGAGTATTGCAACATCGCTAGTATGAAATCGTCATTTATATCTGTCCTAAATTTATCATGATATTTCCGATAAATCTAAAAATAGAACCCGATATTGGAGAACACGCAAAGTTTGACGTAATCCTGATATTATTCTAGTGACTGGTAGACAGCGGTAATTTTAGTATTCTCGATGGAATCGACAGACTATATCCAATCTCTGTATTGATCATTTATTTACAGACTAGAATAACTTCTATTGGTACCGTAGCCTTTTAGTACTGACTATAGCAGGCCTTCTCAATTAATTTTTGTAAAGGACCAAATGCATGTTTTGAAAAAAATATTATGAGGGGCGACTCAATGGGCAGTTGTTTTGTGTCGCTCTCAACTTGGTCATATTCTGACGTCTGTGGTTCTTGCAATTTAACACATTTTATGACGTCACTACCAGTGATCTGCATAGATATCAATAGTAACTTCCGGTAGTTAGTTTTAGTGGAATTGCAAGAACCACAGACATCAGAGTGGAAATTGGAATGGCGCAAATTGATGCTATCAGTGTCCCCGATACACATACAAAGTTAAGAAAACTTCTTTACAATCCCTTTAATGTAATCAATTTTAATTTGATTACTTGAAAAGGCATGAAAATATCTTGTCTTTGTTTTGTTGAGTGCATTGATAATTATTCTACATGAAATTATGTATTGAGTGAACTATGTTATAGATAAATTAACGAAAATTCGAACAAGACTAGAAAAAATCTCTACATCTATTCCCATGTAGAAAATACTGAAACAAGAATATAAATCACAAGCTAATGAATATTAATGAGTTGATTTACATATTATGGTAATTAGGAACGATATATATCATGAGGAATTTAGATTGTTAATAATGACTTTCAACAAGAACGTAGAAAAACTTGTGATAGTTATTTCTATCAGCTTTTACAGATCAAATTTAAAACGGGTCAAAACATTATTTCAAGAAAAATAAAGTCAGATAATGTTAATTTGTATAGAAGAGAAACAAAACTTGATATCAAGAAAGACGAGTTTGAGATTTTATTTATCACCCAATATCGCTGTTTGTTAACAAAGAAATAGATAATCCTGGCACTGCCTCAACACCGATAGAAATCACTGTCGTAAGTAACTGCCAGCGTTATCCTTCCTATTATAGTCAGTTTTTACCTGAACGATTGATTGATTATTAAACACTATAGTAATTAAAAATATCTCATTATATTATATTGTCGTAAAATATTAATCAGGAAAGAAATTTGTCGGGGAATGAGTCAGAATTTTTATCTGCCATCTTTGTCGTTGTATTTCTTATTCTAATCAATATTCGTAGTTATTTTCTTTTATCTATTCTTATCCATTGACTTGGTAGCCTTTATCATCCAGTCCATCATTGTCTACCTACAGCTCACTCACTCAACTTCGGAACTATATTGGCTGTGCACGTTAAAGATCCCTCGACAGTTGGAAATCGAAAATAAGAGCAGGCTAATGCCGCTGTCCTGGCAAAATTTCCCTCATTGCACACTGCATGGCGTTTGCCCGTCCTCAATTAGCCCATATAGGTGCAGAAAAGTAGGACGTTAAAATCCATTCATTTCATTTTCAACTTCGGAACTAGACTCTCGTACGAGATAACCTCGTATACTATACCGTAACAGAGATTGCTATTTCGAATAAATTATAGTTCAGCCAATCACAATCATTCTTAAAAGGGAATGTCTTCTTTTGCGGTAAAAATATTAAATCAAAATCAATCTTCGAACATGAGTTATCTTCCCTTGCCCATTTACCGAGCCGAGTCATTACATAGTCTCAAACAAAATGACAAAGGTTGAGTTGAATGGGCAGTTTTGACGAAAGATAGCCTGGACCAGTTGGGAACAATCGTTGTAATTTACCTTTACATAAAAGTCAACGATAAGCCCAACACTTCTAACTTGTGAGCCGCAATGGCAATGACACTTGCTCTTGGGTTCGATCCTGCCATATGTCAAGAAACAAACTTCGGAGTTTTCAACTCTTCCTGTGAGCTCTACACTGGCCATTTGGAAAGGCACAGCAGTAGTGCAGTGAGTTAGACGCTTCATGGTCCCAACTAGGTGCAGACAATGGAGAACATAGAAGTCAATTTCATCTTATTCATCCACTGATATTCTTTTTCTGCCTTAACCCTTTCAACCTGGTATACCGGTCCATCCTTACGTTATATATACCCGACAAGCTGGTAAACCGGCCGTTGTCAAGTGACGTCATACAACGTTAACGTAATACGTTTTAAGAAATATTGCTGGGAGTTCAGGGTATATGAAGTAACGTCAGGGTTCAAAGGGTTAAATAATTACAATTTCCCAAAAGTGTTAATTTTTTGTTACCATACTTTCAAAAAAAAAAATTTGGTTGAACAGAATCTTGTTTTTTACTAATAATCAGATTGACAAGTTACCAGAAAGATTTGCTGACAGCTGAGAAAGAAACATCTATAATCTATAATCAGTTGGCAATCAACGGAGAATATGTCACCATTACTACCAGACGCCATCATACAGGTTACCTAGCAACCAAATACACTCCTCAATAATCCTCATAACCAATGTGAGGCCAACAATAAAATTATAGAAATTACGACCTAGTTTTTCATTGACAATTGATGTGTGAGGAAATTATAAATTGTAATCTTGAAAAGAAAAAGAAGTTTTATTTCTAATATGCACTTATTTCGGAAATTAAAGATTTAAAGGGATTGTAAAGAGGTTTTCTAAACTTTGTATGTGTATCTGGGACACTGATAGCAACAATTTGCACCATTCCAATTTCCATTCCCATGCCTGTGGTTCTTGCAATTCCACTAAAACTAACATGTTTTATGACGTCACCCCCACTGATCTGCATAGATATCAATAGTAGCTTGCGGTGACGTTATGAAACGCGTTAGTTTTAGTGGAATTGCAAGAACCACAGACGTCGGAATGGAAATTGGAACAGTGCAAATTGATGCTACCAGTGTCCCGGATACACATACAAAGTTTAGAAAACCACTTTACAATCTCTTTAAATCTTTCTTAAAGCGTTCACTGTCTCCATTCAATAAATGTTATTATGGTGGTGTTTGTATAAACAGTTACAAACAATATTTACCAGAAATATAACTTCTCTCAGGCGTGAAACAAACAACTATTAATATTCATAGACACGAATTAATTTCACAGCGTGATCACTTCAGGATTCACAATATGCAAATTAGCTACGCTATTTAAATATGCAAATTAGATAGATGCTAATGATATAAACAGTAAACTAAAACTTGCATTGCAATAAATAAATTTGTATATGCACGCATTGAAATGTTGTTTTAGATCAGGCCTTCTCAAATGGCGGTTCGCGGGTCAAATTCCGGCCTGTGACGCCCTAGGGAATGGCCTCTCAACATTGACCTCATCCGCTAAAACTCTCTACTCGCTATGATAGCTAAGCTCTATTTGGCCCTTATATTTTTCATATATATGCATTTAGCTCTTTATAAATTAATTGAGAAGTCATGATTTAGATAATAAAACTACTCTACTTTCATTTTTATTTTGAAATTCAGACATTGAAATATGGACCTTTCTTGAAACAACTTCATTTACTGTAATACCCCAATTTTTGGAGTTTTTGCCCTTGACAAAAAGTACACTTCCTATAAGGGGTATTATATTTACCCAATCTTCATGAAACCACTACATTTATCACTGTTTTTACCACAATTTTTGTATAATCTGAAAATTGATATAAAGTTTGAGGGATTATTTGAGAGAAGAAAGAGAAATCGATTCCGATTGTCGGATGAAGAGAACAACAGTTGTAGTCTTCTGGGGCCTGTTGTCAGAAAGTTCGTAATTTTATGATATCTTATGTCTAAGATTCTCGTAACTAGGAAAAGATACGAGCGACTTATGATAATCATAACTTTACGAGATTAGCGTTGCCTGAAACAAATCGTAAATGCCTCGTAAATATTTCAATATTTACGATAATTGTCACGTGGCCATTGCGTCATGAACTTTGGAGTCGGAATAAAAAAAATGGCGCTTTTTGATTAATTTTCATCGCTTAGTGCCTAATTCGCCGCCATTTTATGTAGTTTTACCTTTTCGGGGCACGAGTTTGATCAAGATAGATATTTTGTATATGTTGTGAAGTAAATCGATCGAAAAACCAGAAATATCGGGAAAGGTTTGAGGTTCAATGTTGACAGAAAAGTCGAAGCGAAGGTGCGATATGTAGCCATAGAGTTATAAATAGAACAACTATATAACTCTATGTATGTAGCCCATTAAATGGTGGTTTGGTGACTTGTCAATAAATCAATGGAAAATTACTGGCGGGGACAGGGTGGTAGTATAAAATCTTTGATAGTGGTCCAGTGGTTCGTCTAAAAAAAAACTTTTGCATAATACCTCGTCTAACTCCCTCGCAATGGATGGCATAAAGATGTACTGCCCAGTCGCCGTAGCCACAATTCGCGATACGCAGGGGCGCCGGAAGGAAATGTTAGCGGCGGGGGCGGAGCTGTGATATATAGGGCACTATGTGACCGAGCGAAGCGAGGGAACCTTCCGGTCTGTGGGGTAAGTGCCGTAAGCCCCCCGAGAAAATTTTGTATTTTAGAGCTTTTTAGATCACTTCTTAGGTATACCAGAACGTACGTCATGCTTATATTTTGGGGCATAGCGACACAACAAATTTTGCTGGAACAAATTTGCTTGAATCAATGCGTTGTATTTTTCTTTAAAAAAAGGGCGAAAATGGCACTTATTTTTATTCATCAAGACCAATATAAAAATATAATACGGGTACATGTACACCTACAGTCTGGATCCAGACTCCTTGGATTTATGGTTAATAGAGGGAAGGGGATGGAGGGCTGGGGAAGGGTCCGTTAACACCATCTGACTGCAGCTCTGGACTGCCGCATGGTTTATAGTATCCGCCGGATCTTTTGGGGGGATGTGAGCCCAGTCCAGATAAAATCCCCATTTTCCGTCTCTTGCCTCCGTCGGCTGTAATTATTATGACATAAAAATTGTCCGTGTCTCCGTGACAAAAAGGGCACATGTTCGCCCCCCTCGCCCCCTCAGGTGAAGGACAGTCGCCGCCCCCCTGCCCCCGTGGTCCCGGCGCCCCTGGCGATACGGTGCTTTTTTCAAGGCCGAGACTTTCACCGGCTTCATTAAGATAACAGCCACTGCCTGCAAACTTAAGTTAGGCACCTACCTGAAATATAGTTCAACATTGCTTGAAAAAAATCTTCAAGCCAAACTGTTTTAATGAAATTTCAAGGGTGTTGGAGGTATCAGATATAGTCATTGTCAAATTAATGTCAAATGTAAATTTCGATTGCGCTATTGCAAGATTTCTGAATATATTCATGTATTCCATATGTATGTTACGAGTGGTACCGATTTCAAATTAACGTGAAATCCCTAAAAGAGGCAATTCTAATGGCAGAAGTAAACTTATACTTGGTGGATAGATTCCAAAGATCGATGTCTCTTCGTTGGCCTAGTCAAAATTGGCTCTAAAATTTCATGAATATTCCGTTTCTGCTGAGACGGAAAACTTGGACGCACTTCGCCTCAGTTAAACCATTCAAAAAAACCATTGTAAATCGACGAGTGTAAGGCATCTCGGTTGTGTAAATGATTGATTCTGGATTTCTTCAGGGTCTTTGGAGCAACACAACAGCCGAAATTTTGCCAAGTTTCCATGACAATTCGCAAAATGTGTTAAAGTTATCATAAATTTACGAGAATCATAGAGTTAAGACCGGTCCAGAGCGGTCTTAAATATTTATGATTTTTAAGTGAAAATATCCGAACGTTAAGATTCTCATAAAGTTACGAATCTACTGACAACGGCATTGTCGTAAACTTAACCATTTATGACGACATTTACGATATCTCAGAGATACGAACTTTCTGACAACAGGCCCCTGGTCTATTAGCCATTTCTTCCCGATGTTCACTGTGATTTTCTCGAGGATATTCTCCGCGATATTTATCAGATTATTAGTATTTGTATCATTTTATTGATCTTCACAACATTATACTGTACAACAATGTCACAATTTTACCTCAAGCCATAATAACTTATAATTTTTTGAGTTTTTTTTGTGTTTTGAGACTTTAAAGCTGCAGTAATATCTTAACATATTCAAATATTTTTGTAGTTAGTGATTTTGGGGGAAAAATACTAAGATTTTGATTATTTATTACTTCAATCTCCATTACAAATTTAAAACTTTTTTAACGCTATACAGTAGAACTATATATATTACTCTTTTCAAAACACCTGATGGTACCTCTCTTTTGAGTAGTCCACTACTATACAACTATTACTCTCGATTTTGCTATGTTTTTGTATGCGATTTTGATTAATGGAATTGTTTTGCTTGTACAGATTTAAATCCATTATTTGTTCATGCCTTCATAAAGGCCCACCAGTCACAGGGGCTATCATCTTACTCAAAGGGCCTTGAGGGACCACAGCATTCAAATATTAAGATTGGAAAATTTCCCAAACCCTGAATTGTATTATTAAAAACTACATGCACTTAATATTTGTTGTTCAATTGAATTTTTTTTTCTATTTTAGGTAAGTTGAAATGTGAAAATTTTCAAGGTCATTTGCAAGGTGAAGGTCAGCCATATATATTTTTTATTTTATTACATAAAACAAAATTTATCTGTTCTCAGAATGGAATTGATGAATTTTGAGTAGGCTAATGTAAACAGTCAAGAGCAAGTTTTCTGAAAACCTTTTTCAATTTTTTTTTCAAAGCTGATCATTGGTATAGGTCAATAAACAGAGGCCCTGTGAGCTAGACGCCATGCTACAAAATGTCTTTAATTGAAAAGTGGATTTCTCTCTCCTGTCAGTGATGCAGGTCAGAGGGACTGACATGAAAAAGGTGGATCGTGGTCTGCATAGAACACGAAAAGAATCTTTTTTTGTTGCTTATATAAATGGGGCTTAGGACTATAATTAAAGTTTCTAGTAATAATCTGACCTAGGTCCAGGAGTTTTTTAGAAGGTCAGCTAGTCTGGAATGGACAATCTGAGAATTGTTTGCACAGCTTACAGTTGCCTGTCTGACCTTTCTCATTATTGACCTTTGACCCTACTGCTGACCCGAGGTCATATTTTGATATAATTATCTAGTGCCATGTGGACTCCCTGTAGTTTTATGATCTGTGATTGAGTATTAACAGTTGGTTCTGACAGTTTTACAGTAGTAGATTTTGATTGAATATCAGTAATGGTGTGGTTATATATAGATTTATTACCAGTAACATTAAGACTAGAGAACCAGTTTAACTTTAATAAAATCATGGGCGAGCCACAGTGGTTCAGTGAGTTAGACCCTTCCTAGCTAACCTGATGGTCCAGGTTTCAACCCTGTAGGGTTAGGTGATAGGGGTTGAAAGCCGACACGGAAAGCACCGGCCATTGCATCTTAATTTTTCTTACCTTGAGGGGGATTCGAACCTATGGCACCTAATTGCCTAGCAAACAGCAATCCAACTGAGCTATTCCACTGCCACAAAAATGACAGTGTTTAAACCCAACGTTATTGAGAAGTATTGACGTTGTTAGGGTTGATGCATGTTCTAGGAATGTCTGGTTGTTCAGATGGGACCTAACACGTATACCATTACAGTTGAAAATTAAAAATAGGAGTAGGCTAATACTGCTATATTGGAGAAATTTTCTCTCATTGCACACTACATGGCTTTTGCCTGTAGACATTGGCCCAGGCCTTCTCAATTAATTTTTGTAAAGGGCCAAATGCATTTTATGAATGAAATATAAGAGGCCAAATAAAGCTTAGCTAACATAAGCGGAAGGGGTCATTTTTAAGAGCCACTCTTAAGGGTGTGGCGGGCCGGATTTGGCCTGCGGGTCGCCATTTGAGAAGACCCACATTGGCCCAATAAGATGCAGAACAGTAGGACATGAATTCATGGCACCATGCTCCCCCTCCCCTAAATTATCTGCAGTAAATGATACAGTATGTAATAAAAAAACTCAATGGAGATTATAAGAATATACTGTACTGTATAGTTGACCTACATTAGACGTAGAAAATATAAAACCTAGAAGTTGACTTGACAAGTTTTACAATGACAATACGACTCCCTCAGGCTTTTCATATAAATACAAACCATAGAAATATTCACTTGACAATTTACATATAATTACAAAACGTACTTGAGAACATTGAAAGAGATTTGCACTAGGTTATTTGGCTTTAAAGGGATATATTCACTAACTTTACTGTTCGACCAAAAAACTTTTAGTCTCAGAACCTGGAAGTTTTTAGATAATCTAATCCGTTATAATGTTCCAAACTTCAACCCCACCCCTCCCCATAATTTTAACCTACAAATCCCTGTGTATCCATTAATATCAGCGTTTGAAAGGGAAAAAAAAACCAACTCAACCAAGGTTACTTGGCTTGGTGATTGTAAGGTACTCTGAGGTCCAGAAAAACTTCTACTCCTAGGGATCATAATTCAAAATGTCAGAGGAAGGAAATCACAAATTGACCCTTGAAAATGCTGAACATTCTCCTTTAAAGAGATTTGGAGTCAGGTAATATATTACTCTATCTCCTTCTTACAATCGGTTTTAACAAAAATCAGAAAATATAAAACTAATTAATATCGAATTATTCATTAAGTCTTGTTGTTTGTCGTTATTTTTATTTAAAGGGATTGTAAAGAGTTTTTATACGCCCACATGAAAATGTGGACGTATATTGCCGTCACCCCTGTCCGTCCGTCGGTCCGTCGGTCCGTCCGTCCGTCAACAATTTCTTGTGTACGCGATTATAGACACCAGAGTTTTTATCCGATTCGAATGAAACTTGGTATGTGTATTCATCTTGATAATATCTCGGATGAGTTCGAAAATGGCGCAATTCTAGTCGTTGGTTTATGAGTTATTGCCCTTGACTTAGTGAAAAAACGTTAAAATTAACTTGTGTACGCGATAGAAGCCAGAGTTTGTATCCGATTTGAATGAAACTTGGTATGTGTATTCATCTTGATAATATCTCGGATGAGTTCGAAAATGGCGCAATTCTAGTCGTCGGTTTATGAGTTATTGCCCTTGACTTAGCGAAAAAACGTTAAAATTAACTTGTGTACGGGATAGAAGCCAGAGTTTTTATCCGATTTGAATGAAACTTGGTATGTGTATTCATCTTGATAATATCTCGGATGAGTTCGAAAATGGCGCAATTCTAGTCGTAGGTTTATGAGTTATTGCCCTTGACTTAGTGAAAAAACGTTAAAATTAACTTGTGTACGCGATAGAAGCCAGAGTTTTTATCCGATTTGAATGAAACTTGGTATGTGAATTCATCTTGATAATATCTAGGATGAGTTCGAAAATGGCGCAAATTCTAGTCGTCGGTTTATGAGTTATTGCCCTTGACTTAGTGAAAAAACGTTAAAATTAACTTGTGTACGCGATAGAAGCCAGAGTATTTATCCGATTTGAATGAAACTTGGTATGTGTATTCATCTTGATAATATCTCGGATGAGTCGTCGGTCGTTGTCGGTTTATGAGTTATTGCCCTCGATAGAGGCTAGAGTTTTCATTCGAATGGATTCATCTAAATATCAGCTCGAAGAAGTGCGATGGTGCAATCAACTTTTTCAAATATTCAAATTTGCTGAAGTGGGCGTATGTTACCTTGCCTGGCAAGCTATCTTTCTAAACTTTGTATGTGTATCAGGGACACTGATAGCATCAATGTGCCCCATTCAAATTTCCATTCCGTCGCTGATAATTATGAATACACAGGAATTTGACGGCTCAATGTGTTGTGAACACTATTACTAGGCCAAAAAATTTATGGTTTTGAGACTAAGGTATGAACAATTTCAAAATATGTCATATTAAATCTGTGTATTGCTTTGCCCATGAGACAGTCATAAATCCCATTATTTTAACATGATATAAGGTATAAATATTGATGAGTCATAAATCAAAATGAACTAATTAAAGTTAATTAATAATTAATAATAATAATAACTGTCCAGCTGATGATTCATGACCTATTATTGTTTAATAATTTATAACTTTATTGATAGGTTGTCAAAACTTTATCTCTTTATTTATAGGTCTTTAGAGCCCAGGAAGATACCTGCTTGCTTACTTACCCTGAGGTCCAGGGCTCAATCTCAGCTTTGATGTAGGACTGCAGGTCTTTTCAAATGGAGGCCCTCAAGAATGGTCCCTCAAAAGTGACCCCTTCCGCTTAAACGCTCTGCTCGCTATGTTAGCAAAGCTCTATTTGGAACTTATATTTCATTCATAAAAAGCATTTTGACCCTTTACAGATATTAATTGAGAAAGCCTGATGTTGGGGCTGTTATTATTAAACTCCTGAGTTAAATTAACCAATGATAAAAGCAGTGCAAGTATGCATTAAATTTAAAAAAAACAAAAAACTCTCAGCTAAATTAACTGTTGATTAATAAAGGATTTATTTCGAGATGTTATGCATATTATTTTCATACGTCTGGAATTTGAGATAAAAGCCTTAGTTTTGAAGGATGTTGAAGTTATATTTTCTTGTAGCAAGTCAAGCAACTATTTATTCCTTCATTAGAAACTGATTGTTTATATCTTCAAGGTGTTTATCAGTTGTCATAGTAACATAATATTATTATTGACAATGTAAACAAGACAACATCAGTGTCAATATGTTGCCATCGGATACAGTGTCAGATGTCACATGACATGACAGTATCCAAACAGAAATCAGTAATACCAGTATTGATGACAAACAAATCTCTCTCAATATTTTCCAATAATTAATATAACTGCTCATACAAAGTTTTACCCAAATGAAGATTAAAAAATCCAATTAATATGACAAATAATGAACATTTGATAATCATGACAATATAAAACTAATTTTAAGCCGACTAAAGGTTCTGTGTATGTTTTACAGCTAGGACAGGTGTGGCGACAGGCAGGGTATGCTTACTCTTCTAGACATCTGATACCACTTTTCATTATGATATACTTACTCATGTATGATTGATATAATTCCTCATGTGAAAAGTTCATAAGCTGTTAGCTATGTTTTGTCAAAATGTGTTTTGGATTTTGGGTTTCGTTTATATATTTCAGTTGTTGGGCTGTGCTATATTATAATGTTTATATATTTCAATTGTTGGGCTGTGCTATATTATAATGTTTATATATTTCAGTTGTTGGGCTGTGCTATATTATAATGTTTATATGTTTATATATTTCAGTTGTTGGGTTGTGCTATATTAGGCGTAGGTATCTGGTTAAGAGTGGACCAGGATGTTGCTCAATATGTCAACAAATCCGATGGTTTTAATATATTCTACACACTGTCGTACCTCCTGATCGCAGTGGGAATTATCATCATGATCATTGGTTTCCTCGGATGTTGCGGAGCTATTAGAGAGAGTCAGTGCATGCTGGGAATGGTGAGTATATATTGATATTAAACCTTTATAAATATGACATCCCACACATTTACAAGACTCATTTTTCATCGTTGACATTTTTAAATTGTGATAGATTGTGCAAATTTTGAAAAGGTAATTATTTCAAAAAGGGTCAAAATGTGTGAAAAATGACATTTTTGACAACTTTATGCTCTGAAACAAGTCAGCTTCTTTTACATGCCTCCTAAATCATTTCACCTCAGATGCTATTGATATTTAGTTCAATTAAGAATTAAACGTTGGTCTCATTAGCATTATTGGTGTCATAATTAAAAAGAATCTGTTAATAACTAGTTAATAACTTGAATATGTTTTATATTTCAGTTCTTTGTATGTCTGTTTATAATATTTGCGATCTTACTCGGAGCTGGTATCTGGGCTGTAGTAGCTAAAGACAGCGTAAGTATTTCAATAAATAGATTATAAATATATCTTTGACATACAACCATGCCATGTAACGCACTACTTTTAGGAACATCAGTCCAGTGTGCATCACCAGACCGGTTTCTCCAAAAACTTTAAATCAAAAGTCTTCAGATGCAATCACCATATCTTGTGATAGTGACGTCATATTTCGTTGTATATTACTTTAATAATTACCCTTGCAATTGAATAATTATATCAACGTTTCTGTCTGTTACAGTTTAAAGACTGGACGGGAATGATGCTGGACGATGCTGTCAAGAATTATTATAAAGACGAACACTCTAAAAACTTCATGGATACAGTCCAAAATGGCGTAAGTCTATTTCAAACTTTTTTTGTTTATCATGGACATATATTTTAGCTTCAGAGTTTGATATTGCTCAACAAATCAGACCCCAGCCAGTTGCTCCAACGTGATATTTAGATGGGATGTCAGAGCTGTGTAGGGCCAGATATATATTGATTGTCCAACCTGATAGAATTTTCATCATCAGAACTGTGAAATAGGGCCTGAAAGATATCGATTTTTAAGGAGTAATCCAAATGTCTGGTCTAGTTTTTGGTTGCTTTTTTCAATTTTCATCATGATAAAAAACAATCTTTTCATAACTGTGGTATTTCTACAAAGCTGAACCAGTTGATCAATAGTGGACCAATATTGGGGAAAATTTCATTTTGACAGAGCTGTAGATTACCATAATTTTGGCACATCCTGTATTTGCAAGCAGAGTGTAGATATAGCAGCAAGAGCTTCTACAGTATCATTTTCACTCATTTAGAACTCTGTAGGGGTTATATGATTTCATATTAAGTCGCATTAACAGTTCTAACTAGCATGAAATCCAAAGTGCTGATTGACAACACATCGTAAAGGAATCTGACATTGTTTTTTTCTGAGGTGATGTAAGGGGTATAACTCTTGTTTAGATTCCAACTTATATTTCTACATAAAAAATATCTCTGAGCTAATTTAACATTAAATTTCCACTGAGAATTGTGAAGGAAAGCTAGCCGAACCGTAACTGTACGGCAATTTGTCAGTGGAAACACAGTTATTGATTTGTCCAATGCAGGAATTAAAAGTATATCAGAGTTCTCAAGGGTTAAATATGGATGAACGACATTTAGAAGCGGAGAGCAGATAATTATAACAAAAACAAAAATATGAAGTTTTTTGTGCTCTGTTTCAATTGAATGCTATGCTATGTTTTTTAGTTTAAATGTTGTGGATCATATACTGGAAGTATGGATTATTCAATGACAGGAGATATACCAGAATCTTGTGGGAAATATCATTCTACCGTAAGTTATATATATATATATGTATCATGATTTCATCGTAGTATATCGTATTTATTACAGTTTAAATGCTGCGGATCGTATAATGGTGTCGGCGACTACGGTATCTCCACGATTACTAACCTAGACGTACCAGACGCATGTAATGATTACCCTCTCACTGTAAGTTGTATAGTGTTGTCTAAACACCTAGCAATCAGTTATCTTTCCTTAGACCAGGACGGGGAGGCGCTTCCATTAAAACGCTCTGTTTGTTATGCTAGCTAAGCTCTATTTGGCCCTAATATTTTTTTCATAACATGAATTTGTCCCTTTACAAAAATTAATTGAGAAGGTCTGGCTTAGTGAGTTAGACGCTTGCTTGCTAACCTGAAAGTCCAGGGTTTAGTCCCGGCTTAGGTTGAGATGATACCTGTTTCGCCCCGATGCATGTCAGAGGAGATGACATGGAAAAGAGTCTAGTCGTTCAGATGGGACAATAAACCGGGGCCCCTTGCGCTACAGTTTATACATGTTAAAGATCCCTTGTAGTTGGAAATCGAAAATAAGAGCAGGTTAATGCCGCTGTCCTGGCAAAATTTCCCTCATTGCACCTTGCATGGCGTTTGCCTGACCTCATTAGCCCATACAGGTGCAGAAAACAGAATGCTAAACTCCATTTTGTTTCACTTAAATGGGGGATGGGTCAGTGATGTTGCTAAGACTGAGGTCCCTTAGATTTCTTTATAAAGGGTGAGAACAGTATCTTAGTTTTGGGGTTAAGAGTTGGCCTGGTCCCATAGAATTTGGGTGAAGAGTGGGTCCGATCCTTTAGATTGTGGGTTAAGAATGGGTCCGGCCCTTTAGATTTGGGGGGTAGGAGATTGGCACTGTCCCATAGATTTATTTCCAGCAGAGAGTGGGCACAATCCCTTAGATGACCCGATGAACAACAATCAAATTTTCTAACTAAGGGAAGATAACTAGTTGTTATAATGGTGGTGATGTTGTTGTGGTCTTACTAATATGGTGAAAGGTATTGTTCTACTAAATAACAAAAATTATTTAGTCTGCTGAATTTTGAAGACCATGTCCTCAGAAACACTCTGTATACAAAACCTTTTACGCTTAAAATTATGTGATTTTCCTGGGGCCTTATTCTCGAAAACTTAACTTGATTTTAGTGTTCCAGTCATCTGATTGGTCAATCAATAAAATTGATAAATTGATTTTAAATATAGTTTTATTATCCAATCTGATTACTGTATTTCTTAAAATCTGGATTTTATCTTAGTTTTTGAGAATAACGCCCCTAGGAAATACTATTTGTTGTTATTGGTGATTTGGTTTATCAAAGATAATCTCTGTAAATCTAAAGATAATCTGCACCAACATTCTTTATGGATGTGTACACAGATGAAAGCACGCGAATGTTTTTTTGGTTTTTTTTTTTACAGATGTCACCATTCAAATAGTTTTTATGTTCATTTTTCAAACACAATTAAATTAACAATTCTCATTTTGCACAATTTAACTAAAATTTCTCATTTTTGTGTTCATTTTGTTTCCTGTGTTCTGTGTTATTTTGTCTTGCGTCAATCAAATTAGATAACAGTTTTGTTTCATTTTTTCCCTTTTTTTGTTCCATTGTAATTTAAAGCGATACTACGTCTTAGAATGAACAAAAAAATTAAGTTCTCAAAATTGGTCAATAAGAGTATATATTCATCAACGGTGTCCAAAGTATACAAACAGAATCAAATAAACCCATAAAACTATGTAATTTTCCATACAATTACAGATTATTATTGATAAATGTCTTAAATTGGATTAAGACATTTATCAATTATTGTATTTAAACATAGTTTTCTGGATTTATCAGATTATTTAGGTAATCTATTGCATAGTTGACCAAGTTTGAGAACTTAATTTTTTTGTTCATTCTAAGAGGTAGTATCGCTTTAACTAGATTACCTCAACTCAATCCAGTTCTGCTAGGACCGATTCTATTATGCAATCAGGACCGTCCAGATTTTCTCATATCAATCCAGATAAAAACGTAAATAGATCAAAAATGGAGAATCGAGCTGGCCGATATGGACATGGGTTTGCTTTTCATGAGTCGAATCCAATTACGTCATTGACCTAATCTATTATACTCTCCCAACAATCCCGATAAAACTTCTATACTGTGGTGAGACAGCCATTTTGTGACGCCATCTATGGACTGGACTCTCCCAACTCTCCTAAAACAGTCACGTGATGAATAATAGAATAGAAATAGAGAATCTGGACGATCTGATTGCATAATAGAATTGGCCCCTTATCGTTATATCAACCACTAGCCTTAAGTAAAAATTCATGAAATATGTTAACCACAAAATAATTTGTACAAAATGATTAAAGTTCGATGTATATTACAGGGATGTAATGAGAAATATTACGCGTTTATGGCTGAATATTGTATGATTGTAGCAGGTATCGCTATTGGTATCGCCGTTATTCTGGTAAGTTCTTTCCCTTTATAATAGAGTTGCTGTCCTAGAGGATGCTCGCCTTATAAAAGTGGTTAGATTACATGGAGTCGACAATCAAAAATAACCAAAACGAAATGTAATCTAATTTTAATTAGTTGCTGTCCTGGCAAATTTTCCTCATTGCACACTGCATGACATTTGCCCTTCCACTATAGCCCAATATATGCAGAAGAAAAGGACATGCAACCATTCATTTATGGGGCCTTATTCTCGAAAACTTAACTTACAATGATTTTAGTGTTCCAGTAATCTGATTGGACAATCACTAGAATTGATTTTAAATATAGCTTATTTAACCCTTTCAACCTGACAAGCCGGTATATCGGCCCATCCTTACGTTATATATACCCGACAAGCTGGTAAACCGGCCGTTGTCAAGTGACGTCATACAACGTTAACGTTATACGTTTTAAGAAATATTGCTGGGAGCTCAGGGTATATGACGTTTTAGCCAAAATATCGTCCGGGTTCAAAAGGTTAAAATCTGTATTTTATCTAAGTTAAGTTTTCGAGAATAAGATCCCTGATATTACTCTGTGAATCAGTTTGTCATTTCATTTGACTTCTAGAGATTCTATAAAATTGCTGTATTTATGATTTATTATCTTTCTACTTCCAGATTTTGGGTATGATCTTCTCCATGGTGTTGTGCTGTGCTATCAGAGACGTCAAGTAAGTTTTTTTTTGGTTTCCATGGTTACTGTTATGTCCCCATAAATGGAATTTGAAGTATGATTAGTGCTGGGTATTGCCAACCATGCCAAGAATACGATATAAATCGCTATACAAAGGTCACGATACAATACGTATCTCGATATGGGATAAAGGCACAAAAATTGAAACTTCATCTACAAAGTAACAATATTTATTTTTGTATAGCTTTATTAATGTGAAATTTGGTATTTTAGTTGATAGGAGTGGTCCATATCCACGTCTTATAAATATTTTCAAAATAATTTCAACAAACTCGATTAGAAAAAATAGTGAATTGTAAAAAAAAATCTACACTTTTTACGAAATGAGAGGTATCGTCAAGTATCGATACACAACCTCGCGATACGATACACGTATCGTGGCATGATGTATCGCGATACATCGATATAACGATATATTGTGCCAGCACTAAGTATGATGTGTGTCTAAATAAATGTCGATTTTGGGTGAATTTTAAAAGATGATGCATGACAATGTCAAACGGGTCATTTTCTAAAGTTTAAGCTCCATCTCATCGTTGAAATTCCACGTTCTGCTCATTACTTGTCACCATGGCGACGCAAGTCCTTTAAAACTGGGGGTACAAATAAGGGGCAGACCAATTATTGGACAACTGTCAAGATTGAAGTTCCAAATTTGGTAAAGTCAAATAAAAAAAGTTTTGAGAAAAAGATTTACTTTGGTGTTATCTGACACATTTTGAAATCGAATCAAATTATCGAATGAGATGTCTCTTAAAAATCTGGATTTTATCAAGTAGTAGTTGTTGAGAATCAGCCCCTTGTTACGGTATCTGGTGACAAGTAAAAAGCAAGACGTGGAATTTGAACGAAGGCTATATCTTGACATGCTTTTTTACTTACTCTCATTTTTTCTCAATTTCATTCATTTTATCATTTTTCTGTCACTATTTTGGTGATATTTTCTTTTTCATGTGGTACTTTTGATATTTTAAAGGGATTGTAAAGAGGTTTTATAATTTATGTGTATCAGGGACACTGATAGAATCAATTTACACCATTCCAATTTCCATTCCGACGTTTGTGGTTCCAGCAATTTTCACAATATCTAGGATTGATGTCATCAAAAACTTTAATTGGAAATTACTGGAACCAGTGGTCTGAATATTTGAATAATTTAAATTGATGCTATCAGTGTCACAGATACACATACGAAGTTTAGAAAACCACTTTACAATCTCTTTTAGAAACTTTTCATGTGGTTCTCATTTTCTCTCTCCTTTAATTCATTTACATATTTAACTCAATTTTTCATTCATTCTTACAGTGTGCAGTGTTAGATTAAAGGTATGAGGCCACATACAAACTCAGTAATCTGCATGTTCAATTATTGTTGCATGCTGTATTAGTGTCAGTACCTTTAAGTTGTCCCAAAAACGTGAACTGCTTTTTGAAAAGTATTTTCTGCACAATAGATTGATACATATAATTGGTCTTGGATGTGCTTTCAAGGGATTGTAAAGAGGTGTATTAGGGACACTGATCGCATCAATTTGCGCCATTCCAATTATAATTCCGAAGTCTGTGGTTCTTGCAATTCCAGTAAAACTAACATGTTAATGGGTCACTGACAGTGATCTGCATAGATATCAATAGTAGCTTCCGGTAGATCACTGTCAGTGACATCATAAAACGAGTTAGTTTTAGTGGAATTGCAAGAACCACAGACGTCGGAATGGAAATTGGAATGGCGCAAATTGATGCTATCAGTGTCCCCGATACACATACAAAGTTTAAAAAATCACTTTACAATCCCTTTAAATATCTGTGCAAAACTATTTTAATAATATGATTATCCATAAAATAGACAGTATTTCAAAAAAAGAAGATTGTTTTGGGACACTCGATAAACATACTTTCATCATACTCTAAGTTTTTTACTCTTCAAGTATTATTATTTTTACAGTTTCTTGTGAGTTTTATGTTCATGTTTTCAAATTAAGGAAATTTTGTATAATATTTACGTGTTATTACCAAGCGAGGAATGTTCTAGGTTTTTAACTTCCAATACTAGGACATCCTAGGGCAGGCCTTCTCAATTATATTTTGTAAAGGGCCAAATGCATTTATATAAGAAAAATAAGGGCCAAATAGAACTTAACTAGCATAGCGAGCAGAGAGTTTTAGAGGAAGAGGTCACTCTTGAGGGGCCATTCCCAAGGGCGTCACAGGCCATCATTTGAGAAGGTCTGTCCTAGGGCTTAGATTGTTTTTGAGAATGTATGAAACACAAGAGATTAATGACATATTTGCATCGTTTCAATCTGTGGTTCCAGTTATTATAGAAATACTTAAACATATATGACGTCACTTTGGCAAAATGAAATGAATGGAGTTTTACGTCCTACTTTTCTATATGGGCTAATTGAGGATGGGCAAACGCCATGCAGTGTGCAATGAGGGAAATTTTGCAAGGACAGCGGCATTAGCCTGCTCTTTTTTTCGATTTCCAACTGTCGAGGGATCTTTAACGTGCACAGCCAATAGCACATGGGGCCTCGGTTTATTGTCCCATCGTCACTTTGGCAAAAGCTGATTAGAAAAACTATGGGCCTATGATAAAAAAAAGCTTAGTGTTTTATATTTGATTAAAATGTTCTATTTTTTGATATTTTTCAGTGCATGAAGAAACAGACTCTAGTTTTTATAATATCTGTCCTCGTGTCATCAACTTTTAAAACAATGAAAAATTGGAAAGAAAAGAAGAAATTTTACTTCATTTAAAGAAATTTTTTTTGGCATTTTTATTTTTTTTTTGGACAACGTTTGGTATAAAAATGTTAATTTGGGAAACTTTTTGAAAAGATGGCTATATTTTGTATCATTTTTCTATCATGTATCATTGTTGATTATCATTCTGGTTTCGCGCTTCATTTTTCTACAATTTCAAATATTTTTTAAAATGATAATTTCAGAAAAATCGTGAAATTTTATTATTTTTTTTTTTTTATATGATGAAATTTAAGGAAAAATCAAGAAATTTTTGGTTATTTTCCATGATTTCTGTTGGTATTTTTTAGGCAATAATTATTTTTCCTGAGATTCATTTCAAGTTTAGAACAAACATTTTTTGTAAATTTTAGATGATATTTTAAATTTTTCTTGTTTTTTTTAACTTGTTGTGTATAATGTTCTAGTAGAATTACATGTAGCTTTTGATTTTAACATTTATATCTAACAGCATGGCCACCATTTCATTTCATAATTTGGCTTCCAAACTTCCATCTTAAAATATTTCTATGATATCAATAAATGAACATAAATAAATGAACATTGATAAATGAACATTGATAAATGAACATTATTAGATGAACATCAATCAATGAACATTATTCAATGAACATAAATAAATGAACATAAATATATGAACATTGATAAATGAACATAAATAAATGAACATTGATAAATGAACATAAATATATGAACCTTGATAAATGAACGAACATTAATGAATGAACATTAATAAATGAACATAAATATATGAACATTGATAAATGAACATTATTAGATGAACATCAATCAATGATCATAAATAAATGGACATCAATCAATGAACATCAATCAATGAACATTATTAAATGATCATTATTAGATGAACATTATTAAATGAACATTATTAGATGAACATTATTAAATGAACATTATTAGATGAACATTAATGAATGAACATTAATAAATGAACAAATGCATTGTTATTATTTAAGGCATGGACCACACCAAGAATATTTAAAACTTTAAGATAGATTGCCTTGAGGTTATGTAAAACTAAACATCAAAATTTCAAAAACAAAAAATACGTAAGGATTAACTCCCTTTCTAATTGGTCCAGCAGATTGATTTTTTTTACTAATAAAATGGCATTGTTGATATTTTGTGGCCTGAATTTTATATTCTTACATTCTGGGGATCTTTTCACTAAAAACATGACAAATACAAATCCATGTTTTAGAAATAAATGACTTCAATCTCATTGGTTGATATAACTGAATTTATAATAAATTCTAGTGATTGACCAATCAGATAAAGGGATTGTTGAGATGTTACGAGTTAAGTTTACGTGAAGAAGAAGCCATTGTTGTATAAATGTGAACTACTGTTTATATAATACATGTATTATCTATCTGTATCTTTGCTAATATTTAGATGTGTATTTTCTATTTATAAATATACTGTAGGGTTTATAGTAAATCCAAGTCTTAATGCTCATTGGGGAAAGTTTAAAGAATACATTTACATTTGTTTTTTGAACATGCCTCCTAATGTACATTATGATCTTGATTAACTGATTAACTATATACAACCATTCATACAAAAATAACAAACTCTGATATGATATTTATTGAATAATATCATTATTTTGGCAGGAATGGTTGAAAATCTACAGATATTTAAACAATATTTTTTAACTTAAATTTGTAGATTTTCTGTTTGTTTTCTACAAAATGCCATAAAATTCTTGGCTGTATTGTTGATTTTAAATTGTCTGAAATGGAGGGCCAAATCTGCCAAAAGATATGAAGGATGAGAACTTTTTTAGTGACATAATTTGAAATTTTTATGAAATTTGGCTACCATAAACTAGTGATTTTCAGTCCAATGAAACATCAAAGAGTGCCATTTCCGACAAAATAACTAAATTATGAATGAATTGAGTGATATGATTTTATGATTTTGGCAGATTTGTTCTCCAATTCCGATAAATTTAAAAATAAGCAACAGCTGTCTGGTGAAATGTTCAATGTAATGCTCAGTATATATTTATATATTACTATGGTAACGTATATTTCTTAACTTTTAGCCTTGTTGATGTCACAGTTTCAATTCTCAAACTAGTATAGAAATACTCAGTTTTGATTGGATGTTCAGATTGTATTAACCATTCCGGAATAGGCTTTATCTTCATTTGCTAATACGAGCAAAATAATGGCTGTTAAATTTCATTTAATTTTCAAAAGCACAAACCCAGTTGCTCCTCATTGGCTATCTTAGAATGAATGAAGAGTTGGTAGAGGAATGCAAGCTGTCTATTGGTTAGTTATAATAGATCAACCAATGGCTATAGAGTATTTCTATTCTAGTTGTAGAATATATATGAAACCTGACAGACAACATGGTGTATTTTCGTAATCATATTGTATATAATTCTATTAATACAAAATGTAGTCCAGTTTTTTTTTTATAAACGTAGAAAAGTTTACTGAGATTTATTTTTGTGATATTATCCCAGGCAGGGGTACTGTAATCAGGGCGGAGCCAGGATTTAGAGAAAAGGGGGGGCTCTGAATTATAACATGCTTCCAACGGCACCGCAAGCGTCAGATTTTTAGAGGGTTAGGCCAAAAATATGGGGGCTCGAGTTGGTGGAGTCCCTACCCTGGGATCCGCCCCCAGTAATTCCATTTTTT
This sequence comes from Lottia scabra, assembly GCA_029955415.1. Lineage (NCBI taxonomy): Eukaryota > Metazoa > Mollusca > Gastropoda > Lottiidae > Lottia > Lottia scabra. The sequence goes on along the minus strand of JARJEI010000003.1, from coordinate 6,165,802 downwards.
TAATATCTGAATAAGGTTTTCTGATCGAAATCTTCTGATAGGGATCAGGATAGTTATAAATGCTACAACAATATTGCTGATTCTTTATCTAGGTGTTTCTATGCTGGCTTATTTTCCCTATGCCCCTTGCACTAGGGTACCCTAAATCTGAATGGGAATTCAGTGTGGAAACCAAGATAACACACAAGGAAACCCTAATTCCACAAGAGAACTCAAATACTACATGGGAAGGTCACACATAAATGAATGTTTTATTATTATGTTACAGTGTAACAATTACACATAAGAAGCGGAGACATTTATTTACATTACTGTTAGTTTTGATTGGACAAGTCATTTACAAGTTAATAATGAGCCACATGCTCATATACCTTATGTCAGGCCTTCTCAAATGGTGGCCCGCAATGCCCTTGAGAATGGCAGCTTCAGCAAAAACGCTCTCCTCTCTATGTTAGCTAAGCTCTTTTGGCCCTTATATTTTATTCTTAAAATGTATTTGGCCCTTTACAAAAATTAATTGAGAAGGCCTGACTTATGTAATAGACACAACATTATAATCTCCAATTGCTCTTCAGATAACATCCACACATTATAAATTTATAATCACAATGACATAGAATTACACAAAAAGCACTACATTCTTGTCATTTTACAGAGGTCAAACACAAATATTCTTATTCATTCTGCCATAGAATAAGAAAAAGCACTGAGATTTCCCATCTGTGTTAATCCACTCTGTATATGGTTAATATGAATTTCAACGTTATTCTGGAAAGAGCTGAAATAGGCAAAAAACTTAAATGATTCTGAAACGAGCTGAAAATAGTTTAAAAGCTTTAATAGTTACAAATGAAATAGAGTTTTACATCCTGCTTTTCTGCACCTGTATGAATAATGAGGTCGGACAAACACCATGCAGTGTGCAATGAAGGAAATTTTGCTATTTGTTCAGAACTTGCCAACCACGCACAACCCTTGATCTCAACGACCCAAATTTGTATAATTTATAAAAACAAGGACAGATAACTCACTTGATGTTGTTGGAATTCATGCCTGATTTTATTTCAGCTAGCGTATCTTGTAGAGATTTAAACTCAAATGAATTAAAATCATTTTGTGTAAATGTCTAAAATTAAAATAAATGATAAGGTATAAAATATTATTCTGGTAGACTAGGGGTGGGGGAACACTTTAACCCTTTCAACCCTAAAACTTGGTATACCGGCTCGAATCATTACGTGATATATACCCGACAAGTCGAAAAAACCGCCATTGTCAAGTGACGTCAGATAACGTCAAATCCCTCCTGTGACGCCCTTGAGAATGACCTCTCAAGTGACGCCCGATACTGATCTTATCTTTTCTGCACATGTATGGTTTATGAGGACGGGCAAACGCCATGCAGTGTGCAATGAGGAAAATTTTTGCCAGGACAGTGGCATTAGCCATCACTTTTTGATATCCAACTATCGAGGGATTTTTAACGTGCACGGTCCGTAGCACGCTAAATATAAAAGAGACTGAAGGCTGGTAATTATAGCTTACTCTGATCTGTAACATGAGAGATGTTAAATTAGACACCAAACTTAAAACGCTTTCACTTTTAGCTGTTTTCTTATTACTGAACATTCCCTGTAATACACAAAAAATTTTCATTAAAATTTTTTTTTAAACAATAAAATATTTTCACATATTAAAAAAAATAAAACTGAAATAAAGTGATTTTCGGAGATTTGAGTTTCGCCATGAAGATTGAATGAAGGTGTGTAAAAAGGAATGAAATACAATGGTAATTGCTTAAAGTACAGTAGTTATAGGTACTAAGAATCAACAGGAATCAAGATGTGGCGCCAGGCAGGAAATGCTTACTCTTCTAGACACTTATTAACTTTTATCATTTACTCATTCATTGTTATATTTTCCTCCCGTTTCATTAGCTGCTACCAATGTATTGTCAATGTGTTATAAGATGTTGTGATTAAAAGTACTAAAGAAAAAAGTCAGAAGAACTCACCCGGCATATTTTAGTGACTAATTCTTGAGCCTCATCATCACATTTACGTTTTATTTCTGAAGGTTGATCAACAACTGTTACTCCATGAGGCGGTCCCATCTACAAAATAAATACTAGGTTATTCCGAATAGGTGAGAAATGCAATACACTGATACATTCAGATTTTCTTAGCTCTAGGATGTCCTAGGGTTTTTAACAATGTTTTAGTGACATTCTAGAGCTTAGATTGCTTTGAGATGATACTGTGACAAAGAACATTTGGAACTTTTATTATATGACACTAACCCTAACACTCAACTGCAGAAAACGCTATATGATAAGAGTTCCTGAGATCATTTATTATAATAATTTATGTTCCAAAAGGAATATTTATCATATTTACAAATATTCAGTCACAATACAACCTAAATAGGAAACAATAGCAATGAAGTCAATTGTTGACTTTAAACTTCTGTGATTACAATAGATAGAAAACGAAATAATATTATCATCAATTGAGAGCCTCAATGGAATTTGATTTAGTTATTATTTGAACCAGACACTGATTGTCTCATTCTGACAAGTCCATGAATATAACGAACAATAAAAAACTCTTTCCTACCTCTTGACAGAATTCCTGAACTCCCATCAGATATTCGTTCAAATCTTTATTAAGTTTATCGAGCTCCAGAACAATGTTGGCGTATTTACGTTGGAAATCTACTGTGATAGGTTGTAGATAGGATTTCTATAAAATAAACAAGAGTTGTCTTTTCCTGCCCAAATACCGGGCAAGATGGCCGCCTATCATTATTGGTTGTATTCGCAACTACGTTCTTGAGAACTCGAGATTGTATAGAACGCAAGAACGAAGTTTCGAACGGCAAGAACAAACACGAGTTAATCGTTCTTGTCACTCCCCATTTCGCCGGGAGTGGTATACGAGAACGCGGAGAACGGTGATACAAAATGGCGGCGAATAATAAGGAATCATATTCGTGTGTACATTTTTGTCATTATTTCTATTTCTATTTATCTATAGCTGTAGAATTGAATAATTTGTTTGCCAGAATTGATAATTTCATTTGTTGAGATGATTATTGCATACTGACATTTCCCGATTCTCCTCATCGTCAGAAAAATTCCCCCCAAAAATAGAAGAAAGTGAAAGTACGATAATTTGTTTTGTTCTTGATTGTTCCTGGCCGTTCGCAACTGACAACTCGGGTTGGCTGTTCTCGTGTTCTCAAGAACGTAGTTGCGAATACAACCATATAGTCTTGAACAATGACGAAGTTTGAGACAAATGCTACAAACATATAAGTTGCTTTTCTGGGTCCTTATTCTCCAAAACTTAACTTAGATAAAATCCAGATTTTAAGAAATACAGCAATCTGATTGGATAATAAAGCTATATTTAAAATTAATTTTAGTGATTGACCAATCAGATCACTAGAACACTAAAATCATTGTAAGTTAAGTTTTGGAGAATAAGGCCCCTGTTCTTAATTCAATAACACTGACTCATATATAATAGCACTTTAAGTGAATCAAATGTGACTCAAAGGTTTCAATGAACATATTTTTCAACCAAAAGGCCCTAAATTTCACCAATTTAAAAAACAAACTTACTGATTTTTCAGCCTGGGTGTTCATGTCTTTTATTTGTTGTATCCAGTCTTTTTTAATAGTTAATATCTTGGATAATCTTGTCTATAAATATAACATATTTCATTATAAATGTTTTTTTTTAAAGTTACTCAAAATAACATGCACATCCAAAAATGAAATGAAAAGAATACTTTTCTGCACCTATATGGGCTAATTGATGACGGACAAACGTTATACAGTGTGCAATGAGATAAATTTTGCCAGGCATGCACATCCAGGGAAGATAGCAAACAATAAACACCGACAATCCACTTATTTTTTTGGTGGAACACATAAGAAATAATATTTACATTTGCTGTTATTTTTTCCCATTGAACTAATATGTGTGTTTGGCATTGTTTTATGACTCAATAAACGCCACTGCTAACCATGCGAGCGCGCATTAATTCAATTTTGCAGCCAACCTGTGTCCTGATATATGACCAAAAAAGCCATAGGGTTACAGTTTATTGCTAAACCCTTTCAACCCAACCGGTATACCGGCTCAATCATTACGTGATATATACCTCAAGTCAAGTTGTCAAGTGACGTCATACAAAGTTAACATCATACGTTTTAAGAAATATTGCTTAGAATTCAGAGTATATGACGTTTTAGCAAAAATAACGTCGGGGTTCAAAGGGTTAAATAAATAACCACTTACAACAAGTACGAGAAATCTGATTGGGAATCCACCATACGTTCCACCGTCTAAACTCAGTAGTCTCCCCTTGAATGGTGACCCACTTAATAAAGGATCATTATCTTGCTGGAAATTAAAATTTATAAATCATAAATCTAGTTTAGTTTGACAATTAATTTGTTAAAAAATTGTGGTATATACTTAAATTTTAAAGTATAAATATTAAAATAGAACCGAAATTTGTTAGCCTGAGTTCCATGCTGTGCAATCATCAGACAACTGATAGCATTTGGCTCAACATTGGTCAATTGGACAAAGTAAATGTGCAAGAAAAGACAAATCTTGTTCAGAGATCTATTTTGATTGGCTGTTATTATGGCATAAGAATGATTGTGATATCATGCTAGTTTAGTTCTGAAGCCCGAAGTTTGACAAGTAGTTATATTGTATGTCTGGTACTTACTAGATGTTGGCTAGGTGAACCTAGACTGGGTATAAAGCGAGGTGGGGAGAATAAATTCTGTAATCGGGGTCGTTGTTTATGTTGAAAAGCTGAGAGTGGAATCGTCTCTGGTGGTTCGTTACTCTAAAATAAACAAAATTAAATGTCATATTCAACATACAATACTGTAATCCTTGATTTAAACTCTCAAATGCAGTGTACAATGAGGGAAATTTTACTGCAATGTATTGCCAAACTGTTATTTCTTATTTCAAGCCTTGTTTTACAGTTTTGATAGTCACTATGGTTTGGGTTTATTCAAGTGCTGGGTAATGTGTTCACCGAAACTTACCAAAACTTCATAATCAGGTATAGAATGAGTGCCAAGTCCTGGACGATCAAATATAACACGATACGAATTATCGTTAGTGTCTAAAGCTTCTATCGTACCAGTAAATAATCCATCTTGAGGCTGGCGTAATCGAGCTGAAATAACATAATTAATATTCTAAAATATTGAACAAGACAAGAGCAATTCTGTATCTTTTTAGGTAGTTAAAGGGTTTCCTAGCATCAATTTGTAAAATTTCAATTTTCAAGTGTTTGAAATAACCTATCGAACACTTGCTGGAACCACAGACTGGTAGAATATAATATTGAAAGTGCAACCCCCCTCCCTCCCATCCCTAGGCCTCTACCCACCTGTAACCTTGGTACCTATAACTAAATGTATAATATTGGGAGTGCAACCCAGATCCCCCCCTCCTCACCCCCAGGCCTCTACCCACCTGTAACCTTGGTACCTATAACTAAATGTAAAGGTATTTCATCAGGTAAATCTTTAAGATTGTTGAACTCGTTGAGTTTTCTCTGTTGTAATAATCTCATTTTGTCTCGTTTCTCAGCCAGGACTGCTCGCTCTTCTAGAAAAAACGCTGGCGAACATCTGAAAATTTAAAAATAATTTCTTAGATCCTGTGTTCTCAAACTGTTTAGGTCTTTTTTATCCACTGTCCCCCCAAATATATTTTCCAAAGAGTCGCCCTAAACACAAAACGACATCAAATTTGATATTTTTGCAGTATACAGTCAGTTAGAGTAAGAACTAGAAACAGCTATTCCTGACAGCAGCCCTTACAGTCATGACGTTAACCTTTCTAGGGCATATCATTAACCCCTGAGGAAATCCCATTGACCCTTACCCAGACTTTATATTAATAACAACAGTTAAATAAATATTGGTGTTCAACCTCCAACAACTAACCTTCGTGGTTTTCCCATCAATCGTCTGATTTTATTCCATTGAATCCGGTTTAATGTTTTAGTCTTTAATTCAGGAAACGATTCACGTAAACAAATACAGAAATCATTTTCTCCTAGAAATAATGGACTGAAATAGAATTAAAATATATATTTTCTTACTTTCATTTTAAAGGGTTTTCTAAACTTTGTATGTGTACCAGGGACACTGATAGCATCAATTTGCGCCATTCCAATTTCCATTTTGACGTCTGTGGTTCTTGCAATGCCAAAAAAAGACTAACGCGTTTTATAACGTCACTGACATTGATCTACCAGAAGATACTATTAATATCTTTGCAGATCACTGTCAGTGACATCATAAAACATTCAGAAAACCACTTTACAAGGTTAACAAGCAAGCAAATAATAATTGAATCATGAAAAATCCAAACAAACAAAAAAAACTTACGCATCTAAATTGGAATAAAACCATTCGTAACAGACCCATTTATGAGCTTTTGGTAGTTTTAATAAATTACGTAGTCGTACACCAATAGATTGAGCGAGACGTTTATTCATGGCTGATAATACAGGTGTCTTACTCTGGAATAATAAAATTTCTTAAAAATTCTTTCTTAGAGATAGTTATAAATAGTTATTCAAGTAACAAATAGACAAAGTGTCCAGTCAGGAATTATCCATACATCATCACCATCCATTATCATTTTTTTTTATCTAATGTCTTCGGGCCACTCTAGAGCACGTTGTGTGCCATTTGAAAAAAAATATGAAATGAATGGAGTTTTACGTCCTACTTTTCTGCAACTATATGGGCTAATTGAGGACAGGCAAACGCTGTGCAGTGTGCAATGAGGCAAATTTTGCCAGGACAGCGGCATTAGCCTACAGCCAATAGCACACGGGAGAAGGTCCGATCTTATAGTTAATTCATATGAAGATTTCTTTATCGAGCAAGTACAAGTGACATTAAGACAATGTTGAGAAATAGTTGACTATAAAAAATACTAACCGGTGAGGATCTGGCCTGTTTCTTCGGTGATCTAGCCGGTGAATAGGTTGTTTGTTCATCATCGTTATGGTAACGCTGATTCTTACGTCGGATTCTTGGAGGCTTAAAAAAATAAAAATTAAAAAATCAAACAAATTTAAGGAGATCAGGATTTAGGCAACTGAGAAACCTTCTTGGATAACATGTTTTTTATCATTTTAATACACCAAATTCAAATTCAGACTCGTAAAAATAATCAAATCCTCCATAATGATAAGATCGATGACAAAGTCAAAGTTAATTAATAAAGAAAGTGACAAATTTCCCTCGTGGCACACAGCATGGAAATTGACCTTCATCATTAATTTAAATGTTACATCTGAGTCAATCTAATTAAAATTTGATTACATTTCGTTTAGGTTATTTTTTGATTGTCGACTCCATGTAATCTAACCACTTTTGTTAGGCGAGCATCTTCTGGTAACGAATAAGCTATTTATAGCACGTGCCACCCCTCTGCCAATCAGAACAACGTTTATATTTGAATATTTTGTCATAATTTGGAGTGCTTTGTCGCTTTACTTTCTGTTTCGACTTCCCACAATGCATATCAATGCATAGACCAGCAATCTTGAAGGTAGTTTTTGAATGGCTGAAATTTTAGTCACCAAAAGATGCGCGCCTTATATAAGTGGTTAGATTACATGGAGTCGACACTCAAAAAATAACCGAAACGCAATGTAATCTAATTTTAATTAGATTGCATCTGAGTTGACTGGAATAAAAAAAAAGTTACATACCACACCTCTTCTGTTTGGTGAAGCCAAAGCATTGACACTTCCTATTAATAAAAATAATTTTTTTTTAGAGCAATTGTAAAGAGGTTTTCTAAATTTTCATCTTCATATTATCAGTTTAAACCATTTTGAATTCAATCAATCAAACAATCTGTGGTTTCAGCCTTTCCACTTAAACTTTAAACTTAGTGTTTGATGACTTCACTATTCTCAATGGCCATGTCTTGTCAGTGGTCAAATAGATAGTTGAGATTTGGCATGCTATAACCATATAACAAAACACAAGACAATATTATGGAATATAACACACTTCTTTAATACAGTTATACAAATCTCATACTATAACCAGTCTATTTCTGGACAAAATATACAATGGATGGTTCTCACCTTCTTTGATGCTTAAAAGAGCCTTGGCTGAACCTAAAAAGTACATAATCAGATATAGATTCTTTCAATCAAATCACTATTTTCATGGATGCAAGATGTTCAAAATAAAATCAAGTTTTCAAAGGCACATCTGTCGTGACATCAAAATTCAATCATTGAACATTCTATGAATATGATATGAAATCATATTAGCCTAAATAAATATTATTTCTATTGATTGTAATTTTGAACACTCCAAAAAGGCAAGCTCAGACTCCCTTTACTATTGGTAGCTGTTGCTATTCCATTTCATTTACATGCAAAATATTAAAGAATTATCCATTTATATAAAATTGGCCAAAAATAAAACTTTGTAAACATTGCCATTCAATTCATTAGGGTCGGTCGGACGGTTATTTGCGTCTTGTGAGGCTTAAAATTGTGCCGATTACAAGCGTAAAATATGGCCTAAACGCTTTGCAAGAAATCCCACTTGTCTGTAAATACAAGTGATGTTTCTGCACCAAGAAAAACTTAAAAGAAAGAATATTTTATTACTTTCTACGGATTCTTCGGCCGCCATCTTACTGCCGCCTCTTTTTCAAAAGAGCTTGGTCACGTGTCAAAATACAGGAATAAGGGTCAACAAAGTTCAAGTTAATGATTAATGGGAGATAACCGTTTGTAAACAAATCAGACCACAAGAGAATCGGATTACTGCTTGAAAATTGCTCTTGAACAGATATTGATAGTACTTTTTTAGGATAAAAAAAGAAGAAACTTAGTGACAAAAATACTAATAAGCTACGCCACTGAATTCCGTTAATCAAAATCGCATCCAAAAACATAGCAAAATCAAGATTAATAGTTGTGGGCTACTCCAAAGAGAAGTATCATCAGGTGTTTCTAAATGAGTAAGCATAGTCTGTTTCGTCGAGCCACCTGCCACTACTATACTACGATGTTGCCAAAACCATTATCGTTACACCATTGGTTAAATGCATCTTCAAAATGTCAATAATAAAACCCAAGCACAAACACAAATTTCGAAATCCATGTAAACACATTGGCAATATATTGGTAGCAGCTTGTGGACTCAATGAACGTATTGATAGATCGATCTAACTTGACATGGTGAAGTTTATAATATCTAAATGCTTTTTGCAATAATCTTTGACTACTAGCCTACGTTGATAAGGTTCCATGGGACAGGGGCGTTTCTGTCAATTATTATGTGGGGCCGAGCACAGTTCATTAGGTATCCCTCGTCAGCAACTATGATCCTTCACGGTATGCACGTTTATGCTCTCCCATCCCTCCTTCTGGGGCTGACATGGAAAAAGCGTCTAGTCGTTCGGATGAGACAATAAACCGAGATCCCGTGTGATATTGGCTGTTCACGTAACACTAAAAGATCCCTCGACAGTTGGAAATTGATAATAAGAGCAGGCTAATGCCGCTGTCCTGGCAAGATTTCCCCCATTGTACACTGTATGGCGTTTGCTACCCGCTCAACGGCAGGTTTTATCTGAACGATATAGGTGCAGAAAAGTAGGACGTGAAACTCCATTCATTTCATTTCATTTCATTTCCACCCCTCCTTCTCTTCCACCCAGGCTCTCCCCAACGAAAAGCCTAGGGTGACAGTAGGCTACCTGATTGGGCAATGTTGACATGCAGGTGCTTTTAGAAAATTTGACGTCATTAGAAACATGACGTCATCGCAGAATGTCGGCTGCTAACCGGAAGTCAAGTTGATAGATCCTGAAGAAGAACAAGATGATGCTCAGACCAAACCTAACTATTCTTGGAATTCTCTTCTTCTACTTTCTTCTTGGTGTTAGCCCAGGTGAGTATACAGCCTATAGCCTAGCTTAGATTAAAGATAACACTGTAACTAGCGCTTTGTTGGCCAGGCCAGTGCTTTCGTGGAGACTCCTTAGGCTATGATGAGGGTAACTTGGCCTCTTCGGCTTCCGGATAAAAAAGACAACAACAATGATAGGCTAATGAAACTATTCAGAAAAGGCCATGAATGGAGTAGGCTACCAGAGGAATAAGAAAGACTATGCTCGTCGCTTACGGCACTACCAGAGATTGTGCTTTGGGCAATGCCCAGTGCCTCGTCTAAGGAATTGTTAGGCCTACTGTAGTACTGGGCGGCAGTTAATAAATTGAACAGGCGAAGTTGAAAACTAGGAACAATATAGGACTGCCGACCTGGACTGACCTTTGTGTTCACTGGGCGGCAGAATACCGCCACTGGGCGCTACCGCCTAATCAAAGTGTTAGTCGAGGCACTGGGAATGCCAGTTGGATCAACATTTTTATCCGAGGTGAGGTAAACTATTATTAGACTAGAGCTGTGTAGCTCCTGAGAAAGGCCACACTTATTAATTCCACAATGCTTATTTTTATTTAAATCATCTGATATTAAACTAATTTTTATCTTGCTAATTTGACTATATTTCCAGAAAATACCGGTATAACACAAGTTAAGATTCGGATAGACGGAGTAGAAGTTGAATTTCCAGGAATAAACGACCTGAATCAAATTACAACAAATGATACAATGGATTTGACTGAAGGTAACGATTGTTATATTATTCTTCAGGTAACAATGGAGCCGGTGAATGAGTAGGCTACAATAAGTGATGCAATCGACAATCTTCGACAGTTTCCATAATGTTAAAATCACCAGAATTGATGGAGTTCGGTCAACTATGGCCGCCATTCATTAGCGTGATGTGTTACTGGGCGCTAGAGTAACTTTTATGGAGATCGTTTGTTCGTTACCTTGATATGTTGATGAATAAAGAGCTCCTATATGACATCTTCTGTGCTATTCTTCGGTGGTTTTTCCTCTCTGTATAGTTCTTCTTCCATTAAGTTCTTCTTATTTAGACATCTTATTCTGCCAAGTTCTTCTTCTGTAGAGTTTTTATTCTGTAGTCTTTTTTTCTTTCCTCTTGTGGTCAATATTTTTTATAGATATTACCTTTTAAAAGTTATTGTAAACTGTGTGAATGTTAATATTCTGTTTCGTTTACTCTTTTCCTAATAATTATGTACTATTGTCTAATATAATATAATTGGATCAATTTTATATTCTCAGATTCCGAATTCGTACAGAATTTCGAAGAAGACCCCGATTTCGAACAAGAGTCAGATTTTGAACAAGAATACGACTTCGTACAAAGTGAGACGGAGAAAAGAATTAAACGAAGTGCTTTAATGAAGTACGGTAAGTAACTGACGATTTTATAATTAATTCTTCAATTCATAGAATAAAAATAGGACGTAAAATTCCATCTCATTCAATTTCATTCCCAATTTTTAGAACAATATCTCTACTTATTTGGGATCCCCTTGCACAAATGTTTTGACGTCGTCCACCTCCTCTCGTTACCGCTTATAGTTATCTCCTCTATCTTCAACCCCTTTACAAAATACCTCTCAGCCTCGCCTCCTTTCCATTCCAATTCCTTTCATCTACCCCCCATCTCCATTGTCACCTGTATAGGCTACTCCCTCCCAGCCTAGTTATATCTGACCCCAGCCTAGTTATATCTGACCCCAGCCTAGTTATATCTCCCTCCCAGCCTAGTTATATCTGACACCAGCCTAGTTATATCTGACACCAGCCTAGTTATATCTGACCCCAGCCTAGTTATATCTGACCCCAGCCTAGTTTTATCTGACCATAGCCTAGTTATATCTGACCCCAGACTAGTTATATCTGACCCAGCCTAGTTATATCTGACCTGTTTTTGTTTCAGATAGAAATGGTCCAGCGTGTTTAAATAGATTGAAGCAGATGAAACAAGGATCAAACAGCAGAGCGGTCCAGTTCGCTGTTCTGGTTAATAAAGGGAAAACAGCTAAAATGACTTGCCACTTCTGGTAAACTTTTAATATGAATACTAAACCCCTATTCGTCTTACTAATAACAAAACCCATGTTCGGTATACCGTGATACCGGTAGTATATAATATATCGGGTGCCAAAGTACCCCCCCCCCCCCTCCTTCAAGTTTGACGAGTGGTATCTCAGCCCTAACCTGATCTCCTTCAAAATTCTCACAGATAGACTTCAAGATGTCTTTGTCAGCCCCTGAAAATACAAGAGTCATCGAATAAAAATCGTATTTTGAAGATGGTACCTTGAAATGAGATTCGTGACAGCCTTGCGGGAAGTAACGGTATTGATGATCGAAATAATGAAAGCACATTGAACACGAAATACGAATAGGTAATTTGTTCTGATACTGAATATTTTGATCGGTGCAGTATTTACTGATACAGGTAGTGTACATTGATCATGTGCACCAGTTAAAACCTTCCGTGAGGTTTCATGACTTTTGTATCATTAGGGCTGAACGATGACATCGAATGGAAAATTTGTAAGAATTTTAAAAAGAGTTCCGTTAACAAACACCCTAAGATTTCACTGGTCTGTTTTTTTGGTTTCACTACCACACAATTCATGTTGCTGGATATACATGTATTTTATAAAATTTTAAAAGTCAAGGCTTTAACTTATTTTATATTATATTTTAAAGTCAAGATAAAATTTTGAACAAATTTAAACCAATGAACTGGTACAAGTTGAATCGTGATACTCAAGGAAATTTTCAGTTTAATGAGTTGAATGTAGGTATGCGAGATAAATACCGGAGAAACCGAATATCAACTACAGTCGATCATACATTAGTCATCAAACGAGCCAAAGATAGTAAGACATAAATAAATTAAATAAATATTTTGTAAGCAATTGGTAATCAGGGCCCAGTTCCGGGCAGTTCCTAGCCTTGTGCTTAAGATCAATTTTGACTTGAGTCTATGCAAGAATTAGTAGGAAAATCTCGAGTCGAATATCGGACTTATTTAAATGCTAGGAACCGGACCCTGGGGCATCCATATTGAGAACGAAGATTTTCTGTAGGAGGTCTAAAACGTATTTGACGAAGGTAGAGTGAATAAAAAAAAAAGCAGGGCATCCCGACAACAATTTTTTGTCCGACGAAAAGTATTAAGATTTTATATGGACGCCCCTGGCGATCGTCGGAAGTTTCCATACACAAGAGCGCTAGAGTAACTTTCATGGAGACCTTTTGTTTTTGAAGACGCTTCATTTGGTGACAAAATCATGAATGAATAAATTCCTTCAAATCAATGCAAACATTTAAAAACAAATTTCTATGGCAAGACATGTTTATTAGCTCTTTCGAGGACATATAGTGTCCATTCGACACCTTCATTCTTCATACTAATAAAATGTGTTCGTTCGTTCGTTCGTTCGTTCGTTCGTTCATTCGTTCGTTCGTTCGTTCGTTCGTTCGTTCGTTCTCGTTCATTCAATTTACAATTTTCATTCTATTTTAGAAGACGCTGGATCCTATATCTGCCATGATTTCATGACGCAAGATCGCCTACTCAAAGGACGAATGGACGCGAAACTTATTCAGTCTATTTTGTCTGAGACCTCCAGGTTTCGATTTATATATCATTTAGACGGTTCGTATACATACTTTATAATTAGTACCGATTTATATCCTATCCATAATGCACTATACATCTTTATTTAACTCAGCATCTCTTTCAGAGAGTTATTTGATATTTAAGTTTGTGAATTCTGCATCCCTTTCAGAGAGTCCACATAGCTAATAATGTTTATTTGGTATTTAGGATTGTCAACTCGGTATCCCTTTCAGAGAGTCCACATAGCTGATATTTTGTATTTGGTATTTAGGTTTGTCATCACCTCTTTCAGAGAGTTCACATAGCTGATATTTTGTATTTGGTATTTAGGTTTGTCAACACCACTTTCAGAGAGTTTCCAGAGAGTACAATGATAATATATATTTGGTATTTTTGTTTCAGTAATGCGGCGGTCAGAACAGAAGACTAAGGAAGGTAATATTAAGTTTCATCCTTTTTTTGATTATTTAAAAGGGTCGGAAAGAGATATACGTGTATTTGGGACAATGATGCCATCATTTTGCAATGTGTAATAATCTTGGGTCTCAAAAAACATTTTAAAACTTTTTTGAAAACAGTAGTCGATCAAACCGTCTTATCTCCCGACCCTCAGAAGACAAGTTCCCGATCAACCATCACTGCTTGTTGGTCCATACCTTCACTGACTGATCAGAAAGAGCTGAAAGGTTTCAATCTGACTCAAGACCCCAAAATTTGTGTTCGCCCGAAGATCGTGATTCGGTACATTAGTAGCTATTTGCGACGACTGGAGGCGATTTAGTACGATAAGAGACGTGTCAAGATGACAATCGGCGATCTAAAAATTGATTCATTGATAACAGTCTGATCGAGATCAACCGATCATTTTTCTGTACTCGATCCTTTGAAGACAGTGTCGTTTGTTCCAGAGTTTTCCCCCAATCTACAGGGCTGTCCTCGCAGGTTTCAGACCATTGAACAAAATTGTGGCTGATTAACCAAACTATGGATCGGGTACTATAGGGACCAAACAATCCATCAGTGAAATTGGTGTATTAATGATGAAGCTTTTTGCTACAGTGGAACCGCGTTTATCCGCATATTTCCGCCCCTGACACGCGATCGGATTAGTGAATATAAATTACATGTACTATATGATTTGTTAATTGGTTGTTAAACCTAGGTGTGCAGAAGCGGAAACCGGGTCATCTGGTTAACGGGTAATTTTACATAGTACATATTCCGTTCCTGGTTAAAAAAAAAAATCGTGCGGATATCGGGGTTTCCGGAGTACTAGTGACCGGACAAACGCGGTTCAACTGTATCTTGATTTTTTTGTTGATTTTCAGTGTCGAAGACTGACTCTAAAAAGCCCAAACCGGCAAAACCAGAAGTAATGGGTAAACATGAATTTATTCATTTTTTGGCTTGAATTAATGCAGGTTTCTTTTGAAACTATATACGATCTTACCGTTGCTTGCACGAGATTCCTTTCTCGTCATTATAATTTTCATTGGTAGAGAGTTTACTTCTCGACCAATCATATTCCTGTAAACAAATTATTGCTGGGAAATTGTCATTCTTCCATTTAGAGAATTTTCACATCAAAAGGTCAACGAAAGGGGTTAGAAGTCAGGGGGTAATGATGAGAATTATGTCATGCAAGCAACGGTAAGATCAAGAAGATCGTATACCGTTGCTAAAGGAACATCAGCTTTGTGATGTCGTCTTATTGATGTAAAAAAATCTGCTGTAAGTCAATGTCCCCCCACACCACACTTCCTCGATCAATATTTTGCTATGGCTAACACTTGAAAATTGTAAAAATTTGAGCATTATCATGCCCATGGTGCACCCTATCCATCCCCCCAACCCCCACCCAGAAAAAATTCTCGCTACGCCTGTAACGCTATAATGTTATTAAAATTTCAGTTGATCATAATCTGAAGTTACAAACAGAATGGCAGGAGTGGGGTCCGTGTAGTGAATGTGGTAGATCAGGCTTAAGACAGAGATTAGGTATGTAGTAAAAATTTCTACAAGCAAATCCATTCCGTTAATCAAAATCGCATCCAAAAACATGGCAAAATCGAGAGCCTTGACTTTTATTAATACTATAGGTCACAATCCACTTTGAACTCAAGATAACAGACTGAAACCAAAAGGGCCAACTTGATGGAACAACACAAAAAGGGTTAGTAGTCATACCCGTAGCCAGGTGGGGTTCGAGGAGTTCGGACGAACCCCCCTTTGAAAACAAATAAGCACTGTTAAAGTTGATTTTGATTGCTTCGCTAGTCAATGTAACCCCTCCTTGGAAATTCCTGGCTACGGGCCCGGTAGTTCGGAAGAAAAAAAATAACGTGCTGTAGTCTTACCTAGAAGTTGGGAAACCAAAGCAACATTTCCTCTACTACAATATCTCCCACGATATTATCTATTTTCTTTTAATTTTCATACCCGTAGCCAGGTGGGGTTCGAGGAGTTCGGACAAACCCCCCTTGAAAACAAACAAGCACTGTTAAAGTTGACATTCTGTTTGAATTGTTACTGTTAAAGAGGAGTATATGATTGGTTTGCTAGTCCATGTAACCCCCTTCCTGGCTACAGGCCTGATTTTGTTATATTAAACAGCTTTGATGGTATGTAATGGGGTATATTTTATATCTGTAGGTATATGTATAGTGGAGAAAAACGACGTCAGTAAGAAATGTACACCTTGGTTTGTAGAAAGTGTCATGGCGTCCAACCCAACTGGTGTACCGTGTCGTTCTACTATATTTATTGGTAAGATCAACGCCAACCATCGACCAGATGAAATTCTCACAGAAACTTGCACTGAGAAATGTACAAGTAAGTTCTCTATTCTCATTCGGTACAACCTCGTTAATGTTCGAAACTATCATTGGTCATGATAGGCAGCCATCTTGCCCGGTCACTGGGCAAGGGTAGACAACTCCTATTTATATTCAAAGATTGGTTTTGAAAATTTGTTTTTAACACCAGAAAAGCATGATTGAGATTGGCTGAACTAAGATTATTCAACATGGCGACCACCGTATAGTATACGAGGTTATCTAGCATGAAGTCTTAAGACTGGTATGGAAATTGATAGAGTGCCCTTTTGTTTGTTTGTTTGTTTGAGAATGTCGTCATCACACGACGTTTTACTGATATTTTATGAAGTTACTTTATTTTCATTTTTAAAGAATTAAAGTTGAAGATAAAATCCAAAAAGATGGCCAAAATAAGTGAAATAATGTTCAAAAAGCAGAAATTTGGTAAGTCTGTACAATAATATACAATTAGAAATGTAGATAGGGAATAATAACACGAGATTTATGCTTGGCACGCATGCGTTGAATTGGAGATATGCCCATAACTTCCGGTTTCTGCAAGAAGTCATATTAATTTAAAAGCCATGATAAACGCGATTTAATTCGATCAGAACATCCAGTCTCTCTGCCACAGTATAACTTAGAGTCAACTAGTCCTAGAGGAGAAACTAGGTCAACCATAAATTGAAACAGAAGTTCAATAGACGATGAGTAGACTAAGACTTCCAGTCTTATACATTTCTATGGTCAAACAAAGATAGCAAACACCATGTTGGAAATCAACTACAATGTTGGTTGGTAGATGACAAGTTAACGTTCGCTTCCAGCAGCAGCTGATATCGCAAACTAGGTAGTTGTTGGTAGATGACAAGTTAACGTTCTCTTCCGGCAGCAGCTGATATCGCAAACCAGGTAGTTGTTGGTAGGTGACAAGTTAACGTTCACTTCCAGCAGCAGCTGATATCGCAAACTAGGAAGTTGTTGGTAGATGACAAGTTAATGTTCGCTTCCAGCAGCAGCTGATATCGCAAACTAGGTAGTTGTCGGTAGATTACCAGTTCACGTTCGCTTCTAGCAGCAGCTGATATCGCAAACTAGGATGTTGTTGGTAGATGACAAGTTAACGTTCACTTCCAGCAGCAGCTGATATCGCAAACTAGATAGTTGTTGGTAGATGACAAGTTAACGTTCGCTTCCAGCAGCATCTGATATCGCAAACTAGGTAGTTGTTGGTATATAATGACAAGTTAACGTTCTCTTCTGGCAGCAGCTGATATCGCAAACCAGGTAGTTGTTGGTAGGTGACAAGTTAACGTTCACTTCCAGCATCAGCTGATATCGCAAACTAGATAGTTGTTGGTAGATGACAAGTTAACGTTCGCTTCCAGCAGCATCTGATATCGCAAACTAGGTAGTTGTTGGTAGATGACAAGTGAACGTTCGCTTCCAGCAGCAGCTGATATCGCAAAATAGGTAGTTGTTGGTAGATGACAAGTGAACGTTCGCTTCCAGCAGCTGATATCGCAAAATAGGTAGTTGTTGGTAGATGACAAGTTAACGTTCGCTTCCACCAGCTGATATCGCAAAATATCAATAAAATTCGGGCAATAAGTCGGTCTGCCCCCTTGTTGAGTCGTGGGCTCCTACGGCTATGGGTCCAACAAAGAAACTAAACGTCATGTTTGTGGGAATTTCACATTTTGTTTTATTAATCATATAATGATATGTATAGCGGCATTTCATCTCTTCACCCTAATATAAGCCAATATAATACTAAGCCGATTAACTATATCGGGACCTGAGCTTGAGCCACCCCCCCCCCCCCCCCCCACACACACACACACTTATTTTTGGCCGTCTGATGTCAGAACCCTCTAAAATTTTGCTGCTCGCGCCTTCAGTGATCACAGTGCCGTTGAATTTGAAGCATGTTATATTACACCCCCCCCCCCCCTCATTCTCTAAAACCTGGATCCGCCCCTGTTTGTAATATTTAGATTTTGATCATAATGTCATTTGTATCGAAATTCTCATGAAATAAATTTAATCATAATATTACTTCTTTATGAATCTACACAAGATTTACAAGATAAAAAATAAAATCTATTGAAAGATTACAATATTTAAAAGATAAAAAAAAAAAAGAATTATATTGAAAAATTATCCGTTTGTCGTTTTTATAATTTATTAGTCGAATTACTATTAATGTAAATTAATAATGTGAATTTATTGTGTGTCTTATTATCTAGCATACCCAGTGTATAATGAAAGGGAACTTTCACTATAATTACGACAAGCAATCGTACAATAGACTCAGTCATGGGAATATGTTTAGCTTAGCTAAGTAAAAATATTAAAATATACCATCTGATCATTCGGCTCAACCTTCGTCATTGTTCGAGACTGTATAATGACTCGGCCATGATAGGTTGTCATCAGGAAAAGACAACTCTTGTTTTAAGGTTGATTTTGATTGGCTGTTTTTTCCCGAAAGATGATGATACATTTTGAAGAATAATTGTGATTGGTTGAACTACAATTTATTGAACATGGCAACTACCGTACAGTATACGAGGTTATCTAGCATGTCTAGTTCCGAAGTTGAAATGATCAGAATGATCAAACAATTAACCTTTTCAAACTTGGTGAATAAGAGTTCGGGACCTTACCTGGTGTCAAAAACCTGTATAATATTATAAACCCAAAATACTACATTATATAATAATAATAATTGAAAAAACACTTACTGAAATTTGAGCTTTCAAATCTAATCCACAATGATTTGTGTTTGAAGTTAATTTCGAATCGAAATTTAAGACTACCGCCATTTGCAGAAACGAATAACCTGTCCAGTCTCAAATCGTCTCAATGATTTCATACAAGATGTTTCTTTTTTGCAGGTTTTTCTGCCGACGCAATGCGTGTTATTTATGGGAAGGAACTCAAACTGATCTGCCCAGGGTAAGGTCACCTTCAGTTTTTTAGGGTAACGAGTTGTTCAAAAATACCCCTCCCTACTATTATTTATAGTTCAAATAAGTTTCACTTTGATAAATTATTAGTTCAGTTGAAGTCTCAATTTTAATTATTGTGAGCTCAGTAGAAGTCACTATTTTAATATTTTTAGATCTCAATTGAAGTCACAATTTTGATATTTTTAGAGCTCAATTGAAGTCACTATTTGTTTATAGCTCAGATGAAGTCTCAATTTTAATATGTTTAGAGCTCAGATGAAGTCTCAATTTTAATATTTTTAGATCTCAATTGAAGTCACATTTAGAATTATTGTGAGCTCAGTAGAAGTCTCAATTTTAATATTTTTAGATCTCAATTGAAGTCACATTTAGAATTGTTGTGAGCTCAGTAGAAGTCACAATATTGATATGTTTAGAGCTCAGTTGAAGTCACATTTAGAATTATTGTGAGCCCAGTTGAAGTCACAATTTTGATATGTTTAGAGCTCAGATGAAGTTTCAATTTTAATATGTTTAGAGCTCAATTGAAGTCACAATTTTGATATGTTTATAGCTCAATTGAAGTCACAATTTTAATATGTTTAGAGCTCAGATGTAGTCTCAATTTTAATACGTTAAGATCTCAATTGAAGTCACATTTAGAATTATTGTGAACTCAGTAGAAGTCACAATTTTAATATTTTTAGAGCTCAATTGAAGCCTCAATTTTAATATGTTTAGAGCTCAATTGAAGTCACAATTTTAATATGTTTAGAGCTCAATTGAAGTCACAATTTTAATATTTTTAGATCTCAGTTGAAGTCTCAATTTTAATTATTGTGAGCTCAGTAGAAGTCACATTTTGAATAATTTAAGATCTAAATGTCGCAATTTGATTATTATTTTCAGAGCCGGTTTGGACACGAGAGTTACTTGGTTTTATAAAGGAAAGTCGCTAGATGCCATTGAACTAGCTAATAAAACTAAAGGTCGAATGACAATTGATGTATATAATGTATTAGACATAAAGAAACTCGAACTGAGCGACTCGGGACAATACGCGTGTTTGATGAACCGGGGTAAAAAAGTGGATATTATTTTAGACGGTAAGTGGCAAGGGTTTAGGCATCAGAATTTTTTTTACCTTCAGTAGAATTCAATCCCACGGCACTAATCGCCTTGTAACGACAATCCAACTCGCTTAAATACTGGCTGAGCCACCCCATGATAGGATTAGACTGCCATGTACAACTAAATAGCAGATTGTGTGGTACAATGACAGTCTTCTGTAATCAGAATGAGACTATAGACCAGTGGTTCCCAACCTTTTTCAAGCCGTGACTCAAATTGATAAAGCTTCCAGAGCCATGGCCCCTGTTCTAGTCCAAACTAGGGCAAAATAGGGAATGTAGGGCAAAGGTTGTTGTAATGTGCCTCCTCATCATCAGGAGGTCAGATGCATTAATTGACCACAAGCAACTACAGACCTTAAACAGCAAAATGTAGTTAAATTATAGTTCGGCTAGAAAAAAAAATATGATATATATATACATCCTCAGACCCCGTGGCCCCCTGAAAAGCACCCCATGGCCCTAGGTCGGGAACCACTGCTATAGAACATACCAACTAGTTATGTTTTCTGTAATATCTGATTAATTGATTAATTATTTTGGTTGGTTTTTTTTTTCAGTTTACATGGACAATCGAGGGGGTGAGTATCGACCACAAAATAAAAAATATAAAACAACAAATAACATTGTAAATTGCCAAATTCTTAAGGGACGGGGATTTGCTCAAAAATTCAATATTTTTGACTAACTACCTCGAAAAATATTTTATTCCTGGGGGAGAGGGGAAAGGGGGGTGTGTGTGGGGGGGGGGGGGGGTCTGACAACAACGATGATCTCTGTACCCTTTGTTTTGTCATCAACTCAACAGTGGATCATTGATTCAATATTGTGGGACACATAAAGTTATATCATTCCGAACTACACTCGTATAATGTTACATACGGATGGTATGTGTTGGTATTTAGAACTATTATCCAATCAAATTACTGAATTTCTTAAAATTTGGATTTTATCTATAAGGTAAGTTTTTGAGAATAAGGCCCCAGATGCTTAAAACACTAAAATCATTTAAGTTAAGTTTTCCAGAATTGTTATCATAGAACTACTGGTATTTTGATTGTTTTCAACAGACGTATCAAATCAAATCCGTAAATTAAAATCGCATCCAAAAAAATTGCAAAATCGAAAGTAATAGTTGTTTAGTAGTGGACTACTCTAAAGAGAAGTACCATCGGGTGTTTCGAAAAGAGTAAGCATGATCTGCTTCAATCGCGACACTATATGTCGCCTTGTTAATCGAGAATGTACAAAAATATGATTTTTTGTTTATATTTTCAGAACTTTGGGAGAATAGTCTTTACCTACTCGCCTCCTACCCTGTCAACTTTTTGATATTTCTCTCCTTTCTGATCGTCAGACACCGACAATATAGATCTGGGGTGAAGTCAACAAAAAAAAAGAAGTTGAAAGCATTAGAAAAAAAGAAAAAAAAGAGGAGCTCATCATCATCGTCGTCGTTATCTTCTTCTTCTTCTGATACTGATTCTATTGTTATTTAGAACAACAATAACAACAGCATTCAACATCACAGAATACAATACAACAACACAAGACAACATTCACCAACAATCAACATACAACATCAGAATACACCATTCAACATCAGCATTCAACAACAAAGAACACAAGACAACATTCACCAACAATCAACATCAGACAAAATCACACAATACAATACAACAAGCAACAACAGAAAACACCATTCAACATCAACATTCAACAACAAAGAACACAATACAAAACAACACCAGACAACAGCTCACAACAACATCAACATTCAAAATCAACATACAACAACACTAAAAAGCACACATCTCACAACACAATACAATACAACATCAGACAACAACATTCACCAACAATCAACATACAACAACATTCAACATCACACAATACAATACAACAAACAACAACAGAAAACACCATACAACATCAAACTTCAATAATAAAGAACACAATCCAACATCATTCAACATCACACAATACAAAACAAAACAACACCAAACAACAACATTCACCAACACACAATACAATACAATACATCATTCAACAACACACAACAACACCAGAAAACGCCATATATATAACATCATTCAACATCTCACAACACAATACAATACAACAACACAAGACAACATTCACCAACAATCAACATACAACATCAGACATCCACCAATACAATACAACAACACAAGACAACATTCACCAACAGTCAACATACAGCATCAGACAACATTCAAAATCACACAATATAATACAACAACACAAGACAACATTCACCAACAGTCAACATACAACATCAGACATCCAACAACATTCACAATCACACAATACAATACAACAACACAATACAACATTCACCAACAATCAACATACAACATCAGAATACACCATTCAACATCAGCATTCAACAACAAAGAACACAAGACAACATTCACCAACAATCAACAGACAACATCAGACAAAATCACACAATACAATACAACAAGCAACAACAGAAAACACCATACAACATCAACTTTCAACATCAAAGAACACGATCCACAATACAAAGCAACACCAGACAACAGCTCACAACAACATCAACATTCAAAAACAACATACAACAACAAACAGCACACATCACACAATACAATACAACACCAGACAACAACATTCAACATCAGACATGCAACAATGTATTAATATGTACCACGATTAATTAATATGTAGTACTATGTATTATTTGTATTACTATGTATTATTTGTATTACAATGTATCTTTTTGTATCACAATAAATTAATATGTATTACAATGTATCTTTTTGTATCACGATTAATTAATATGTATTACTATGTATCTTTTTGTATCACGATTAATTAATATGTATTACTATGTATCTTTTTGTATCACGATTAATTAATATGTATTACATATGTATTATTTGTATCACGATTAATTAATATGTATTACTATGTATCTTTTTGTATCATGATGTCAAGATAAAGTCAACGATATATGTATTAATGTAAAACAATTTATAAGATATATTGGAAATTAAATGAATGGAGTTTTACGTCCTGCTTTTCTACACTTGTAAGAGCTAATGAGGATGGGTAAACAACACTATGCAGTGTGCAATGAGATGAAGTTTGTCAGGACACCGGCATTGGTCTACTCTTATATTCGATTTCTCAAATATAGAAGTACAAGAAAAGGGTGATCGCTGGCCGCGTCAAGAGGGTGGTGTTGAATAGAGGTAAATTTGGTTGAAAATTGCATGGGATGTAATTTGGGTGGCCTTTCATTAAAAGGTGGTGCTGAATACAGGTGACCGTTGGACCAAGTTTGACTGTATCTATGCACAGACAGTAGCATTTGAAAGTTATAATGCCCTACTACACATTAGCGATACTATGCAATATATAGAAAAGTCATCTATAGAAATGGAAGGAGAAATGTCTAATTTAAGGTATATTTGAAGGAAATATGCAATTTTCGTACATTTCTAGTGCTTCTGAAGGATACTTAAGTATATTCAAGACCCAAATCAACCAATAAAAATGAAGACTGGTCCCCTTTAATAACTTACGAACGGAGATGGTGCTGAACTGTTGTTGAAGATATATAACTGTCAAGTTTCAGTCTTCTGGCACTCATCATTGCAGTGTTGATACTGGAGTTGAGGTTTGGCCGCCTTAGATGATCTCACATAATATGTGATCTCATCCCATCGTGAGAATTGAACTGTAGTTATTTTAACAACTCACGGAAACTAACGAAGATTGACGGAGATTATGTCGAACGTCCAATAACCAGGGGCGGATTTAGGCGGGGGCGTGGCGGGCGTGCGCCCCCCACCCCCTAAAATTTGCAAAGTATGGGTTGTCCGCACCATTTTACCACAAATGTTTCTCGCCACACTTCGCTTGTCAAGATATATATCTACATTGCACCCACTCTAGAAGAATATTTCAATAACTTTGATTATTTTAACCTCAAATAATTTTTCGACTCGCTCCACTCACCAATTACTTATTCTATTATCATTTTAAATACATATCTGTTTGTTTTCATTTTCATCGTTTACAAATACTTGTAGCCTCGAATGACCAGTCTGATGTGGGATTGAACTACCAGAATCACCATTCGACTCAACCTTCGTCATTGTGTTCGAGACTATGGAATGTCATAATAAGCGGCCATCTTGTTTGGTAAATGGGTTGGAAAAGATAACTCTTGTTCGGAGATTTAATTTTGATTGGCTGATTTTACCGCGAAAAAAAGACACACTCTCTGAAGAATGACTGTGATTGGCTGAACTATAATTTATTCAATATGGCGACTACCGTATAGTATACGAGGTTATCTAGTACGTTATTGCTGTAGTTCGGTCAAATGACCGCTGTTCATAACCGTGATATGTTGCAGAGCGCTAGCGTAACTTTCACGCAGACCGTTTCCAATAACTGTAACGTCAAGTACATCTCACGGAAACTAACGATCTATGACGGACGCCGAACGTCCAATAACTGTAACGTAAACTAATAAATTGTGAGCAATAATTGAACTGTATTTATTAAACAACTCACGGAAACTAACGGAGAGTGACGGACGCCGAACGTCCAATAACTGTAATAGAAGACTAATAATAAGTACTAGTATATGAACTCTAGTTAAAGATAGTCTGTAGTGTAAGTTTAGAGTAACTAATAGGCTTCCACGGGATATTATTACTAACAGGTTTGTCCTTTTATTTTTCCTTCTTTCACTAAGACCAGAGACTTTCCAACTGCGGGGAAAGCCCTAATTACCCATGCTCTTTGACCACAGCGAATTTTGAATCGTATTTTTGTTGACAATCATATTTTGAATATTTGTGACACGAGACAAGGGTGCCAGAGGTAAATGTGAGGGGCGGGGGTGACGCTGTGTTATAAAGGGCACTATGTGACCAAACGAAGCGAGGGAGACCCGGTGGTCTTGGGGTTTGGGGGGTCAGTTTTGTATTTTAGAGCCTCTTGGGAAGTTATATACATGTAATATAATATGGGGTAAGGACACAACAGGCCCGTAATTGTTAGTCTTGTTGCAACTTGCAATGATTTCTGTCGACAGACAACGAAGTGCATCAAGCCTTCAAGTTAAATGATGCATCGGGTTTTTTTGCCTACGGGCCTGCACAACAAATTTTGCTTAAATAGGCCTAGATATGAAAAGGGCACATATTCGACCGGTAATTTCTCTCGGTAAAATCATGTACTTCCAAGTAATTCAATTTTTAACGCGTGTAATTTTCATCAACCCAAAGACGATCTATAACCATTGTAAGTAAATACTTAAATTCATAGAGAAATTATAGACAACATGTTACTGAGAAAATATATTTATTATTTATGGTGGTCACGTAGTAGAGTTTCTTTTTTAACAATAAATGTATTGTATGCGAATAATTCACCAGTTTTGAAGAAGGTTAATCGGGTTGTTATAGTTTGAGAACAAAAAATGAAATGAAATTGAGTTTAACGTCCTACTTTCCTGCACCTATATCGGCTAATTGGGGACGGGCAAACGCCGTGCAGTGTGCAATGAGGAAAATTTTGCCAGAACAGCGGCATTAGCCTGCTCTTATTATCGATTTCCAACCGTCGAGGGATCTTTAACGTGCACAGCCAATAGCACACGGGACCTCGGTTTATTGTCTCATCCGAACGAATAGACGCTTTTCCATGTCAGCCCCTCCGACCTGCATCACTGACAGGGGGAAACCGGGTTGAAAAATCCGAAGGTATCATCTCGACCCATGCCGGGATTGAACCCTGGACCTTCAGGTAGAGATCAGTGACTCTAATATTTATAGCTCCAAACGTAGGGGCCCACGACTCAACAGGGGGCAAACCGACTTATTGCCCGAATTTTAATGAAATTTTGCCCGATTTTTGGGATTTTTTGCTCGAAAACATAATATTTGGGGGGGGGGGGCAGCTGCCATCCCTGCCCCCCTGTCTCCTACGGCTATTTTAAACAAATTGTTGATAAACTGTCTCATATTTGGTTTTGACTTGAGAGATATTTTATTGTTAGGCAGCATACAATACTATACATTCAATCGTCGGTTATTATACAGTGAAAAAATAAAATGAATATTATAGGGGCTCACTATACATGTTTCAATATGGAAGATTGTTATAGCACAATAACATTCAGTATTCAATATCTGAATACCGGTAATGTCGTCCTTCAAAAGACGTAAACCAAGGATATCACGATAGTATGAAATAAGATACATTAAAGGGATTGTAAAGAGATTTTCTAAACTTTGTATGTGTATCAGCGACACTCATAGCATCAATTTGCGCCATTCCAATTTCCATTCTAACGTCTGTGGTTCTTGCAATTCCACTAAAACTAGCTCGTTTTATGACGTCACTAACAGTGATCTGCATAGATATCATTAGTAGCTTTCGGTAGATCAGTGTCTGATACGCCATAAAACGCGTTAGTCTTTTTTGCTCATACCAGACCTTTCTGACGTGACAAGTTTTTGTTTGTTATAAACTGTATATTAACGAGAAGTTATGACCGTCTCTTGTATCAGGATGGGATGTGTTTGTATAGAGGTAACCCAACCCCCACCACTGTTTAGGTCACGGGTTATTATTCATTTTTTATTATATTGGCTGACATTTATTTTGAAACATCTATACTGAACAGTGAAGAAACGTCGTGTGTCGTCGTCGTCAAATTCTACGAAAATATCTTTTTTATACTTTTAAAAAATCCGGGGAATGACATTCAACTTATGATATCAATTGCGTTCTGAGAATTTCTGTTGTTTTATTAAAATTTGAATAAACAGTGCATTATTCGCTCGACGTTTCTATATCTGTTCTGTATAGAAAAAATAAGTTACACAAGATATCATTATAGATTAACAATGGTCATATTTATATTTAAATTATAAATCTCATTAGAGATTAACTATTTACCTTGAAAGGGAAGACAGGGGATTATTACTAATTAAGCTAGGTTGTTGATTACAGGGATTTGTAGTTCTGATTACTATTACTATGGGTCTGTATTTGATTATAGATAGAGTCCTGTCATGGGCTATATAAACTAACAACTAACCACTACCAAATTCTTCAATTAACAACTGAATTAATATAAGTTATCAAACCTAAACTCTGTCTTCTATCATTTCAAGGTAAGATATATTTGATGAATATATATTTTAATATATGAAACATTGGTAGTCACAGCATGTTATGGAAACTATACCCTCGTATATTATTAAAATTAAGGGGGTTTCGAGTTTCAAATTATCAAATTTTGAAAGAAAGAATAACTAATTTAAAAGCATTTCCTAGAAAAAATATTTAAAATAATCTTTCGTACGATGATGCATTTTGTTTTCAACTCACTGGATAAGAACTAAATTAATCATCGCGAAGACAACATGATCAACCATTCAGCTCAACCTTCGTCATTTTGTTCGAGACTATGTAATGACTCGACCATGCTAAGCGGCCATCTTGCCCGGTAAATAAGCAGGAAAAGACAACTCTTGTTTGAGATTGATTTAGATTGGCTGTTTTTACCGCGAAAGAAGACGACACTCTCTGAACTGTTCAATATGGCAATAACCGTATAGTATACGAGGTTATCTAGCCGCTTGTCTAGTTCTGTAGTTGATACGAGTGATTGATCTCTGTATAGTATACGAGGTTATCTAGCCGCTTGTCTAGTTCTGTAGTTGATACGAGTGATTGATCTCTGTATAGTATACGAGGTTATCTAGCCGCTTGTCTAGTTTTGTAGTTGATACGAGTGATTGATCTCTGTATAGTATAAGAGGTTATCTAGCCGCTTGTCTAGTTCCCAAGTTGATACGAGTGATTGATCTCTGTATAGTATACGAGGTTATCTAGCCACTGGTCTAGTTCTGAAGTAGATACGAGTGATTGATCTCTGTATAGTATACGAGGTTATCTAGCCACTAGTCTAGTTCCGAAGTTGATACGAGTGTATGACCAACATTACAATGATGGTAATATGATTCTACATCAGCATAATTTGACTAAGATATCATTACATGTAATATATTTATGCATTCCACAATGCTTGGCTTCTATCACGTATAGAACTATTCATTTGAAAGTCATTCAACCTAACTGACGTATTAAAAATTTAAGAATATTCACACATGAAAAAGAAATCTTTCTTCCATGCATAACAAGTTCAGATAATAAGTATTTGCCTAGCAACATACGCCCACTTACCATATAGATTTTCAGTATATTATGGGTTGTCGTCAATATGTGTAAAATCGTACAAATCGGACAAAATCTGTGGTCCTTAGACTGCGTGCACAGAAGTATACTTTTCGGGTATACAGGGTACGTTTTGAGTGACAAGCGTATACCTAAAAATCGAACAAGGTAATTTCATGATACCTGGTCACATAAGAGGACACTAATCGAAATCGAAGTATACCAGCCTCATCAGCCTTTCGTTTAGTAGGATAAGAGCCAAATCTTCTTCATCTGAATACAGAATACGGAATACACTACTCGAATATCAAACAAGCACGATTCCTACTATACTACACTTTACTCTAATACATGTATTCGTAGGAATACTTCGATTTCGATTAGTGACCTCTTATGGCCCTATTGAATATTATGTACTGTAGAATAAGAAATAAATGTGTATCGGTTGAAATAGTTGAATTGAGTCCGTTTGTAATCAATTGTGAACACGTGTGGTTTTAAGATTCTATTGATTTTCTAGCAATTGTAATACAAAGTATATAGTTATTGTAATAATCAGTCCGATATTAAAGAAATACTACCTCTTAGAATGATTCAAAAATCAAAATTCTCAAACTTGGTCAATAGGAGTTTATATTCATTAGGCAACTTGTCTGGTGTCATAACTATACAACAGATTACCTGTATAATCTGATAAATCTAAATTCTCAAACTTGGTCAATAAGAGTTTATATTCATTAGGTAACTTGTCTGGTGTCATAACTAAACAACAGATTACCTGTATAATCTGATAGATCCAGAAACTACTTCACATATAATAATTCCAAAATGTTTACAAACTATTTAAAGCGTTTTTCAATAATGACCTGTATTTTTATGGAAAATTACATAGTTTTATGGATTTATTGGATTTTGTAAGTATACTTTTGAAACCGTTGATGAATATATACTCTTATTGTTCAAGTTTGTGAACTGTAGCATATCGCACTTATACTGTTAGAGACAAACAAATTAAGTGGACATACGAATTAGGACATAGTCTATCCTTTTGGAATCGTCGGAAGCAGTTCGATTTTGTTTTTGTGTCTTGGGATTTGGACATAAAACTATAGATTTTACTAATGTGTATCGATGTGATCTTAGAAATAAATAATAGTTTAATTAATACGAATTAGGAATTAAAGGGATTGTAAAGTGATTTTCTAAACTTTGTATGTATATCGGGGACTCTGATAGCATCAATTTCCGCCATTCCAATTTCCATTCCGACGTCTGTGGTTCTTGCAATTCCACTAAAACTAATACTAATACTAATACAAACTGGGGGCCATGGCCCTCTAGGGAGCCATAGGGTGTTTGTCAGGGGGCTATGGTCGTCTAGGGTGTTGGATGTATATAATTTTTTTTCTTTAGCCCAACTTTAATCTAACTGTATTTTGCTGTGTAAGGTCTGTAGTTGCTGGTGGTCAAATGCATCTGACCTGATGATGATGAGGCACAAGACAACAACCCTTGCACTATATTCCCTATTTTGCCCTGGTTTGGAATAGAACAGGGGGCCATGGCTTTCGGTGTTGCGTGAATTTGGGCCACAGCTTGATAAAGGTTGGGAACCACTGACATAGATCCTTCGTTTC
This sequence comes from Lottia scabra, assembly GCA_029955415.1. Classification (NCBI taxonomy): domain Eukaryota; kingdom Metazoa; phylum Mollusca; class Gastropoda; family Lottiidae; genus Lottia; species Lottia scabra. The sequence continues at coordinate 6,135,390 of JARJEI010000003.1, read as the reverse complement.
TATCAGCTAGTCTTGAAAAAAAAAAAACTCCAATAATTTGGCTAATCTTTCCCGGATTATCCCTTCTTGTTGTTGCATGTTGATTGATTTTGTATTTTTTGTTATGAGTGTGGCTGATGGGGGTGTTCTCACTTTCCCGGCAGATTATCGGGATTAAATTTGTCTAATCCGGATTAGCTGGGTTATAGGGATTAAACGGATTAAGGCAGATAAAATTCTACTAATGAGCTGATATTTTTATTTATTTCAATTTTTTTTAAATTTTATATACAATTAAACACACAGACACAGAACATTACAAACCAACAAGATGTGGGACGGCATCTCCATACTCCATCATGGTCTTGCTATTGTTCTGTAGACAGAATTTCAGGCGATCAAGTTCATGTTCCAAATGGCCTTCAACATAATTTGTGGTTCGTGAACCTGAAGTGTGAAAATGGGTCCACATACGTATTTCTTCTCCCTCAACCTACTGCTCGGTTACATTTGGGTTGTTGGCAAAGGCACTGACCACCACGTCTATTTGAAACAAATCTCACGTTCACTTGTACATTAGCCATGATGCAAAGGACATAATTATGGTGGTATAATACGTTCGTCGATATATATATGCTTTGCAAATAGTGTACACTCACTTTCTGCAAGTTCATTCACCATTTTGACATGTGAACTAATATTCACTTTAAGTAAGGTGAACATAGTTTATATCAGCTCATTAGTGGAATTTTATCTTCCTTAATCCGATTAATCCCTATAACCTAGCTAATCCGAATTAGACAAATTTAATCCCGATAATCTGCCGGGAAAGTGGGAACAAACCGGCTGATGTATTTTAATTTCATGTATGAGATATCCTGTAATGAATTGCTTTGTTTAAATTTTCAGATTAAACAATGAACCGGTTTGTGAAAGTTTTCCTGAGAAAGTCCAGATTAAACCAAACCTATTTAACAATTGTTTTATTGCTCTGTATTTTTATATTTTGCTGTTTACTGCTCAGTTCTAAAGGTATGGATCTACTTTTTGATTAATTTCTAAGCAAATTTCAAATTTCATTTCGAATCTTGTTTAACAATTTCATTTCAAATGTCTTAAATTTATTGCTTCAATTGGTTTTTTTTCATTAAATTTCATTTCATTTTTTTTTTCAAATTCAATTTTTCAAATTTCATTTCAATTTTTTCAAATTTCATTTCAATTTCATTCATTTTTTCAAATTTCATTTCAATTTTTCAAATAAAGTACATGTACATGTAAATTCATTGTAGATTCCGAGTCAGATTTATCTGTTGAAAAAAGAAACTTTGTGTATGAAATGTCTTCCTATCTATCTAATGACGAGAATAAAACAGCTAACCCAGCAACCAGTATTAAGAAATCTGACAATTCTCAGACCATTCCTGATATTACCAGACATACTTCCAACTCTATAACACACGCTATCCAGGTATGATATATTCCATTTCAATGATTTATTATATGATCTTAAAGGGATTGTGGTTCTTGAAATTCCACTAAAACTAACGCTTCTTATGACGTCACTGACAGTGATACCAATAGTAGCTTCCGGTGGATCAATGTTAGTGACGTGGTATTGCAAAAGCCACAAAGGTCGGAATGAAAATTGGAATTGCACAAATTGATGCTATCAGTGTCCCTGATACACATACAAAGTTTGCAAAACCTCTTTACAATCCCTTTAATGATAAGAGTTTAACGTCCAACAATTCTGCAAATGTATGGGCTTACGTGGACGGACAAACGCTATGAAGTGTACAATGAGAGTATTTTTTCCAGTAGAGCGACAGAAACCTTTTCTTATATTCGTTAGGATCTGATTGTACAGCCTGTAGAACACAGGACCTCGAATGATTGTTGAATCTGAACGACTAGACGCTGGACCCGTCCTACCTGTATCACTGACAATTAATGATAATTAATGGTTTATTTAATTTCATTTTTTCCAGAATTACCAGTGTAAATATGACTGTACAGTCGACAAAAAACAGGCGGAAGTTTTTGAAGCAAAACAACGAAAAGATGGTGAGCTAATTACTTTATTAATAGAAAATATATAATGGTATAATAAACTATACCTTGAGACCAACTTATCGTGGGACCTTTGTATTTATTATGTGATCATTTTCCGTTGTGATCTTTTTATTTTGTGACCGATTTACAATGTGAATTGTTTACCACGTGACTTCTTTATAATGTGACCTATTTACCTTGTGACCTAGTTATCTTGTGACCTATTTTCTATGTGACCAATTCACTTTGTTCACTTTTACCATGTGACATATTTATCTTGTGAATTATTTACCACTTGACTTATTTATCTTGTGACCTATTTACCATATGATCTACTGAACGTGTGATCTATTAACCATGTGACACATTTATCTTATGACTTTCTTTTTTCCTTTTACCTAATTTTCTTGTGACATATTAATCGCGTGACCTATTTATCTTGTGACCAATTGGCCTTAGCCAACATTCGTGCTGCCATGGTTACCCCACAATAATATAATGGTGAGAATGAAGAATAAAGTGTTAATTTGTATATTTTCAGTGTTTCTGACTATTGGGATCCCCACAGTGCTGAGATCTAGGAGTTCCTACCTTAACAATACATTGACGTCATTAATCTCGGCCTTGACCCCACAAGAATATGACGAAGTTCTTATCCTTGTGTTTTTGGCTGATTTTAACCAAACCAGCAAACGTCAGCTAATTCAGGATTTAGACAAAGATTTCGGTAAATATATCCGCTATGGATTAATCCGAGTTATTCAGGCCCCAGAATCGTTTTATCCTACCGAGGAGATCAAACGATTTACTTACGGACAAAGTAAAAACTATGTAAAATGGCGGTCGAAGCAATGTTATGATTTCGCCTACATGTTTAAATACGCGGCAAATCTTTCACAATATTACATGCAAATTGAGGACGATGTGGCAACAAAACCTGGATTCCTCAAGGATTTAAAGACGTATATTAAGGAACAGGAGGATTGGATTTGTTTGGAGTTTTCTGAGTTGGGGTTTATTGGTAAGTTATATCGTACTGAACATTTAGAGAGGTTAGCTATATTAATGATGATGTTTTACTCCGAGCAACCAGTAGACGTAACGTATTTATTATTCAACCGTCTAATGGTACAATACGCACGAAAAATTAAAATACCAACATTTTTCCAGCATAAAGGGCTGTATTCTTCGTTAACCGGAAAACTACAGCGTTTACAAGATAGGTATTATATCCACATGAAAAAGGTTTTAAAGGGCGACAACCCTCCAGCAGACATTTCCACAAATATGGAGGTATACATGGATTTAACCCCAAAACTTGCATATTCCCAATCTGATGGAATATTTTGGAGTCACGGAGCGCAGAGAAGTGGTGACAAGGTCACAGTGATGTTTGAAAGACCACAGAAATTAAAACGTGTGGCTGTGATCACGGGGGCACCGAATGCCCCAAGTGATAAAATCTACGAAGGTAAAGTGGAAGTGAGTTTAACCTCCGTGAATAATACAGATACTCACGAATGTACGAATGATATTCAAATTGGAAATTTCACTGACGGAGTGATGGATAATCGGGACTTAGAATCGTTTTTGAAGTTTAAAGTAATGTGTGTCGTGATAACCGTGACTAAAAATGTGAATCAATGGGTGGTAATTAGAGAGATAGCCATCTTCACGACATAATGCATATTAATTTATCTGAACTATGTAGATGCAAAATAGTGAGATTAGGCCTTCATCAAAGTTGTACGGTTGCCAAAATAGTGGGACGAGCATAATTCAATCAGAAAAACTGTGCAATGAATGTGTGGAAATTTGTTTTAATTTTTGTGTTCGTGTTTGTATTATTTATTTTTTTATTTGGTTTTCTGTTGAATTTTTTTGTATATATGAGAACGAAGTTGATGTACTTGTGTATATTACTATATTGTATATCTTAAAAATATCTTTTAATTAACCAGTTGACTGTACATCAGTCTTGTGGTCATGCACTTTATCACTAAATCATATTCTGTCCATCAAGAGTTTATTATTATTATTATTATTGTGGTCCAATGCCAAACGTCTGATTATTTTGACCAACAAGTGAATGTATTTATGTAAATAGTCTGATAATCCGACATAATCTTACTCTTTCAACTTTGTTTTTCTATATTCAATACAGTTTATAAATAACCGGTATGTGAACTCTCTTAAAGCGATACTACATCTTAGAATGAACAAAAAAATTAAGTTCTCAAACTTGGTCAATAGGTGTTGTCATCAGGGGACTAACCTAGTGGCATAACTATAAAACAGATTACCTAAATAATCTGATAAATCCAGAAAACTATGTTTAAATACAATAATTGATAAATGCCTTACGAACTATTTAAGACATTTATCATTCAATAATAATCTGTAATTGTATGGAATTACATAGTTTTATAGGTTCATTTGATTCTGTTTGTATACTTTGGACACTGTTGATGAATATATACTCTTATTGACCAAGTTTGAAAATTTAATTTTGTTGTTCATTCTAAGAGGTTGTATTCCTTTAAATACAACTTATACACGTATTAACCTTGTTTGTATATTATTATGTACTGTCGCATTCATTCAAGTTTTCAACCAACCTTTGTCCTGATATACGACCAAACACTGCGATAGTGTAACAGTTTATTGCTTAAATAAACGTGTTTAAAAGTTTTCTATTAGTGTTATTGATCAACTTAAGCCTCGAATATACGAGGTTTGGTTTCTGGTCGTCCGAGATTATCGGTACAGTAGACACTCAACCTTCGTCATTTTGTAATGACATGGTCATGATAGATGGCCATCTTGATCGGTAAATGGGCGAGGGAAGATAACTCTTGTTTGGAAATTGATTTTGATTGGCTATTTTTACCGCGAAAGATGATGACACTCTCTGAATAATAATTGTGATTGGCTGAATATAATTTATTCAATATGGCGATCACCGTATAGTATACGAGGTTATCTAGCCACTAGTCTAGTTCCGAAGTTGATACGAGAAGCGAATACACAAAGTAGGCTACGGGTGTGGATTTCCCTGAACTTTTTTCTATTTTATTGATGCAACATTCCATTTTCACAATGCCAGCCCCCCCCCCCCCTCCCCCCACCCCAAGTATTTGTGTATGGTGGTGCCACCGCCATTTCTGAAAACAAATGAAGAAGAACCATCACAAATTATTAAATAGAAAGGGACTAAAAGAGTCGTATTGAGATTTCAGTTTTATTTTGTGACATCCACTAGAACTAATCATCATTATCTTCTACTCGTTAATTATTAATTACTATAGTTGTAATTAGACACAAATAACATCTGACTGTCATTAATTAATGTTCACACGCTCTACCATTTTAGCACGACACGAATATAACCAATTGATTCTTACCCGCCCCCCGTCGCAAAAATGTAAACATCCGTCGCCCGTCTCGGCTACCCTACATCTCAAAGAATAATATTAAAAACATAGAAGTAAAAGGTACATAATATCACAAACACAAGACTACACACTTCTTTAAAGGGATATGTTCACCATCCCTTCGACCAATAAATTTATATATTGCATACTGCATGGCGTTTGCCCGTCCCCAATTAGCCCATATAGGTGCAGAAAAGTAGGACGTAAAACTTCATTCATTTCATTTTATTTCAGTTCAGTTTTTCACTCATTTCAAAAGTACTCTTAGCATGTTGTTTTACCCTGAATTTGGTAGGCTACTTATTGAAGCCAATAGTCAAAATTATTCATAAATCATTGATTTTAGTCATAGTTGGTAAGAATTTCAGTTTTCAAAAAGTTGACACATATCCTATTCAACCCTACCCTCTCCCGTCTTAAATTCAGTCATCAAAATCTATCTCTTATACAGAGTTGTGGTTCTTTGTCGAATAAGAATAGTAAGCCTACTTCTATGGTAAGTGAACTCTGTAGCCTATGAGAGATTGGGTATTTCTATGGAAAGGGACTGCAAGGACCGATAACTCTGTGTGAGAGATTGGGTATTTCTATGGAAAGGGACTGCAAGGACCGATAACTCTGTGTGAAAGATTGGGTATTTCTATGGAAAGGGACTGCAAGGACCGATAACTCTGTGTGAAAGATTGGGTATTTCTATGGAAAGGGACTGCAAGGACCGATAACTCTGTGTGAAAGATTGGGTATTTCTATGGAAAGGGACTGCAAGGACCGATAACTCTGTGTGAGAGATTGGGTATTTCTATGGAAAGGGACTGCAAGGACCGATAACTCTGTGTGAAAGATTGGGTATTTCTATGGAAAGGGACTGCAAGGACCGATAACTCTGTGTGAAAGATTGGGTATTTCTATGGAAAGGGACTGTAGGCTAAGGACCGATAACTCTGTGTGAAAGATTGGGTATTTCTATGGAAAGGGACTGCAAGGACCGATAACTCTGTGTGAAAGATTGGGTATTTCTATGGAAAGGGACTGCAAGGACCGATAACTCTGTGTGAAAGATTGGGTATTTCTATGGAAAGGGACTGCAAGGACCGATAACTCTGTGTGAGAGATTGGGTATTTCTATGGAAAGGGACTGCAAGGACCGATAACTCTGTGTGAAAGATTGGGTATTTCTATGGAAAGGGACTGCAAGGACCGATAACTCTGTGTGAAAGATTGGGTATTTCTATGGAAAGGGACTGTAGGCTAAGGACCGATAACTCTGTGTGAAAGATTGGGTATTTCTATGGAAAGGGACTGCAAGGATCGATAACTCTGTGTGAAAGATTGGATATTTCTATGGAAAGGGACTGCAAGGACCGATAACTCTGTGTGAAAGATTGAGTGTTTCTATGGAAAGGGACTGCAAGGACCGATAACTCTGTGTGAAAGATTGGGTGTTTCTATGGAAAGGGACTGCAAGGACCGATAACTCTGTGTGAAAGATTGGGTATTTCTATGGAAAGGGACTGTAGGCTAAGGACCGATAACTCTGTGTGAAAGATTGGGTATTTCTATGGAAAGGGACTGCAAGGATCGATAACTCTGTGTGAAAGATTGGGTATTTCTATGGAAAGGGACTGCAAGGACCGATAACTCTGTGTGAAAGATTGGGTGTTTCTATGGAAAGGGACTGCAAGGACCGATAACTCTGTGTGAAAGATTGGGTATTTCTATGGAAAGGGACTGCAAGGACCGATAACTCTGTGTGAAAGATTGGGTATTTCTATGGAAAGGGACTGCAAGGACCGATAACTCTGTGTGAAAGATTGGGTGTTTCTATGGAAAGGGACTGCAAGGATCGATAACTCTGTGTGAAAGATTGGGTGTTTCTATGGAAAGGGACCGCAAGGACCGATAACTCTGTGTGAAAGATTGGGTATTTCTATGGAAAGGGACTGTAGGCTAAGGACCGATAACTCTGTGTGAAAGATTGGGTATTTCTATGGAAAGGGACTGCAAGGACCGATAACTCTGTATGAGAAATTGAAAGGGAGTGTTAGGACCGATAACTCTGTGTGAGAGATTGGGTATTTCTATGGAAAGGGACTGTAAGGACCGACAACTTTGTATGAGAGATTGAAAGGGACTGTAGTAAGGAGTAAGGACCGACAACTCTGTATGAAAGATTGTCATCAAACATCAAAAAGTAAGATGGCAACTCCAAGACACAATACGTCATAGTTAAAAGCGTCGACGTCATAACAATGAAAACTACGGGAAGGAAAAAATGGAAAAAGGTTTGGGCGTGGCAGAAGCGATAGAAATTGCAGACGAATGGTTTCCACCTCGAGATGAGGCGGATTCAGATGATAGTACAGATACATTAAACCTTCAATCTCAATCGTTAGCTTGTACGACTGGATCCGAAGACGTGAGCAGATCAGAAACAGAAACAAGAGATGCAGAGGCTGAGTTGGAAGCTGTGCTGAATGTAACGCCAATAGATGTAAGCTTAGATTTGGAAATAAAAACTGAAGAGGAAAATGAAAATGATTCAAAAGTGCAGAAAATAGCTGATGTTCCTGCTATCAAAACAAAACGAACGAGAAAGAAAAAGGACAAATCGGATTGGTGTAAGCTTCCGTATGGAATAGTTTTGGAAATTTTTAAATATTTGCAAGAGAAAGACCGGACATCTTTAGCCTGCTCCTGTAAAACATTTTACTCTGTTTTTCATTCTCCGGTATTATGGCGGCAGAAATATATTCTGTTTTCTGGGATACGATCAACGGAAACGGCTACAAGGTCTTGCGTGTTCGTCGATAATTTTGGAAGGTTTATTAGACACTTGGAGATTGAGTGCGGCCATCCGACATTACATAGTGCCCGTCCCATGTCACTGGCGGTAGAGATGTTTCTCAATCATCTGTCTAGAATCCGGGGAACCAAAATCATCTCCTTTAAAATAGATTACATGGATTTTTATCATGGTTGGCGATTTTTTGAGCTGTCAAGGTCGCGACTGATCGGATCTTTGTGTAAATTCATCAGAAAACAAAGACATCTCCAATTTTTGGATATTTCCGGCGCTCAAATTGATACCCGCGACGGCAACCGAGTTTTAAAAGCTTTGGCAGCATGTTACGCCCGCAACACAATACAAACTCTTAAAATGAAAGATTTCTTCGAATTAAGATTCAACTCGGCCAACAATTCTACTTTCTTGACAGCTTTGAGAAAATTCACAGCTTTGAAAGAAATTTACATTAACTTTATATATCTAACTCCGTCTATTTTGGAAATGATGGGAAAGAAGTTAGGTTCCTGTTTGGAACTGATCCGACTTGTCGCCGACTCGTCCGAATCACAGTCTCATACAATAACGTCTTCTGATTGGACCGCATTGCGAGAAAAATGTCCGAAAGTGCAAGTAGTGTTTCACTTTTTGGGTTTGTTGTCGTACCAAGAATATACAAGTGCTTTGTGTCGAGGGATTCCATTGGTTGAATGTGATATACTCAGCTGGGAAGGTTACCCAAGTGACCTTGAACCCGATACAGAACGCATGTCAGATGTATTACGACATGTTGCCAACAACTTTAACAAAACACTAGGTAAGTGTAATCAAAACGGACAGGTAAAAGGGATCGTAGCATCAATATGTACCATTCCATTCCAATTTCTAATCGGACGTCTGTGGTTTCTTAAAATAAGCGTTTGATGAAGTTAAACCTGCGAAGGTTTTATGTTTCACGGATGTGACGTCATCAAACACCTATTGCTGGAACAAACGTCTGATTTTAATATGGAATGGTATCAATTGATTTGATGATATTACTATTCAGTTGAAACCTGGATTACCTTTCATAACCTAGAATTATGGAATAGAGACACGTCAAGGGAAATAACTCTCAATATACCAGTAATCAGATTTGTACATGGGCTTCAGACCAAATAGGTCTAGTATGTTTTCGTGCATCGAGTTAAAAAAAAATCGGACAAAATCGGGCAAAACACTATTAAAATTCGAGAAAGTCGGTTTGCATTTTCATATCCACCAACTCAACTACAAAATATTTATTTAATATCATCTTATTAGAATATTGTGTGGGTTTTTTTTTCAGTTCGATTTCGGCTGTCAATCGACCATTGTTCCAGTGAAGATAGTCTCGATCAACCAATGATTCTGTTATTACAGAAATGCTGTTTGTTAACAGAGTTTACAATCAATGCTTCTCTGTCTCTGGAAACAGTTGATGCTCTCTGTAAAATTGCAGCCGCCAGAAAACCAAGATGTAAGTAGTGTACGTCAGGTTGGTCTTGCGAGGCGTTGTATGTCGGGTTGGTCTTGCGAGGCGTTGTACGTCGGGTTGATCTTGCGAGGCGTTGTACGTCAGGTTGGTCTTGCGAGGCGTTGTACGTCGGGTTGATCTTGCGAGGCGTTGTACGTCAGGTTGGTCTTGCGAGGCGTTGTACGTCGGGTTGATCTTGCGAGGCGTTGTACGTCAGGTTGGTCTTGCGAGGCGTTGTACGTCGGATTGATCTTGCGAGGCGTTGTACGTTGGGTAGATCTTGCGAGGCGTTGTACGTCGGGTTGATCTTGCGAGGCGTTGTACGTCAGGTTGGGTTGTACGTCGGGTTGATCTTGCGAGGCGTTGTACGTCAGGTTGGTCTTGCGAGGCGTTGTACGTCGGGTTGATCTTGCGAGGCGTTGTACGTCAGGTTGGTCTTGCGAGGCGTTGTACGTCGGGTTGATCTTGCGAGGCGTTGTACGCCGGATTAGTCTTGTGACGCGTTGTACGTTGAGTTGATCTCAAACATTGACGAAGGTTATACGTAGGACTGTTTAACGATAAACATGATTCTAAATAGGCCTACTTTTTTTTCAAAATCGGTTGTTGTTGTTGTTGTCGACATAATAAGCAGTCAAACTTAATCTCGCTTTGAAGGTTTTGTCGTTTTTGGCTCCGTATTTACTAATTTCATGTATTTATTATTATTATTATTATTATTATTTGTTCGTTTTTTCAGTACTGGAACATTTGGAGCTGCGAATTCGAGGTTTGTCAGCGGAAGATAACTCTAAACTGATTCAAATAACTCAGATGTACATGAACGAGATCAACAACAGACGACTGGAGGTCGAATTAGTGTCTGACCCTTATTAACACCGGAAGTAATGGTCTAGGGAAAGGGGAGGGGGGGGGGGGAGGAGGTGATGGGTAGGGATGAAGAGGGTTAACAATTGGGATGAGGTGTCTGATACTGGGATGAAAGGATACAGAGGGTTTGGGGTGGCGTAGTGTTCAATTATGTCCTGCGTTTAGGGTTTGGGGTTGCGTAGGGTTCAATTATTTCCTGCGTTTAGGGTTTGGGGGCTGCGTAGTGTTAAATTAGGTCCTGCGTTTAGGGTTTGGGGGCTGCGTAGTGTTCAATTATGTCCTGCGTTTAGGGTTTGGGGTTGCGCAGGGTTCAATTATGTCCTGCGTTTAGGGTTTGGGGGCTGCGTAGTGTTCAATTATGTCCTACGTTTAGGTTTTGGGGTTGCGTAGGGTTCAATTATGTCCTGCATTTAGGGTTTGGGGGCTGCGTAGTGTTCAATTATGTCCTACGTTTAGGGTTTGGGGTTGCGTAGGGTTCAATTATGTCCTGCGTTTAGGATTTGGGGGCTACGTAGTGTTAAATTATGTCCTGCGTTTAGGGTTTGTAATTAAACTGATTAAAAAGATTTTAGGAAGCTGACAAATTTAACACTTCATTCCACTTAAATAATCATGAAATGAATTTATATAGCACACTGGTTGTGATGATTCAAACCAAAATTTAACTTTCAGGAATCATGTCAGGTTATTTTGGGGTTTCGAGTATAAAAAACTTCAACTTACAATAAACTGTTTTATATGACATGCACAGTACTTTATTAAGTTATAATCCTTCCTCCGAAGATTTCAAGAACATCAATTTATATGTTTTTTCCAGTAAAACCTGAAATTGCCATGCTATCAGTGTCTTTGAAACATATTAAAAATGTAGAGAACTTCTTTAGAATTCCTTTCAATTTCTCTCCAGTTTTATAACATATTGCTCAAGCAGTGTTATACAAAAAAATAATATGCTATGGATAAAAACTTTACCATCACAAAGGTCCGAAAATAGTTTATAACCCTTTTAACAAAACCAAAAATCACCGAAAAGAATTCAGAGTGATGTAAATAGAAAGCATATGAAAAATCTATTTAATGAACACAAAAGCGAAAATTCGTTGACCCTATCGTAAAGAAGCTATACGTTTTTCTATTTTTCTAGCCAATCTGCCCATGTCGATATCTCTGAGAGTTTGTATCAAGTTATTAGTAGAAGCTTCACTGCTCAATCTCTTCCATTTACCCAGACTTTTTAATGCTATATCACGTGATGTTTGGTCTCTCTTCTGACTGCTGATATCAAACGCTGAAACAAAAAATAGGGCTCATTTTAAAATCTTGTAATAAATGTTCAGTAGACAGAATCTACCTCACGCAACGGTTATCATTTCATTTCATTACATTAATCCGTTGCTATCATGATAAGACTTTCTCGTCATTAATTTTTATTGGTCGAACGAATATTGTTCGACCAGTTATATTCCTTGTAACTAATTATTGCGGGAAAACTTTCGAATGACCTGACGTCAAATTTCTTGTAGCAAATTTACCTTGTGATAATCGAGTCTCAACGGTCACAAATTGAATGTGACGTATAGTGTTTTTTAAACGAGGTTATTAGTTGTTAATGACGAGAAAACTCCGTCAATCCAGCAACGGTAGATAATGCCACTGTCTTGTGTTGCTGAAGGAACATGAATCTACCTAAGAAGACAGTCCTATATGGTATGTTACAAGAGGCATTGGAAACAAACTTCGAGACTGGAACATTTTAATTTTAACTAGGCAGACATCTTGCCAGTCAAAATCAATCATCGAACAAGAGTTGTCCTCCCTTGCCCATGCCCGGGCAAGATGGCCGTCTATCATGGCAGTCATTATGTTAGTCTAGAACATTGACGAAGGTTGAACCGAATGGGACGTGAGCAAGCGACAACTGGTAGACAGAATCCACTGATATTTGCAAGGGCGTGGATTTGTCAAAAAATGGTTTTTAGGTCGAACTAGGATGGTTTGTAGAGTCCAAATACGTTGCGAACCGCAGAAGGTTCTCCTGATAGAGAAAACATGGTGCATTCTGAAAGATATTACGTGATTGGAGTTTACAGTTAGAATTTCCTACACTGATTCCATCTCATCGAATATTATTCTTCACAAAATCATTCTTAAGGTTCTATAGCACAGTGGTTAGCGCGTCGTTCTTGACAAGCATGACGTCATTTGCTTGGATAAGAGCAAATGGTGGTCGTTACGTTTGAGGGTTCGGTTTTCAATCAGGGTGTGATAGTCCGATGACCTTGAATATGTCATCTTCACTCATAATTCCAGTCAACCCAGCTGTAAATGGGTACGGATAATCCGGGAAAGATCAATGCCAAGAGGTTTGGCCAAGGACCAACTGGGAGAAAGGATCCGCAAGGAACCTAAGTTGTTATGCTATGTTAATATACTAGTAGATGTTTCTTTCTTTCTTTCTTAACAATTAAATAATGAGGGAGGGACATCCCCTCACCTTTCTACAAAATTCACGATATTTGAAATGACGTTACCTTCTATATCTTGTTTAATTAAAGCCGAATCCCGACCCGGTTGAAATGGTAACTGGGCATACAGGATCGGCCATTTGTGTCCTATACCACTAGCCGTTATTTTACACGCCTCACTAAAACCATCTGAAAAACACAATAAAACATGGATTTTAGAAGAATTTTACCTGATGACGGAGGCGGGCGCACGAGCAGGATATATAATACTGTATACGTGCCGACCAGAAAATTATGACCAGAGACTCGTTTTCTCCTGGGTTCCTGGGTATCACGATAGTATGAAATAAGATACGTTAAAGGAATTGTAAAGAGGTTTTCTAAACTTTGTATGTGTATTGGGGACACTGATAGCATCAATTTGTGCCATTCCAATTTCCATTCCGACGTTTGTGGTTCTTGCAATTCCACTAAAGCTAACGCGTTTTATGACGTCACTACCGGAAGCTACTGTTTATATCTATGAGCAGATCACTGTCAGTGACGTCATAAAACGTGTTGATTTAAGTGGAATTGCAAGAACCAGACATCAGAATGGAAATTGGAATGGCGCAAATTGATGCTATCATTGTCCCCGGTACACATACAAAGTTTAGAAAACCTCATTTAAAGGGGACCAGTCTTCATTTTTATTGGTTGATTTGGGTCTTGAATATATTTAAGTATCCTTCAGAAGCACTAGAAATGCACGAAAATTGCGTATTTCCTTCAAATATACCTTAAATTAGACATTTCTCCTTCTATTTCTATAGATGACTTTTCTATATTGCATAGTATCGCTAATGTGTAGTAGGGCATTATAACTTTCAAATGCTAATAATTATGGATGCACATGGATTTGAAGGCTCAAATTTCAATGGTGAGTTGTGATAACCAGTACTAAATTGCTGAGCTAAAAAATCCCTGTTTCTGAGACTTATCCAAATCGACCCGCGAAAATGAAGCCTGTGCCTCTTTAATACATTGTTCAAACCTTACCAGTGAGATCGAATCTACGACCCGGTGAATACCCTTCATCATAAAGTCTCTTTAACGTATCGGGGTGAAGTTTAATAGCTCGAATTCTCTTTAAACAATCTATTTTACATTTCAGATCTCGAATATTTCCCTCGGTATGCCCGACTTCTCTTTCTCTTCTGTCAACATCCACACATAAATACTCTTCGTTTTTTACACTCCGCTCGTAAAGTTTTTTGAGTCTGTGAATCTCCTTCTGCACAGTTTTTTTCTCGGTCCGAACTTTAGCTAGATTGTCTTTCAGAAAGTCTAATTTCTTGTCCAATTTGAGCATGTCCTCTTGAACCTTGTTGATGTCGGCTAGAATTTGTTTGGTGTGAGTTGGTGAAGATGACCGCTCAAAATATAAATCTTCATACAATCGTTCTTCTCGACCTTTCTTTTCTTTATAAGTTGTCTCCATGTTGCTTTGTTTCTCCATCATTCCCAACTCGCGTTTCCGTAAATATTTCTTTTCCTCTACGACATGACTCAGCTTCTTGCGAACTTTTTTGGAGTTGTACGTTTTCATTCGCATTTGATGAACGGCGTCGCCAGCTCTAAGTTGAGATTTGCGTGCTTCTTTTGCGTTTTCTAGTTTACGTTTTATAAAATTGTTTGCTGTGTCTTGAAGTTTTCTGGAATAGGCTTCATCTGCGGTTATCCAGTCTTTCAACGGTGCAGAAATACGCGGGAAAATAGACAGCGCCACCTTCATACAATACAAAATATTGTCATAATTTTTTTTATAGTCCTCGAAACTGTCACCTTTGTGTTTATTCAGTTGATCTTGAATTTCTTCAAATTTTTCAACGCCATCATTAATTTTCCGTCTCCAGGCAACGATATTGTTTTCATATTCTAAAACACACGAGATTTCCTTCCCCTGAGCCTCGGAAGCGAAACTGAGGCAGTATTTGTCCACGTGATCGTTCAGAGCTTTGAGTAAATTGTCTTTACATTTTTCAAACATTTCTTCAAACGCGACACTCCTGTTTAAAATGGCGTCTATCTTTTTTGTTTCTTCTTTATGGACGAGTTTTAACGAAGTTCGACATCGATTTAAAATGGCGCCAAAATCCCGACAGTTTTCTGCTCTCGTCTGCCTCCCAGTTTTCTGATGAACGAAGCGAATGAGATCCTCGGACTCCATATTAAAAGTATTTCTGGCAAATCGGAAATGTTTTTCGTTAAAATTTCGAATTTCCTTTTCAGAGGCATGTATTAATATCATGGCTTTTCGGCGTTCGGATTCCAGAGAAGTTGGAACGTTCAATTTAATTTCTCGGAAAAATATTTGGGGTGTTGGCGATCTTTTTGTCTCGGGGTGACTCGAGGGAACCCTCAATTCAGGTAACCCGACGCTGTATCGGAACTGGTATTTAAGTGGCATTGTGGACTAATAAACTAAAAATCTGGTATCATTTGACAGATCCCACTATCCTGTAGTTAGGTGAGAGTGGTTGTAACAACAAAATATAATTGTAATTACGAAAGCACAGGGGTTAGAGAATTCGTAACTATTTAGAGTATTCCGGTTACACTATGATGTAGAGAATTCGTAACTATTTAGACAATTCCTGTTACACTATGGTTAGGGTTACAGAATTCGTAACTATTTAGGCATTTCCTGTTACACTATGCTGTAGAGAATTTGTAACTATTTAGGCATTTCCTGTTACACTATGCTGTAAAGAATTTGTAACTATTTAGGCATTTCCTGTTACACTATGCTGTAGAGAATTCCTAACTATTTAAAGTATTCCTGTTACACTATGCTGTAGAAACTTCGTAACTATTTAGACAATTCCGGTTACACTATGCTGTAGAAACTTCGTAACTATTTAGACAATTCCGGTTACACTATGCTGTAGAAACTTCGTAACTATTTAGACAATTCCTGTTACACTATGCTGTAGAGAATTCGTAACTATTTAGACAATTCCTGTTACACTATGCTGTAGAGAATTCGTTACTATTTAGACAATTCCTGTTACACTATGCTGTAGAGACTTCGTAACTATTTAGACAATTCCGGTTACACTATGCTGTAGAAACTTCGTAACTATTTAGACAATTCCTGTTACACTATGCTGTAGAGACTATTATGGTTCCTATTTCAAGATGAGGTTTCTACACTCCTTTGTAACTTTTCATCCAATTTGAACTGATTGTAAAGTTTACAATATCATACTCCTTTAGTTATTTGGCGTACCTTTACAGTTTTTAATCAATTATGAACTAAATTTAAAGATCACTAAAGTAATAAAGAAAACTTTGATGCCTTCCAATATATTCCAAACTCTCGGTACTCCACTAAAGTTAGTTCGGAACATTAATCCACTATGAATATTTTTTTATAGATCACTATATAGGGCCTACAGTGTACTCTGTGGTGTCCGATATCTGAGTACTACGACATTCTGTGTAATCCGACATCTATTTCTGGTCCCAATTGAATTCTTTCTTATGTCAGTTTAAAAACCTCTTAGTATTCCGACAATCTTTGTATTCCGAATTCCGACACTTATAATATGTCTCGATAGACAGAAAACTTTGTATAATCCGACGTCTTGACCACTGCTACTAACTAATCCGACATCTATTTCTGGTCCCGATTGAATTCCTTCTTATGTCAGTTTAAAAAAAAACTCTTAGTATTCCGACAATCTATGTATTCCGAATTACGACACTACTGGTAGAAAACTTTGTATAATCCGACATCTGCTACTAACTCGTTTTTATATTTTGTAATCATTAAACATATTCCGATTGGCACAATACTGTTAATCCTTTGGTTCTATCAGTGTTGTTAAAATCAAACAGTTTAAATCTGAACAATAAAAGGGTGTAATAATAGTCAGATCATAAAATATAGTCACAGTTTGTTGTTTAATACTGACTCGTCTAGATCACTATAGAATATACTGACTTGTTCAATACATTGAATAGTTCGGCCATTCAGTAATTTCTATAATAAAACCTATTTAACTTGTACATATAGATAACTATAGGGCCTGAATTAAAGGGGCACACTAGGTCGTGATATACGTCATGTTTGTAAAGGAGAAATATTCGGCATTTTCTAGGGTAAATTTAGACCTAGATTAATGGCCTTCAGAAGTACTAGAACTGCAAAGAAATCGCACTCTACCTACAATTGTCCCACTTTCTTATCATTCATATTTTATTTTCTGTATATGTGTTGTTTTTTGTATGTTATAAAGAATAGTCCCAATGAAATACGAGTCGTATTTTTTACTTTCCAACGCTCATAATAGTTATGGATAAACATGGATTTGAAGGCTTTAAAGGAAAGTTGTAATTAGCCCAGCTAAAAAGGTCCAGGTTCTATCTAATATTAAAACTGTATTCGATGGTGAACATATTTCTTTAATAATAATACTTTTGAGAAGTATAGAACTGCATGCCGGTAATGCTTACTTTTTTTTTTGAAGCACCCGATTCTACTTTTAGTATTTGGAGGCGTCCACAACTAAACAACTATTACTCTATATTTTGCCATGTTTTGGACGCGATTTTTTATTATTAATAATATTTGATAATATACAAAGGGATTATAAAGTGATTTTCTAAACTTTGTATGTGTATCAGGGACACTTTGCGCAATTCCAATTTCGACGTCTGTGGTTCTTGCAATGGTAGATCACTGGTAGTGACGTCATAAAACGTGTTAGTTTTAGTGGAATTGCAAAAACCACAGACGTCGGGATGAAAATTGGAAAGGCGAAAATTGATGCTATCAGTGTCCCCGATACACATACAAAGTTTAGAAAATCTCTTTACAATCCCTTTAATGTTTAGTTATGTATTAAAATCTTGTCGGTAGTCAGGTAGACGTAGTAAATATAAATATATATATTATGTTATCTATTCAATTAGTCAATAGCATTGTGTGTATTTTATTGGTGGACTATTTCAACTATAGCCCGGGAGAAAGGAAATATTGTGCATATTAAAGGAACACTAACAGGGGCGGATCCAAGATTTAAAGAAAGGGGGGCTCTGAAATATAACATGCTTCAAATTCAACGGCAAGCGGGGCGACACATTTTTAGAGGGTTCTGACATCAGGCGGCCAAAAAAGGGGGGACTCGAGTCGAGGGAGCACCCCCACCCCCCTGTGATCCGCCCTGACTAATTATTAACTCCAACCATCCTTGGACCACTGGTATAGAATTATGGAACTCATCTACCAATTTATTACCAATTCTGTCTTGAACAGATAGGCTAATTTTGGTACTCTGATGTTGTCAATATTATAAATGACTCGAAATAGTGGACATATTTGGCCTATTGTCAACTCCCATGTCAATATATAAATGATATTCTTCTTGAAAAATATTTATTGGAAACTGTTGTCAAATTGAGATTTCACTTGACGTTGAAAAATGTCCGATTGGTAAAAAAATAAATCAACAGCCCTGGGCTAAAGGTATCCAAAATATCCACTTCGAATAATCTGCTTCTTTTCATGTAATTCGAGTTTTTAGATAATACATAGGATATATTTAGTGATAATGGTTATAGGTGTTATAGAAGATACTCTCCTATAGAAGCGCTGGCCTAGGTCACACGTATTGGGTGTTATAGAAGATATTCTCCTATAGAAGCACTGGCCTAGGTCACAAGTATTGGGTGTTATAGAAGATACTCTCCTATAGAAGCGCTGGCCTAGGTCACAAGTATTGAGTGTTATAGAAGATACTCTCCTATAGAAGCGCTGGCCTAGGTCACAAGTATTAGGTGTTATAGAAGATACTCTCCTATAGAAGCGCAAGCCTAGGTCACAAGTATTAGGTGTTATGGCAGTATGAAAGGGATACAACCTATTAGAAGGAACATAAAAAGTAAGTTGTCAAACTTGGTCAATAAGAATATATATTCATCAACAGTGTCCAAAGTATACAAACAGAATCATAAAACCCATAAAACTATGTAATTTTCCATACAATTACAGATTATTATTGATAAATGCCTTAAATTGGATTAGGGCATTTATCAATTATTGTATTTAAACATAGTACATGTATTCTGGATTTATCAGATTATTTAGGTAATCTGTTTTATAGTTATGCCACTAGGTTTTGTCCCCTGTTGAATATATACACTTTTTGAGTTTTGACCACGTTTGAACATTTAGATTTTTTGTTTATTCTAAGGGGTTGTATTCCTTTAAACAAAATGTCCATATTTCCATGTTAGGCATAAAAAGAAGAATTTATTTTAATAAAACATTTTATATCCTCAGTTATTAATTTAAATGTAAACAATATTTTAAAGTTCTAATCTTGATGATGTTTAATACCCATGTCCATGGCCCTTGGCATTAGGGTGCTCTTCTCTCCATTTGGCATAATCCTCGGGGGACAAACGACAATGTGTGTTATGCATTAAGTTCTTTGTTCCATCTCCGAAAGGCATTCGCTGAAATATATATAGCCATGAATTAGTAACAATGTTGTAGAGAGTGGGTGGGGTGAAGGGTGGTGGGGGTGGTGAGGGGATAGAAGCCCTACCCCTTTCTCGAAAACTATCTTAGCATAGAAATCCTAACTTAAGACAAAGACAGTTCTACATAGCAATGTATAAGAATAAGGCCTGTGACTTGTACACTTTAAAGGGATATGTTCACTAACTGTTCGACCAATAAATTTTTTGTCTCAGAACCTGGAATTTTTTAGCGTATCTAATCCGTAATAATGTTTACAACTTTCCCTCGAAATAAAAGCCTTCAAATCCCTGTGTAGCCATGATTATGAGCGTTTGAAAGCCAAAGTTACCACTCGTCGTTAAGTGAGACTATGCCTTGTATAGAAAACACAAATACAGAAAATAAAAGATAAATGTCAGTTTCAGTACTTTTGGAGGCTATTTACATATATTCAAGAATAAAATCGGCCCTTGAAAATGCTGAACATTCCCCTTTAAAATTCAAAATTAATGATGAATTCCCTTGTTTGCCTTTTTGATAATGACAATACAAAAACTTATTTTTAATGACTTGAAGAAATCCCAGTTTGCTTCATACAGTATAACTTGTATTAAGCAGCCAGTCAAGGGAATGCATAAAAGTGTCTGCTTAATAGAGGTTCATGTGTGTATATCCACTCGGACATTGGACATTTATGATTGGTTAAAAATTCTCTTATATCATTATCAGGAGTTCCAGAGAAGGTTACAGAAGCATTTCAACTGATTTAGATCACTCCAGGGGTCATATTATTTCATTTATGGAGGTGGGACTACTGTTATAAGTTATGATCAGCCCTTCAAAGTTGTTAACATCTTTGGCTTAAGAGATCTTATTTTTAGACACAGATATTTTGGGCACAACCTTTACTGCTGTAAGTAGCTTGTAATCTAAAGCCCAGGGGCCAGTTTCACAAAATCCTAACTAAAGGTGATTTTAGTATTCCAGTCATCTGATTGGTCAATCACTAAAATCGATTTTAAATATTGTTTTATCATCCAATCAGACAGCTGTTAAAATTGTTAAAATATCGTACCTTTTTAGCTTTTCTAAGATGTGGATATTCAATCCACATAATAGGTTCTTCCTCTTCACGTAACGCATTGTAAGCTACAAGTGTATTCACCACAACGGAGGCAACCAAACTGAATACCATCCACTGATGACGGTTTCCTAAAATAATCAAAATATCAATAAGATAGGTAAAAAAACATGTTTTATTTTATATAGTAGTGGTGGTGGGCATCGCGCGAAGCAGACAATGCTTACTCTTTTCAAAACACCTGGTAGTACTTCTCCTTTGGAGTAGTCCACTACTAGAGAACTATTTCTCTTGAATTTGTAATGATTTTGGACGAGATTATTTATTAACAGATTTGTTTTGCTTGTACGGATTTTAATTACTGTCTAAATGTGGTACGCCCTATGACTAGTCCAGCATGAAGTGCAAATTTGATTGATTTCAACGCACAGTAAGTTCACAATTTGACCATAAACCTTGTCGTAAGAGTGCAGACAGAATACTGACTATCATTGCATAGTGGACGAAGTATACGGACAAGGTAAACCGATGTCCGTATACTGTAGTAGACTAGACTGACTAGCCCTATTACATGAATATCAAAGAAAAAACATTCAAAGACTGACATAAGCCTACTACTTTGTACAGTATCTATTCCAATTCTCCTAAAATTATGGCAACCATTTACCATTAGTGGCATTAGATCAAGTAGGCATAGTCAATAGTCTACTATCCCACGGTCACATGTTTTGACATTTGACAGGGGTCAATTTTGAGACAAAGTTTGGAATGTTTTCGTTCGAAATTCAATCAGAGGGTAACGCAGCATGTATAGGTCGGGCCTGATAATTTACAGGCCTACTGGATTGATATATGATAAAAAAAAAGACAGAATTTGGTTTGTTGAGTCTGAATTTCAGGACAGAAACTGTGGTTGATAAGGCCTAAATGATAACCCACCTGGGCCTTCTCTTTCTGGAGGTTCAGAAACATTTATGATTTCAACATGTCGTGAAGTAACTGCAGGATTCACTGGGCCTGTAAACTGTCGAAATGTAGGCTTCGCCAGCCCATTCTGTCTTGCAATTCGCAGCACTGTTCCTAACTTCGTCGCCATTATTGAAGGTGACTTTAGCCGGAAGTATAAAAGGGAGATTATAAGAGCATGCGCAAATTTAGACATCCCTGACCAAAGGGGTGTGAGAAAACTTAGTCAAATACTTAAACGATGGTGAAGAAAGTCCGTCTACTTCTGGACGTTTCAATTTATGCCTGACTATACAAATCAGTAAAGATGCAAGAAACAGATTTGTTATATTTTTCCAGAAGTTGGATATAACGACCATAAAATTTCCTAAATGAATTTTGAAGTCTGTGTCAAGTAACCGTGCTTTCAAAACTCAACCTCTGTCCAGAAAGTCATTATAAATTGAAAAAGCCCTGGCATATGATTGAATTTTGAAATATACACACCATAAGCTGGTGAATGAGGTATGTTACTGCACATGAATGGAATATTAACAATAGGAAAATCAAAATAGTCACCTTTGTCATACTCCCACAAGTCCCTGTGGTGAAAATTTGAAGACTGAAACAACCAACCGATAAATATATTCTATAACAAATAAATCAAGGAAAAATCATTTGTAAGCTAAAAAATTATAATTTCTCCAGGAATTATGATCTCTGAAAAATCCAAACGACACCGTATAGAATATTTTCATTACAGAATTTATTAATTTAAAAATTTATCGGTTTGTTTAGACAGGCATTTTGCTACCGTCAACATCCGGTTTGTGAATAATGGCGATAAAGAAATGTGAGATCATAGCTATTAAAACAATAAAAGTCGATCAACTTCTGTCTTACACATCGAAATGGTGTGAAAGTTGAAGAATGGGTAATACACAGGAAAAATTACCTCTGAGAAAATCACTGTCCGTCCCCGACACTCAGGTAAATCAAACAAACACACAAACTATCACATTTTATTTTTGGTTTGTTACAGTTTACTGACACCGGTAATAATGTATCGTATTGCAATGTGAGTGTGAGAAAGGGATGGTGTGCAATTTCCATATAACATTGTCATTTTGTCCTTGTAAATAATTTGTATTCAGTCGCATTAAAGAGATTGTAAAGAGGTTTCTAAACTTTGTATGTGTATCCAGGACACTGATAGCATCAATTTGCGCCATTAAAATTTCCATTCCGATGTCTGGTTCTTGCTATTCCACTAAATCTAACGAGTTTCCGTTTTATGACGTCACCCCCCACTGATCTATTGGAAGCTACTATTGATATCAATGCAGATCAGTGGGAGTGACGTCATAAAACACGTTAGTTTAACTGGACGTCGGAATGAAAATGGGAATGGCGCAAATTGATGCTATTAGTGTCCCTGATGTACATACAAAGTTTAGAAAACCTCTTTACAATCTCTTTAAGCAAAATTATCTCTCCTCCCATAATTATATGATAAGAGTCTATTTAATTTTTGTTCTTCAAAAAAATATTCTCATTGAATTCATTCATTCATTCATTCATATATTCATTCACTTATTCATTCAATCATTCACCCAACAATTCATTCATTCATTCATTCATTCATTTATTCATTCATTCATTCATATATTTATTTCTGTAGATAATCGGAAATGGAGAAGAGTTTAAAAGAAACAAAAGTCGATTGTCAAATCGTTTATTCAAATTTGGTTCCTCTAAAGATTTAACAAAGACAAAATTGACCAATGGGGACAAGATAGATGGCGATAGCTCGGATAAAGCTCAATGGAATGTTCCATGGTCAGAGGCTTTGTTTTTACCAGATTTTCCAGTGAGAGGCGATGCCGAAGAACAAGATTATGTGGTAAAATTATGTTGTTTTATTTTATAAATGATTGATTATCAAATAATCATAGGTTTGAAGTTGATATTGTGGGTAATTTGATATTGTGTACCATACGACAACCAAGTCAGACAAAACAGATCAATGTATTATTACTCTAAATTTTTGTTATACCGTAAAATGGGGTGACTTTGCACTATTTATTTTTTAATTTGTATATGTTTTCCTAATGAATAAGATTTTTAATACTTTTTTTGTTGTATAATATTGGTATGGAATAATTCTAACATTCCTCTAAGTTAATTTAACCTCATACAATATTTTAGTCATTTTTTTTAAAAAAATGTGGCTGTGCAAAGTCTCCCTAGGGGTTGGTGTCACTTTGCACACCGGAGGAAAAGCCTAACTTGAGCAAAGTTAACTCAATCATGAGTTTACTTTGCACTTAAAATTTCTTTTAAAAAAGTATTTCAAACATTTCAGCACAAAATGAACACTTCAACAAATATTAAGGGGGTCATAGTTTGACTATAAAATTAAATGTCCTCCTCAAAATACAAAAATCTTCTACGCCCTATCTGTGGTTCTTTAACCATCCCTTCTATCATAGTTGAATTCTGAAATGTCCCCTGTGTCCGGCATGGCTTGTCTTTTTGTTTCATGAACTTAACCAGATAATCAAGATCATTTTTTTTTTGAATAATTTTACCATCAAATTTTTTTGACTGTTTTTTCCAAGCATATTTACCAATTACCCTGTCTGTTATTTATAGCTCAATTGGGTTCTTTCATAGTCAATTTCATGTGATTTTGATACAGAGTCTTCAAGTGCAGCTTCAAGATTTTTAGCTGCATAATCCCAATATCTTTGAGATCTTAACTTTTGTTTAATATAGCCTGGCATCTTATTGTTTAAGGTTAGGTGAGAATTTGGAGTGTACTGTATTATCACTTCAATAGAATATATTAGTAATCAAATATAAATTAGGCTCAAAAACCATTAAAACGGCTACACTAAATGGAATCAAAGGTTGTGCAAAATCACCCCAAAACTTCATGAAAAAAGACTCCGATGGGGAAAGATGGTTTTTAAAAAATTATAAACATACTAGTAACAAATTAATTATATATTTCAAGCAAGGATATAAAATAGACCACCTATACACAAATCTGGGTAATTCCATACATATGTAATATTTGTTATACCATAAAGTTTCAAAGTGAATAAAAAAAAACATTTTTTTTGTGTTTACGTGTGACTAGATAACAGAAGCAATGTAAGACTAAGATGGATGAAATTTTTTTCTGTTATAGCTAATAAGTGTCTCTTAGCAGAAAAAAAACACTTTAGCTTATAACATTATTTAACTCTGAGAAATATTGATCTAAATAAAAATCTGAAAACTGTGCAAAGACGCACATAAAGTGCAATGTCACCCCACTTTACGGTACTAGTGGCAAAAATTTTATTAACAGATTGTTTCTTTCTTTGTATTTGTTCAATCTTCTGATAGCTGAACGTTAGATACTTTGATATAATGGCCTGATAGTGATCCATGTTAAATAAAGAGTTTATAAATCATAAGTTATTTTATAGATAAACCCTTTCACTGCTGGAGGTAAATCTAGGCCCTGTGCTAGGCAAAAATGTGATCCATAAATAAATGCCTTACATACACACAATTAAGCCCTCACAAAAGCCCTCAATGAAATTAGTTTTGTGTGACAGAGTGGCCTCCCTTGTGATATTGTACAACCAGGTACACGCAATGAAAGGGTGAATATACTGAAGATTATTTTTGTGTTTCTAGGTGATAGAAATGTTAGCGAAGGGGGCGTACGGAAATGTACAGAAAGTGCAAAAAGAAGATGAAAAAAGATTTTACGCTATGAAAATTCTTGATAAAAAACAGATAATAGAAGAAAACGCTATTCAACAATGTAAAGACGAGGCAGCCATTCAGTCAATGTTGGGCGATCATCCCTTTATTGTGAAAATTTACGAATATTGGCAATCTAAAGAACATCTATATATAGTATTAGATTATGTACCTCACGGTGATTTGTTTTCATTATGGACGTTTCACTCGGTATTTCCTGAACGTTTAGTTCGTATTTATATCGCTCAAATGGCTATCGTATTAGGTAAGTAGGAGATTCACTTATTCTCTTAGACGTTTCTTAGTGTCTTTACTACTTTTTTATCAAATATTAGTGTTCCTGTATTCCCTACTGAGAAAATACAATTAGTGATACACATATCTATCAAAGCCAAACTTAAAGGGGACCAGTCTTCATTTTTATTGGTTGATTTTGGTCTTGAATATACTTAAGTATCCTTCAGAAGCACTAGAAATGTACGAAAATTGCATATTTCCTTCAAATATATCATAAATTAGACATTTCTCCTTCTATTTCTATAGATGACTTTTCTATATATTGCATAGTATCGCTAATGTGTAGTAGGGCATTATAACTTTCAAATGCTAATAATTATGGATGCACATGGATTTGAAGACTCAAATTTCAATGGTGGGTTTTGATAACCAGTATCAATTGCTGAGCTAAAAAAGTCCCCGTTTCTGAGACTTGGAAAAATCGACCCACGAAAATGAAGCCTGTGCCTCTTTAAAAGAAGCATCAATTTCTCTGATGAAAATTTCAATTGTCTCTGCCAGTAGAAAGGTTTTTGCCATTTTTCCCCTTATTTCCCCTTTCTCCTCTTTGTGCTCTTTGTGAATTGGATCAGCAGTCACAGTAGGCCTCAGTCTTAGAATGTCTTGTCAAAAATTTAAACATGAGCACATTATTTCTTCAAAATTTGATTTTACAATTTTCATCCAAAGTTATGATCTTTTTAGCTTGAAATTTTAGGAAGAGAAATGTGTTTTTGATTTCTATTCAAATTTTTTAACACAGAGATGTCCTTAGACTATTACAGTAAAGTTTTGATGCTGCTATTCCAATTTCCAAGGAAAAATAATTAAAAAAACAATTTTGCTTTGCTCAATCTCAAAGTTATATTTTACTTGCTTTGTACATGTAATACACTTTTATTACACTCCAATAAAGCTGGAAATGGTAATTGACAGACGCGTTCTGACTACATTTTGCTAGGCCAAACACACTTCGACCAATTTAAATTTGGAAAGATTAAAGTGTACCATTGTATATTTGTTCTTCATAATAAATATTCCTTTTGGAACAAAAATTATTATAATAAATGATCTCAGGAACTGTGGGTTAGGGCTAGTTTTATATAATAAAAGTTCCAAATGGAACAATTATTACATAACAAATGTCCTTTGGAACACTTATTATAGTGGAACTTATATATCGTCACACCCTAACAGATCTGAATCTGTCACCTCAAATTTACTACATGTAAAAGTGGTATAAGTTTTATCATGAGATATTTTTGATTATTGCAGATTTTTTACATAATTCTGGTGTGATATACCGAGATGTTAAAATGGAAAATATTCTCTTTGACCCGACAGGAAATGTTCAACTTATTGATTTTGGTCTGGCAAAATGGCTGCAGAAAACCGAAAGAACGAGAACTGTGTGTGGAACCTTACAGTATATGGCACCAGAAATTCTGGCAACTTGGCAGTATGATCACGCCGTAGATTGGTGGTCTTTGGGTATTCTCATGTACACCATGTTGTGTGGAAAGGTAATGAAAGCATAAAAGCATAATAATAAAAATCTGTATAGGCCAAACAATTCTTTTAATCAAAAATCTCGTCCAGAGCATGACAAAATATGACGCAATAATTATATAACAGTGGACTTCCCATACGAGAAGTACCATCAGGTGTTTCAAAAAGAGTAATGAAAGCATAATGTTTGTCCAAGGTCATTAAATCAGTGGCATAGCTAGAAAGGGGCATGAGCATGAAAATACTCAAATTTTGCAATTTCAATTACTTGCATTTCTTTCGTTCATTCCTTTCTTTATTAATTCCAGTACCCAATAGATGGAGCTACAGATCATAAAGATATGTCTAAAAGATTGATGGACTCTGATTTTTTTATGCCGAGTGGAATTTCAGACCAGGCCCAGGATGTGGTCAACAGGGTATGTGTTACAGCTAGATTATTTGAAAAATAAAATTTAAATCTAAATGTTTGTTATACTAGCTGTTAGAGCTCAATATCAGCTATTTTTTTACCTTTCAAAATCAAATTCCTATTTCAAGTTGTTGTGACCAATATATCTTGTGACCAATTTGTCTTGTGTCCAATTTGTCTTATGTCCAATTTGTCTTGTGTCCAATTTGTCTTGTGACTGATTCGTCTTGGGACGAACTTACATTGTGACCAATGTATATGTTGACAACATAATAAGTCGAAATAATACCCTTCCATTTGATAATCTAAAATAAGAGGAGGCTTAAGCAGCTGTCTAGAAAAATTTTCCTCATTGCACACTGCAAAATGGTAACCTCTCCTCATTAGCCCAAACAGGCACCACAATATAGGATTTAAATCACCATTTCATATTATTTATATTACAGTTGTTAACGAAAAATCCTGTAAAACGACTCACTGATCTTGAAGTATTCCAACATTTACCTTTCTTTGAAAATATGAATTTTACTCACATCATAAAACGCAAGGTAAGAGTATGCTTACTTTTCTAGACACCCATTCATACCTCTTTTTAATAAAGTACTTCCTCATTTATTAATGATAACCAGAGTTACCTTTTTAACATGTGACCTTGTGACTTATTGCCCTGTGATTTATTTACCTTGTGACTTATTTACCTTGTGACTTATTTACCTTGTGACTTATTGCCTTTTGACCAATTTTAGCCTATATCATGGTGCTTACTCTACGAAACACCTGATGGTAATTCTCTTTGGGGTAGTCCACTACTATACAACTATTACTCGCGATTTTGCCAGGTTTTTGGATGCGATTTTGTTTTGCTTGTACGTTTTTTTATTATCCCAATTGAACCTGATAGACCAACAGATGTAACAATCGAATAATGTTTACAAAATTAGGTCCAGAATAAACAATATCCATCCTGTAATATATTTATATTAATTTCAGTTTTCTCCAATGGATGTAGTACCAAAAGATTTTTTCCCCATGACAGGATTGAGCTGGGCTCCCTTTGTTGCTAATTCAGAAGAGGAGAAAAATTTCCAAGGGGTAGGTAGTTTATGGTACTTTTGACACAAATGAATACTTCAAAGGGCTGGTCACAAAGGGAATTCTGACTGTTGAAAACTAATATCTATTCAAACACAGTTCTCTGTTGCTTTCAAATGAAATGGAGTTTTACGTCCTGCTATTCTGCACCTGTATGAGCTAATTAAGATTGACAAACACTATGCAGTGTGCAATGAGGGGAACTTTGACAGTGGCATAAGCCTACTCTTATTTGCGATTTCCAACTGTTCAGAGATCTTTAACGTGTACAGCCTGTAGCACATGGGACCTCGGTTGTTTTGTCCCAGGATCTAAGATTATATTGAAATACACAATCGACAAACTTCAAGATTTTTTACATGTATCACACTATTTTATGTGACCAAAGTGATAACTCTGTAATTGTAATTTTAGCTACCTGTATCCCTGTTTAAAATGAAAATAGTATTTTGTCTGTCTCCAATTATGTTCTGGGGCCTTATTCTCGAAAACTTAACTTGCAATGATTTTAGTGTTCCAGTCATCTGATTGGTCAATCACTAAAATTGATATTAAATAAAGCTTTATTATCCAATCAGATTACTGTATTTCTTTAAATCTAGATTTTAACCAAGTTAATTTGAGAATTAGGTCCCAGATACAATCATTGTGTTTATTTCCAGTTTGATGGCTGTGTATGGAATCTACCAGATGATGCAGTGCCAGTGTTTGTGTGATACTATAAAACATATCTTCATATTAGACAGTATTTGACAATCTAGCTTGCTGGTGCATTGTTTGTAGTGTGGTGGTATGACAGTGTTCTCATTTCTGTGATCTTGAAATGTTTCATGTGTCACGTGACAGTGTGATCATTGCTGTGATCATGAAACAGTTTTCACCCATCACAGAGTAACAGTATATGTAATAATTTGTATTCTCATAAAACATTGGACAGTGAAACTTGCTGGTTTAGTTCAGGGGCCTGTTTCTCAAAAAATCTTACGATACATTTTGTCGTATAACTTTGTCATTGAATAATTCCAAATTTACGACAATTTCTAATCGTAAAATTGTTTGAGAAACAGGCCCCTGGCCCTGAAGAAGCAACAAGTAACATTCTGATTGGCTTTGATTATTCTGTGATTAATTATCCCCAGCCCTCATATTTGATATAAACATGTGATATTTGGGCTTCCAGGTTGGTTCCTGTGTGACAGTGTGACACCTGACATATCAAAGTTGACATTGTGCCCTAGGAAATATCATGACATTGTGACTTGGACACTATATTTGACAATGCTTATAAGCTATGTGGACTCTTACAGAGATGTCCAGTTGACAAACTAGAATACCAAATATACTTGGACACTATATTTGACATGTTTATAAACTATGTAGACTCTCTGAAAGGAATGTCCAGTTGACAAAGCTAAATACCAGATATATAATATTAGCTATGTGGACTCTGTGAAAGAGATGCCGTGTTGATAAACCAGAAAACTAAATATACCACATTATCTAGGTGACTCGAGAAGACAGAGATACAAACTTTAATCATCTTCATACCAAATAATCTGCATTGTGTACATTTAAGTGTGATTTGTGTGTTTTATAATATATATGTGTGTTGAGATAAATGTGTGCTTCTCCCACAATATGGGCTGAGTGTGAGACAGAACCGTATCACTTGTGGTATTGGGCATAATTTTGACCCATGTAAAATAAAGAGTTTATTATTATTATTTTAACTATGTGTTCATAACACGTGTGTGTGTTTATAGTGTGAATCAAATAATGTGCTGTTTCATCCATGTTGAGTTTATAATATGTGTATGTGTGTGTTAATTTTTATACGCCCACTTGATGTATGTGTGTGATTTGTATTTTTCATGTATGTGAATCAAGCATGTGAGTGTCCAGTGTGTGTACATTAAGTGTGTGTTATTCGTCCATGTGTGTGTAGAATTTGATGTGTTCTTTGTCTACAAGACAACTAAGAATTGTTGTTTTACGTCAATTATTGTTCAGTGCTTATCATGATCATGATGTTCTTAATCAACGATAAATTACAATTTTTAGACAGTCAGGTCGAATGCTGTGGTCACCCATTCATTATGACGTTTTGATAAACTCATGAAAACTCCATTGAATTTCTTTAGTCCAATGAGGTTTACTCAAGTAGGAAGTAAAACTCCCTTTCATTTCATTTCGCTCAATCATAGCAGTAACAATTTAGTTGTGATATAATGTTTATAATTACTTCAATCAAAACTCAGGAATCAATTGTTTATAGAGTTATTTTATATTTCTGTCCAAGGGCCTTATTCTCGAAAACTTAACTTAGATAAAATTCAGATTTTAAGAAATACGGTAATCTGATTGATAATAATACTTAATTTACAATCGATTTTAGTAGCTGAATAATCAAATAACTGGAACACTAAAATCATAAAGAAGCACAAGATAGTGGATTTACTATTTCTGACATTTATTAACTCAACGTTTCACATGCTCATACAGGCAGCATTATCATGTTAAGTTAAGTTTTCGAGATTAAGGCCCCAGTTGATAAAGGCTATCAATATGTAATATTATTTCTCTTTCTTTTGATCAGTCAGAGACGGGTACTTACAGGTTCTATTGTGTTGTAGAACCATAACTTGTCATATTTGATATCGTACAGATATCAGTTTTAAAAAAAGTAGGTATGTCTTAATGTCGCTTTGCACACTAGAAAATTTTGTTAAGCACCAAACGGTAACAGATAGAGATTGTAAGAGTTTCTACTTATATCTTAGAAAGTGTTTATAGAATAATGAAAGTTACTAAAAAAAAATCAAGAAAACCCCTACAATCCCTAGAAGATTATCTGTTGCATGACATTATAGTTTTGAAGATTTTGAGTATAGAAGGTAGCTGTTTACAGAATATAAGTATGAGTATATTTGTTATATAATGGAATGTTATCTTTGTCAAACATAATCTTATTTAAATCATATCATATCCACATTATGTCTTCCAAATAAAATCATCGAAATCCTCATAACTGGTGTTTATATTTACTAAGTCTATTCAACTGGGTAAAAACTCTCGATATAGTAGGAAGTTGTAGTAGGTGGGGGGGGGGGGGGGGGGGGGTGGGGGGTATTATAAAAGGCTTGTAGAAAACGAGCGGGTGTGTGTCTTGACAAACTCTTATAACCCTAGTCATTTCACTAACAATCTTACCACCCTATGTCCATACACCACCCCTAACCTGGAGTTAATACCGAAATAAATACAAGAGATATATTATGATAAACATGTTTTATTTAACAGACTTTTTCTGCTACGGTTATACCAGGCTTGGAAGCATGGTAGCAGGTATCTGATCCAAGGTAACGTTAAATATGAAACAAGGGTTTCGATCAGAGTTGATACTACTCATCGTTACACATTCACTGGTCTCCTTACACTTTATAATACATTGTTGTAGAGTTGTACCGTAGGACACGAAGAACACTGGTTTTGGAAAAGGAAAACAGCTATTTCTATAACGAGTTATAGTTGAACATCTTGGAATGGTATTACATACTTCATCACAAGTTAGTCCAGATTTATGGAGGTATAACGTTGCCAATATTGTCGATTGTGTTAGAACGTAAAATACCAATGTCGTTATTACAAAATGCATTTGTCAATGCTGCAAAGTACAATTGTCGATGTGTAAAAATGCAAAATGTATAAGTATACTCAACAATACAATGAAATGTCACACGAATGCAGCTAACAATTTACTCTTTGCATTATGCATTTTGAATTAGGTACTTTTGCATTATACATTCTGCATTAGTCACTTTGCATTACGCACTCTGCATTATCAAACCATGTAGAATAGACTTCTACACAATAGAACATATACCTTATATGGAATGATGACTTATATTCATTTGCATACGTAAAAAGCGGCGGAAATGTACGGACATTAATTAATATGCATGCGCATTAATACAAGTTCTTATTGACATTTAAAGATGGGTTCTCCTTTAAAGATAAATATCTCTGTATTATTTCAAATTGAGTTATTGCTACCTGTATTGGTTCAAGGGTGCTCATTGGTAGTCTGGTTTCTAGGGAGCCCCTCTAGAAAATTAAAACAAATGAAACGTTATTTATTTGTAACGAATTTAAGGTTTATTTTTAAAGGGACTGAAATTGCAGGACTACAAGAAGAAAATGTCAGGAATTAGACGCCTGGAAACACAATTCTGAAATTTCTGAGGGACCTAACCTTGACAATTTTGAGTACTGGACGCCTGTAAGCGCATTTTCTCCCATCCACATTCTGATACTTAAATTCATCGGGAAATGTCAGGAAATGTTTATGGGCATCTTATTCTCAATTTTTTAAGCGACATACCTGAGCCCCTATATGCAAATAATTCTGAATCTTAAATTCGGTGGGAGATGTCAATAATTTGAGTATCCAGGCGCCGTATTCTCAAAATTTTCTTCCGGTGATCCCACAACCCACAAGTTTGTCAGGAAATTTCATATTTTGTGGGGTCTATTTCTCAACATTTTCAAGGCTAAATTCCTCAGACCCTATACCAATAATTTTGATTCTTAAATTCGGTGGAAAATGTCAGAATTTAGCGTTTCCATGCGTCAAATTATAAATTTTTCTTCTGGTGACATTGCTGTCCCTATACAAATAAAACTTAAATTCGTCAAAAAATGTCCGTAAATTGCGTTCGATCGCGTCTAGTTCTCAAAATTGTCTAAATCTATCTCTCAGATATTTCAGAAATTTGCATTTCCAGGTGTCTTATTCCTATTCCTAACAATTTCTTCTTGTGATCCCCTATACAAATAAACCTTAAATTGGTCAGGAAAAAACGTTTCAGGGAGTTTCTTTTTAAATATTCTAGAGGGGGTTCCAAGACTCCACCCTTGAAGCAATACAGGTAGCAATAACTAAATAGAGTTTAACCACTGCAAAACTTAAAAATTCACAAAGTTTGCACCCCCCCCCCCCCCCCTCCTTCATTTTTTAGAAGAACTTGGGCCTAGATTTCTATATTTAACATAATATTACACATTATTAACTATCAATTTGAAATAATTCCCAAGACTCCAAATTTTAAATAATACGGAGATATTTATCTTTAAGGGAGAACTCGTCTTTAAGTGTCAACAAGGACATGTTTCAATGCGCATGCATATTAATTAATTACCGTACATTTCCGCCGTTTTTACGTATGCAAATGAATATACGTCATCATTCCATATAAGGTATATGTTCTATTGTGTAAAAGTCTATTCTGCAAGGTTTGATAATACAAAGTGCGTAATGCAAAGTGACTAATGCAGAATGTATAATGTAAAAGTGCCTAATGCAAAATGCATAATGCAAAGAGTAAATTGTTAGCTGCATTTCATTGGATTGTTGAGAATATTTATACATTTTGCATTTTTACACATCGACAATTGTACTTTGCAGCATTGACAAATGCATTTTGTAATTACGACATTGGTATTTTAACGTTGCGACATAATCGACAATATTGGCAACGTTATACCTCCATACAGATTGAGGTAAAGAAGGCATGGGACTGGCTTCTACAGCTGTATCATTTAAATACTCGAAACATTAAAATTGAAATCAGAAATAGCACGGTCACTTATGTCGGATATTTGGCTCTAGATGGACCAGAGTGCCAACATGGATTTTATTAACTTTGTTAATTTTTGGAACAAAAATGGTACCTTATTTGTTTTAAATCAGCACCCTAAAATTTACCAAGTTAGCTAATAACATCCACAAAAATCGAGCTGGAATACATAGTGAATTGTACTAAAATTGATTTGTTGACGTCAGTTTTTTAATACAATACTTTCTGGTTGGAATCTGATACCGAAAATACATTTAATTTCTAATCACGTGATCTGGAACTATAATTTTGATAACAATCTTGTTTATAGCAAAGTCAATCTGTACATAAAAAAAACTAACTATTCGGGCTGAGTTCAGATCAGAACAAAACAAAAGAAAAATTCCCCTGCAGATCCAGACCGCCTCCAATTTCTAAATGTAGTAGACATATTTGTTCCACCCAAGGTCTGTACATTTGGGAGATTCAAACTCTTGCTTTCCCCGAAACCTAATATATTATCAAAATTGTTAGCAATATTTAAAGTAGCATATTTTACCTTGGCAAGGTGTTTTATAAATCCAATCTCCTTTTTCACCACATGTCAACGTTCCAGTTGAACCATTCCTGGTGAAACCAGTTGAACAGTTAAAATCATAATCTTTATCAAATATACCCAATGGTGTAACATCTTCAGAATTTTCAATTTTGTTATCAGGCGGACACTCTACAGCTACTAGAATAGCATAAAAAATCAAGGTCAGACAAATAAACTTTAGAGAGATTGTAAATAGTTTTTTTCTTAGTTTTGGATATATGTGAGTCCGG
Source organism: Lottia scabra (assembly GCA_029955415.1). Classification (NCBI taxonomy): domain Eukaryota; kingdom Metazoa; phylum Mollusca; class Gastropoda; family Lottiidae; genus Lottia; species Lottia scabra. The sequence goes on along the minus strand of JARJEI010000003.1, from coordinate 6,100,279 downwards.
GGCGCGGTAATTCATCAGGGACACTGATAACATCGATTTGCACATCAGACGTCTGGGATGCCACTACTTAGTATATTTGGTAACTCCATTGTATACAGCTTAAAATCAGGGGCGCCAGAGGCAAATGTGAGGGGTGGGGGCGAAGATGTGTTATAAAGGGCAGTATGTAACCGAGTGAAGCGATGGAGGTTCGGCGGTCTTGGGGCCGCCGTGAGCCACCCCCCCCCCCCCTAAAATTTTTTGTAAAACCCTAACTCACTTCTGAGGAATACCAGAACGTATTTTTGGAAGTTATTTATATGGGGTAAGGACACAACAGAATGTGCTTGAAAACATATGGAAAGGGCACATATTCGCCCCTCCCTCTGCTCCCGTGCTTCTGGCTAATAACATTTTATTTGAATTTTGTTACAGTAAGTTTGAATTGAAATTTACCTGGGAGTGAGTGACCTTGACATGATGGTTCAGAATACCATTTATCATCATTTTTACAGGTAGTTTGGACTCGTGATTGGTGGCCTGGTTGACATTGGAACTTTCTCTTATCACCACAGCTTACTCTCGGTATCCATTCTCCGTTCTTCGGTAAATTATACTTATCACAAACTTGGAAATATAACATAATCTTATTAGAACAATGTACTAATCCTAGCTATTTCCCTCATTTATCACTGCATGGCGTTTGCCCGTCCTCAATCGCCCAAAAAGGAGAAGAAATGGACTTTTTCATTTTTGACAATTTCATTTCATCCACTATATATCTGTCATGGGCGCAGATCACGTGGGGGCGGGAGGAGAGAGATCACTGGGATAGATGGTCCAACAATTTATGGTCAAATTGTAAGAAAACTCAACAGTACCTTTAGCAAATCATCTCCACTCACACAAGTATCGTTACTAATGGGCACACGAAGCAAATTTAATCGCATATTTTTGCGCAACCCCTGACTAATGGTAGTGATGTCGTAGAACGACTTAGTTTTAGTGGAATTGCATGGACCAAAGACGTCGGAATGGAAATTAGAATGGTGCAAATTGATGCTATCAGTGTCCCCGATATACATGCAAAGTTTAGAAAACCACTTTACAATCCCTTTAATCTTGCAGCTGTACTACCATTTAATTTTACTACTAATATGCGTTCAGTAATGTAGCCAAGATAAATTCCTACACCAACTTACCAGATTTCCCCCACAACTTTCTCATCAAATCGGGTTGTTGTTGAGGTTTGACCAGTGTAATGGTCACACATAAAATGACCACTACCGTCATCAGTTTAGTATTACCCATCTTGTAGATATTGTATGTGTGTGTATATACTGTATATACAAGATCAGAGAAAACTTGGGTTAATTTATAAAATCGATTGAACGAAACAGAAAACAGCGTTGTTTGAATTTTTTATAACTTGTATCCTGTTGTAGGCCTATCTACGATAACATCATCTGGTGACTAGAAATTTTAATATCACCAGGGGCGGATCCAGGATTTAGAGAAATGTGTTGGGGCTCTAAAATATAACAACGACACCGCGAGCGGCACATTTTTAGAGGGTTCTGACATCAGTCGGCCAAAAATAGGGGGTGGGGGCTCGAGCCGGGGAAACCTATGGATCCGCCCCTGATTACACCGTTCTGCCGATGATCTAGTGCAATGCAACTCTTTGTAAAATTCTGCCAATATTTGAGCCTTCTTCACTGGTAATCATTGATGAGAAGAGATAGATAAATGTATAACACGGTGAATCTAAGAAAGCGATTCCTCTACTACTCTACTGACAAGAAAAAAAACTTACGCCTTAGGTCAAAATTTGGCTTAGAATTCAGTTTTTTTTCTTGTTCCCAGGTCCATCTTGGCATCTATTCCTATCGCATCGGCATTGTTCTAACTTTGGAGGTTTTAACGCTATCGCCTGCATAACGTCATCAATGGCAAAACGTCACAATAAGAATAAAAAAAAAAGTTTCACGACGTTATGGCAGAATCCACGTTTAGTGGCATGGTGTGATGGATTTAGCGTGGATTAGTGGATTAACAGGTTGGATTCAGCAAGGAATTTGGTCGACAATGGATTCACCGTCTTGGAAAAATTTACCTGATATAGCACTGATAGAGGTCTACTCCTATCTTTCTGATGCAGATCGCGGCAACATGGCGCGTACTTGTCAAAATTGGTCTGCTCTTTTCAAATCGCCGCGATTATGGCGGTCGAGATATTTTGAAGTTGGTGGGTACAAGGCAGCCCAACACGGACAAATGGCAGTCAAATTTACAGAAAAATACGGTCCGCATATTCGCTACCTTTCTATCTCTTGTAGTCACCCCTCAACGCATACCTGTAAAATTATTCAAAAGACAATGGAAAGTTTCCTTCACAACATCGAAACGGCAAAAATCATAGAATTTGAACTTGGGCGCCTTGAATTAGAAAGATTTTGGAAGTATGACAACGTGCGAGAGAAGTTGGTCGATAGTTTTGTGAAGTTTTTTAAACACCAGAAGAATATGAAAGTTTTTGATATGAGCATGGCTCAATGTCCATTAACCATGGGTTGTAAATTACTCGAAGCCATCGTGAATTCTTCCGGTGATTCTCTCACTGACCTCTGTCTTGAAGATTTCTTCCATTCAAGGTAAGATTACCTGACGAGGCTCGAGGTAAGAAGTCCTCGGGCCCACACCCAAACTACCCAGCCCAAGCCAATCTACACAGCTCAAGATATGGGGGCGGACCCCTAGAAAGGAACTTTCTCGGGTCCACGAGTTCTCATTTCTAGAGAATTACTACTATGCCAACTGGTTGAGCCAAGGGTATCCCTTCGCTTAGGGAGGGGGAGGGGGTTAAGCCAACACCTCGAACAAAAACATATCTGGAGTTTCCTCCCTAATTCCCCAATCAAGCTAATAATATTAATTCTAGATTAGCTGTGTTTCAAGTAAAAAGATTCCGTTGTTTAATAGCTGGCTTCACCAATCTTAGTTACCTGTCGTTAAATTACAACTGTATATCCGAGACTATTATTGAGATCTTAACAACCAGTCTTAGTGGAAAACTGAGAAATTTCAGTCTAAAGGTATGTTTGATTGTCTTTATGATTAAAATACAGATTTGGGTATGTCGTTTCCATCCGAATTAAAATTAATCCTAACTTTAGTTTCGTTCGACGTTTTTTTTTCTTTCTGTGGTACGTACGTGCCACTACGATAGGTTCTAATAACGACTTTCTCCACTTTCTGTCAAGTTGACCTTTGCCCTTGATAACCTCTGCTTTAACCAATCAAATACATTGTATTTAGCTTCTATGGCGCTGAGACTTGGAGTTTTTTTCCTAAGCTTCAATATCAATGATCTGACATTTTTTTTTTTATTAAAACGTGTTCTGTAGAATTTTCATCCAACTTGTTATAACAATTCAAAAACGCATTCGTACACTGGCAAATGACAATACAAGTTAAATGACGCACATAATATACTAGTAGTTGGGACATTTTCATTGATCAGATTGGTTGAAAACTTCAATATCTTATAGAGCGGGTAATTTGATTGAACTGGCATTTGAGCCAAGTTTCATGCATTTCCAATTTTCGTCCGTTCTAATTTGTCTGTAGGTCTACAGAAGCGACCCACATTTCCACCATATTCCGTCTCCGACCTGGAGACGATTCCATCAAAGTTGTCCGTGCCTGGAAGTTGACATGTGGTTTGAGAGTATCGGATCAGCCTCGGAAACGGTTCCAATTCTAGTTCCAGACATACCGTTAAAGGATGTGCACATCTGGACCGGATATGACGATGATTCAGAATGGAATCTACATCGCACCATGATGCATATTGGCAACATCTTTAGGTCGACTATACGTAAGTAGCCCAGTTTGTTTAAAGACCATTTTAACACCTTCATCCATCAGCAATCAATTACAAAATGGCGGCCGGACAATATTGACTTAGGAATCACAGGTGAAAAATTCAATTTTTTTAGTCACCGTGTATAAAGCGCACCCCTTGTTTGACGGGTACTTTTCAGGGTAAAAAAGTGCGCACTATACACGGAAATATACGGTACCTATAATACATGCTAAATTGTTAGCCAAATAAAGAATTTATTATAACCGTTCTGATATTAGTCAGTATTCTAGCTGTAACCGACCGACCGACAGTTTATGATATATTCCTCTCGTTTAATTCGTTTGGAAATGGGGTAAAATCTCAATATTCCATCTTTATCTTAAAGGTTATTAGTTTTTAATTTGATGTCATAAAAAAAAGGATTGTGCGAAAGCATATTTCATATTCGAATAAGACCCAAATCAACCCGTAAAATGCCGAATCTTCCGTTTTAAAGACTATCTATGTTAAAGGAATACAACCTTAGAATGAACAAAAAATCTAAATTTTCAAATTTGGTCAATAGGAGTATATAATCATCAAGGGACTTCTTCTGGTGACTTAACTATACAACAGATTACCTAAATAATCTGATAAATCCAGAAAACAATGTTTATATACAATAATTGAAAAACCATTAATCAAATTTAAGGCATTTATCAATTAATAACCTGTTATTATATGGAAATTTACATAATTTCATGGGTTTTTTGCATTCTGTTTGTATACTTTGGACATCGTTGATGAATATATACTCTGATTGACCAAGTTTGAGAACCTAATTTTTTTGTTCATTCTAAGAGGTTGTATCGCTTTAAATGTATTTGATTTTTTTAGAAAGTGTATCGTTGGAACTAGACAATAATCACGAGTTATTAGACGAGGCTATATTAAACATGGTGAATAAATGTAAGAAATTAAAAAATCTCACAATCAACGCCTTCGTAACAGTCGAGATGATCAGTCAAATCTGCCTACTTCAAGAAGAAGATAAAATTAGTAAGTGAAAATACTGGGGTCTGTAAAACGTTTATACATACAGTGGCGTTTCTGGGGATTTTTTAGGTAGGGGCCGAATAATTGTCGGGGGGGGGGGGGGGGGCATGGCCCCCACTTGCAAGACCCACAGACATCGGAATGGAAATTGGAATGGTGCTAATTGATGCTATCAGTGTCCCCGATACACATACAAAGTTTAGAAAACCTCTTTACAATCCCTTTAAATGTATTTGTAGAGTTAAAGATGTTTAATATGACAGCGTGTGGAATGTCAGAACATGAATGGACAGAGTTATGTCTAATTAGAGATAAATATGAACCAATTTTTAAACATCGAGACCTCAACTTCCAGATTCGAAGTGATCTTCTGATCGATGCCCAGTGACTGAGAAATATTCCAGTTATTGGATAAAAGATGGAAATGGAATTAAGGGGTCAATTTTAGCAATATTTATAAATGGGTTGATGATAATAGGATAATCTTTCCCCACCCTAAGCCTCATTTCAATATTCTAGTCAAAATACATTGGGTGAGGTCAAATCTCGTGTTAGCGTTCCGTGTTATAGTTAACACCAACACATAACACAACATTTGAACTAATTTTTGTGTTAATATAGTGCTATTGAGTGTGAACACGCGAAACCAGTATATCTTTTACAAAGGTGAACTATTTCAATATCAATCAAATAAGGAAATATTTGCATGTGATCCAGTCCAAATTCTGTACTAACACCAGTGTTAACACTAACACAGAATTTGACCTCACCCACTGTGTTCCAAATACACATAAAAAGTAAAAAAAAACTCTTTTCTTAAGGTAAAATGTTAAGACAAATATACAAAAAAAATATGCTCTTTTCTTATCGTTTTAACAATTCATTTTTTTGTAATCCACAGAGCTCAAAGCTGCCATAAAAATAATTAAAAAAAATACATTTTAATTACAATCAAAGAACCAAAAATACTCAAATAAAATGAAAAAAAAAAATGTAGAAATTCTAAGAAAAGATTTCATTTATTTTTATTTAAAAGAAAAAAAACATGCACAAATTATTGAATTACATTTTAGTATTATTTTTTCACGCGTTTTTAATTCTATATAAAGAAGAAAAAGTAGTAATTTTGCTTGTTTATATATATATCTATACAATAATAAAATGTATCTTTCTTAATAATTATTAAACAAAAATATTTCTGATATTGATTTTACTGAAAAATGTGTTGGTCTGTGTTCGATGGGATGTTAAAAGTTCGGTTCACTTTGAAAATCAATATACAGTGTACTCTGTCATTTCCAACAGTCTAATTAAAATCAGACCCTAATTTCGTTTCGTTCGTTTTTTTTTAAATCCGGTTTTTTAACCACTAAAAAAAAACGAACGAAACGAAATTAGGGTCTGATTTTAATTAGACTGTCATTTCCAACATCTGAGTACTACGACATTCTGATTAATCCGACATCTATTTCTGGTCCCGATTGAATTCCTTCTTATGTTAGTTTAAAAAACTCTTAGTATTCCGACAATCTGTGTACATTGTATTCCAATAATAATAATTGGGTTAAACATTACAATGGCTTGGAGCATTACTCTATCCCTGGGGCCTTATTCTCCAAAACTTAATTTAAGTGTTCTAGTCATCTGATTGGTCAAACACTAAAATCGATATTAAATTTCTTTATGTCATCCAAATCAGTTAACTGTATTTCTTTAACATCTGAACGGGTGGCTCTAAGCACTCTGTTTGTCATTAATGTTCCAGTCATAGTAAAATACAATAGACATAATTCATGTAGGAATAAAATTTTCTGTGATAATAAAAACTTCAAGTCAAGACTACCTCTCCCTTCGTTAATTGAACTAATTTTAACGACCGTAAAACCTAAAAATAGAAAATAATATATCATTTCATATACTCATAATACTATGTACCTCATTAGCTTTTTCTATTTTGAGCGATCAAGAGATGTAATTTGCACATGGGCTATGGTTTATTTCCCCATTTGAACGACTTAATGCTTTTCAAATGTCAGCCCCTACGAGCTAGCAGGGGGAACCCTGGACAGTAAAGTAAGAAGCAACAAGCGAACGTTCCGGAAGATCACTGGTAGTGACGTCATAAAATGTGTTAGTTTTAGTGGAATTGCAAGAACTACAGATGTCGGAATGGAAATTAGAATGGCGCAAATTGATGCTATCAGTGTCCCCGATACACATACAAAGTTTAAAAAACCTCTTAACAATCCCTTTAAGACATAATAGGATTGAATCCTTGAACTTCAGGTCAGCAATTAGTACCTCTCTCACAGTCACAACACAACAGCTCATCAAAACGCATTCCTAACGGCGTCACTGATAAGGTTGAAAAATCTGGGAATATAATCTCAAGCAAATAGCAGGATTGAACCCTGGACCTTCAGGTTAATGAGGAATGGACTCCCTGTGGATTTAAAAGACTACAAACCTTCAACTTTGCTTCTCCTGTAGCACCACTCACTTTACATCCCATTTTATGGAGTTCACTTAGTTTTAATGGTTTTCTGTAAATAATAATGAAAATACCAAACTACTTTTACCACGCTTAAAGAATGGGGTGGTGCTTGATTGGTGCTTTATGCTTGGTCGGAGTCATGGAATTAACGTTTTGACTCTAATAAGTGTTTTATAGGGCCAACTCTATTACGACTGTCCTGAATGTCCTCTGAATTATCCGTTGGACTTGGAAATTGGAAATAGAGTACGACCGGAGATCCACATGGTATCAGCCAATCAGCACTCGAAATATTGATAGTCGCGATTTTAGTGTCATTATTATCTATTTTATTTTTCTTATTAATCACGTGATCTCCGCTATCGCACCAGTCTGTAGATAAGAGAAAATGGAGAGTCGGTATTACCCATGTGACGAGTAGCCTAATAGAGTGAATTTGGACGGATCCAGACAAATCCGTTTTTGTAATAGAGTTGGCCTATAGTTTATTGCTTTAAGAGATACTAAAAAAAATTCAACAGTAATTAAAACTGACTTACTTATTCTTCTCTTCTTTATAATATCTCCATAAAACTTGGTACACCTAAAATATTGTTTTTATTAATTATACAACTTTTACTCTTGATTTTAAAACACCTGATGGTACTTCTCTTTGGAGAAGTAAACTACTATACAATTATTACTCTCAAGCGTTAGATGAGTTTTTTTTTAATGGAATTATTTTGCTTGTATGAAATCTCACAACTTACCGTATTGACATCAGTGAGTTTGACTCGACCACGAACTAACTCAGATACAGACTGGAATTCATCTTCACTCACTTCAACAAACTCTTTAGATTGACTTCGTAGCTCACTAGTACTTAATACTTCTACAATATTTATATCAACATCAGGGGCCTTATTCTCGAAAACTCAACTTAAGATGATTTTAGTGATCTAGTAATCTGATTGGTCAATCACTAAAATCAATTTTAAATTTAGTATTATTACCCAATCATAATACTATATTTGTTAAAATCTGGATTTTAATAAGTAAAGTTAGCGAGAATAAGGCCCCAGGTCTCCACAAAACATCTTACAATCCAATTTGTGGAATGTATGGTATTTCTCAAAAAGAAATTTCCACACTAATAAAAATTTCTTGTTAGATTTTTTTGTGAAATGGGTCTGCCATTTAAAAGATGAAAAGAATGGACTATAGAAGATGGGAAACATTATTCAGTGTGCAATGAGGGAAATTTTGTCCATGTCAACCACTGATAGGGGCCCAATGTTTGTCAATGTTCAAGACTAAACCCTGGCCCCTGGGCTTAAAGATTTAAATTCAAGAGACAAGCTCAGTCCAATATTTTAAGAAGACTCCTGTTTTTTTTACAATCCTACCTACCTGGAGGTGCAGGCTTACTGCTGGAACTACATGCCTGCTCTTGGTCTTGATGTACCACACTACCTGAAGTCTGGTTAATCTGAGCTATATTAAAATTTAAAAGACTGGATAACTCTGACAAGTCTGGTGGTGGTTCTTCACCCTGAAAATTTGAAGTAAACTTAAAGTAACAGGAGAGAAGTTGATTGTGTGATTTCTTTATTAAACAAATGAAAAGTTTCAGACCTTTGTGGTTTCTCCCATTTCTAAAGTGTGATTGCGATTGTGACTATAATTTGTTCAATATGGCATTCTATGCATAGTATACAAGGTTATCTAGCATGCTAATCTAGTTCGGAAGTTGATACGAGTGACTGTAAGAATGCATTCATCTATCCTCATGGTTCTCGAGAATTAATGGTTGGCCTCAATAGCATTATTTGTGTGTAAATGAAATTAATTTTGTTTTTGACCCTGCAGAGTGGTATTTTTGAATTGACAGTTTTCTAGTGCATTAAAATCAGCCAATCAAAATCAAAAGAGTTGTCTTTTCTTTCCCATATACAAGGCAAGATGGCTGCCTATCATGGCAGATTAGGTGTAAAATAAGGTCAACTCAACTAACCTCTACCCCAGTTTGATCTGAGAGTTTTTGTACCATTTGACATGCTGATAGTAACTGACTTCTAAAATAATCCATGGCTTCCTGGAAATATACAATAAAAACAATTTAACATACAAAGGGATAGCCTAATCCAATTTGACGTCAATGACAACCCAGTGAGCAATCAATTTTGAAGCCAACGGCAGGTTTTATCTGACTAAAGCCAAACTGTGTCCTGATATTTGACTATACACGCCATATAAGGTTGTTACAGTCGTACCAATCGTTTTTGTAGTGCATTTTCAACTTCTTGTTTACGTTTAACGTCGTTGTTTACGTTTAGCGAGACACTTCCGGTTTCCACTTGATAAGTGAAATCGTGTCATTTTCCATATTTACATTAAATTTAGGTTATTTTTCACGTCAGATTTAGATCCAGAATGTTCTTTTTATCCCGATTTTATGCATAACAAAATGCCGTTAATCTAATACTTGCATTTTACAGGCCAAATCATTCAACGTAAATCTACTGACATGGGCGCCGCCATATTGTTTACGTTGTGACGTCATGACCCTCAAAATGTCATTCCCACCGAACTGGAATTAAAGATTTTGGCTGCGCCTATGCTGAGTTATTAAATTCTTCCTAAATTATAGGAGAAGAATATTTTTAATTCGTAAAATAGCCTTGTAATATGAAGCCTAAAGAACAGGCATCAAGTGGCTATCTATTACGCATAGAACGACTATAATATAGTTAATAAAGGGCTATGTTCACTAACTGTTCGACCAATAAATTTTTAATCTCTGAACCTGGAATTTGTTAGCTTATCTGATCTATAATAATGTTCCCAACTCTCCCTCAAAATTTAACTTTCAAATCAGTCTAATTAAAATCAGACCCTAATTTCGTTTCGTTCGGTTTTTTAAATCCGATTTTGTAAACACTACATTAGGGTCAATCAGATCTTTGCCCTCTCCCGCGCTGGGATTTTGTTCGCGAACGATAGGTGCATTCTGAAGGTAGAATTTCTCTGTTGATCAGAATGGTGCATTCTAGGATTCCTTAGTGTTGTAGACTAGTTTATCAGGTCATTTTTATCAAGGTAAGTTCAGAGTGCACGTAGATACTTTCTATCGCACGTGGTTCTCAGACCCTAATGTAGTATTTATAAAACAGGATTTAAAACGAACGAACGAAATTAGGGTCTGATTTTAATTAGACTGCCTTTAAATCATCGAAGATTGAGTTGTATATTGTCTCTGAAATAACCAACAAAAATTGTCTCCGATTCGACTCTGCTATTATTGTCTACTCCCAAGTTGTATTTTGTCTCCGAGGTAACCCATAAAATATACCGGGCTGAAAATAGCATGCACTAAGCCAGCAAACAATATAGTGTGGATAAAATTTGGAAACGTTTCTATGATGGCTGAGCATCCAAATTTTGCGCTAAAAATTCACTTAAATTCGAAAATTTGCGAATTTTGAAGATGTTCCTATGGGTAAGGTTTGATAAAACGATATATTACAAAAATCTCCATATTGTTTGCTGGCTTAGTGTACGCAATCTCCTCCGACCAAACACCTTGGTATGGTAAAATCTCCAGTAAATAGGCTACTGTAAACTTCCCGATCTGTCCGCCACATTTCCAATAGATACAAGACGTACAGATTGTCAAAAATAAAAAAGAAACAAAGCAGCTATGACAGTCTGATGAACAGCGGCAAAGTCGTTCTTTTAGTTTTTAAATACCTAAAGATCATGCATATTTTTAAAAAAAAACTTCATTGTATTTTGGATACAAAAATGTAATTGATGACATTCAATAGAGTTTCGTATTTTTTAAGTTTTTTTAGAAAGAAAAATATTTCATAGTTCACATTACAATATATTTTCCAATCATTACATTCGATGTACATAGGGTAACATGGGGCAGCGAGCCCATAAAAAGTTAACAACTGACCTTTTGGTTGTAATAAAGCTCTTTACAAAACACAAAATATCCTAAAACAACCATGTATGCATTTATGAACTATTGTCAGCCCGGTACATGCCAAACATTAACACTTATGGAAAAATTCTGACATTAATTGATTTAAAAAAGCTGTCCTTTTTGCCCCATGCTCGGGGTAATTGGCCTTTGAGTGTGGGGTAAAATGCCTATACTGGGCGTTTTACCCCGAACTTAAAATAATCAAAAACATTTATATTTTAACATTTTAATTTGTTTTGAAACGTCAGAAATATTCAATCAACATATGAACACTTGTCTGAAACAAAAGCCTTTCATTCCGAATGTATGCATGTTGTATATTGCTGAACCATTAGTGTCATTAAAAAGAAATGAAAGAATTATTCAGATTCAACATCAGATTCACAATTTGGGCAAATAAATTGACGAGTGCCTGGTGTACACACCTCATGCGCCCATTTCTTACAAATCTGACACTGAACCCACACATCACCTGGTCTAGTGGTGCTATAAGCTTCACAGCATATTATACATGGCCATTCTTCATCATCAGTTTCGTCAGTAAAAGATTTTTCGTTTCTCTTTCGTTTTTTCTGCTTCGCCGGTTTTGCTGTTTTCTTACATGTCTCCTTTCTTTGTTTTGGATGTTTCTGTTGATTCTGTTTTGTTAATAATATATCTTTATATGGAGAAGACGTCAGAAGGACTGCGGATTCTGCTTTCCTGGTTCTCGGTCTTTTGTTCGATATTTTGGGCAAAGGTGAGAGGGCTCTTATGTAATTTTTTATTTCTTTACTTGATGTGCCTATTGCAAGTTGATCACTGATGCATACACAATCATAATGTCCAACATCCTCTCCTACTGATTGAAACTGAACAAACAGGTGCTGATGGTGCAGTAAATCTTCCCCATACCTGGAAATAATTCTGGTCTGTTTATCGACTATGGAAATTGGTCTCTGCAAAAATCTGCTTGTTGCTACAATTTCTAATTCTCCAGGCATAGTTGTTGGGTTTGACATGGCATCTATTCTATTTGCAAGAGAGTTATATCTAATTCCTGGCGGAAGATCAGCATTTACATGTTCCTCATCAAATGCATTGAATTCTTCAATATGATTCTTAAGATATGTGGTTGCGTTTGATCTCAATTCATCTGCTTTCTTCATCTCTAATTCTGCATCTTTCGGATATATTAAAAGTCCAGAATCGTTCCTGTTGGCAATTTGCAGATCAACATCCAACCCAGTGACAATGCTTCTAAAGAAACAACGTCCATCGCCAAAAGTTTGTATTACTTTTGTATGCAGGGACAAACGATCAAATGATGAAGATGAAGTCACTGGAGCTGATTGCTTTTCGGTGAAATCAGATGTATTGAATGTGGTTGGAAGAGAAACAGGTTCAGTGGGCGGAGCTAGGGGAACAGATTTATTCCTCACAGATTCTGGTTCAATAGATGTGGTTGGAGGAGAGAAGTCATTTTCAATAAAAATAGGTCCAGAAGACGTGGTTTGAGGAGCTGCATCCGTATCAGTGGAAGCAATTGTGTGTGCTGAGAATAGAGCTGATGCATTTGACATTGTTCCATTCACCTGCGCTGACTGTAATAGGACAGAGGATGGAGTCAATCCAGGTGAACTCATCGTAGATGGAATATCTTCTTCGGTCATTTCGGCACCAATAAAGTCTTTCGCACTGAAGATAGTTGCGTCATAAGGCCACAAGCCGCATGTTTTGAAACCATTTACAGCTTTTTCAGCTGTTGCTGACCGTAGAAAGGCCTTACCAGATATTTCAGCAATCTCGTATATTGAGATCCGTTTTCCAGGATTTGCAATCATCCAGCTATCAGCAGATGCATTGAAGGCACTCTTCAAGGATTTAAAATAAGACCTGTCGAGTGGTTGCATCCTATGTGTGCTGTGTGGTGGAAAGGTAAGCATTTCTATACCATGATCTCTGCAGTACTCAACAGCAGCCAATGTTTTGTGACTGTGATGACCATCCAGGAGAATGATATGCTTGGACTCTTTAGACACATTTGTGAAGCTTACAAAATGTTGAAGCCATTTCAAAAACAACTCTGAATCACTCCAGCCAGATGGATTGGCAAATCCAACAGATTGAGGTGGTGCTCCGTTCATGAGTGAATCCACCATACGTTTTCTTGGAAAAATATACATAGGCGGTAAATAACCCCCAGCTGCATTAAATGCACATATGAATGTGCTAAGCTCCCCCCTCTCCGCACTTGTCACCTTTCCAACCTGCTTTGTCCCTTTTAGTGCCATAACTTTTAAAGGCTTCTGAACTGTGGTAAGTCCAGTTTCGTCCATATTCCAAATCTTGTTTGCCGGGAAGTTCTGAGACTGCAGCAATGATTTATACAGTTCAAAGAACTGGTTGACTTTTGGTCTGTTGAAACCAATAATACGGGACATACTTGTGCCTTGAGGTTGTCTTAAACTGAGATTGTTTCGTCCAAGAAACTTTTGAAGCCAATCAATACCAGCCATTTGACTTTCCTTGTTGAATGGGTTGGAAATTTGGGCGCGGTCAGCAACATCAAACGCAAGGCGTCTGAGGTCTGTTGTGGTTAAACCATACATCCTACGTTGCATATCTATGATATGATCTTTCAATTCTTTCTCCACATCATCAGAAAAAACTTTCTTGTGACGTCCCATAATTATAATACCTGGTTGAGACACTTTCTTGTCCCGGTGGCGCCTTAGGGTCCTTGCTGGTATCCCAAAGTCTCTGCTTACGCGTATGAGTGGCACGCCTTCACTTAAAGTTTCAAGGGCTTCAGCCAGTTTCACATCCCCATACTGACCTCTTTCCGTTTTTCTCTTGTAATTTCTGACCATGCTGAAATGATAAACAATATTAATTACTCATTAGTATGTTTCTATTTACAGAACCCTTTAATATCACTGGTGTTTAAAACAAGTCTAAAATATGTGGAATTCTAAAATAAACTTCACATTTATTAAATTTTGTTAATGTGAGATAAATAAACATAGGACGGGGCATTAAGCCCACACGTGGGCGTATTTCCCAAATCCAACATGGGCGTTTTGCCCCCCTTGCTAGGTTGCTATTTGAATTCAAGTGCAAGGACGCCATTAAATGACTGCATGTCTTAACATCAGCAGTGGTTTTGACAAAACCATTCACTTATTGAAAAACAGAACTAGCCACCTGAATCGTCATTATCTCTTCATGGACAAAAGTTTAACTGACACTCGAAATTAACAAGAAAATTGACTAAAAATGATATTATAAAATTGTAAACTTACGTTACTGACGACGGATTTGACCTTGACAGACTTGACGAAAGGGACGAAAAGGGAGACTACTCAGTATCACCTAACCATCCTAAACACGTGATAGCTTTCTATTTTTAGCATAGGCCTTTGACCCCGACTGGGCTCGTTGCCCCATGCTACCCTATTATGATATGTGGGATGGGCCCATCATAACGCAATCTGTCGTCAGGTTCAGCCTGATAGTAGTGGTCGACCCAATGCTACTACAGACCTGGTCCGACTCTGAGGTAGTTTACGTCTAGATTTAGACTTGCGTTTTTCCTTGCGAACAGTCGATCTAGGCAATGTGAACAAATGACGCAAAGGCTTGAGTCGATTGAGTTGTTGTTTTTTCCAGGCTTTCAGTCTCTTTAAACCTCGGCTGTTTGCCCTTTCCCTAAATTGCCTCCATCCTCCACGACTCCGATCCGCTCCATTTCCAAGATCAGGTCTTGGCTCTTGGCCTTGACGTAAAGACTTGAGTCGATTGAGTTGTTGTTGTTTCCAGGCTTTCAGTCTCTGAAAACCTCGGCTGTTTGCATTTTTCCGAGGTTGCCTCCAACCTCCACGACTCCGATCCGCTGCATTTCCAAGATCAGGTCTTGGCTCTTGGCCCACGGTCTCTTTGATCCTTCCGTCTGGAGTCAGGATCGAAAGTGGACTATATGGACGCATAAAATTTACTCTTGGTCTTCCGACCCTTCCGTCTGGATATAGGAACGTAGCTGGTATGTGTCGAACCAGCACTTTAGGTCTTGGCTCTTGGCCCACGTTGGCTTTGATCCTTCCGTCTGGAGTCAAGATCGGATGTGATCTGTGTCGACGCAGCACATTTGGTCTTTGGCCTGGATACAGGAACTTAGGTGGTATGTATCGATACAGCATTTTTGGTCTTGGCTCTCGGCCCACGTTCGCTTTGATCCTTCCGTCTGGAGTCAGGAACGTAGCTGGTCGAGGAAGCACATTTGGTCTTGGCTCTGGGCCCACGGTCTCTTTGAACCTTCCGTCTGGAGTCAGGATCGGATTTTGTCTTGGCTCTTGACCTTGACGCAAAGCCTTGAGTCGATTGAATTGTTGTTCTTTCCAGGCTTTCAGTCTCTGTAAACTTTGGCTGTCTGCATTTTCCCGAGGTTGCTTCCCACCTCCTGCTCCACGACTCCGATCAGCAGAATTCTCAACACTAGATTTCGGTTTGTCTCCAAACGACCATTTTCCTTGCCCTTTAGATAAATCAAGAGCCACCAAAACAATGAGTGCAATGCTGACTTTCATTTCTAAACTGTATGTTAACGTAATAACGATGATCGGTCAACATGAAACGCTGTAGTGAATTTCGTTTCAATGAATAGTTGAGATGAGTTTTGCTGGTGACGTCTGGCAGCTTTTGACGTCATTGACCTTATTCACGCCTCGCTTTAACCGCTTAGAAACCGAGGCTCATGACGCAAATGACGTCAACCCATTCATAAAATACGACGTTAATGAATGAAATGAAATATGACGTCACTAATCATCAATGAACAGAGAAAATGGTCTAAAAACTGCCTTTCCTTAGAAGTATGTGAAGAAACACTTCATCTGAAAGTATTTTTAAATAGCGTAATTAATTCTGATTTTAACGATGTAAAATTTGAGTAGGTTTGAGTAAGAAGTAACTTCAAAGAGAGAGTTTGGACAACGTCAAAATGGCCGCCATATTGGATACCTACTAACGCAGCGTGGCGTTAGGCCTATACGCTAATGTTAAAACAGCAAAGTGGGAACGTTATTATTCGGCATTATTCAACTGATATTCAAGTTATTTTGATTTTTTTGCGTTAAATAAATAAATAAATGTTCTTGTCTACGTAATACAAGTAACAGAAGGTGTCTAATTACCATAGAGTTATATATGCTAATTACCCAGTTAACGTCAGGTTTTATCTGACTAGTGTCCAATATGGCTTAGGCTTACAGAGCACGAATGTAAACAAAGCCGTTTATTTGTTTGTAAAAGGCTATTGCTTAAATTTTGCGGTTTTATTGGGTGGGGGAGTTCTTACTTATGCCTCCGGTGTACTTTTAAATACATATTTATTACGGAGGCGTCGCCAATAGCCACTTATGTCCGTTTTCCAAAATGTTCTGACTTCCATGAGCAAATCTGTCATTTGAATATTGAGGGGAGGTAATCATACGGAAAATCAGACTTCAGACAACAAAGGGTTTATTTTATATTAATATTAGTTCAAATTAAATTTTCTAAAAATTATTCTATATGTATAAATGTGTTTTTAATTATTTATTTCTTTTGAGTTGTTCCAGAACAAAATACGCTCCCCTGGGATTTTTTTTCTTTCGAACAGCCATTGTTGTTTGAAGTCCGATTTTCCGTATCAGTTGTTGCTCTTTTTCTATAAAAAATATTCAATTTGTAGCTAATAAATAACCTACGAGGCATAATTCAGATACTTTGATATCCAAATTCTGGTCCCACACCTCCATATCAATGGCAAACGAAAGTTCATCACCGCAATAGATCACTGCTTCAACGTCTGACACCGTTCCAGCAATGCTGTATCCGCTTACAACTGCTCCACCAAAGTTTGTGCAATGTTTAATCACCTCCTGGGGGAAGCAGCCGTGGTCCAGCGCTCAAGATTTCTGTGTTGGCCTAGCGGATCCAAGCGTCCACGATCTTGCGTCTAGCGGTGCCAAACTTTGATTGGACGTTTTTGGAGCATCAATTTGCATCATTCCAATTTCCATTCCGACATCTGTGGTTCTTACAATTCCACTAAAACTAACACGTCTTCACTAATAGTGATCTACCAGAAACTACTATTGATATCTATGCAGATGTAGTGACGTCATAAAATGCGTTAGTTTTAGTGGAATTGCAAGAACCACATACGTCGGAATGGGAATGGCGCAAATTAATGCTGTCAGTGTCCCTGATACACATACAAAGTTGAGAAAATCTCTTTACAATCCCTTTAAGTCTTGATCTCTTTGAACTAACACTATGACTTAATTTGCTAACTGTTAGTCCGAGTAGGCAGCTCCAATATTTCAAAAATCCTTTACCACAGCATAGGTGAACGACTCAGTATTCAATTTGAAATTATTGTGGTACTTTCCATTGTAACTAGAATTCAACTAACCCTACGTTGTTACAGGTTGATAGTTCGAGTTGTTATATCCAAGGTCTTGTTGGTCTTAAGGGTGTTAATTGGGCTATTTCACGTTATGAAAAAATGGAATAAGTATATGAAATAATGATTTCTTGAGACTTGTTGTGCATTTGTTGATGATTTGGGGTCCTTCTCGATAGTTTAAGGTTGATTTCATGTCAATCAGATTTTTTTTAATGAGTTGACAGCCCTTTCAAACATGTCATAAAAATTGGACATTTCAAACCTTTGATACAAGTTTAAAAAAATGTGAATGGATCAATCTACATCAAACTTGGCATAAATGTAGACAATTACATTGCCGAGAGACGTACAGAGCGATTTTCCAAAAAAAATTATTATTTTGGTAGTTACCATGGAAATACGAAAATTTATTTGTAGGTACGGCAAACATTTTCCAGGGGCCAAACTAATTAGAATTTTTTAGCAAAAACTAACGAAATACCTAATTTCTTTTCGGTTTCTTTCATTCTATATAGTTTACAAATAAAGTAATAATAATTATCTACAATCTGAGCCAAAAAATAATAAGTAATTCGCAAAAATTCCATCTCGTGGTTTTTTTCTCGAACGCTAGCCCAATCAATACTCTTAATATAATATTAATACAAACTATCATGAGCTACCCTACGTAACTGTGGTCTGATTTATATTATAAATACCTTAAGTGTAAAAGAGAGTTGTCTCCCTGTTTAATTTAGTAGTTTAAAAATGGTGTCATTATTGTGTAGTGTGCAAAATTGATGATTGAATAAACCTTGTTGAATTGTTGAAATTACTATTTTCTAAGGTGACATTGCTAAGCGAAACCCGCTGATGTGACACAAACCCTTTTTGAAACAGTTTTAAAATAATATTTGAACTGTTACGCACTGCTTCAGAACCAATTGCATAGCCTATGGATCTAGTTTGTTCTTGAATTCTTTGCCAACTATAATATCCTATATCCAAAGCAAAAATAAGTATAGCTAGGTAGGTTGAGGGTAAGGAAAAAGCTGCGAGAGCCTAGTTAGGCATCGGGGAAGGGACCCTAGAAACCCGACTGGTAGGAGACCCCTGTCACCTGCTCAGTCAAGCCCCTAGTATAATAAATAAAATAATTCATACTTTTTGTGTTTTCTGTATTTCTAAAGCATCCTGAGAAATCGATGAAAATTCTTTTTTTATGTCTGAAATTTTTTCCAACATCTTGACTGGATTTGGAGTCTAAAAAATAAAAAATTTGCAATCAAACCAAAGTCATTTTTGCATAATCAAACATTTATCAGTCTTACAATTGCCAATTGGTAAATTATTATGGAATAAATAGCAAGTTTATTTGTAAGAAAATTAAAAATACCGATACTATAAATTTTTTATACATTTTGCCCCAACAGCATTGACGCACTTGACCTAGTTTACCAGAATCAGGACATATGAAGGATAATTTAGAGACATTTTAAAGTCGAACTACTTTTCTAAACATGAAACACATGACGTTGCCATACAAGTTCTATGACGTTGCGATGTAAATTCAACTGATTTAGTCGGATGTAGTAATTTAAAGGACCCCAACTTGTTTTGGGTCTGTTATTTCTATGACGTAAAAACAACGCGATAGTTTCGGATGGCCCAACAGTTGACCCCATTTATATTTCTGTTGCCACTGAACATTGTAAACTCTTTTTAAAAAAGTTACATTACATTACCGTGACCCAGCGTGTTCAGCTGGAATAGTAGTCTAATTGTTGCTTTACAATCTACCTAAACACAAAATAACTAGTTGGGGATCCGTCCTATATGAACCCATGGTGTGAGTCCGGGAATGCTCACTCCCTCCGTTTGAACACCTTTCAGGTCTTAACGAATTGGCCTACCTTTTTAAATTTATTTTTTTTTGGAAATTTCACAGAATTTTCTCATCGATGGAATGTAAAAACTTCACAAGAAACTCCCAAAAGTACGACAATGAAAGTATATGATCTTACCTCACCATTGCTGGTGGAATTTTCCAACTCAAATTCAACTTTTCTAGACAAATAATTCAAATCAGAATCAGCTTTCTGAAACTAAAGAAAAAAGTGATTGTGAAATTATTCCCTAGAAACTGAGTCATTAATTTGCATTTTACAATAATTTAATTACTTACACAACACAAGATAACAGTTTTTTTTAGTTTATTAAATTTGCATGCCAAAATTAGTGCATGTGTTTTTGTGTCAGTGTAGGCTAGTCGGCACTGATGCCATTCCGCACCCCCCGACTTCCCATTGTTGAGCTTTCGATATCAAAGTTAGAAGATACGTTCTAGTAGGATGTATCTTGAATATTTACTGAGTGATAGGGCATAGGGCACATAGTTTAGATTTTAAAAACCTTTTTTCTTTGACTATTAAAACAAGCTTATATAATGCACTAACTATGGCAAATTTCCATGCTTGTATAAAAATCAGATGGGTATCAACGCTGATGAAAAGGGCTAGGCCAAAACATATTTTTTTGTAATAAACAAAAAGCCCCACCCCACTCATCTTGTCCTGTCAAATTTGGTCGATTAAATCGCATTGAACAAGCCGTGAGATCTCCGATTTTGATTTTATGGAAAGGGAATCGGTATATCTTATAAAAGAAACCGTTGATAATGCTACAGAAATTTAACTTTAGGAGAAAATGCTAAAAATTCTTGCCATCGCCTCTAAAGCTTCTACGGATTTCTCCATCTTGATTATTTTGTCAACAACTCAACTTCCTTTACACTTATCAAGACTCCTGATTGGCTTAAATTCAATTAAGCTTCAATCAGTATGTTATCTTTGTCATGATTGGTTGATAAGATTTGATTTCAACCAATCAATGATCAAACACTCCGCGCCATCTTTAAATAATTTTGGTGGAAACTTTGACACGATTTGTTTACAATATCAACATTTTTTACAGTTTGAAATCGAAGATGTATTCTGTAAGTAAGATAATTTTATTGTCACAAGTTGACGATCGTCATTGTCAAGATGCGAAAGAACAAAATAACTAAGCCTAGCCTAGTTCTTTGAAATGCTTGCAGCGAAATGAAATTTTTTACTGCCCAGCCAGAGCCAGAAGGAGAGTAATGGAGCCAGAACGTGGTCGTGAGGTGACTGAAAGTGAGAGGCAGAAAGTGGGTGTGGCAGATCTCATGTATTTTTGAATAGTGTCATTGCCATTAACTTTCGAATAATACTGTTCTGTCAATTAAAGTTAGGGTAATTACCATTGCCATTTTGGTGTCAATTCTTAAATTTTATTCTACTTTCTAGCCTCGAGTCCTAGAGAGTAGAGGAAGAGAAAGGGTGGGGGGAGGAGACATGGGACGATGGGATGGAATGATGGATTTCGAGATATGTTTGATATGTTTTACGGTTAGGATCATTCGTGCTTGGGGTTTATTGTTCATAACGAATTAAAAATGAATAGAAGGCTGATTATATCATATTTTTTTCAGTGTCTGTTGATAGATGAGACGAAGGTGAAGTAACCATGGCAACTGATTCTGATATTAATAGTAGTAGTAATTATAATCATATAGATACAAATAATAGGTACGTAAGCTTACCCATAGAAATCTAATCATGTATTACAGTCACTGACTTAAAAGGTGCGCGATCGCGCTTGCGCGCCATAGCGCATCTAAAATCGTCTGAGACGAGCGAAAATTCACGCACCTTGCTAATTGAAACCATTTTAAAAACGCGCTCCTGATTGACGTAATCTTTTCATAAAGTTCGCCCGGAAAAACCACACCGATGACTGCCTTGTCAGACTGTCGTACCCATAGCAGTACCTCAGAAGTGCTGGATGTTTGGATTGGCCGATGTCTGAAATTCCTTCGGTACCTGACCAATCAGATGTGAGCTTTTGTCCGAGCTGTTTTCAATAACAATGGCTTCGATAAAAGGACACGCTGTTCAGCATTCTACTTTCTTGAAATGGGGAGTATCCGGGGCAGTAAAAGCCCGTGTGGAAACAATCGAGGGGAAGCAAATGGTGATGCAGGTAAGGAAATATCATTTTGATCACAATGTTAATAGATGCTTGTGGAGCGTTGCAAAATGTCATATTGACTGTGATTGCCACAATGTCACGAACAGAGACTGGCTTGAATGAGTACGAGAGTGCATCGTCTAGGCCCTACGCTATTTGTGTCGATTCTGTCCTATCAAAACTTAGTTTCGTGAAGGTGGGAGAACTTTGACGAAACTGTTGAGTTTTGTTTGATTTTTTTGATAAGGCTCAACTCAAAATTCACTCTGATAGATAGACGTTGAAATCGCCATTTTAATAACCCTGAGTTTCCTATTGTATGAAGAACGCTGTTGTTTACTTGTTTCCATGGTGCGCGCACTGTGATTGGTTTCTCTTCATGACGTCACATGGAATTTCTGTATTCCCTGATATCACGTGGCTGTGCACTTGACATTATGTTTACTATTTTTAGAAGGATTTTGATTGAAATTTAGCGATGATTTGACCAATTAATCAATCACTATTGAACTAGATTTGACTTGTGCCTTCTGGGTAGCGATGTAATGTTTTGTACTAAAAATCACTAGTAGGGAAATTAAAATATTTAGCTGGCAATGTTAATTTTTTTGACACTTTCTTCGTTCGTGTTTTTTATTTGTTTGTGTACCAATGTGAGTTGAACACATACATTTATTTCACGTGTGTACTCGAACACACACTATCTATAACTTAGTTATAATGCTACACCTTGCCTTTGACTGACTGCATGTCACATCTTCTGTCTATTTTTTTTTCAGGTCTACTGCTCCACTTGTGCCTGCCATTATAAAGGTATTGCAGCAGACTATCGTATTAAAGGCACAGCAGAGAAAGAAGTTAGAAAATATGCAGAAGGCACAACTTTTGTCACTAAGTGGACGGTTGCAAGGCACCTAAATAGCCTGGCTCATCGAATTGGTCTCGAACTCGAAGCCCTGAACCCACCTACCAGCACTGATTCTACGGCCACTTGTTCTTCTCCTGATGGTGATGCTTCCTTCTCATCCAAGAGTTCAACAAGCTGCAGGAAACAACCTAGAATCGATAATGTTTTAAAAACTAATGCCATAGATGCTTATAGGAAACTTCTACACACTGCATACATATCAGCAACTGATGGCTTGCCCCTATCGAAGTTTAAAACTCTGGTTAAAGTACAAAAGGCGAATGGTGTTAAATTAATATCTGGTTGTGATTCTTCCAAGGCTTGTAGAGAGTTTGTACATGAAATAGCAGACTCCATCAGAGAGAAACTTGCTGTGATCATTGCTTCTCTCAATGCTTTTAGTGTTCTCTCTGATGGAAGTCAAGCAAAGAAAACCAATGCTGAAAAGGAGTTAGTGTTGATCAGAATAGTCAGGGGAGGCATACCAGTCTATCATTGTGTGTCACTAGAAGATATTGATTCTTATGGGGATGCCACAGCAGAAAATATTAAGAGGGCAATCGACTACACATTTAAGGAAAGACTTAACTTGAGTGAAGACCTGGGGCCGTATGCATAAAACTCTTCTTATCTTAGTATAAGTATTTTCCTTAAATGCGCTAAAGTGTCCTTCCAGAAGGAGGATACTTAAGTCGTATGCATAAAACGACTTAAGGTCAATCTTTAGTAAGTATTTCCCTTATCTCCAAAGGAGCAATCTTAGCTAAATTTATTTTTAGCATAGTCTGCAGCCAATCAGATATGTTGTTACATGAGGGAGTTTCCATTCTGTGATTTGGGAATCCCCCAATGCAAATTCTGGAAGGACACTTTAGCGCATTTAAGGAAAATACTTATACTAAGATAAGAAGAGTTTTATGCATACGGCCCCTGATGACCTCGTGTTTGTAATATTTTACAGATTTAAGGAATGATATTCACCTTAAGGTACCTACATAGGTACCTTGGGATTAAGGAGAGTTCTAAGAATTTTCCTTGACTTAATATGTTTTATGCATACCACTTTTTTTAAGGAAAAAACTTAAGGTGACTTTTAAGGACAATTCTTAGATTTTAGAGAATACTTGCACTTAAGATGTTTTATGCATACCGGCCCTGGACCTGTATTCTCGAAACAATCTTAGCGCTAGGATGTCCTAAGGTCTATCTTCTAACATTGTATTTAGGACGTCTTAGCGCTAAGATCGTTTCGAGAATAAGGGCCCAGTACACAAAGTGTTTTGTCAGTGCCACCTCGGATGGGGCAAGTGTAAACACTGGGGCCTACAACGGTCTCATGGTTAGACTGAAAAATGATGGCAGAGCATGGTTGGTTACTATTCACTGTGCGTCTCATAGGCTAGAACTTGCAATGAAAGACTCCCTGTTGAAAACAAGTGCCTTCAAAGATGTTTATGATTTGTTGGTAGGCCTATACTACTTGTTCAAACGTAGTGGAAAGCTCAAGAGGAAAGTGAAGTCACTTGGTGATATACTTAAAGTTGATGCCTTAGTATTTCCAAAAGTACATGGCACTAGGTTTGTTGCACATCAATTGAAGGGCATTTCACATTTGCTCCACAACTGGCCATTGCTGGTGCAGTGTTTTGAAAATTGTGTTGCTGATCCAAAGTACAAATCCATGAAAGCTAAGCTTCGTGGGTTTTTAAAAAAGTTGAAGGACTTCAATTTCTTGTTGAACTGCCTGTTCTTCAAAAAGGTTCTTGGCAACATTGTAGAGCTTTCACTCAAACTTGAGAGAGAGGCTTTGTTCATGTTTCAATTACCTGAACTCTTGCAGGGTACCTTAGATTCAAATGATGAATTAGTTATGGAAACGGTTGAAAGTGTTCTTAAATTTGCTTCAGTTGAGTTGGCAGTGGATGAGAATAGCAATTATTCTGGTTCTACGGTCAGTTGGAAAATGGCTAAAAGTGGACACATGAGAAGAAAGCCTGAGAACAGGGAGTTTACCCTGGTTTCTGTAGACAATATGGTGCATATAGACCAGGCAGTAAACCATCTTGCAGTTTTAAAACGTGTCCTGACATCTGTTCATCATTGCCTTGAGCAAAGACTGCAGGTATCAGATGAAATATTCCTGAACATGCGGTTTGTAGACCCAACATTTTGGGGTAGCATTGAGGATGATATGAAGTTAATCCTCACTGTTGCTGGGCATTTCAAGGTCACACTAGAGTATGCAAATTTCAACTTTGACAGAAAGGTTTTGAAAAATGAATGGAGAGCTTTGAAAAATTTGGCAGATATGTTCTATAGGGGGTGGAAAGCAACCAAACTCTGGAAGAAAATCATGCAATTTAGAAGGAAAGAATTTAGAAACATCTGTCTGTTGGTGGAAATTGTTTTTTCAATAGGGCCAAGCAATAGCATGGTAGAAAAATGTTTCAGCCAGCTAACCTCTATGCTCAGCGACCGTAGAACAAACTTGGGAGTTGGTACAATGGAGGACTTGCTCCTCATTCAAATTAATCATCTCTCTTGGACACCCAGAGAAAGGGATGAGATAATTCAATCAGCCCTAGAAAAGCACATGGCTAAACGAAGGAAATTGCAGTTAGATACAACTCAATTCAATCTTATCGGTACTGAACTGAGCAGGAGAGGACATAAACGTGCACATGATGAGACTGAGTCAGACATGTCAGAGCATGAGCTTGATGATGATAATGATGATAGTAATACTAATGATGTGTACATAGAAAATTCAAGAGAAGAAAGTGTAGTTGAAGATGATGAGTTAATGACTTCTGATATATTGCAGGTTGATGATGAAATTGAAGATGAAGATGATGATGAAGAAGATCCTCTGTTCGATGTAGAAGAGGCTGAATCCATCCTTGCCAAGTTTGAAGAAATAGGAAAAGAAATTGACAATGAACTTGGTGACCACATGGACAACTCCTAACTTCATACTTGACAAGGATGCTTCAACCCAGAGGATCAACCTCATTCATCATGATGCATCTCAGACTGCATGTCTTTCACTCAGGTCATCCAGACAGTTAAGCAAGTAACAAGAATTGAAAGCTGAAACTGCTTTATCATAATATACATGTATTTGTTGTTTTAATGAATAATTAAATACTGATGAATGAATATGCATGTATTTCCGGATTTCAATTTTTCCTTTTTATTGAGAATCATTCTCTTCAGAGATTATTTAGTCCTGCCCAATCTATTCACTGCACCCTTTGTCTTGATGAAGCTTTTCCTCTTCTCACAGTTACATGTCGTGCTGTATTTCATTCATGCACTGGGGCTGAAAAACTAAAAAACCAACAGAGAACGGGCCTACCAAGTTGTTTGTATTGTAGTCTACAAATCACACTACAGTCATCCTGACAGTGACCTGTCATATAGCACATAGCTTTTTCTCAGACTTTACATGAAAGGAACATTGAGGAATTAGGAAAGGTATGCAAGGATGGAGTCCTTGACTTCAGAATCTAAGCTCAGAAAACCCCGTGAATAAAAAGCTCTCCTAGAACTCCAAGGTGAGCTTTTTATCACTCGCCTGGAATTTTCAAAGGACAGTGACTGGTATTATTGTGTATGTATCCCTACTTACAGAGAAAATTTCTATGGGATATTGAGGGGGGTGAAGGCATGGATTGAAATGAGTGTGGCTCTGCTTAAAGGGATATGTTCACTAACCGTTTGACCAAAAAATTTTAGTTTCAGAATCAGGAATTTTTAGCTTATCTAATCCGTAATAATATTCCAAACTCGATCTCCAAAATTAAAGCCTTCAAAAACTGTTAAGGTATGGGTATAATTGAAAAGATTGTGCAATTTTTTAGCAGTTCTAGTAAATCAGTTCTCAAAAATGCTGAACGTTCCCCTTTAAGTATCTAAATCATCAATTGTCTTATTCTGTTCTTAACCGCTTGATACTGTCTGCCTCCCTGCTAGACAACTCTATGACCACTGCTCAGCCCCTCCCTTCACCTGATAATTCTTTACACCACTCAAATTATCTTCTGAAAAATGAAAAATCGGTAGAACTTGACCTCCCGCCGGCAGGCAACATGTAAAAAGTGGTTCACAAAAAGTCTTAAGATTAAAAATTGTCGTAAGTGTGGAATTATTCATTGTAAAATGCTGAACTTAAGACAAAATTTATCTTAAGATTTTTTGAGAAACAGGCCCAGGAGATTACTCATGTATGCACTGGATCTTTGTTTTAATGAGATTGGTGAATAATTTTCAGAAGAAGAATGTGTATATGTAGGAGTAAAAATGTCCGCTATGTTATAAAAGCGCGGAGAAGAGTGTCTCGGGGGTCAACATTATTGTAAGAGTTGACGTTTAAAATAACGATCACTTGTTATTAATTACCACTTCACATTGGTTGAATCGAAATATTTGACAATATAATTTTAGAGTTAGAACTGTAATTTGCTCTGATATTGAATTTTTTGACATGCTATTTTGTTCGAGGCAGTACTTGTACAATTTTTGTTGGATGACTTTCATATTTTCAGGGTCTGACAAGGACATGTTGTAAGTAAACCTGTGAGAATTTTAAAAGAGATCGGTTCACCAACAGCTGAGATAATTACCGTCAAACTTGGGGACGTTTTTATTGGGACACCCGATATCTTATTAGAATTTCACAAAACTTGCATAAAGAATAAAAAATTAATTACAAGATTATTTTGTGCATTTTATGCAGTCATTATACAATTATTAACCACAAAAAAAGATTTTGCTAGCAATGAAAAAAAAAAAAGGGTCAGATCGTACTAAATTTTGCTTGGATGCAGATATATAGTTGGACAATTGGAATATTTCACTGCACCATAGCACTTCATTCATATTGTTGATTAACTCTGTTTTACATAACATTAGTTTATAACTTATTGCACCAGGGATGTACAGAATTGAATTGTAGTTTTACCTTCTATTTTTGGCTTATGAGGACAGACAAACTCCATGTGGTATGCAATGAAGGAAATTTTGCCAGAACAGCAGAATTAATCTACTTTAATTACAGAATAGGTTTTAAAATAATTATTTGATATTGAAAATCCTGTACTGAGTCATCCATTTCTTTCTTTCGAAATTTATTTTAATGATTCTTTCTTATTTAATGAAAGCTACATAATTACAGAATTAATAAGTGTTTTTATTGATTATTTGTATTTTTTATTGTATTATTTTATTACAGTAATAATATTTTAACCACCCCAGAGTTTGAGGGGGTAGGGTATGCCCCAACCTTTGATAGATTATTATAATATAATTGTATTATTTTATTACAGTAATAATATTTTAACCACCCCAGAGTTTGAGGGGGTAGGGTATGCCCCAACCTTTGATAGATTATTATAATATAATTGTATTATTTTATTACAGTAATAATATTTTAACCACCCCAGAGTTTGAGGGGGTAGGGTATGCCCCAACCTTTGATAGATTATTAGTTTATAGTCAAGACAAGGTGAAAAGTGAAAAGATGACAGCTCTAGTTGCTTGGTGTCAAGAGAAAGTTATTTGTGTAAGTTAAAAAAATCATTTAAACTGTGTCTATTAAAGAGATTGTAAAGTGATTTTCTAAACTTTGTATGTGTATCGGGGACTCTAATAGCATCAGTTTCCATCATTCCAGTTTCCATTATGAAATACTTACTCATGTATGATTGATATAATTCCTCATGTAAAAAAATCATAAGCTGTTACCTATGTTTCGTCAAAATGTCTTTTTAAATTTCGAGTTTCGTTTTGCGGTTTGGAACGTTAATACAGGGTTTCTTTATTGACCTGTTTTAACTTTTATTCCAGTGTTGGTGTAAGTTAAGAGAATACTGGACTGTTGGAGACTATAAAAAACAACTGGAAGAAAAAGAAAAAGAGGTAGAAATTCTGGAGAAAAAACTACGAGAGGCCGAGAAGGTAATTTATTTTTTCTCATCTTTTGTCAGAGACTCTTTAACTTTCATTTGCACCAATCCCTTTCCTATCAAAATTCTTGGGGAATTAAAGTGGTTTTCTAAACAAGTAGATCACTGTCAGTGACGCCATAAATGCGTCGAATTGCTAAAACCACAGACGTTGGAATGGACATTAAAATGGTGCAAATTGATGCTATCAGTGTCCCCGATACACATACAAAGTTTAGAAAACCTCCAAACAATCCCTTTAAAGAATAAATGACAATATTTGATTTCACTATAATATCAATTATATACCTTTATTGCCAATGGATTTTTTATGCAAAAGTCGTGTCAAAAATTTCTATTGGACACAATTTTAAGTAGAATCACTAGCAGAAAAAGCCCCAACTCATACAAATCATGTTATCTATACTAGAATAACAATAGATTTATTTTTATCTTGTAGAAAATTGAAGAAGCCTCATCAGAATCAAAATTATCACTACCTGTTTCTCATCCTCAGTTATCTCCCTTCCATTCGACCTCAGTTGACCCTACAACCCCTCGACCTTTTGTAGCACCAGATATATCAGTTGATGTTACATCTCCAACCAATGCTCGAGTAGAACTTGATAGTGCTGTAATTCCTGTAGTTGCCGCTCCAGTTCCTGTGATCAGTCTTCCAGTAGCCCCTCAGCCTCCAGTTGGTGCTCTCCCACCTCCACCCCCTCCAGTTGGTGCTCTCCCACCTCCTCCCCCACCCCCTCCAGCAGTCAAAACACCAACATCAACGAAACTCATCATCAGTAAAAAACAGAATGGAAATCTAAAGGTTAGTTGCACACGTATCAACTTTGGAACTAGACTAGTGGCTAGATAACCATGTATACTATACAAAGATTGTCATATTGAATAAATTATACTTCACTCGTATCAACTAGAACTAGACTAGTGGCTAGATAACCATGTATACTATACAAAGATTGTCATATTGAATAAATTATACTTCACTCGTATAACTAGAACTAGACTAGTGGCTAGATAACCATGTATATTGTATACTATACAAAGATTGTCATATTGAATAAATTATACTTCACTCGTATCAACTAGAACTAGACTAGTGGCTAGATAACCATGTATACTATACAAAGATTGTCATATTGAATAAATTATACTTCACTCGTATCAACTAGAACTAGACTAGTGGCTAGATAACCATGTATATTGTATACTATACAAAGATTGTCATATTGAATAAATTATACTTCACTCGTATAACTAGAACTAGACTAGTGGCTAGATAACCATGTATACTATACAAAGAATGTCATATTGAATAAATTATACTTCACTCGTATCAACTAGAACTAGACTAGTGGCTAGATAACCATGTATATTGTATACTATACAAAGATTGTCATATTGAATAAATTATACTTCACTCGTATAACTAGAACTAGACTAGTGGCTAGATAACCATGTATACTATACAAAGATTGTCATATTGAATAAATTATACTTCACTCGTATCAACTAGAACTAGACTAGTGGCTAGATAACCATGTATACTATACAAAGATTGTCATATTGAATAAATTATACTTCACTCGTATCAACTAGAACTAGACTAGTGGCTAGATAACCATGTATATTGTATACTATACAAAGATTGTCATATTGAATAAATTATACTTCACTCGTATAACTAGAACTAGACTAGTGGCTAGATAACCATGTATACTATACAAAGAATGTCATATTGAATAAATTATACTTCACTCGTATCAACTAGAACTAGACTAGTGGCTAGATAACCATGTATATTGTATACTATACAAAGATTGTCATATTGAATAAATTATAGTTCAACCAATCACAATCATACCTTAGAAAGTGTCTCATTTCGTGGTAAAAAACAGCCACTCAAAGTTAGTCTCTGAAAAAAGTTTTTCCCTTATTGCTTTTTTGCACATGCATGGCTTTGCCCGTCATCATTAGCCTAACCATGGGCAGAAACATGGGACATGAACGCCCATTTCATTTTATTTCCAAATGTCCAACAAAAAACATCAAGTATTCAATTGATTATTTTTTCCAGCAGAAAGATCCATCTGGATTATTCGTGACTCCAGAGGCCTTGAAAGGAATTCGATTACGAAAAACAGATAATAATCAGAAGAATTCTACTGAAACGGTGAGTTGGACTTTTAATCTTAATTCAGTTTCATTTACTGTTTAGAATTCCTTTTTTCAATCCCTTAAATTTCAGATGAAACTGATGTGTAGTTTAATTCTGAAAAGTGCCATGTTGTGTTCCTTATCCCACTATCCAATAAATACATGTTTAACAAGGTCAAAAATTCCAAAGCCAGGTCTGTGTTTCTCCCAAAATTTGAAGATTAGAATTTTATATTGAGTTATACAATACTTGTAACAGAATTTATATTTTTTTTCGGAAACAGAGCCCCAGGGGCCTTATTCTCAAAAACTTAAATAATTTTAAGAAAAATACAGTTATCTGATTGGATAATAGATCTCAATATAAAATTGATTTTAGTGATTAACCAATCAGATGACTATAATACTAAAATCGAGAATAAGGCCCCTGGTCCCTAATTAATATAAAGAAATACACATATGAAATATGTTTGACTGATATCAAGAAATGATAATGTGTGATTATTTCAGTCAACCCCGAGTGGACTTGTGACGTTAGAACAATTAAAAACAGTGAATCTACGTCGAACACAATCAGCTAGATCTGTTAAAGATGTTGGGAAAGAAAATATACATCAAATGTACGTATTATTCTATTACCTGGGTTTTCAACTTGGGGGACATGTCCCAGACTGGGGACATTTAGACATTTTCCTTGGGACACAAAATGTTCTATGAGTATGAATATAGGTTTGAAAAAAATATGTTATAGTTTGTATTATGTTGAAACCCCTGTGTCCACTGCCTGCAACGACCATAGTTTAAGATTGTATTAAAACTAAAAATGCTGTGACTATGTCATGTATGTTTTCGATGACAATTTATGGGACATGGTTCTTCCCTTACGCATTTTTGGAGACATTTGTGAAAATCAGTTGAAAACCCAGGTTCTATTAGTTTCAAGTCTTGGAAATTCTTTGATGGGTTAAGTCTGCGTTAAAAGAATCAACTGAAAATTTATGAAACTAGATGGAATATAGTTCAGAATGCAGTCCATCTGTAAATATAGAATACATAGTGATAAAGAAGGAAATTGGAAGGGACATATCTGAATCGGTATTATGGCGGGTGAAAGCAGCAAAAACCTTAGGCTACGTAGAAATGTCTAATTCAAAACGCAAATGTAACATAATGCAATACCAAATACCTAAAACGTCTAATGCAAACGTTTTGCATTATGATTGCGTTTAGAATAAGACATTTCTACATAGCATAAGGTTTTTGCCGCTTTCCCCCTGCCATACGGTATTGTATGATTGTGGCCAGAATTGCAACAGGTTAAGCTACCGATGTTATTTCATATTATTATGTGGATATTAGTTAACATTGATTATCCCCCTTTTTCTAGATTAGCTCAGGAGATGTTAAATAGACGAGCCTTGAAAAAAACTACTATTAAAAGGTTAGAATTATATTGTCAAGATATCAAGATCTATGTCTCTAGAAATCCACAAAATATGTCGGCTCAATTTGCTTATGCTGCTGTTAAATTCAAAATTTAACCAATGCTTTTTGGATCAAAAAGGGCTTTAGATGCTTCTTGCATTTGTATCTGTCTGTAATACAAAGTTCCCTTTTGAAAAAAAAGAATGTTCTAGAATAAACAGCATACCTTGAAATGATATTAATAGCAAAAAATGTGTTCACGGTTTCAATATTTTTGATTTTCAGAAGTCCTGGAGGAACACCGTTGTGTGATAATAAACGTAAACGAGAAAGTGGCGTTGGTTTAACACCTGTTATGACTAGAGCTTTAAAACGTAAATTTAGAGTAAGTAGACTTTGAAAATAATAAGTTTAAATGACAGGCCTCATAGATAATAAATAAAGGAACCCCTAAATATAGCTTAAGGATTGAATTATATAGCATTGATACAATTTGACACATTTTGACACTTACTTATATACTGAAAATTATTGAGGAATGTTGTCAAATTTTGCTAGGCAATCACTTGTTACTTTCATATTTTGAATGTTATATTTAAAAAAAAAAAAAAATCGTTCGAAAATGATGTGGTCTACAGGCAGATGGTATGTTTTGTGGTCCAGTATCCCAAATTATGTGATTTGATAAAATATGTTTATGATTTCTCATTTTCAGTTGGCAAAACGTGAGAGTTTATCTTCAGACGAAGGAGGGTGTTCAAACCAGTCCAGTCCTGATATATCAATCTGTAATCAAACTATCAACTCATCAGCTGGTGATTTATCTTGGTCCTCACCCACAGACTCACCCACCAACTTTTCTTTCTGTCGGGATGTCAGGTCACCGCTATCTGATAGACTCTCGACATCACCGAATATCACCACTTCTTCACCAAACCTCACCACTCCTTCACCCAATCTCAACTCTTCCTTATCAAATCTTTTCGCTTCCCCAAAAAAGCTTCGTTAACCTTTCAATTGGATTGACCAATTCTTAGTTAATCTATAGCATTAATACTATATTTGTTACCGGGTGGGAATTTACCTCAATAAGACGGCATGTTATGTTTAGTTGCATTGTGTAATGTTCTTAAACAGCATGTCATGTTCCATGACGTCATGTCATGCTCTGTGACGCCATGCTATGATGTCATGTTCATGTGAATTCATGTAATGTTCTCTGATGTCATGTTCATGTAATGTTCTGTGACTTCATGTAATGCTCTGGTGTCATGGCATGTTCTGTGATATCATGACATGTTCTGTGACGCCATGTAATGTTCTCTGGTGTCATGCAATGTTCTGTGACGTCACGTAATGTCATGGCATGTTCTGTGATATCATGACATGTTCTGTGACGACATGTAATGTTCTCTGGTGTCATGCAATGTTCTGTGACGTCACGTAATGTCATGTTCTCATGTTATGCTCTGTGGTGTCATGTAATGTTCTGTGATCTCATGTAATGTTCTGTGACGTCATGTAATGTTTTGTGGAGTCACGTAATGTTCTGTGACGTCATGTAATGTTCTTTGACTTAATGTAATGTTCTGTGACGTCATGTAATTTCCTACGATGTTCTGTGATGTCATGAAATGTTCAATGACATGTAATGTTCTGTGATGCCATGTCCTGTGGCTGTGACGTCATGTTATCATGATCATACAATTATAGAAACTGACCAAATATAGATTAAGTTTTAAATCATTTCTTGAAATTATTTTAATTGTATGTAAAATGTCTTTCAATTGTAAAAAGCTAGTTCTTTTATTTTTCTTTATTTCTGTTTTTTCTTTTTTTGTAAATTGTTCTCAATATTTGTCTGAAGATCTCAACAAAATTCTGTTTATTTTAAATATTTTATAAAATAGCTCCTATTGTAACAAGAAACGTAAGATTTTAGCTCAAATTCATATTTTGAATCATGTTTGACTACTTTTCATGAATAACAAAATATCTAAGATTAGAGAATTATGCCTCTGAAGAATTTTGGAAAACATGGATCTTGGGTTGAATCCATCTAATATTTTGAAGTAGAACAAAGTTTCGACTCTTAGCTACAAATATTGGTAGCCTATACATTTGTTGGCTGTAAAAAGACATAATTTTTAAGTTCATAATTTTTTACTGTCTTATTTTTCTATTGTTTTATTAAGTTTCAGTTTTGAATTTTAGAGTTATTGTCTTGCTATGTTATAATTAGTGCTACAAGGCATGTAGTCTGCTATATTTTTATTGTTAGTCATTTTTATTAGTAAAACTTTTACTTATTCTTTACCATTGCTGTTTTATTTTTATATCAGAAAGAAGAAAATTGATTATTACAAGGATGAAAACAGTTTCACGAGTATCTGGTCCAATCTGGCATTGATCTTCCCTGGGTCATCTGGGTTGACTAAAGTAAAGAAGTTATTGGTACAGTGCCCTTTTTTCTAACATGTACACAGCACAATCAAAGCAGTCATCATTCGGACAATTCTATTGTCACTCAATTCCACAAAATTTTTTATTTCTCTGTTTTTCAAACTCCAGCCCTGATATAAGGGTAGGGTCTATGGGGGTATTGATGGGCAAAGAAGAATATAGCCCCTCCAAAAAGATGAAAGATTCTTTCAATTGTCAAAATTTTATTTCAGTCCTAGCAATGTGGGAGGGATAAAAAAGAATCATCTATAGTTTACAAGGATAACAACTTGGGTTCCGTTTGGTCCTCGGCTAAACCTCTTGGCATTGATCTTTCCCAGATTATCCCTACCCATTTACTGCTGGGTTGACTGGAATTATGAGTAAGGATGACTTATTCAAGGTCATCGGACATACACACCCTGATCGAGAAATGAACTCTCAAACATAACAACCTTCATTTCCTCGTATCCAAGACGTCATGTTTGTAAAGAACCACTGTGCTATATCCCAAGGTACTCTCAAATTGGGAACTAAATAAAATTGATATTTGAAGTTCAATAAATCCAGATGACATTCCTACAAATGATTTGAGACGTAGAGATTGGTTCATGTAACATTTATTTCTCACGATTAAGCCCCGTTCATCCGGCCACGATTAACTCCACGAGTATATTTGTTTGCTTACGGAAGCAGGAGCATTTACACGACGACATCTATATAAATTATGTGGATGTATAAACAGGGCTTTAGACTAACAAATACAATATAATATACAAACAATCCAGTTTGGGAGAGAAGTTTACTGTATTGAAAGGTGCTAAAGAAAATTCCTTTTTACGCAAATCAGACTTAGACAAATACAAAACAATATAAT
The DNA here is from genome assembly GCA_029955415.1 of Lottia scabra. Classification (NCBI taxonomy): domain Eukaryota; kingdom Metazoa; phylum Mollusca; class Gastropoda; family Lottiidae; genus Lottia; species Lottia scabra. The sequence goes on along the minus strand of JARJEI010000003.1, from coordinate 6,064,700 downwards.
ATACTAACAATCCTGGGGCCTTATTTTAGAAAACTTAACTTATATAAAATCCAGATTTTAAGAAATAAAGCAATCTGATTGGATAACAATATGTAATTTACAATCGATTTTAGTATCTGACCAATCAAATAACTGGATCACTAAAATTATCTTAAGGGTGTTAATTGGGCTATTTCACGTTATGAAAAAATGGAATAAGTATATGAAATAATGATTTCTTGAGACTTGTTGTGCATTTGTTGATGATTTGGGGTCCTTCTCGATAGTTTAAGGTTGATTTCATGTCAATCAGATTTTTTTTAATGAGTTGACAGCCCTTTCAAACATGTCATAAAAATTGGACATTTCAAACCTTTGATACAAGTTTAAAAAAATGTGAATGGATCAATCTACATCAAACTTGGCATAAATGTAGACAATTACATTGCCGAGAAACGTACAGAGCGGTTTTCCAAAAAAAATTATTATTTTGGTGGTTACCATGGAAATACGAAAATTTACACGTAGGTACGGCAAACATTTTCCAGGGGCCAAACTGATTAGAATTTTTGAAAAAACTCTCTGTACGTTTCATCCTTATTGAATAAGCTTTCAATCAAGAACAAGATCGTAATTTTCCAATAAAAAATGGCTGAGAAATCTTGTATCAACCAGGACACATTTAGCTACTTTTTCCTTATTTTTTAGCAAAAACTAACGAAATACCTAATTTCTTTTCGTTTTTTTTTCATTCTATATAGTTTACAAATAAAGTGATAATAATTATCTACAATCTGAGCCCAAAAATAATAAGTAATTCGCAAAAATTCCATCTCGTGTTTTTTTCTCGAACGCTAGCCCAATCAATACCCTTAAGTTAAGTTTTCGAGAATAAGGCCCCTGTTTGGGAGAAAATAGGGAACTGAGACATTACAAACATATACTATAATAATGTACAAACAATCCTGGGGCCTTATTCACAAAATTTTACCGTATAACAATTTTAGTATTCAAGTCATTGGTTAATCACAGAAATTGATTTTAAATTTAGTTATATTATCCAATCAGATTGTGATTTTATCTAAGTTAAGTTTTTGAGAATAAGTCCCCTGCCCCTGTATGGAACTAGACATATTTTAACATAAATAAATACAATAATAATTTAACATACACATCTTAACCTTCCTGTAGGGGTGGGGAGATATGTGGAACGAATTGTAGTTCTACATCCCACTTTACTACACTGACACGATATGAAATAAATGTGAGGTAAGCGGTAGGGCAATCTTATTCAAATTAAATTACATTTCGTTTCGGTTATTTTTTTATTTTTGACCCATTGTAATCTAAAAAGGTTTATAAGGTGAGCGTGTTCTGGTAAAGTCGATTTCAGCCAATCACCTTTCAGATCGCGTGTCTATGCATTGTGGGAGAAAGAAACAGAAAGAAAAACAACACGGCAGTCCAAATTATGACGCAATAAGAAGCGTTCTTGTAAACATTGTTTTGATTGGTGGAAGGGTGTCAGGTGCTTTTAATAGACTATTTCTATACCAGAACACGCTCGCCTTATAAACCTTAGATTACAATTTTAGAAAAAAAAATAACCGAAACGAAATGTAATCTAACTTTGAATAGATTGGGGGTAGGGCATCTCTACTAGAGGTCACAATTTTACATGTATTACTTCACCTGGCCATTTGGAGCAAATATTCAACAACATTGTCTTAACCCTTTGAGCAGTGAGTTTAATTATGACTTCATACTGTTGGGAGTGACTTAATTTGACGTTAATGACGTTATAGCATGCGTCACATTAGTGACATGTCGCTCTGCTCCTTTCCTCTGTGACGTCATATATGTCCTTCATTTATCAAAGTTTTAATACAAACATCATCTAATAGATCTATCTAGAAAAATTATGTTATTAGTCTATAAGTTATGACCTAATATTTACATTTTATTGTCACGCGCTTCAGTGAACCCTTGTGAAAATTTTGCATTCATTTACCGATGAATGCAAAATTCTAGAGTGATCTCCCGTGACGTCGCTATACAAAATCTTTCCCTGACAACGTAGATTGCGGCGTATGAATACACACCATCATTATATTAGGATTAGACAAAAGATGGATCAAACCTCGGCCTGGGTACACTAAGAAATCGAAAAATAAGATATTTGAACTAATTTGATATGAAATAAAGTCTCATTTAGGACAAACAATAAATATAAAAATCGTAGACGTGGACTATTTGAGTGATCTGCCTTGACGATCTTCCTCTTTGACGTCATTCAAGTTTTGACGTCATATTAATTGACAGGAGTTCTGTTGCCGATTTTATTCCCAATTTTCTTTCATTTGTAACTATATTACAGCCATTAAAGCTAAAAATTTACCACTAAAATATGGTAAAAAATACCCGAACTCTACCGAATGTAAATATAAGGATTGAATGCAGATTTTTTTGCGTTCATTGGGTGATGAACGCCGAATTTTCACATGTTAAACCTGACATGAATGGCTTCGCCATTCATTCGATTTAACACGTGAAAATTCTGCGTTCATCACCCAATGAACGCAAAAAAATCTGCATTCAATCCTTAAATATACCACTGAAGAATTAAAGGATCAGAGGGATTGTAAAGAGGTTTTCTAAACTTTGTATGTGTATCGGGGACACTGATAGCATCAACTTGCGCAAATTCCAATTTCCATTCCGCAAAGGTGGTTAAAACTAACAGGTTTTATGATGTCACTGACAGTGATCTACCAGAAGCTACTATTGATATCTATGCAGATCACTGTCAGGGAGGTCATAAAACGTGTTACATTTAGTGGAATTGCAAGAACCACGGACGTCGGAACAGAAATTGGAATACACATACAAAGTCTAAAAATCATTTTTACAATCCTTTGAAGGGATCTAACTAATAATATTGAGTTTACACAAGGGACATGTTCTGTTATGGACCAACCAGGGATCTACACAGCGAGTATGGAAATGATGGTTACATGGAAGCACTCGTAATTTCTGAAAATAAAATTGAAATAAATAAATTATGCCTTCTATTTTATAGGTTTGATGTCCGCTTTCACATTGAATAAAAATCCATATTGCAGACAGTACTTCTAGGGAATCCTTATGCTCAAACTATTTGTCTGATGTGGTATGAGGTGTAAGGGGTCCTAATTATCAAAAACTATTCTCAAATAAAGTTTTAGTCTTTTTTTAAATTCCTTAAATCCTAACTGCAATGAGAAAATAAAATAGGGGTATTGGTAGGTTGAAACCTTAGTAAAACCATCGGTATAAGAGTCCATTGCTGTCATTCCATATAATGGCTAAACAGTACATCTATAATATCAACCAATCAAAGTTATAACTTTAAAAAACCTTACAAAATATTACCTGTTTAGGAGAGAAAGTTTCTAGACATATTGCACAAATATCAGATTCTTCTGTTACACCCGCTTTTTCTATCACATATTTCTTAGTCTGCATCACAGAGATTGCTTGGTGAGCTAACTTACGCATGGAGGACTACAAATAAACAGATAGCTTGGTGAGCTAACAGATAGCTTGGTTAGTTAAGAGATAGCTTGGTGAGCTAACTTACGCATGGAAGACTACAAATAAACAGACAGCTTGGTGAGCTAACAGATAGTTTGGTTTACAGATAGCTTGGTGAGCTAACTTACACATGGAAGACTACAAATAAACAGATAGCTTGGTGAGCTAACAGATAGCTTGGTGAGCTAACTTATGCATGGAAGACTACAAATAAACAGATAGCTTTGTGAGTTAACGAGATAGCTTGGTGAGCTAACAGATAGCTTGGTGAGCTAACAGATAGCTTGGTGAGCTAACTTACGCATGGAAGCCTACAAATAAACAATTGGTCAGACAAAAAATTTTTCCCTTGAATTTAAATATTCCCTTTCAAATGGACCTTTCTGACACTAAGCAACCACATACAGTAAACAGTAAATTTAAGCATTCAACTGACTTTTTTTTATTATAGAAAATTTGACTTAACTTTTATCATAAAAAGACTAAAGTTGAGAAAAAACACTTTAAAATCTCCTTAAAGAAAAATGACATACCTCAAGATGGGGATCTCCCCATTCTCCGTCTATTCTCTGACTTTTAAATACAATCATCATCATCATTAAAAACAGAAACGTATAAAAACAATTCCAGAAAGTTCCAGGGTCTAATTTACCATTTGGTAAAGTTTCTGTACCAAGGCAGACAACTCCCATATCTCCATTGCTCCTTCCACAAGTAGCCCACATAGTTAGGGTTGGAAATTTCTAGAAACAGATAGAAACAATCATATTCGGATATTTTATTCAGTGTTATGAGGCATTATGGTTTTAGGAAATGAAATGAAATGTATTAAGGAGCACCAGCACCCAATGGGCTATATAGCTCCAGAGGAAATTTAGGAAAACATGAGCTCAAATCAAAAGTCACAGAGTTACAAACTTGCAATAGTTTACAGTAAGTAAAACTTGTCAACTGTTGGTTTATCAAGAATGAAATTTAAAATACTTACAACAAGTCCCTGCTTCGAAGAATTAAATATAATTTTAGCATTTATTTTGATTTTACTGAAAAATATAATAAACGTCAATTTCAAATAGAACATGTATTACATAGCCTACCTAAATCATGGCGTAAGGTCCCCCTCCCCCACCCTGCAAACTCTTAGCAAAAAAAAAATGAAATTTTCTCATCAAATAAGTAAAGTAAGTATTTAATGAAATAAAATGGAGTTTTATGTCCTACGTTTCGACACATATTGGGCTCAAGAGAAAGAGCAAATGCCATGCAGTGTGAAATGAGGGAAATTTGCCAGGACATCATAAAACGCATTAGTTTTAGTAGAATTGCAAGAACCACAGATGTCGGTATGGAAATTGGAATGGTGCAAATTGATGTTATCAGTGTCCCCGATACACATAGAGGGCCTTTACAATCCCTTTAAGACAGATTCAGAGGAAGTTTTTTTTATAGAAAAAGAAATGTTACCTGATAAGTATTGTAAGTATAGAGGTAATATTGGTTTCATCTTGTATTAAAACGACCGGTATAGAAAACATCTGACCCACGTCAAATTCTCGTACTAACTGCTGGTTTAACGTTAATATTATTATAGCGGACGCTCCAAACATTATCGCTTTCTTCACCTAGATAATTAATCACAAAAAACTTAAAAACAAACAGTCAGAATTTTAGAGCTTGGTTTATGCCTTGGCATGAGAAACACAAGCTTTTCTCTCTATCATTTTTGTGTTTATAAAAAATTAACTTCTATTGTTTGGCAGGGATTTTAAAGAGGTTTTCTAAACTTTGTATGTGTATCAGAAACACTGATAGTATCAATTTGTGCCATTCTAATTTCCATCCCAACGTTTGCAATTCCACTAAAATTAATCTACCGGAAGCTACTATTGATATCTATACAAATCATTATAAGTGACGTCATAAAATGCGTTAGTTTTAGTGGAATTGCATCAGTGTCCCCGATACACATACAAAGTTTAGAAAACCTCTTTACCATCTCTTTAAGGGTTTAAATTATGGTCTATTTTAATTTAATATACCTAATATGAGAACTTGCGTCGCATCATAAAATTCACAACAGCATAAAAAAGACCCAATGGTGGAACATATCTCAGACTCACCCTGTCCATTACTCCAGGGCAATCTCCCGTTCTGTCAGTGTTACTATTAATAGTATCAGTGGTATGAGAAGCGTAATGGTATACTCCAATCCAGTTTAACGGTAACCTAGCAAATCCTTTCTCATCCTCCACCCCACATTCACCGGATATCTGAAACAATAAAGATCAATGTCAACAGGTTTTGCCAAGGATTAGCTCTAATTGGGTACAGATTAGGCTATCAGGGAAGATCAATGCCAAGTGGTATGGCCAAGGACCAGCAGATTGAAAAGATCCTACAAAATCTCAATCTAAAAAAAATGTGCATCAAAAAAGACTTTTACCATTCCGATTCCAGAACTCAATCCAATGTGTCCAGAGACTGCAGAGTACCAACCAACTCACTGAATGTCATAATCAGATATAAGCCTACTTCTATAGCCTAGCATATTATAACTAAGTCCTAAACCTACCATATGTAAGCGACCCTCAGCTTTCTCCACTTTTCCAGCAGACGAAAACCAGCCTTTGATGTAAGCTGTCAAACTGGAAATGTCAAAATCTTCGACCGTGTTCGACTGACGTTTCTGAAATTGGGTTTTGCGTTCTTTTGACATTTCCACGAACGCAACAGTGTCGCTTAGAGCTAGGACGGGAACGGTAGACGAACACAAAACCATAATTGCAACCAGCAATCCATTCTTCTTGTGGCATTTCAAGAACAGAAACAAAATTTGCAGAAATAGCCAGTCGACACCCGCCATGTTTGTTTACGTTTTGACCATAGGGACTCGAAAAAAAATTAAGCAGGGCGACAGAACTTAATTTTGACTGAACAAATGACTGGATATAAATCAATACTTACAGTTATCTCTAATTTAACACGAATAACATAAAAATTTATACAGAATTCTTCGCTCAGTCCATATTCATCCCTGGACACAATGACAAACTTGAGACATTTTTATACCAACGAGTCCCTGTGGTCATTTCTTTGTGTCTGGATAACATTTCTTTTTTCTTTTAGACTTCATTTACAGGTCAGAATATAGGAATTGGATGGTTGCAAACGCCATGCAGTCGGCAATTAGGGAAATTTAGGCCAGAAAGGTACCCTGATTTCGGTTTATGACTTATGTTTCAAACATTGCTGTCTGGAAAAAGTTGGAAGGGGTTTGGGGTTGATGGAAACATAGGAATTAGCTTTGGTTCTTAATCAGTTTAATTAAAATCAGACCCTAATTTCGTTTCGTTGTTTTGTAACCACTACATTAGGGTCTGAGGACTTATTGCCCGAATTTTATTGATATTTTGCCCGATTTGGGGGATTTTTTGCCCGAAAGCATAATATTTGGCCCCCCTGTCTCCTACGGCTATGCGAAAGCGTCTCCGGTGTAAACACAGCTAGGGTAATGTCCCAATTTAGAGATTAAAAAAACCTTGATTTTGGAACAAGATTCATCTTCCCCATGTATTCCTGTGGATATCCCTCTGGATTGAAATAGATTTTCTATACTTTCTTTGCGTTTCAAGGACACAAATAATAAAAGGTGGCTTAGTTTTTTAAGTGGAATTGTAAGAACTACAGACGTCGGAATGGAAATAGAATGGTACAAATTGATGCTATCAGTGTCCCCGATACACATATAAAGTTTAGAAAATCTCTTTACAACCCATTTTAAACTGGCACAGATGAGAATCAAAGAAAAGAAATAAATTTTGATTGATTAATGATTGTATTATTAAACCAACTCTATGACTTTCACTGTGCCCTGACTATTAGCAGCAACCACCACGTTAGAATTGGGTTTCCAAGTTACAGCACTCACAAATTCTTTATGATCTTCTGGTTTTCTAGAATCTTTTTCCAGTAAATTGGAGTCGAATTTGAACGTCATTAATTCTTTAGCCAAACCTTTATAATAGAAATATAACGCATGGTTTTCACTTCCGCAGGTTATATAGTCCCCGTCCGTAGCTAGCCCCACAAAATTCTTCTCGTTGGTATGCCCTTCAAATGTTCTTTCAGAAAAAGAATGAGAAATATCCCATAATTTCAATTGACTGTCTGTAGATGCAGACACTATTTCTGTATTGTTAAGGAATTTGACATAAGATACAGCTTTTTTATGTTCGCTGAAAACTGCTATTGCCTGTTTCGTGTTTCGTAAATCGTAATAATGAACATTATGATCGGCAGAACCAAACGCAAGATGATAACGACTTTGTGGGTTAAATTTCACGCAACAGACATTGGCATTGGCTTCAATATTAGCGATAGAATGTTCGTTACTTGTGGACCATAATTTCACTTTCGCATCATCTGAGGCCGATGCTATTAATTTAGGATCCATGCCATTAAAATCGACACTCCAGCACCTTTTCTCATGTTCCTGAAACTTTTTAGTTTTTTTATTCGTATTAACATCCCATAAGGTAACTGTGCCTTCGTAATCGGAACTGGCTAAAACGTTTTTATAATAAGTGCTCCATGTGACACAACTGATTTTAGAGTTACAAACCATTTCTAACATTGGGTAATGTATATCAACAGCATCCTTAATAACAACGCCATATTCATAGATCTTAATTTTCTTCGTCACTCCCGCAATCGCGAAATAATCACAATCTCTGTCGAACTCTATACTGGATACGATACACGAAGCACCATACAAATCGACCGAGTAATTCAACGTAGCTAATGGCCGACAGGATGAAAATCTGAAAAACTTTGATAAACTCTCTGTAAATTCTTCTAAGCCTGCGTTACTCTCGTTGTCAACTCCTGTCACCCCTTTAACACGAACAGAGAAATAACATTGCTCTAAATCAGTAAAATGATCACTTAGTTTCTTTCTTCTGGAAGCTAAAGATGGCTGCAGCAACACTTTATCAACATTTTTACTTCCGTTGAAGCCATCTTGATTGGTTTCTGTGGAGTCTGACGATTCTGAAAACATTCGACTGACATCAAAACCACTTGGTACCAGATGATCAGGGCAATATTTCTGGTTGTATTGACTTATATCAGCATCGACCTTCGTAATGTCGCTTTCTAACACTTCTATTTCACTCTTGATCTGCTTTAACTTCATTTCCTTTCTTTCTTTAATCTGCTGCAGAAATTCTTTAAGAATAAACGTTTCCACCACTTTCCCATCTGCCTCCAATTTCTGTTTTTTCTTTACAAGAAGGTCTAGTAAGTAATTCACATCTCCAATACCCACGTCATTTTCATTAATTAATTCTCGTAGATTATCGTAAGTTGCTGAATCGTTGCCTGCTTCCAACACCTTCGACGTTGACTGTTCATTCTTATTTCTTTTACCTGCTAATCTGTCCTCTTTATACTTCAATATCATATCATTTAACGTAAAATTGGGAAAGATCTGAGCTGGACTTTCGATAGCACGATAACATTTCGGACATCTATTACTTCTCTCCAAACTTTGTTTTATGCATCGAAAACAAAATGAATGGCCACATTTTGTCATATGAGCTTCATCTATAATTTCAAAGCAGATGGGACATGCATAATCATTGTCTTTATCTTTAAAGCTGCTACTAATACCACCAAATACTGGAGGGTGGGGTCGTTTACGTCTTGACGTTTGTGGCAACCGACCTCGTCCAGCCATTTTCAGCCCGAATTTCCTACTCAGTGTCTTATTTTAGAATGCATGCCACTTCTATTTGCATGGTTTCATGGCGATTTCTCTTATGGAGATGGCCTACTTCTGGGGATAATGTTGGTCGTTGAAAATAGCGAATGATTCCAGCAAACTGATATCGTAATAAAATGTGACTTGCAAGGATTTTATAAACAAATACAAATCTCGTTATATCTCGGGAGAATTAACGTGATAAAGTAAACATTAAAATTACGGATTGAATAAAGAATATGGAAATGAAAGGATTGAATTATGATTATGGACAGTATTAAGTCAAACATTTTAACAGACTGCTTTTGATTTTGTTCCCCCCTCTCCAACTTTGAACTTTCACTTCAAAATATCAAACTTTGAGCAGTTTCATGCTCATGGCCCCCACATGTCTTGCATAATATGCATATAATGTATAATACCCAAGCACGAACGATCCTAACCGTAAAACAAATCTCGTAATCCATGTAAACACATTGGCAATACATTGGTAGCAGCTAATGAAAGTTTCATTTGAGGAAGTATATCAATAAATGAGTAGCCTATATATCAGGGGCCATGGAGCTTCTCTGGAAATGGGGGGGCCTTAGTTGAAAATTTTCAAAATCTGGGCCCCTGAATATTTCATTATTACAAGCAGTATCAGGAAAAGGTATTTCAGCAAGCTTAGAAATTGAATGTGAAATAATTCTCACTCTCCATCAGATTTCTTTGACATATTTAATAGCCAAAGTTTACACTTTACTGTACAATATCATTAACAAACATTCAAATTTTAATTTGATATAAAAAACATGATGGTATGTTCATAAATATATATTGTGGCCATGTACATGATCACTGAATCTTGTAGACCTTATTCATGCGTTGGCCATCTTGGATACATATCGAGGCTTATGACTCAAACAAACAAAAGCAGCGCATTTAGGCATTAAGCAGTGAGTAACTATGCTTGTGAGGTGAGGACATAGAAATGAGTATAAAGAAGCTAAAATATTTCTACGAGTTCTTTAGCAGTCCTTTAACTTTAGATTTTCTCTAAATATGTATGTGACAATATTTCTGTAGAGAAATGAGATGTGACAATATTTCTATAGAGAAATGAGAATGTGACAATATTTATATAGAGAAATGAGAATGTGACAATATTTCTATAGAGAAATGAGAATGTGACAATATTTCTATAGAGAAATGAGAATGGAGAGAAACAATGTCTCTGGTATTTTCAATCTTCACAAGATCTTCTTACGCTCATTTCCTAAAATAAAATAAAAATATTTACAGTCAAAAGAAGTGATACACACATAAGATTCAAAACAAAACTTTTCAAGAACAGTTTATTTTGATTTTGAGGTAAGTTATTATTGTTTTGAAATTAACTTTAAAGGTTTGAGTATCAGGGACAATGATAGCATCAAGAATCACGAGGATCCTTTCTACCAGCTATTCTTTGGCTAAACCTTTTGATATTGATAGTCTGTGAATATCTGTACCAATTAACAGCTGTTTCTTCACATATTTCTGAGAAAAGGGCCAAAAAGGCAGTTTTTAGACCATTTTCTCGCTGTTGATATGGTGATAACTGACGTCATATTCCTTTTCATTTATTTGACGTTGTATTTTATGAATGGGTTGACGTCATCTGAGAAAATAGAGGTGTATCTTACCCAGGAGTATAATAATGATGATAAGGAATATTTATTGGACATGTTTAACAGGGATTGTTCCAAATGTTTCTGAATATTTTGAAAAAATGGCGTAGAATCTGAAAAATAGATTGTCAAAAATTATTAGTGGGTTGTAACTCGCCCTGTGCTCCCATTCAGGCTTCACAGAAGTTGTAATATTCTTGAGAAGCTTAAGCAGCTAAGTGAGTTAAATTCTTATTCTGTGCTCCCATGCAGGCTTCAAAGAAGCTGTAATATTCCTAAGCTGGGAGAGCTGCATGGTGGCTCAAAAGGCTATAATGTTCTGAGTGATCAAAATCACAATATATTTTCACTGAATCATCAATTAATCTTACCATATCCTTCTGATTCTGTGTCGCATTCTGGAGTGGCCTGGGGATAATTTTTAGGAATTTTAACAATTAATGGAGGAACACTTGGGAGATTTTTATCATCTGGAATGAAAAAAGAAAATATAGATGCATTAAGTTTGTGACATAAACCCATAAAACTATGTAATTTCCATGCAATTACAGATTATTATTGAAAAACACTTAAATTTTGAGTAAATTGTTTTCAATTATTGTATATTATCATAGTCTTCTGGACTTATCAGATTATTTAGGTAATTTGTTGTATAATTATGCAACCTGGCAAGTCCCTTTATGAATATATACTGTTATTGACCAAGTTTAAAAATTTAGATATTTTGTTCATTCTAAGAGGTTGTATTCCTTTAAGTATTAATGCTCCAGGGGCCTTATTCTAGAAAACTTAACTCTGATAAAATCAGAATTTTAAATAAAGTAATCTGATTGAATAACAGAACTAAATTTAAAATCAATTTTAGTGATTAACCAATCAGATGACTAGAATACTAAAATCATCTTCAGTTAAGTTTTCGAGAATAAGGCCCCAGATTTTTATGGTTAAGTTCAGTGCTAGGATTAGTAAAACTTACCTAATTTACATATTAAATGAACTGATGTATTACTAGAATGTTGTAGAGAGTCCACACTGATTTGAAATCTAGAGTGTAGACGAGCTATTTCACCTTGTAAAACATTTGACAGTCCCACTCCTTTATCTTCTACCTTTCTCTTCTTTCTACACGGTTCTACTGGAGCTCTGGAAATATAGTTTTAAATCAGGGGTCTTATTCTTAAAAACTTAACTTACAATGATATTTGTGTTCTAGTCATCTGATTGGTCAATCACTAAAATTGATTTTAAATACTGTTTTATTATCCAATCAGATTACTGTATTTCTTACAATCTGGATTTTATCTTAAGTTAAGTTTTCAAGAATAAGGCTCATGGCCTTCTCAATTAATTTTTGTAAGGGCCATTTTCATTTATATAAAAAAATATAAGGGCGCCAAATAGAGTATAGCTAGCATAGTGTATAGAGCGATTTAGCAGAAAGGGTCACCGTTGAGGGGCCATTGCCAGGGGCAATGCGGGCCGCCATTGAGAAGGCCTGTTTTTTATACATCATTACAAAGATAACTTTGCTACTTTTCATGAACCACAGATATTGCATGGGCAATCAGGGGCCTTATTCGCAAAAACTTAACTTAAAACAATTTTAGTCCTTCAGTCATCTGATTGGTCAATCACTAAAATTGATTTTAAATTTAGTTATTTATCCTATCAGATTACTTTATTTCTTAAATTGAGGGGGACACTCAGTATTTTCAAGTCAATTTTGGTCTCACTAGTTACAAGTCGTATTTTTGACTTCCAAACTCTGATATTTATGGATACACATGTATTTGAAGGCTTAAATTTCGAGGATGAGTTGTGCACAGCAAGCAGGTAATCTTTTTATTCTTTCTTTTCAATTCTGCAGGTTCTTGTGCTTCGAACGGTATAAAGAAACCAACGAATCTGAGACCGAGGTGGCCAAACTATGGAGTTTTTGATAGGAAGTTGTGTCCTGTTTGGGGGCAATCTAATCAAAATTAGATTAAATTTCGTTTCGGTTATATTTTGAGTGTCGACTCCATGTAATCTAACCACTTTTATAAGGCGAGCATCTTCAGGTAACGAATAAGCTATTATACATTTATATTGGCATAGTTTGTATTACGTCATAATTTGGACTACTGTGTCACTTTACTTTCTGTTTCATCTTCCCACAACACAATGCATATCAATGCATAGACCCGCAATCTTGAAGGTAGTTTTTGATTGGCTGAAATTTTCATCACCAGAGGATGCTCGCGTTATATAAGTGGTTAGATTACATGGAGTCGACACTCTAAATATAACCGAAACGAAATCTAATCTAATTTTAATTAGATTGGTTTGGGGGCCACATGGTTTTTGTAAGGCAAATGATAAGCTGAGTTAATTATAACCATTTCTGAGACCCTGGTAATATTGATTGAACACATAGTGAAAGTTCTACTTTTATAATTGACTATTTTTAACAATTTTTAACTCACTTTATAGCAGGTCCAAAAAAAGCTGAAATAGCTGGACCGAAGGTTCTCTGTAGACTATGATTGATGCTAGGAGACTGGATATTAGAGGCTATAGAGTCGTACAATGATTCAAATACACTGGAAGATGTTTGAGGTTGAGACTGGGTGGCCTGGAATAAAACACTGGATATTAGAGACTATAGATACTATCATACATCAAAAGTCTTTTTTTTAAGCAGTTAAATCTGATTCGATAACCATAATCAAAAGGACGTCAGAAAACAGATTTTTTTTTTGTCTGAAGGATATATATTAACTGAATATACAATCTATACAATTAATCCTGATCAAAATACTGTGATTTTATCATGGCTGCATCCAAATTAAATGTTTTAAATGTCTTCCTCAGACAATATTTGATCAGAGGACATAGTAATATACTCCTGGTAAATCAAGACACATGAGAAAACCAGTTGAAAACTGTTTCTATAGGTATAACTTACATGTTTTCCCATTTTTTCTAAAACAATTTCACATTTTTCTAGGGTTGCATACGTCACCCTAAAATAAAAAGATATAAATAATCATTTAGAGATAATCTAAATTCCTAATTCTAAATCGTTTGATTATATTTATATATTTTGACAACTATTGTACAAGACTGATGATTTTAGTGAACATTGGGTAAGGTCAAATCTCGTGTTAGCGTTCCGTGTTAGTGTTAATATGAATTTAACACAACATTTGAACTCATTTTTCGTGTTAATATAGTACTTTTAGGGAGTGAACACACAAAACCAGTATATCTTTTACATAATTAAGTGTTTCAATATCAATCAAATAAGGTAATATTTGTATTTGATCCAGTCCAAATTCTGTACTAACTTCCAGAATAAGGCCTCTGGTTTAGATATTTTTGTTTCTCAAATCTCAACTAGGGTACATGTACACCCTAGGGGGATTTCAACATGGCCCCGGAAAATGAAGAAGCACTGATCTATATAAATTTAAAATCTCACCTTTTAGTAGGATCTGTTAAAATATCCAGTAAATTCTTCATTTTTAAATGTTCCAGTTTCTGACCTATAAAAAATAAATAAATTATATCTACGTACAGCTTTGATGAATCACAACCTGGACCAGTTGATAACAATCTTTGTAATTGATCAGGTCTGGAGGTGGATATAAATTTGCTATATGTAAACAAGTCGTTTGAGAAACTTGTAGGTTGAAAACTGTAGATTGTCATTACATAAATAAGTAACAATAAGTCCCAGACTATCTTCTCTTTGTAGATAGGTATAGTCTGGGCATCAGAGACTACACTGATCATAACTTACTCTCATCTTTCTCCAAGCGATCCACCATTTTACTGAGAGGGCCGACATATTTTGATAATTGTTGAAGCTTCTCCATGTAGATCTGTTCGTCATTAATTCGTTGGTTACTGGGACTCGGGGCACCAACTGAACCTGGGTTACCTAAAAATATAATATTAATTTATTTAACAGTTATATTTCTAAATAGGACAATATTTAACCCTTTGAGCAGTGAGTTTAATTATGACGTCATACTGTAGGAAGTGACTTAATTTGACGTTAATGACGTTATAGCATAGTTATAGGTAGACCGACAAGTTGACTCTAAATAATACTGCGTATTTTAGAGACAGACGACCAAGCATATAAATATCATGAAATGTTGTGTTACTTGATTTAGACCTTTGAAAATAGTAAATTTTGTAAAGTATTAGATAAGTATGAATTAAGATGTACCGTACAACAACTTGACATCATGTATTTGTGTACAAATTAGATGAAATGTCGATCAGGCGGGTATTTTAACTCAAACTACGTCGCCATATTTCTAATATATGTGTTTATCCAATGAAATTCATGGTTACAATCTATAACTTTGTTTGGGAGATTTGGTTAATTTTGAGAGAAGTCTTTTGATTGGATGTAATTTCAATGACGATAAATCTTATTTAAAAATGGCCGCCATGTTCAAAATACCTCCAGCTTGAAAATTTCAACTAGGATTACAGACAACAAGGATTAGTTTATTCTGTCGAAAAAGGGATTGAATGTTGAGATGGCATCATAACATACAAGAAAATGGTCAGTTTTTTTAATAATGACATCAAGGAAGAACAATAATTCAACGCAACCAAATTGGTTGCGGAATATCAAGTTATTGAATAAGATGTAATCCTGACTCTCTGCCAGCGGCATTGAGAGAGACAGGTATTCCGGTCTAAGTTTTAGGATGCTTCACATTAGCGACATACATGTCGCTCTGCTCCTTTCATCTGTGACGTCATATGTGTCGCTTCACTTATCAAAGGGTTAAAGTTGCTGTAAGGAGGATTTGTAACATTTTTAGTTTACCAGAATAGTTTCTATTTGCTTCTGGAAGTTGACTATTGATCTTATCTTTGTACTCAATACACATTAAAAGATTTTGTACATCTAAGCTAATAATGTTTATACATTACATAAAAGTTTTGGTTTAATATATTCGCAGGGGCAGATTTAGGGGGTGGCGTGGCCTTAAAATTTGCAAAACATGGGTTGTCCGCACGTAATAAGTATCCGAAGAGAAGACGAAAACTAGCCTAATGTCGTCGCATTCAATCTGTTTTAACATTCAAACAAGTATTACTATATAAAACAGTAATTTAACAGTATTATTTAACGTGATTTCTAATCAACTGACCTATTGTTCATTTAAATTTTATTGCGCCTCCCCTAACGTCATATCCTGTATCCGCCCCTGATTCGTAAGTCACTTCCGAAGACTTGAGTCAATAGCATTGAAATTGTACTCTTATGCTTCATAATGTCGTTCAAATCTTATCAGAGTAAAACATACCTGGTGTATTCAAGGCTGCACCAGGGGAGAGAACTCCTACAGCACCACGATTGACTGGAGAGGGCGCCACCATAGACTGTGGGGAGGGGGCAGTCAATACAGCAGGGGAACTGGAAATGAAAATATCATTATGACTAACTAAAAATGAATGATGCTTTATGTCCCTATTTTCTGCACCTGTTTTCATGGGCTTGTTGTAATGTCTTACAATGTACAACATTGTTCAGGAAAGCCACATTGGCCAACTTTGTTGAGACTTAATTTAATCTTGTGAAATTAATTTGTTGGGGGATGTGGAGGGGGGTGAGAACTTGTGTTTGTGGGGGGGAGGCGGTAGTGTGTCGAGTCAAATTACTTACCAAATATTTTGAGCAGGGGAAGGAACTTGGGACATGTGTTGAGGCATCTGAGGAACTTGTCTCTGCATCGTTTGAGGTTGACTTTGAAACGGCAACTGAAACAAAGCACAAATAGATTACCAGAAAATAGCTAGGTGCCGTCTGCTGGGCGATTAGGTGTAATATGTTAAAAAAATAAAAAGCTGTACAAGCAAACAATTCCGTTCATCAAAAATCTTGCCCAGAGCATGACAAAATCAGGTGCAATAATTATATAGAAGACTAGAAGTACCATCAGGTGTTTCGCAAAAAGTAATCATCTTTGCGCACAACACCTGCTACTACTATAAACGAGATTATTTCATGCATGACTTAACAAAACTGCCAAAATACAAGAAGCTGGTTTATCAAATCCTACTGGAGGCAAGAAAAACGCGAAATGAAATAAGGTACGGTAAATATTGTAAGAATAGCAGCTTAGGTCTACTTTTCTATTTTCTACTGTCAAGGGATATTTTACACAAGGCCTCTTTTTATTGTCCCAGTCCAATAACTCGCTTTTTTTGTACTACGGGAAAAGATCAATACCAAGAGGTTTGGCCAAGGACCAGCCGGGAGAAAGGATCCTCACAGATTCTAAATTGTTATTCTTATAAAATATAGATGTTTCTTTCTTTTCTTTTTCGATTCATTGCAAATGTCAACCCCTTTTGTCTGTTTTGCTGACTGATCAGAAATCTACCCTTTCATGGCATATGATAATATTTGCTATTTATGATCAAGGGCAATAACTCATATCCTATCTATGTTTGAATAACATCAATACTTACATTAGCTGCGGAAGCTGGAAGTGGTTGACTTTGAACAGGATTAATTGTCTGAGGGGACGTAACAATGAAAGCATCTTGTCTCTAAAATAAAATTACAAACACCTTGAAAACAACTGGGGTCTTATTCTCGAAAACTTAACTTACAATGATTTTAGGGTTCCAGTCATCTGATTGGTCAATCACTAAAATTGATATTAAATACAGCTTTATTATCCAATCAGATTACTGTATTTCTTAAAATCTGGATTTTATCTTAGTTAAGTTTTTGAGAATAAGCCCCTGGACCATTTTAAGTCATTATACTGTGATGCTATGAAGTGTGCAGTGCAGGGAATGTACAAAGATTAAATACATATGAAACATCTTGACCAGTATAGATCAAATGAAGATTGGTAAGCAGTGTACAATAAGGGAAATTTTTACAGGTGTGGCTTATAAACCAATAATAAATTGATTTTTGATGTCATTTTGATGTGATATTTACCATTCAAGCAAAATAATCAAATACAAACGAGAGAAATTTTTCCAGGATAGTTTAATTTTGTAATTTTATTACTTCCACCAGAAAACAATCTGACACAAACCTGTAGTTGTGGTTTCTGTTGCTGCATCTGTTGCTGTTGAAAACGAATCTGAGCAGCAGACATCTGCATGGGACGATGTTGCATCATATGGGGCATTCCTGAACAAACAGACAATACAAATATTCAAGTTAATGTTGACCTATATTATATAGTAGTGGCAGGTGTCGCGCGAAGCACAACATGTGGACTTTTTTCGAAACAACCGATGGTACTTCTCTTAGAATAGTCCACTACTATATTTAACTCTCGATGAGTCGATTTTGCCATGTTTTTGGATGCGATTTTGATTGACGCAATTGTTTTGCTTGTACAAATTTTTATTAATTATTAAATCCATAAACTTTAAAAAGTACATAAAGCCAGAACATCTTATTTTCAAATGACTTTGAAACTGGTCAATCCCTGTACTTAACTGGTGAATATCATATGAATACTTGTGACACTTCTTATACAAAATAGGATTTTTTAATGGTAAGAATTCACTATAGCACAGTGGTTAGTGCATCGTTCTTTACAAACATGATGTCATTTGCTTGGATACAAGGAAATGGTGGTCGTTATGTTTGGGAGTTCAGTTCTTGATCAGGGTGTGAAAGTCTGCTGACCTTGAATAAGTCATCTTCACATAATTCCAGTCCACCCAGCTGTAAATGGGTACGGATAATCCGGGAAAGATCAATGCCAAGAGGTTTGGCCAAAAACAAGCTGGGAGAAAGGATCCTCACAGAACCTAAGTTGTTATCCTTGTAAAATATAGATGTTTCTTTCTTTCACTAATCTCACTTACATACAAAATTAATTAGTGAGTTAAGAAACTAACCTTGTTGTTGTTGTTGTTGCATGGGTCTAGTCAAGTTGGTTAAAGCATTAATCGGGTCCTGAATGGGTCGGCCTGCCATTTGGGGGTTCATTTGACCCATTTGTCTACCCCCGGGCTGCCCCATTATGATCTGTTGTTGTCTAGGTTGTTGTTGTTTATCTTTATCTATAAAAAAACAAAAACAAGTGACAAGGGGTGAAAGCTGACATTGGGCTGTTTCATATACTGCCATTTATCTGTACACATATCAATAGTAGCTTCCAGTAGATCACTGGTAGTGACGTCATAAAACGTGTTAGTTTTAATGGAATTGCAAGAACCACAGACGTGGGAATAGAAATTGGAATGGTGCAAATTGATGCTATCAGTGTCCCCGATACACATACGGTACAAAGTTTAGACAACCTCTTTACAATCCCTTTAATAACACTAAATATGACACTATATAAAACAGAGGTAAAAACTCTAGAATAAAATAGAATAACTTACTGCTATCTTTAATATGGAGAATAAGTCTGGCAACTAGAGCTAGGTATTCTTCCTGTTAATATATAAAATATAATACAAAATATATTTTAAATATCAGGACAAATTTATTAAATAGCGTTGAACACAGTAATAAATAAAGAAGTAAGATTAAAGACTTGATGTTTTTTTAATATCAACATTTCTTGATGAAATTTAGGATCAGGTAATATTATCATATATATTATTATCATTTGGTTATGGATAATCTGGGAAAGATCAACGCCAAGAGGTTGGGCAAAGGACCAGCTGGGAGAAAGGGTCCTTAAGGAACTCTAGTTGTTATCCTTGTAAAATTCAGATGTTTCTTTTTTTTGAATGGGGATGGAATCCACCCAGAAATCACATACCTTAGATTTGGCTTTATTATGTACATGTGTCTCCATCTCTTGGCTTGTCTTACTGATGTGGGGTCCAGCTTGTCGAATGGCATCGTCGCTAAAAAATACAATCATAAAATGATTGGTGAACTTATAACATTGATCTCGAAAACTAAGCATAAGATGAATTTAGTGTTCCTGCAGTTATTTGATTGGTTAGTTTCTACAATCGTTTTAAATTTAGTATAAATATACAATCAGATCAGATTACTGTATTCTTATTAGAGTTAAATTTTCAAGAATAAGGCCCCTGATTTCTAAATTAAGGAAGCCAATCTTGTCCATCTTGAAGTTATCTGCCTTCCGAACCAATTTCAAATATTATAACTCTATGACATGCAATGATGACCCATCAAACATTATAGGTAGCCTATTATAGCTTCTTAGCTTAGTAGGGCTTAGCATAATATGATAATATCTACCAGTAAATTTTCAGTGTCTGTCAGACGTCAGTGAGGGAGTGATATATTGCGATGGATAATTTGTTGATGAATAAATCTGATTAATACCAATAATATCATGATCATTATGGGTTAGTAAAGTAATCATAAGTTGAAAAAATCAATTTCAATTTGGGTTTTTTTAATTTATTTCTTTTAGACGGAATTTTCATAGATTGTACTCAATCAAAGAAAGTTATATAACTTGTGCCCTGTGGGACATTTGAAGTACAGACTACAGACGCAATCTACAATAAATTCAACCCAATACATTGACTTACATTTGAGTTACAAGCTGATTTCTAAAATTTTGAGAACGCCAATCTTGTCCATCCGCCATCTTGAAAATAGTTATCTGCCCTTTAATGAAGCACAGGGGAGGTAATTCCTTAAAAATCAGACAACAGTCATTTCATTTTTTCGAGCTGCCTCTTAATACAACTCTCAGAACAACTATAATAGTATGTAATAAATGAAGAAGTAGTATATCCATATATCTTAGTGTTTTTACTATAATAGATATTTTAACTTTCTAAATGACCTTTTGGGCCTGGCTGATCATTTTCTGTGCCAAAATCTGCAACATGATTTGTGAACAGACAGTCCACATAGTTGGGATGTTTATTTGGTATTTGGGTTTTCTCCAAACTGTAACCCTTGCAGGCCCTCTTTTTAATTCTTTCAAAGTCCCACAATTCCCTTGAAAGTTTTGCAACTCGTCTTGCTTCATTTGCCTAATAAAAGGAGTAAAGAACATTCAAAACCCTTCATTCCAATCAAAAGCTCTGCAGTCTATGAGAAATGGACAAACCAACCAAAAATGATTGTGCACCTGAGAAAAAGAACATTCAAAACTCTTCATCCTTAATTCAAAGCTCTGCAGCCTTTGTGAAACGGACAACCAAAAATGTGATTGTGAACTTAAAGAGGCACAGGCTTCATTTTCGTGGGTCGATTTTTCCAAGTCTCAGAAACAGGGACTTTTTTAGCTCAGCAATTTAGTACTGGTTATCACAAGTCACCATTGAAATTTGAGTCTTCAAATCCATGTGCATCCATAATTATTAGCATTTGAAAGTTATAATGCCCTACTACACATTATCGATACTATGCAATATATAGAAAAGTCATCTATAGAAATAGAAATGTCTAATTTAAGATATATTTGAAGGAAATATGCAATTTTCGTACATTTCTAGTGCTTCTGAAGGAATCTTAAGCATATTCAAGACCCAAATCAACCAATAACAATGAAGACTGGTCCCCTTTAAGAAAAATAGCTGTTTTAATAATATATCATTTATTAATTGAAAATTCACACGTAAATAATTATAAGATGAGATACACAGCAGGTTGGTGAGGTTTATAGATTTCAAAATGAGGAGGAGGCTTGTGGCTTCATTCAGAAGGAGTTGAAATTCTACCAAGAAATTGTATAAAGAAACCAAGTACTATGATCCGAACCGCAAAACGATACTCGAAATCCAAATTAAAGACATTTTGACGAAACATAAGTAACAGCTTATGAACTTTTCACATAAGGAATTATCCCATACCATTGAGAGCCAGTCTATTTTAAACATTCATCGTAAATGATGAATTTCTTAATCAAAAAATTCCACACTAGAAAAAAAATTGACCAAAGATATTTTAAGAAAACAGTCCAGGGATATTCATCAAAAGTTTACCAAAATGGTGTTTTTTTTTTTAAATTAATACTCATACAACATAAGTCATTTTTCCTAGTAAAATCTTATGATATATTTTTTCCAGTGTGGTATTTCTCACACAGGCTGTAAAATTACCATAAAAATAAATGGGAGACTTCTAGGGGTAAAGATAGACAATTATTGGCAAGATAAACCCAGAATGTTGCAAATATTCTGCAAAAAGAATTCAGAAATCAGCATTATTTGACTCAAAATCTATTTTGCTAATTTCCCAAATAAAAGAAAAACAAAAATGACTGAATTAGCACTTTTCATTGCATAAATAACAATTATCAGTGGAAAAAAAAGGTTTGTTTCGAGATATCATATGAAAACAGTTTTAGACAATAAATTTATAATTTCCATTACAATGATGCAAATAGATTTATTTTTGAGCAGGGGTTGGGGGTGGGTAAAAATTGATGATCAAAATGGACTTCATGCTATTTTTTTTCTTTGTTAATGCCCTTTCACTGTTGAAAGTCTATTGGGGGTAACATCATAAGACTTCAGTTTTGAATTTTTGAAGAATCTAAAAGCCAATTTTAGGTAGGTAGGGTAGAATAAGTGTATTAGTGAGAACAGAAAAGGGAAAAAAAGAAACTTTATACAAGCATAAAGAAAATCTATATATCTATGTACAATATACTGTGAAGGGATTTGAAAGAGGTATTCTCATTTAACTTTATATGTTTATATTTAGAATCAGACCAATATGCGCAGATATAACGTTTCTTGCGTATATTCATGTTCCTTTAACATTGGTATATGATATTCTATAGTCAAACAAAGATATTTCGGCTCATCCGGGTACCGTCAAAACATATACAAAACCAGTCCATTATATTTTCAAGGGTATAAAAGTATCTTATTTAGAGGGTTGTTTGTTTGGCAAGTTACAGCAACACCCTTGAAAATATAATGGACTGGTTGTGTATATGTTTTGACTGTACCCGGATGAGCCGAAATATCTCTGTTTGACTATACATGTCGTTCAAATCTTATATTAGTATATGATCTTACAATTACTTGCAAGACACGATTTCTCGTCATTAATTTTGATTAGTAGAGAGTTTACTTCTAGACCAATTAGATTCCCTCTAACAATCTGCATTAGTCCCCAATGATCCTATGGAGGCCACCATTTCAGTTACTTTCCTCTACTCTATATCAGCGCTACGCATCCTGGACATTGCTATATATGTCACAAGATCACAGACTGGATAATTGGAGAGTAGAGGGAGGTCATTTAGGCTTAAATAACAAGATGATCAGGTTGGCATGCAGCGATACGATCATACTTCATTACTATAGAGCAGGGATTGTTCAAATGACAAAATATTGTGACAAACAAGCAACAGTAAGATTGTTAACTACTGCTAAAAGAACAGAGATTATATCTTGGTATAGTTCTTAATGACCAGGGGCCTTGTTCTCGAAAACTTAACTTAAGATGATTTTAGTGATCCGGTAATCTGTTTGGTCAGTTACTAAAATCTAAATTAAGTATTATTATCCAATCAGATTGCTGTATTTCTTAAAAATATGGATTTTAAGTTTTCGAGAATAAGGCCCCTGAAGATCCTGTCCTGAGAGCAACAGAAAAATCATCCCCCATTACAAAAGAACATGGATTGTATGATTGTACAAAAGACGAGAATATGGTGTCCTATGAGCAACACTACTGCTAAAAGAACAGGGATTATATTGTGTTATTTAAGTCTTTAATGACCTGGGGCCTGTTTCTCAAAAAATTTTACGATAAATTTTGTCGAAAGTTAAGCATTTTACAATGAAAAATTCCACACTTACGACAATTTCTAATCGTAAGATTTTTTGAGAAACAGGCCCCAGAATAACGTGTCCTGAGAGCAACAGAAAGATCATACACCATTACAAGAGGAACGTGGATTATATCAGGGTATATTCAGAGCCAATGACGAGAATATCGCGTCGTTCAAACAGCAGAAAGATCATAAACCATTACAAGAGGAACATGGATTATATCGTGGTATATTCAGAACCAATGACGAGAATATCGCGTCGTTCACACAGCAGAAAGATCATAAACCATTACAAGAGAAACATGGATTATATCGTGGTATATTCAGAGCCAACAAAATGATAATGAAAGTTAGACAATGAGTATAAATAATGATTTATACACAACAAACCAGTATTGTTTCAATATATTCACAGTTTTCATGCCCCAACCAGTGAATCTATGGATCATAATGTACGAAGACTTAATGCTTGAGAAATTCAATGTTTGTGGAAAGAAATGGGAGTTTTATGACCAATTCGAGAAGCCCTAGCTATTCTATAAGATGCTTTCCAGAGAACAACTGAGACAATGGGCAGTACACCTCCAAGATATGCCCCCCCCCCCCCCCCCCCCCCCCCCACTCTTCATTACATGTTTGTTCACATCCATTTGCATATTTGTCCCCCATCTTTTTCCTAACCTTAATCCTGTTTGTTAATCACTCTTACTCATAAGCTCATGTTTTTGACTAGTGCTATTTGATTGAAATTTCATATTCAAAATTCTCCTAATTATATCTTAAACATTTTTATTGAGATCAACAAAGAAATCACCAAACAATCTACTTGATATAACAGTCAAATAATATTCAGACCATGCTTACTCTTTTTGAAACACCTGATAGAACTTCTCTTTGGAGATCACTAATATACATCTTACATTCCTTATTATATATTTATTATACTACCGTTAATAATAACCCCTTGTTTTTAATATCAAATAATTCCGCTTGACATATTGTTTCCCATTTCTGAAGTTCTATCCACTGAAATTTGATCAATTTACCCAAATGTCCCCTTGAGCTTAGTGCCTTGACCTAGAAAATTTTAGTGTCACTGAACTTTTTTTTTATCTACCCTGTTGTCTTAAACATAGCAAATAATCAGCAAATTTTACGACACACCCCTAACCTTAGAAGAACCAAAAGTTGATATCGTAGGTCCAAGAGGAGAAATATAAAATTATTATCATCCTAGAATAACATCAGAAGGATCATGAAAACTGTGAATATATCAAACTTTATAAAAATAACATTATTAAACTGCTGCTGTTGCTGTGTTTTTGTCTCCAAATTATTACTCTCACTTTGCACAAAACTGAAAAATAAAATCAAAAAATAAATTTAGATTTTCCATCATTTTCTTATGTCTATCAAGGCCCTTTATTGCTCATATTTGCAATTCCACTAAAAGTAATGCGTTGTATGATGTCACTGACAGTGATCTACCAGAATCTACTACATGTAGCCTATTGATATCTATGCAGAAGCGACCAATTTTTAGTGTATTCTTGCCGTTGAAACACAGGTGTACACAATCTCATGTGCCTCAGACTATAATTGCAAATAAGACCTGCAGTCTAAAGAAATAAGATGATTTGATTGGACGTTCTTACCAATTATCCAACTCTTTCATCATAACTCATCCTGACTCTTACGAACAAGGCGACCAACTTTTCTCTTGTAAACATCAGGCTCTTCTCTTCTCAATTTCTATAAATAGATACATGGCCATGACATACATAGCCATGACATACATAGCCATGACATACATAGCCATGACATACATAGCCATTATATACATAGCCATTACATACATAGCCATTGCATACATAGCCATTGCATACATAGCCATTACATACATAGCCATTACATACATAGCCATTACATACATAGCCATTATACACATAGCCATTACATACATAGCCACTATACACATAGGCGTACGAGCCAGGGGGGCTGGGGGGGCTGCATGAGTTTTTTCGGGCAATTGTCAAATTTTTCGGGCAGCGTTCGAAAAAATGTAAAATAACGTTTCTGTCAAGAAAAAAAGAAATTTTTCAAAAAATTAGAAAATCTTTCCGACCGCCAGAATAAAGTGCCTGAAATCCGGGTTTTTTTGCTGAGTCTGAGATAGGGATAGTCTGAGCTTCCCAGCCCGTCTCGGGGAAATTTCTTCTTGGCTTCTGTTTGTGCCCGAAAAATTGTAAAATAATGTTTTTGTCAAGATAAATCAAAATTTTTCAAAAAATTAGAAAATCCCTCCGACCGCCAGAACAAAGTGCCCGAAATCCGGGTTATTTTGCTGGTTCTGAGGTAGGGTTAGTCTGAGCTTCCCAGCCCGTCTCGGGGAAATTTCTTCTTGGCTTCTGTTAGCGCCCGAAAAAATTGTAAAATAATGTTTTTGTCAAGAAAAATTTTCAAAAATTAGAAAATCCCTCTGACCCCCAGAACAAAGTGCCCAAAATCCGATGGTCTGAGCTTCCCAGCCCGTCTCGGGAAATTTTGTTTGGAGCCCGAATTTGGTAACTACATATTAATCGACAGACCAGATCTTCTATTTTATTTAAAACTCAGTCCAGATCGAATTGATAAGTCGAATCTTGCTTTTTGAGATTTGTTAAGATCTTGAAATTGTTGTGCAGACATGTGCAGTATGACTCCAGCTATTATCAAAGGCCTTTCTGTGTTATAAACACATACCTAATTTTAATAGGTAGGAAATAGCCAATGTTTGCATTTAACTTATTTCATGCCTTACGCATTCAGTTCAGTATAATTTCATTTCAAGATTTCCATGCAATGAGACTGGAGATTGTGATCATTCAAATCTTTGCATTTCAATCTTCGTGACTTTATTAAATTAATTCTTGTGCGATCCGTGATTAAGCAGACCCGAATCTTTAACAGGTTGATAATTGAAAATGTCGTCCAAACCAAAGACCCCGGCACCAAGTGGCCGATTTCTATGAACTAGATTCAGAGGTTCTGAAAGCTTTACATGAAATATATCGCAGAATAAGCTTCACTTCTCCAATGCAATTGATCTTCTTTCTATTATGTATAATCATGATCTGATAGATTTTCTTCCTGAATTTTCAAACGTGGTAAAATTTCTGTGTACCATTCCTGCGACATCGTGCTCTGCAGAACGCTCATTCAGTGCGTTGAGAAGACTGAAAACTTATCTGAGAAGCACCATGGGCCAGGAAAGTTTGAGCCACCTCGAAATGATCAACATCGAACGAGTTTATGCCAATGCTGTGATTGAAAATGATATGGACAGAATCATCGATGTCTTTGCTAGTCGCAAATCACATTTCTTTTGAACAGGACACCTCAATTTTCAGACTATGACTATTTTCGCTATCAACAGTGTACGTGTTTTGCTTTGCTAGTTGATGTAAACTGTGTTGCCATGGCCAAAGATTAATCCACATTTTTCGTGCTGTTCGCTTAGTACCTTCTGCGCAGATGTGGGATTCATCGGCAGACGATAGTCGCATCAGTTTTGCACGTTTGTATTAAGGGACAGTCTGAATTTTTTTTTGGGCAAATTTTTTTTGCTCACTTTTTCTTACACTGTATGTATATGGTGAAAATAATATGTTTCCATTGTGGTTCAAATCGATTATCTCAGTGTTACTGAAAGTTGATGGTGGTATCAATAAATTGGTCATTTTCGGGCACCATGCATATTTTTCGGGCAAGAATGCGTCAGCCCCCCCCTCGAAAAATCAGCCCGTACGCCTATGACTATACACATAACCATTACATACATAGCCATTACATATTGAAACTCAAACAAGTTACTTTGAAGTGTGAATGGTAATGAAATGAAATGGAGTTTTACGTCCTGCTTTTCAGCATCTGTATAGGTTAATGAAGACAGGCAAACGCTATGTAGTGTGCAATGAGGGAAATTTTACCAGAACAGCAGCATTAGCCTAATCTTATTTTTATTTCCAACTGTTGTTCAGAACCTGTATGGCCAATAAGGACGGGCACACGCCATTCAGTGTGTAATGAGGGAAATTTTGCCACAACAGCAGCATTAGCCTACTCTTTTTTATCGATTTCCAACTTTCGAGGGATCTTTAACGTGCACAGCCACAGGGCCATCCTAACGACTAGACGCTTTTTCAATGTCAGCCCCTCTGACCTGCATCACTGACAAAAGATACCGGGAAATTTTTTATTTTGTGGTATATTTGAGGGGATTATGTGATTTTCATACAGTTTGAATACTTTTGACTACAAATATTCAACTTCTGAAAAAGTTTACTGTTCCCTTCAGGGAGAGTACAACTTAATTTACATTAAGAAAAAAAAATCATTGCTTACTGCTGCGTCAACATTAGCTGGTGATTCATCATTGGGATCAGCTAACATGGAAATAACACTGAGTAATATCGTCTCTACTGTATGAACTGGTAACCAACGTTCAGAGGCCTTCTCATAACCATATTTATCATCCCCGGGCTCGTGTAATATTGATATACATACACTTCCATCAGGGCCAACTGAAATATACATACAATAACTTAAGACGATTTCAGATTTCCAGCGATCCAATAGGTCAATCAATAAAACCGACTTTAAGTCAAATATAATTTCACAATCAGGGTTCTGTATTCTTATAATTTGGATTTTATCTCAGTTTCGGAGAAGGCTCCTGAATATACAAAATATCATAAATAAATGCACAGATACTCACTATTAGGGTGAAACATTTCAGTGACAAATTTCATTTTTGGAGGTCTGTGTGGATATTCTTTAGGGAAGGTTAATTCAGCTTTAAACACGCCACCCTCACTGAAAATATTAAATTATAAAATAAGCCTTTCTTTACCAATTAATATCGATTTATAGCAGTTGAGGTTGGATCAGGGTCTTTCCTACTTGGGGTGGTGCATAGACGACCCACGTGTGTGCTTATGTTTTGTCAGACCCCAAGGATGATTCCAGGGTTCTCATTTTGAAATTAAATGACAGACTTGTACGACAGAATCAAAAGATTAGGCATGGGATCGAGGGACCCCCTCACCCTTACTTGGGTCTAGGAGTGGACTTAAACAACCAATCAAAAGTCATTTGACTGATTTGTTTAGTCAGCATAGTGGCGGGTAACGTGCGCGAAGCAGATCATGCTTACTCTTTTCAAAACACCTGATGGTACTTCTTTGGGGTAGTCCACTGCAACAACTACTATTACTCTCAATTTTGCCAGGTTTTTGTATGAGATTTTGATTAACGGAATTGTTTTACTTGTATGAATTTTTAATTCAAGCGTTGATTCCAATCTGCAATCTGTTAAAAATGAAAATCTTTCAGGATGTAACAGACACCAAGTACCGTGTAAGACAAAAAATACAACCTGGACATGAACAAATTAAAGGTTACTACTTACTAAATTGTGTCACCAGGACCTAAAATGACGACATCCCATTTATATAAATCATCATCATCAATCAAGCCAGCAGAGAAACCCTCTACAGGGTGTTTATTTAATTCTACAAAATAAAATGTCAATTATATTTAGAAGTCTGTATAGACATTAGCGTTAAGAACGAAGATTACAGAAGAAGCCATAGAAGCTCCTCACTCAACGTCTGTGATGGACTGTGTATCGATTATCAAATTGAGATCGATTATCGAAGGCAAGTTACTGATCAAAAATCGATTAATAATCGAAATATTTTAATTGGGAAATCCAGAGTTCAATTGAGATTAAAATATTTTAAAGGCAAATGCTTAACAAAACCAGCATTAGACGAAGTTGTTGACTTTCATATGTCTCACAGAAATAAAAGATTTTTGCAGGTATAACATGAAACATTTAGTATAAGAAGTATTGCTTGCAGTCAGCGACATATTGGATTTGGTTAAGTGCACCAAAGTATAGATGTTTTTTATCGTTTTTTTTAGTTGGCAATACATAAAATTTTCTAATTAAAAAATGGAACTTATTATTATTAATTATGAGGTTGGGTGACTATAAACTATGAGATCCCGTTAATTTGTCAAACCTTAGATTGAAGGGGGCTTAGATTCAGGTACAAAAACAAAGGAGGCAATAAAGGTTGATTGTTACTATAAATAGAATCAAAGTGCTGACACGGGAAATTAGCAGATTTATTATCTGAATTCATATTGCAATGGTTCATTTTTTGAAGGACGATCAAAATCAAATTGATGACAGATTTAAATAGATCCATTTTGGGTATGACAGTACCTTGGCTTTTGAAAGACTCAAACTTTATCGGTCCACTAAATTTATCGACTAGTTTTGCTTTTTGTCAATCGCGAGATTCATACGCGTGCGACCTTGAGTCAATGTTATAACGGGAAGATTGGTTTATTAAATTTTTTAAATAAAGTTTCGATCGTTTTGATCAGTAAAAAATATAAACCTCTAGTAATTTATAATAAAGGGAAACAAAACAATGTTATAAAGATATCATCTTTATTTCAATAATATGTTGTCTCCGAGTTGACTCAAACTTGTCTCCGGGTTGACGCGAATGTGTCTCCGAGTTAATTCTTTTTGTCTCCGAGTTAACTGTCTCCGAGTTGACATGTCTCCGAGTTGACTGGTATTCCACGAACATACCGAAAATAATATTTGGAGGTCTGATTTTTACACCTCTAGAGCATATTTTACTTCAAATCAAAGCTACAGATTGAAACATGATTTAGTATTCTGCCAGCTGGTAGTAGTAGTGATAAAACAAAACAAAAACAATCAATAAAAATATTAACAAAAAAGTAGCATAAAAAAACAAGAAAATATTGAATCACAGCAGAATTATAAAAGAAAGAAGAAAGGGTATGGTCTGTAAAATATTAATCTATGATGTCTCAACAAAACTGAAGGAAAATTAACTAAAAGAGAAAACACAGATGAAAGAATGAAAAATTTGAGCCATGAACTCAAACAAGGATTCAAGGAAGAAAGAGAACATCGACACGACGAAAAGTTTGACCATTTTGTTCAAATTCACAGTTATTGAGATAAATTTATCACCAAAAACTAAGTCACCGATGGATTTTTCATGTAAACTTACCTTTGAGTTGTTTTTTGAGTAAAAGAGAAGACTGTTCTTGGGCCATGGCCCTGAAATTTTCTGTTTTTAATTCACTCAACTTCAGAATGAAGAAAAGTCAATTTCTGTTTTCATTATGGCGCATGCGTAGTATGAAATACGGACAGTAACAAGGGGAGATAATTTTCCTTTTTAATTGTGGTCTGAGTCATCTATTACGCAGTCAGTGTTGACGTTTATGGAAGGGAATCTTTGACTAAAATAAAGTCAAACTTGAAAACAATACGTCAATGATGCAGTCATAATTATTCCTTTCAACACATTTACAAAATACATATTTCTCAAACCAAAAAGTTAACCTGCTAATTTGCAAAGTAGAGAAATAGGCCCTACATAGTTTTGTACATGTATGAAGAAATTTATTTTAATAAATTAGAGTTTTTGTTCACATGTTTAGTCTAATGAGTATGGACTCATGCAATACAGTGTTCATTGAGGGTTTTTTTTTTTGTCCTTGAGCGCCTACCGTTAGCCTATTATTACTTTTTGATAGTTAGTTAGGAGAAGGTTTTCCAATCCTTTTCGTATTTATATGAATAAAATATTGTTTAAAAAAAAATAGTGATCTTTCACATGTACAGCACATTGCTTTTTCAATGTCATTATTTTGTGATTGTTGCCAGAAAAAAATGTATGTCAGTGTCAGGATGCATCAAATCCATCTTATTTCTAAAATATTTCTAAATCCTGTTATATAGTTCAAGGGAGGTAACACCTGCCCTACTACCCCTCCTTTAATCACTCTGCCACTCCAGTTTCAGAAGGCCGGTGCCTGGTGTCACCACTAGTATGGAGGTATAAAGTTGCCAAAATTGTCGATGTGTAAAAATGCAAAATGTATAAGTATATTAAAAAATCCAATAATGTCCCACGAATGCAGAGATAACAATTTACATTTTACATTCTGCATTAGTCACTTTGCATTACGCACTCTGTATTATCAAGCCTTGCATAATAGACTTTTACACAATAGAACATATACCTTATATGGAATGATGACGTATATTCATTTGCATACGTAAAAAACGGCGGAAATGTACGAAAATTAATTAATATGCATGTAGCCGTAGCCAGCAAAGTACTTCTAGGGGGCAAACGTCCAATCAAGGGGGAGTGGGCAGTTTGGGTAACTCTCCACTCCCCGAAAACTTTATTGTGAATAGTTATGCACATATACTGAATTTCATTTGATTCCTTCAATCACTCTAGTTTTTAGAGCGTTTACAAGCAATTAATTGATGTTGATAAAGCACTTACTGTATAGAGGTTAAAGGGCGATAACTCCTCGAAACTGATGACAGAGGCCTAAATCTTGAAAAACCTTAAATTTAATCAGAAGTAAACCTAACTTTCTCAAACCATTCGATTTAGGTTCAATAACATCCATTTTAAGTTGCATCAAAATTGGTTGAAAACTATTAGTATATATAAGATAGTAATAGCATATTCAAGATTCCTAACGGTCGAAAATAGCTGAAATTCGAACTTGTTCTTCGTTTTATGAATATGCATACATAGAGAGATGTGGGCGTATACAAATTTAGTATAGGTCATCAACCTTATTTTGAGATTGAGGAATTAGTAGTATATGTGTTTACAAATGTACCGCACAGCTCCACTTTGCTATGCGGACATGGGTGATACCCACTTGTATCAACTTCGGAGATACACTAGCATGCTAGATAATCTCGTATTTTATAAAGAGATCACCATACTGAATAAATTATAGTTCAGCCAATCACAATCATTCTTCATACAGAGCAGTCTTCATTCATGGTAAAAACAGCCAATCAAAATCAATCTACGACCAAGAGTTATCTTTTCCTGCCCATTTACCAGGCAAGGTGGCCGTATATCATGACCGAGTCATTACATAGTCTCGAACAAAATGACGAAGGTTGAGCCGAATGAGCTGAAAGCATTATTCGACCACATTGTGATATGGGGGTTAACAAATATCAGACTAAGAAATTATAGGATTTAATATTAGTTAATTGATCACTTTTGTACAATCTACAAAATAGTTGAAATCAAATGCCATGAAATTTAGTTCATATACCACATAACAGACCTTCTCAAATGTTGGCACGCTGGCTAAATCCGACCCACTACGCCCTTTAGAATGGGGTCTCACGGGTGACCTCTTCTGCTAAAACGCTCTGCTCGCTATGCTAGCCAAGGTATATATATTTTTCATAAAATGCATTTGGCCCTTTACAAAAACTAATTGAGAAGGACTGCCATAGAATGTTAGAATACACATGACAAAATACTATTTTCTGAATTGTCTTCTCTATTTGTATCAGTTACAGAAGGCTCATTTGCATGTATGCGGATATACAGATATATTTGTTCATTTGCATGTATGGATATACAGATATATTTGTTCATTTGCATGTATGGATATACAGATGTTAAATTTGAACAATACTTGGTCTGTTTTTTTTAAAGAAAACTATTCTCACCTCACTCTAACCGAGTGCATTTTTAATAAATTATGTTCTCTTCTTATACACCGATGTAATTTAGCAACTTTGTTTTTTAATGTTTATATCCCTGTTTGCGCTTAGCACTAGCTATAGCCTTACGAGCCTCATAGAACCCCTTTTCCCTTTAATGTCGCCATCACCTCTCCCAAAATTAATCATTCAGAGGAGGATCCATGGGGGAAGGGGCTCCCCCGTGTCGAGCCCCTACTATTTTTAGCTGTTGAATTTGAAGCATGTTATATTTCAGAGCCCCACTTCTCTAAATCCTGAATCTGCCCCTGACAATTGTTTTTTTTTTTTTTTTAGATTTCGTTGAATGTATATATATTCTTTAATAAAAAATAATGTGGTCCTCTATCATAGACTATTAAAGCCACCAATATTTATATGGTTTATGGGTTTGTAAATATATTTAATACTATGTTATCAATGTGATTTTGTAGCAAGGGCATCATTGTTAACTATCACCAGAGCATACTGGTACATTGTATATATGTAAAGGGCAGGTTACTTTGAACAAGGGCATCTTTTTTTTAGCTATCACCAGAGCATACTGGTACATTGTACAATGACATGATATGTATCTAAAGGGCATGTTACTTTGAACTTGACCAGTTGTTCAAAGTTATTAGAGTAAATAAACAAGACCAAGACAAAATATTTTAATTCAATCATAATACATTTAAAATTTTTAAAGTTGTTTTATCATTTGTATATCCAGTCAGCCACTTAATTTTAGTTATCAATGTCATTTTAATATCAAAATCCCAACTCCAATCTGTTATACAAAAATATGTAAAACTTCATTTTATTTCTGATTCTTTCTTAATCCTGCAAATATAGTAAGTAAACAAATTAAAAAATTATAGAAATATAAAAGTGAACAGGGTCATATACATTTTACGTTTTCACAGATTCAGTTAGATTCCTATCAATATATGTTGACTATTCACTGAATGAAAACCAACTGAAACTCCAGATTTTTATTGATTTCAATTCATCTCATTGTACAATCGTTTTGTCATGTTTTTGATTTTCTGATATTGGAACGAAAAAATGAAAATCTTCATATATTGTAGATTTTCTTTTTCATTCTATGTCCCAAGCCAAAACAAAGTCAAACTTTTTGATTTTCTAAAACTGGAACGAAAAAATGAAAATCTTCAGAACTTTGTAGATTTTCTTTTTCATTCTACATCGCAAGTCAAAACAAAATATCAAATATTTTGAGCTTATAATAAAGCTGGAACGAAAAAATGAAAATCTTCAGAAATTTGTAGACTTTCTTTTTCATTCTACTTCGCAAGCCAAAACAAGTCTTTTTGTTATGTTTTTGATTTTTTAACAATATTGGAACGAAAAAATGAAAATCTTCAGAAATTTGTAGATTTTCTTTTTCATTCTTTCAAAATTTTTGACTGAAAATTGGTCATAATAGAAATATCAATTCAAATCTACAGATGTGTCAAATTATTCATTATATGAAAAAAATAAAGATTTTTAATTTTATCACAAAATTCCATAATTTTATTTGAATTTTTTTTTCTCAAATGATTCTTTCTCATACAAATTATTCTCATAAGTTATGGGATATTCAAATTGTCTGAATAGGAAATCTGAACGTGGCAATATTTTGAGACCTGTATGGTGTATATTTATCAGAAATTTAAGTAGAAGGTAAGTGAAGGGTGAGTAAGGTTAAATGTTAATGGTTAATGCTGGCAATGACAAATAAAACGTTGCAGTAGGTCTACATAAATTTCTGATAAATATACACCATAGAGTTCAGTACGGTACCAAATAAAATATTCCTGACTTCATTTTGGACATCATTAGAAGGAATCATTTGATGAGCTAAATTTGCTAAATACTTTTGCCAAATTAATTGAAAAATAAAATTCTTCAAAAATTTCAAATAATGAAAAAGCTGACATATCTGATTCAAAATTAGACTATTTTTAGTATATACCCCTTTCTAAAACTGTTCTACTGAGATTTTTGTATCCGAAATATGTTGTCATTAATGAGATGAATTGCCAATAAAAAACCAAGATAATTCTCTTAATCAAAAACGCGTCCACAGAATGGCAAATCGTGAGCAATAGTTGTATAGTAGTGGACTCCTCAAAAGAGAAGTACCATCAGGTCTTTTGAAAACAGTTTCTCACAACAACCGCATTACCATACGTTCACATCACATTATATATTCAAAAAGATAAGAAAACACAAAAAATATATTTTAGTTTCAACTTTTTCTATAACATGTATATCTATCAATATAAGAATTTGAGGGTAGTATTGAGACTTTCTCATCCCAACTTTCAGAGAGTCTGTATAGTTTATTTTAGGACATTTATTCAAGTAACTTGTCATTATTAATCTCTCTGTACTGAGAGTCTACATAGTTTATTTCAGTAAATATTGTTGTTATTATGAATCTCTATGTACTGATTTCTAACAGTAAAACAAATTTCAAAATCCATATAAACACATTGGAAATACATTGGTAGCAGCTAATCAACTATTCATTTGAGGAATAAAATAGCTAACATTTATTTTCATTGTAATATCTATATACCGTCTGATAAAATTCACAGGAACACACCTAATCATGGCACTCCAGTCTTGATTTGATCCCTCTCAAAGAATTGATAAAATGAATAATTTCAGATCTATAAGGTTCTAATCTTTGTCGTAGGACACGTGACACTTCCTTCGAGGATCATGTAGCAAAATGGTCCCCTCACCTACTACATGACCACTTCCAGATGTGCACGCTAACCGACCATCCAATTTTGTAAATGGCAATACCCAATTCATCCCTACAGTGAGAAGGGGTTTTCCTAAAGTAAGACTTTACATTAAGTGCCATTTCCTACAATTTTGACAACAAATTACTCTTTTTTACCACAAAGTGTCAAAAGGTACAGAATTTAAATGAACAATGTCAGCTGAACACATGAAAACTGAGAATAATTTAGAAAATATCTGGCACTAGTCTAGTTTTGATCCCCCTGAAGCAAGGTATAAAATATAGAATGTCATTTGATTTTGTGAAGATCTAATCTGCGACCGTAGGACTTCATGGACACACCTACTCAGAACCGCCCTGCAGCAAAGTGGCCCCCACACCTACTACACGCTTGCCTTCAGTGGCCATACAGGTCGCCGTCGACGCCAGCCCCTATCCAATTTAGTAAAAAACAACATCATCAATCCGATAGCCATTGCTGCAGAAGGAGAATTCCTAATATATAAGACTGAAATATGTCCAGTTAAAGCCAAAGTTAATTTTTGACAACTCCCCTTATCCTAAAGAAGTTGTATTCATAAACAAAGCCCCTGTTGAACTTGGAAATACACACATACTTAAAGTTGATTTCATGTTTTATGACTAAATAACGTCAACATGAAATCAACCCTTATAAATCAGATGAGCTTTAAACATTCATTCTTTACGTCTTATATGATACACAGCTCATCAGATTATAGCCACAGTGGGGGATAAGACTTGAATTGGGAAGAGAAAATTTGGCCAGACTTCCCTTATAACCTAAAGAAGTCATCTTCTCTCTTCAAACAAAGATTTTTAAGATTGACTGATGTATGTATAAAATCACATTCACACAATTACTGAAAAGTTCAACAGGCAGCATAAATATACCCAATGGATTCTCAGATTCAAGTGTTCGGCTCACATGGAAGCTAACTACACAGAGAGCCCTGACATGTTAAGGCTTCTTCAAGCCATGTAATTTACAAAATATCACACATTAGAAATGGAATGAAATGGAGTTTTACGTCCCGCTTTACATTATACATAAAAACTTTCTGCAATTACATGATTAAAAATATATTTGTAGAATTAGACAATAAAGTTTTAATGCAATGGTTTCAGGGCATCAAGAAACTCATCCACAACAAATTTAGTTCTTGACATTATAATTATTTATAATATGACCAACAATTGGAACATCAATATCCAACAATGCAGGAATATCATAACTTAACTACAGTTAGAAATTAATATGAATGTTATATTTACTAAATCCTCAGAACAATGCAGGAATAACTTAAATTAACTGTCTTGAAAGTTAAATTTAAAAATTGATTTTGTGACAGGTGTGGCGCCAATCAGGGTATGCTAACTCTTCTAGACACCTGATACCACTTTTCATTATGAAATATTTACTCTTTTATTGATATTACACACATTATCGTTACTCTATTATTTTATAATTATCATATAGGAATTAGATTTAAATTCAAAATTTTACCAGAATGAATATTTTTTTTACCTATTTTTCATCCTTTAAGCTTTCAGTAGTTAATTCTAAAACCAAAGACTTTATGTTTAATTCAAGTTCTAATCATAATAGGTATAAATATGACAATTTTAATTGGGATAAAAATAATAATGGGGAAAATAAAAATATTAAAACAAACAAGAATTGTGAATAGTATCTCAGGTAGAATATAGCACCTGGTCAGTGACTTTTGGTATATCTACCGTCTGATAAATCCACACGGACAAAAAAAATAAATTAGTATTTCTTATTATTTTGTATCAATTCTAAATATAATATGGATAATAATAATAATAATAACAGGGATAAAAAAAATAATGAAAAAAAAAATGTGAATATTATCTCAGGTAGAATATAGCCCCCGTCCTCAACCATACAGCTCTCTAAATAGTCATTAAAAGTTAGACACTGGAATACCCTACCGTCTGATAAAATTCACAGGGACAAACCTAACTATGGCACTCAAGTCTTGATTTCTGGGAGAGGGGTAATATAGGCGAAAGCCTGTTCCCCAATCCTTTTCTTTGTGAATAAAATATTGTTTACAAAAAAAAAAGTCTTGATTTGATCCCTCTCAAAGAATTGACAAAATGAATAATGTCAGATCTATAACGTTCTAATCTTTGCCGTAGGACACATGACACTCCTTCGAGGATCATGTAGCAAAATGGTCCCCTCACCTACTACATGACCACTTCCAGAGGTGCACGCCGACCGTCCATCCAATTTAGCAGTTTTCTAATTTTTGCCGTAGGACACATGACACTTCCTTCGAGGATCATGCAGCAAAATGGTCCCCTCACCTACTACATGACCACTTCCAGAGGTGCACGCTAACTTATCTTTGCCGTAGGACACATGACACTTCCTTCGAGGATCATGCAGCAAAATGGTCCCCTCACCTACTACATGACCACTTCCAGAGGTGCACGCTAACCGACCATCCAATTTAGTAAATGGCAATACCCAATTCATCCCTACAGTGAGAGGGGTTTTTCCTAAAGTAAGACTTTACAATCAGTGCCATTTCCTATAATTTGGACAACTCCCCTTATCCTAAAGAAGTTGTTTTTACAGAGAAAACTTCCTGATGACCTCACAAAATACACACATACTTGGAATTGACTTCATGTTTAGTGACTAAAACACTGTTCACATGAAATCAACCCTTATAAATCTGATGAGCTTTAAAGAAATGCCAAATCGTTGTTTTGAATTATAAAGTAAACATTTTTTTATGAATCTTGAAAAAGGAAAAGGAAAGCTACTCAAAAGAGAATTATCTTTGGCATTTCTCTAAAAACATTCATTCTTTAAGTCTTATATGATACACAGCTCATCAGATTAAAGACACAGTGGGGGATAAGACTTGAATTAGGAAGAGAAAAATTTGGCCAGACTTCCCTTAGAGCCTAAAGAAGTAATTTTTCTCTTCAAGCTGTTGGATAGAGAGAAAGCATCAGATAGATAATAACACATTCACACTTTACTTAGGTTCACCAGGAAGTGAAAATAGCCAATGGGCGATACAAATTGACATTTTTACATAATAAATTCTATTTCCATATCGCCACTTCTGAACCTTAATTCATATTCTTAATTCAGTCTACTTTATTCTCAATCTAACTTGGTACAACATAATTCAGCCTAATTTATTCTCAATCTTAATTCAGTCTACTTTATTCTCAATCTTAATTCAGTTTATTTATTCTCAATCTTAATTCAGTCTACTTTATTCTCAATCTGAATTCAGTTTATTTATTCTCAATCTTAATTCAGCCTACTTTATTCTCAATCTTAATTCAGTCTTCTTTTATCTCAATCTTAATTCAGTCTACTTTATTCTCAATCTTAATTCAGTCTACTTTATTCTCAATCTTAATTCAGTCTACTTTATTCTCAATCTTATATATACAGAATACAAAAATCTAAAAGTTAAAAATAAGTGTAAACTATAGTAGTTGAATACTTATCTTTTTTTTCTCCAACTTCAAAATAATTTTTGAGGTACAAAACGTGCAGTTTAAACATCAACCAATATTCAAAACTACCATGTTGTTACCCATGGTTTTACAAATACAAACCTACAAATACAAATATAGCAGTTATTTTCAGTTGGGCTGGGTATCGATTACCAAATTGAAATCGATTATCGAAGATAGACTTGGCCTACAGATCAATAATCGATTAATAATCGAAATATTTTAATTGAGAAATTTTCAAATCTTCGTCTGTTGATGTACCCGAATGTTTGTTATTTATCAGTATAACTAAATGTATTTTTTTTTTACAAAGACAGTCTTGCATCAGACCAAATTTTCAAATTTGAGGCACAGTTCCAATAAAAGATCCACCTTTAAATTTAACTATAGTAGCTGAATACTTATCTTTTTTCTCCAACTTTAAAATAAATTAGTCTTCAGTTCTTCATCAAATGTTTTTTTTCTACTTTCATAGCAACAAGACGTGAACCCTGGGACATCTGCTGACTGAATGAGGCTGTATTCTGTTGTTGTCAACCTGACTATAACCCCTGAATTCTACTCACACCCAAACTGGGGGTAAAATATCTTAGTCTCTATATCCCCAGTTTTAAAACAAAAGACTGACAATAGAGTGAACACTTTTCATCCCTTGGTCATAGTTTTAATCTTTTATCAAGGATCAAATTGGTAATCAAGACTAGTTCCCATTGTTTACAATCAGTATTGAGCTACTACACTAAAACTTTTAGTACACTATCCAGGGGCGGATCCAGGATCTAGAGAAAAGGGGGGAGGGGGCTCTGAAATATAACATGCTTTAAATTTAACGGTATCGTGAGCGCCAAATGCACGAGCGACAAATTTTAAGAGGGTTGGGTCAAATTGGGTACCAGGATATGCACTATCGGCCAATTATAGGGGGGATCCGCCCCTTCTATCATATAAAAATTTGTTTTTTATATATTTCTTCTCCTTGGGTGTTGATTTTTGGTTCAGTTTTAGTTTGGTCAAAGATCAAAAATTAATAAGCATTAGATAGTATCAATTAAAGGGTTTTAAAGGCCTTCTCTTCTCTTTGTGTATTCAATCTCTGATTAAAGATTTAAAAGGTACTCTCATTAAATATTGCTTCCTAATTCCTTTTTATTTGTGTGTGGAGGTAAGGGGAGGAGCTGGGGGTTCAATATTAAGTCAAAAATTAAAGGGACACTGCCATTAAGAAATTGCTTCATAAGTCCTTCTTTAGGGATTCAATCTACGGTAGGCTAAATGATTAAAGAGGCACTGCTATTAAAAATTTGTTCCCTGCAGTTTATTTGGTTTTCTAAACTTTGTATGTGTATCGGGGACAATGGTAGCATTAATTTGCATCATTCCAATTTCCATTCCGACGTCTGTGGTTCTTGCAATTCCACTAAAACTAACATGTTCTTTCTTTTAAGGGATTGTAAAGAGGTTTTCTAAACTTTGTATGTGTATCTGTGTCCCCGATACACATACAAAGTTTAGAAATACGCTTTACAATCCCTTTAAGTCTCCACAATATTGAGATGAAGGAGAATATGAGCAAGGAAACAAAAGTCCAATCGTCTGTGCAATGCTCGAGATTTTCCTGATGCTGTTTTTATGAGTTCTTGTTAAAGGGATTTAAAAGAGGTTATCTAAACTTTGTATGTGCATCAGGGATACTGATAGCATCAATTTGCGCCATTCCAATTTCCATTCCGACGTCTGTGGCATAGGCGTACGAGCCAGGGGGGCTGGGGGGGCTGCAGCCCCCCCTGAGTCGGGCGAACATGAGTTTTTTCGGGCAATTGTCAAATTTTTCGGGCAGCGTTCGAAAAAATGTAAAATAACGTTTTTGTCAAGAAAAAAAGAAATTTTTCAAAAAATTAGAAAATCCTTCCGACCGCCAGAATAAGTGCCCGAAATCCGGGTTTTTTTGCTGATCCTGAGGTAGGGTTAGTCTGAGCTTCCCAGCCCGTCTCGGGGAAATTTCTTCTTGGCTTCTGTTTGTGCCCGAAAAATTGTAAAATAATGTTTTTGTCAAGAAAAATCTAAATTTTTCAAAAATTAGAAAATTCCTCCGACCACCAGAACAATGTGCCCGAAATCCGGGTTATTTTGCTGGTCCTGAGGTAGGGTTAGTCTGAGCTTCCCAGTCCGTCTCTGGGAAATTTCTTCTTGGCTTCTGTTAGCGCACGAAAATTTGTAAAATAATGTTTTTGTCAAGAAATTTTTTCAAAAATTAGAAAATCCCTCCGACCACCAGAACAAAGTGCCGAAAATCCGATGGTCTGAGCTTCCCAGCCCGTCTCGGGAAATTTTGTTTAGAGCCCGAATTTGGTAACTACATATTAATCGACAGACCAGATCTTCTATATTATTTAAAAATCAGTCCAGATCGAATTGACAAGTCGAATCTTGCTTTTTGAGATTTGTTAAGATCTTGAAATTGTTGTGCAGTATGACAATGACTCCAGCTATTATCAAAGGCCTTAATGTGTTATTAACACATACCTAATTTTAATAGGTAGGATATAGCCAATGATTGCATTTAATTCCATGCCTAACGCATTCAGTTCAGTATAATTTCATTTCAAGATTTCCATGCAATGAGACTGCAGATTGTGATCATTCAAATCTTTGCATTTCAATCTTCGTGACTTTATTAAATTAATTCTTGTGCGATCCGTGATTAAGCAGACCCGAATCTTTAACAGGTTGATAATTGAAAATGTCGTCCAAACCAAAGACCCCGGCACCAAGTGGCCAATTTCTAGATTCAGAGGTTCTGAAAGCTGAACATGAAATATATCGCAGAATAAGCTTCACTTCTCCAATGCAATTGATCTTCTTTCTATTATGTATAATCATGATCTGATAGATTTTCTTCCTGAATTTTCAAATGTGGTAAAATTGCTGTGTACCATTCCTGCGACATCGTGCTCTGCAGAACGCTCATTCAGTGCGTTCAGAAGACTGAAAACTTATCTGAGAAGCACCATGGGCCAGGAACGTTTGAGCCACCTCGCATTGATCAACATCGAACGATTTTATGTCAATGCTGTGATTGAAAATGATATGGACAGAATCATCGATGTCTTTGCTAGTCGCAAAAATCGCAAATCACATTTCTTTTGAACAGGACACCTCAATTTTCAGACTATGACTATTTTCGCTATCAGCAGTGTACGTGTTTTGCTTTGCTAGTTGATGTAAACTGTGTTGCCATGGCCAAAGATTAATCCACATTTTTCGTGCTGTTCGCTTAGTACCTTCTGCGCAGATGTGGTATTCATCGGCAGACGACAGTCACATCAGTTTTGCACGTTTGTATTAAAATTGAAATTCTTGATGTATGAATGATCACTTTTTCTTACACTGTATGTACATGGTGAAAACAATATGTTTCCATTGTGGTTCAAATCGATTATCTCGGTGTTACTGAAGGTTGATGGTGCTCTTACGTGGTATCAATAAATTGGTCATTTTCGGGCACCATGCATATTTTTCGGGCAAAAATGCGTCAGCCCCCTCTAGAAAAATCAGCCCGTACGCCTATGGTCT
This sequence comes from Lottia scabra, assembly GCA_029955415.1. Lineage (NCBI taxonomy): Eukaryota > Metazoa > Mollusca > Gastropoda > Lottiidae > Lottia > Lottia scabra. Next base: position 6,021,511 of record JARJEI010000003.1, on the reverse strand, counting down.
GTGGTTCTTGCAATTCAACTAAAACCAACGTGATTGGAATCGGAATGGAAATTTGACTGACAGAAATTGATGCTATCAGTGTCCTGGATACACATACAAAGTTAAAAACATAGGCTTGCGGCAAGTCTCGCAAGCGTATACGCCCACCAGCAGCTTGATAAAGAGGTAAATGTGAACACCAAAACAAACACGATATCAGAGTTTTATGCGATAAAAATCATCGCATCATCACTAAATTCAATAGTGAACATCTTCATAATAATATTGACACACATACAAAATATCAAAAAGATCCATGAAGAATTGTTGCCTGTAGAGTGTGCACGTGCAAAAAAACGAACATGATATCAGAGTTTTACGCGATATCTCCGAAGAAAATCATCGAATCGTTACCAAATTCGATAGTGCACATCTTCATAATGATATTGACACACATACAAAATATCAAAAGGATACATGAAGAATTGTAGCCTGTAGAGTGAGCACGAGCAAAAAAACGAACATGATTTCAGAGTTTTACGCGATATCTCGGAAGAAAATCATTGAATCATCACCAAATTCAATAGTGCACAACTTCATAATGATATTGACACACATACAAAATATTAAAAGGATCCATGAAGAATTGTAGTCTGTAGAGTGAGCACAAGGTAAATGTGAACGGACGGACCGACCGACAGGGGTAACCACAATATACGCCCATACTTACGTGTGGGCGTATAAAAAAAACTTTACAATCCCTTTAATGTAACTTCACTAATAAAAGATAACTTGCCAGGCAAGATAATATATGCCCAGTGGCAGCTTTGATTTTAAACATATATATTTGACAGTTACAGAATAAAAATTCAAACCTCTGTGATACACATCTTTTGAACCTTTTGGAAAGATACTGAACAATATTATCAAGTTCCGTCAAAATATATCGAGAATCGCACCTTGAACATGTTTAAAAGGACAGTATGAATTTTTTTTAGGTCAAAAATATTTTTTGCTCAAATTTGTGAAACTATAGACCATTATCTACAGACATATGCCCTTTAAAGTATCTGAAAGTTTAAACTAAAAAAATCCAGCCGTTAATTTTTAAACGCTAAAAATATGCTAAAATATTTAAACATAGGCTTGCGGCAAGTCTCGCAAGCGTATACGCCCACCAGCAGCTTGATAAAGAGGTAAATGTGAACACCAAAACAAACGCGATATCAGAGTTTTATGCGATAAAAATTATCGAATCGTCATTAAATTCAATAGTGCACATATTCATAATGATATTGAAACACATACAAAATATCTAAAGGATCCATGGAGAATTGTAGCCTGTAGAGTGAGAACGAGCAAAAAAAAACAAACGCGATATCTCGAAAGAAAATCATCGAATCATCACCAAATTCAATAGTGCACATCTTCATAATAATATTGACACACATACAAAATATCAAAAGGATCCATGAAGAATTGTTGCCTGTAGAATGAGCACAAGCAAAAAAAAAAAAACGCGATATCAGAGTTTTACGCGATATCTCGGAAGAAAATCATCGAATCATCACCAAATTCAATAGTGCACATCTTCATTATGATATTGACACACATACAAAATATCAAAAGGATCCATGAAGAATTCTAGCCTGTAGAGTGAGCACGAGCAAAAAAACGAACGCGATATCAGAGTTTTACGCGATATCTCAATCTCGGAAGAAAATCATCGAATCATCACCAAATTCAATAGTGCACATCTTCATAATAATATTGACACACATACAAATTATCAAAAGGATCCATGAAAAATTCTAGCCTGTAGAGTGAGCACGAGCAAAAAAAACGAACGCGATATCAGAGTTTTACGCGATATCTCGGAAGAAAATCATCGATTCATCACCAAATTCAATAGTGCACATCTTCATAATAATATTGACACACATACAAAATATCAAAAGGATCCATGAAGAATTCTAGCCTGTAGAGTGAGCACGAGCTAAAAAACGAACGCGATATCAGAGTTTTACGCAATATCTCGGAAGAAAATCATCGAATCATCACCAAATTCAATAGTGCACATCTTCATTATGATATTGACACACATACAAAATATCAAAAGGATCCATGAAGAATTCTAGCCTGTAGTGTGAGCACGAGCAAAAAAACGAACGCGATATCAGAGTTTTACGCGATATCTCGGAAGAAAATCATCGATTCATCACCAAATTCAATAGTGCACATCTTCATAATAATATTGACACACATACAAAATATCAAAAGGATCCATGAAGAATTCTAGCCTGTAGAGTGAGCACGAGCTAAAAAACGAACGCGATATCAGAGTTTTACGCGATATCTCGGAAGAAAATCATCGAATCATCACCAAATTCAATAGTGCACATCTTCATAATAATATTGACACACATACAAATTATCAAAAGGATCCATGAAAAATTCTAGCCTGTAGAGTGAGCACGAGCAAAAAAAACGAACGCGATATCAGAGTTTTACGCGATATCTCGGAAGAAAATCATCGATTCATCACCAAATTCAATAGTGCACATCTTCATAATAATATTGACACACATACAAAATATCAAAAGGATCCATGAAGAATTCTAGCCTGTAGAGTGAGCACGAGCTAAAAAACGAACGCGATATCAGAGTTTTACGCAATATCTCGGAAGAAAATCATCGAATCATCACCAAATTCAATAGTGCACATCTTCATTATGATATTGACACACATACAAAATATCAAAAGGATCCATGAAGAATTCTAGCCTGTAGAGTGAGCACGAGCAAAAAAACGAACGCGATATCAGAGTTTTACGCGATATCTCGGAAGAAAATCATCGATTCATCACCAAATTCAATAGTGCACATCTTCATAATAATATTGACACACATACAAAATATCAAAAGGATCCATGAAGAATTCTAGCCTGTAGAGTGAGCACGAGCTAAAAAACGAACGCGATATCAGAGTTTTACGCGATATCTCGGAAGAAAATCATCGAATCATCACCAAATTCAATAGTGCACATCTTCATAATAATATTGACACACATACAAATTATCAAAAGGATCCATGAAAAATTCTAGCCTGTAGAGTGAGCACGAGCAAAAAAAAAACGAACGCGATAACAGAGTTTTACGCGATATCTCGGAAGAAAATCATCGATTCATCACCAAATTCAATAGTGCACATCTTCATAATAATATTGACACACATACAAAATATCAAAAGGATCCATGAAGAATTCTAGCCTGTAGAGTGAGCACGAGCTAAAAAACGAACGCGATATCAGAGTTTTACGCGATATCTCGGAAGAAAATCATCGAATCATCACCAAATTCAATAGTGCACATCTTCATAATAATATTGACACACATACAAATTATCAAAAGGATCCATGAAAAATTCTAGCCTGTAGAGTGAGCACGAGCAAAAAAAAACGAACGCGATAACAGAGTTTTACGCGATATCTCGGAAGAAAATCATCGATTCATCACCAAATTCAATAGTGCACATCTTCATAATAATATTGACACACATACAAAATATCAAAAGGATCCATGAAGAATTCTAGCCTGTAGAGTGAGCACGAGCTAAAAAACGAACGCGATATCAGAGTTTTACGCAATATCTCGGAAGAAAATCATCGAATCATCACCAAATTCAATAGTGCACATCTTCATAATAATATTGACACACATACAAAATATCAAAAGGATCCATGAAGAATTGTTGCCTGTAGAGTGAGCACGAGCAACAAAACGAACGCGATATCAGAGTTTTACGCGATATCTCGGAAGAAAATCATCGAATCATCACCAAATTCAATAGTGCACATCTTCATAATGATATTGACACACATACAAAATATCAAAAGGATCCATGAAGAATTGTAGTCTGTAGAGTGAGCACGAGGTAAATGTGAACGGACGGACGGACCGACAGGGGTAACCGCAATATACGCCCATACTATCGTGTGGGCGTATAAAAACCTTACGTCAGATTTTTAAGTTCGTTATGCTTTTTGAACGCTGTTAGAAAACTACTGAACCGATTTGAGTAAAATAAATGCCTAAGTGTAAATGAAATGTCCTTTTTGTGTATTCCAAAAGTTTCAGCTATAAATATTGAGCAATTATATGCAGAATGGCCCTTTAAAAAGGCAAGGGCATTAATTCATACTTAATATTTTTCGATTTTTCCGATGTTCATAGGGTTCAGCATTAGGTGATAACAAACACTCACACAATGTTTCGTCAAATTATGTAAAGAATTGTGCCTTCTAAGCTGTTTAAGGGCTAAAGATCAAGACCAAGGGCATTAACAAGCATTTTAAAATTTTTCTGATTTTCAATAGGGTTTATCCTTGATTATGAACACTCACATCCAAGTTTTGTCAACATCCGGCAAGAATTGTACCTTGTAGAGTGTTAACGAGCCAAAAATAGAACGCGTTTTCAATAAAAAGGGCAATAATACAATATTTTTCGATTCTCTTGATTATAAATAGGGTTCATCCTTGTGTGATTTCATGTACTCTCACACAATGTTTGGTCTAAATCTGTCAATAATTGTGCCTTGTAGAGTTTTTACCATCAATTGTGGACAGACCGACGGACATGGGTGAAGACAATATATGTGGGCGTATAACAAAATGGATATAATTTCTAATTTTATTTTTCAGAAAGATATTTCAACAATAATCTATACATAAAACTTTATAAAGTTGTGTATATTGTTAACAAAATATATTTTAAGGTTTTTTTTGCAACCTTTAACAAATCCCATCTGGATTGACATTTTAATGAAGATTTTTACTATAGACTATAAGAGGCCAGGAACAGTGGCATTCTTTTCAGAGGAAATGGAGCAAATTTTTTGAACCAAGCACCATGGAACCGATAAATAGGCTTCTGACCAGGCAGGGTTTTCGAGAATAAGGCCCCGCCCTGGTCTATAACTCTTACTTCACGATCCTTGATCTAAACATGCATTAGTGTGAACATTAATAATCTCAGAGGGAAACATTTCCAAACATATCGGACACTGAACAACAACATCTTGTAAGGTCGGAATCAATAATTCTAAATCATCCTCTGAATCAGACACCAAAACATCTTCTGGAACTGTGTAAGAATTTTGTTCCTGATTTGAACTTTCATTGTCTCGCTGTGAAGGCACATTATTTGTCCCTGATGAATTGTGTTCATTATCTGATGCAGCATTTATGGTTGAGTCTGAATTATTTTGATAAACATCACTCAATGCAGTATGAGAGTAAATTGATTCCCTTGTGTCTGAACTGTGTGATTTTGAAGTGTTCTTCCTGCCACGTGTAGTGTTTCTGGCTCTAAGATCTGGTAGTATGTCAGGAAGAGGTGGTATTTCTATTTGTGTAGAGTTAACACGAGCTGTACATTGTATAAAATGATGATCCAACAAATAATCTTTCACTTTCACTGAAAAATTTCAACAAAAATCATTAGTTTTTATAAGAAGAACTGTGCAGATATTTTGGAGGCTTAGTCTTAGAAATGGTATACATTTTTCATGTATATTGCATATAAAACATGAGACTTCCCACAAGTGGTGACAATTTCCTGGGGACAAAGTTCCCCACTTTCTCTAGTCACAATAAAATGAAATTAAAGTTTTCTGCTTTTCTGCACCTGTATGGGCTAATGAGAGAAATTATAAGACTGCTCTTATTTTTGATTTCCAACTGTCAATGGATCTTTAATGTGCACAGGGCTTCGGTTTATTGTGCCATCCGAAAGACTAGACGCTTTTTCAAGGACCTGCATCACTGACAGAGGGAAATCAGGTTGAAAAATCGGAATGTATCATCTTGACCTATGTCTGGTCTGGATTGAACCCTGGACCTTCAAGTTAGTGAGCAAGCGTCTAACTCACTGAGCCACTGTGACTCCCTCTAGCCACAATCATACATTAAGAACATAGCTCACCATTACATATGGAACATGGCAACAATCTACAAACTGATTCTTCTTTACCAGCTGATTCATTTCTAGAAAAAAACAAAAATTGTTTTTTAAAGGGGAATGTTCAGCATTTTCAAGGTTCAATTTGGGCCTTAAATTTATGTAAATAGCCTTCAGAAGGAACTCACCAAAAACCGCACAATTCCTTCAATTATACTCGTACCTAAACAGTTATCTTTCATTTTTTGTATTTATGTTTTCATATTCATAGTCTTACTAAACAACGAGTCGTATTTTTTACTTTCAATTGCGGATATTTATGGATACACTGGGATTTGAAGGCTTAAATTTTGATGGAGAGTTTGTAACATTATACGGATTAGATAAGCTAACAAATTCCAGGTTCTTAGATAAAAAGTTTTTTGGTAAAACGAAACAGTTATAAAGTTCACATAGGATTGTGGGCGTATAAAAATACACAAACCTGTTTGGAGTGGACCCTAAAACTTGCCCCCCTCCAATATTCAACCATACATCATCAGTTAATATAATAGGAGAGTCTTCACTTGATGTCCTTCTACGTCCTCTCCCTCGGGATTTACCCCTTCCACTACCACGCCCTTTTTTATTACTACTGTCAGTGATCTCACAATCAGTGTCATTTTGTCCCCTGCTATTAGCCCGAGCCCTACCCCTGCCTCGCCCTTTTTTACTGCCACTGCCAGTGATCTCACAATCAGAGTCATTTTGTCCCCTGCTATTAGCCTGAGCCCTACCCCTGCCTCGCCCTTTTTTACTGCCACTGATCTCACAATCAGTGTCATTTTGTCCCCTGCTATTAGCCCCAGCCCTTCCCCTACCTCGCCCTTTTTTCTCTGAACCCACAGATGTTTGACCCCCAAAATCATAAACATCTGAATCACTTCTTTTACGTTTTCGAACTGAGGAAATTGTTTTTGATGTTGATGGAAAATTGTCAGATATTGGAGATGAATGAATTTTCGATCGCATGATTTTACTGTCACTGTGTGTTACTTTAGACAACACTGATGATTTGGGAGTTGCCATATTGTCCACTAACTCTATGTCATTACCAGTCTTTAAAGGTGTATTCATCGTCTTGATATTTCGTAAAGGCGTATTCATTGAGCCAATATTTGGGCGTGTAGGCGTAGCACTTTTACTTCGATAAATGGTCACTATTTTTTTACTTGATGAAGCGTCGACACAATTTTTAATCTGTGATTTGATACAACTTTTATTTGGTGTTTTTAAATCTTTCTTTTTAGCACTGTTCGATGTAGCAAATTCACTGTTTGATCCTGAAATTTCTTCCAAATCATTTTCCCCATCGGAGTCAAATATTAGATCAAAGTCACCATAATTTATATTTTCACTTTCTACGTTCGTGACAGCACTTTTAGATGATTTAGAAGCAGATTTTAATAATCGAGAGTTTTCTGATAAAAGTTGTTCTATATTATCGTCTTCTGTAGATTTATTATTAGAACTTTGTTGAAACTTTGCTGAAGAACTGTTTTTATTTTTAGAAACATTAGAATTAGATGATTCAGAGATATCGATACCATTTCTTTCATCAGTTGAATCTGTAAAGTCAATGTTGAGCTTATTGGACGATTTCTTTTGAGTTTTTGAAGAGTTTCGAGAGTGTGTATTGGAAAGATTTTGGTCCGAGACATTACTAGAACTAGTTCTGCTAGACCCTAGAGAACTATCACTACTCTGTTGTTTGTGTGAACTAGAGCGAGATCTCGAATTTTCATCCGACACGATACTTCCATCTAAAATCTCCACTAGATACGACTGACAATAATTCATAAATATTTTCTTCTCTTCGCTGTTTAATTTACGTTTCTTTATCTTCTCTAGTTTATGACGTAAATCTGAAACAAAAACAAAATTCCAATAAAAAAAAACTATTTTATACAATTTCGGTTCACAAGGATCTTTAAATAACCACCTGGCTATTGATCTTTCCCAAGCCGATTTACAGCAGATTGATACCCGTAGTTCTGACGACCCCCCCCCCCCCCCCCTGAAAACAAATAAGCACTGTTAAAGTTGACGTTCTGTTTGAATTGTAACTGTTAAAGTTGAGTTAAATTGTTTTGCGAGTCCATATAACCCCCCCTTGGAAATTCCTGGCTTCGGGCCTGATATTGCTTTCATCATTGGCGAGATGGATTTGAAGCCTGCAACTGATACATAGAAGAGTGAAAGATAAGTATATCCAAAGAAGATGAGCCTAAGAAAGAATAAAATTTTAATAAAACAGAATGAAACCTACCAGCTACTGTGATAATATCTAAATCTTTAGGTGTTAACTTCTGATCAAATAAAAACTTGACAATCTCATCTTCGAGCTAAAATCAGAAATAATCACTCGTATCACCTTCGGAACTAGACTGGTGGCTAGATATAAGATAACCTCGTATACTATAGTATACAGAGATCGCCATATTGAATAAATTATAGTTCAGCCAATAACAATAGTTATTTAGAGAGTATCGTCTTCTTTCCCGGTAAAAACAGTCAATCAAAATTTTTCTCTGAACAAGAGTTTTCTTTTCCTACCCATTTGGCCGAATCATTACATAGTCTCGAACAAAATGACGAAGGTTGAGGCGAATGCAGGAATAATATCTTAAAACTAGCTACCTAAAACTGGATGAAAATCATCATTATATGTTTGACTTATACATTTCTAATATTCCAAACAAATATCACGTTGGAACAGATCAGGGCTAACATTTAAAGAGATTGTAAATTGGTTTTCTAAACTTTGTATGTGTATCGGGGACACTGATAGCATCAATTTGCACCATTCCATTCCATTCCACACGTTTTAGACATCACTAACAGTGATCTATCGAAAATTACTATTGATATCTATGCAGATCACTGTTAGTGACGTCATAAAATGCGTTAGTTTTAGTGGAATTGCAAGAACCACAGACATCGGAATAGAAATTTGAATGCAGGAAATTGATACTATCGGTGTTACCAATACACATACATAGTTTAGAAAACCTCTTTACAATCCCTTTAACAAACCTTAGGTGCTGATTTCTGGGCGATGGCCTCTGAGAATAAACCTCGTCTAGCTGTAGTGTTGTTTTCTTTACTTCTATTACTAGGACTATAAGTTTTATTAGTAGATTCGGAAGCTGCTAGAACTAATTTAGCTGTTCGTGTTAATTCAGAACTACCGTTTTCACCAGTAGACGATAACTTTAACAATTTCTCTTTTAACATTCTTTCTTCTGGTTCCCTTGATAAATAAAATAATATTGTTGTAAGACATTAATGAAAATTAAAGCCCTTCATGTACACAATTTTCTTTATGACTATCAAGATTTTACAACCATTTTATCAATACATAAAAGACAACCATCTAACCAACTACTACAAAACCCTTTAAGTTTGTCTGAATGTTTCACTTTTATGCAAGTAAATATTGTGATAATACTTTTTGTTGTTATTTAGTGAACTACACTAGTGCTTTTATTTTTTAGAGGTTTGAGTTTGATATTTCTATCAAAAAAAAGGATAAAAATTAATACCTGTCTCTATTGGAGCCGAAGAAATGTGATTTGATCATTTTAACACGTCCATTGTCATCTAAGGGAGATAACCATGATTTAGGTTTCTCGTTATTCACAGCTACAGTTGATTTAATCTTTATAAAAGACAAACCAAACTGAACGTCTTTACGATAGGGTTGTCGTAAGATTAATTTGATTCGATCCCATTTCTCACGAACTACTGTATCAATAAATTCCTCTGAAAAATATTAATGTTTTTAACTATAATACTTAATTGATAACAACTGAATCTTAAGTGATTGTAAAGAGATTTTCTAAAGCTTGTATGTGTATTGGGGACACTGATAGCATCAATTTGCGCCATTTCAATTTCCATTTCAATTTCCATTTCGATGTCTGTGGTTCTTGCTATTCCACTAAAACTAACGCGTTTTATGATGTCACTAATAGTGATCTGCATAGGTATCAATAGTAGCTTCCGGTAGATCACTGTCAGTAACGTCATAAAACGTGTTAATTTTAGTGGAATTGCAAGAACCACAGACGTCGGTATGGAAATTGGAATGGTGCAAATTGATGCTATCAGTGTCCCCACTACACATACAAACTTTAGAAAATATATATCCATACATACGTACGCCAGTATGTTTTTAATTAAAATGGCCTATGAGAGGCCTTCTCAAATGGTGTCCCGCGACATCGTTGAGAATGGCCCCTCAAGAGTGACCCCTTACGCTAAAACGCTATACCAGTAAAGCTCTATTCGGCCTTATATTTTTTTCATAAAATGAATTTGGCCCTTCACAAAAATTGATTGAGAAGGCCTGGCCTATGAGTTAGTTATTCAACAGGAGAAGAGCCAAAAGTTATAACAAATTTTACACTGTTAAATTTAGTTGTCTTTAAACAAGAAAGACTTTCCTTTAGATTGAAATTTCATTCAAAACCTACAGATGGTGATAATATCACATCGGAGAAACTGGACAGGGCTTGTTGTCCACGTAGAGCATTTTGAATAACAATGTTGACCAAAGTTGTAGATTATAAATATGTCATAAAATAGAGAAAATGTCCCACCTGTAGAAAACATCCTAGTTTTGTTGATATTTTGTTTAAGTCGACAGTCTATAGGAGTCATTATACTGGCTGTAGGACAGAGCGTGAGATACTGTTTGTCTTGTGGCCAATCAGATCTTCCTACCTGTATCTCTATAGTACTACACCATATCGTACCTGTCATAACAAATATACGGTAATCATTATTATTTCAAATCATAATTGAAATCTAGCTCTCTTCTTTTGACCTCGGTCAGTGATTCTATAATAATAAACTCTTTATTTTACATGGGTAATTAGGCCCAATACAACAAGTGATACAGTCCTGTCTCACACTCAGCCCATGGGGACAAACATAGATACAATAAGTTATACAACATACAGACAAAAAAATGGATGAAATAATCGATTATCGGCGCTATGTATTGTTTATTTTCGATTAACGATTATCAAATTTCATAATCTATTAAAATTTTTGGTCAAATTATTATTATCAGACAAGTCACATCCCATTATTTCATGATGATCATAAAAATTATAAACTTTTATTTACCAACATCAATAAAGGCTATATTCAAAAAGTCTTCTAATTGAAAGATAGCTTCTATATGCCCTGTTTTATCTTTACTGTTTGACAACCATTTCTGACATCCAGTACCATTGATAAGATTCTGAACTTTATGTACCTCATCCTAAAATGTCAATAGTTAAAATCAAAATATTAAAAATCACAAACAATGTCAATAAAACTAAATAGCTTTTACCATCTTCACAATGTCAAGTTATTTAAGGGATTGTATTAAAACAGTTTTTCTAAAATTTGCATCAATTCGCGCCACATTCCAATTTCCATTCCGACATCTGTGGTTCTTGTAATTCCAATAAAACCAACGCATTTTATGATGTCACTGACAGTGATATACCAGAAGCTACTATTGATATCTATGCAGATCACTGTCAGTGACGTCACACTACTCGCTACGCTCGGCAGATGCAGGGCAGGGTGTGCCCAAATTAAGGTAATCTAAAGCCCTGTGATGGTAGGGGGTAATGATGGTATGGGTAAACAATATCCATCTATAAGATTAGATCAAGGCTTGTTTTTCTGTAACAGTCTAGCCAACAACTGACAAAAGTATTATGATTATGAGAAACAAATATTGCAGGGTTTGTAAATTACAGACACCGATTAATTGTGACCTTAACCAGCACAATAACTCGAATTTGGTGATGGAAATGGCCATGACAGCTGAATGTGAGGTTGAGTCCACTGAACGCCGATCAGAAAACACAAATTTCAGCTGCTCATAAAGAATAATCTACCTGTGAACTGAAAGAAACAACAAATTTGATTCCAGCGGAAGCCATCTTGAATCATGGCGGGAATTGGTCTCTGTCAAAATTAAGATTCATAATCATTTATCTGAACAAGAAATAATCTAAAATTTATGTGAATGAAATATATTCCTATGATTTTTCCAGCGTTTTACGAAGAAAAGATAAAAATTATTTTAGCAATGTTAAGTTTATTAAAAAAGAAAGCCGGTTTTAAATTGTCAAAGGGATAAAATTATATTTTCGTTTCAGATTTGTGAATAGTTATGAAAATGGTTTTATCGTCTGCTAGCATTGAGTGAATAGATAAAAGAAAGTATTGAAAGAGCAAGCAATGATGATTGAATTAAAAAGTAAAAACATCTTAAGCCTTAATGGCTAAATGGCTAAGCTATGTTTAAATTTAAGTCCAAGTCTCTTTCAGCCCCCCCCCCCCTTTTTTTTTTAGATAACTAAGTTAAACTTAGTTTAATAAAGGCTTAACAATATAGATAGCTGAACCTACAAAAATTGTTGTTGGGAGCTCATAGGCCTAAATCATCTGTCTGAGCTTAGCTAGTCAAGTCAAATCATCTGTGGGTGGTAGACTTAGTGATTGGCATCTGTATGCTTAACAACCAAGCAAAAGAAAGCATGTACAATCTATAAGCTTAGACATTTTCACAAGATTTCGCATTATTGCCATCCATTGACATTGCCGCCATTGGATTAATTTTATTAATTTCATTTTAGATGATTAGTTGAATTCAATCTTTCTATTTCTGAAGAAAAATGAATCCATTAAGAAGAAAATCATCATTTACAGTCCCAGTTAAGGACAATGCTTCATTATCTCAGATGTTGGAAAGAAACAAAGCTGGAAATCATAACACTGGATTTATTATTCCTGAAGCACCTTCACAACCATTTGGAAATTTCACTAATGATGGAAATGCGACATTATCCCAAGTTATTGGAAAACGTCCATATCAAAAATTCACAGTACCAATTTTGACCAAAGAAACAAATGATAAAGAATATTCATTTAGTCAGAAAGATCTGAGCTTATCTCAAATGTTAGCCTCTCCTCCTCGACAATCTCAATCATTCAGAGAAAATTCAGATAATTCTACTGAAGATGAGAATTTCAAAACTCCAGTCACTCAAAATTATTATTCTAATAGAGAATTTCGACCCCCGATTTATCAGAGCACTGATGGAAACTCAAAGATTACCCAAGTTCCAGCAAGAAAGCTTGTATTTCCAACCACAGATAAACAATTATCTAAAACAGAACTGTTTAAAACTGATTTTAGCTTCGATAATGTTCCACAAGCACAACCTTTTATATTAAAAGAAAGGCCAAAACCTGCCGCAAAGACAAATCATGATTCAAATATGTTCAGAACAGTTCATAGAGAAAATCATCAACCCGATTCTAACCTGGTATCGCCATCTAGTAGAAGACCATTGTTTCAAACTAAAACTAACTCAATGTTCAATTGTGTTCCCGAGGCTCCATCAATCCATCAAGATATGTTTCAGAATGTCAATAAAAATATCGGTGATTTCTCTGTTTCTCAGGCCATTCAAACTCAACATAATAAACCATGTAAGTATGGGTTTTCATGATTTTAATTTGATGGCTGTTTTTTCTTAGATTTTATAAAAATAAATTGAAATTGTGTTCAAACATCTTTTGCACTTTCAGTATTGATGGAAAATGAAATGAAATGAATGGAGTTTTACTTCCTACTTTTTTGCACCTATCTGGGCTAATTGAGGACGGGCAAACGCCATGCAGTGTGCAATGAGGAAAATTTTGCCAGGACAGCGGCATTAGCCTGCTCTTATTTTCGATTTCCAACTGTCGAGGGATCTTTAACGTGCTAGTCTTGATAGAGACTTCAAGATTAGGTGGTTGAGTTTGAAAGCCTATGTACCTCAAAGAGGATTCAAATCCAAGCACCTAATCCCTAGCAGACAATCCTTTTTTGCTACCACTCACTGGTTTGGTCAAAAAATCAATCCTGGTATTTATTAGAATGTATGTTTGGCACCCCTGTTAAGGCTGTTCTCTTGCTTGGTCTGTTATTGTCTGTATAATCTCATACCTATGTGCACATGTCTTACATGATAGATAATCCCCATTTAGGGCTGGGTATCGATTATCGAAGGCAGGTTACCGATCAATAATCGATTAATAATTGAAATATTTTAATTGGAAAATCTTCTAATCTTCATATGTTCGTGTACGTTTTTGTATCTGAATGTTTGTTATTTATCAATATCAGGTATCGAAGACAAATGAAACTGAAGTAGTGTCCATAATTTTGTATTATTATCATGATAAAATGGGTCGTGACTTCTCTGATAAGCGTGTAGCAGATAATATTAAAAGAAAATTTGCCTATCGAATTATCGATTATGAAATTTGATAATCGATAATCGAAATAAATAATTTGTAGCGTCGATAATCGATTATTTCAATTATTAGACCCAGCCCTATTCCCATTTCTAAATTTAGGTTTTGTGATAGTGATAGTGTATCTTAAAGGTGTTAAGGCATTTATTCAAGTGTTAATCCTTTAAGTTTATCTTATGTTCTTGTTTGATATTTTTATATTTTTTTAGATGATTCGCAATATCATGGCACTGGTTCTGGAACTCAAATGTAAGTATTAGTTTATGTGATAGTGATAGGAGTTGAAATCAGGCACCAGGTTGACTTTCTAAAATACTGGTCACAGCATCAGAATTAAAACCCATGCCAACTAAATGACTGTCAGATGACAATAAAACTTGTTTTCAGGTACTGAAAAAATAAATACACGAAAACGTGCAAATAGTAGGTAAAAAGTCGATATAATGAGAGTAAATGTAGCCCGAAACGTAGCTACATTTACTCTCATTATATCGACTTTTTACCTACTGTACGTTATCGTGTATTTATTTTTTCGTATGTTCGAGTCGATTCGTCGTTTTATTTTTTATATCAGGTACTGATGAGCCATCAAGTTTTACTTATTCTATAATTTTTTTTTAATTCTAGGGCTTTATTACCAAGCTATGAAGATAGAGAGAATAATAAAAGGAATGAAGGAATGAATAAAACACCAGCTAGATTTAAACCTCGGAATAATGATCATGTTTATACTCCTGCCTTATTACAGTTACCAGGTTAGTTTGCCTGAACATTTCGGAAAATATTTTGACTGCAACAAAGAATCATGTAGCTAACTTTATTGCAATATTTTTACAGACTGTTGCTATTTTTGTAGAGATCGTGGCACTGGTTGACTACTGTTCTAAAAGATGCAGTGCAAGTCATTCCACATATGTGTGTTCATTTTGCCTGTACCCCTTCCTTGTGCAGCATTACACTTGCTGGCCAGAAAGGGTCACATGTAAAAGTTTTGAATTGATAATTGATATTTTAATTTGAACATGATTACTATTACAATGTATTATAATTTTAACGACTCTCTTTATCTAAAAAAAAACAATGTTTTATAAAAGATTGAAATAAGAGAACTATATTTGTAGGTAATGTGGCCAAATTGAGATCTGTAGAAGAAATACGTATCCTTTTTAACGAACATTTATCAGGTTTCTCCTTATTCTGATAGGAATATAGGGTATAGAAATTTAGTGTGATAAACTTTATAATTGGCCTAATTTTATGGGAGAAATCTGTTAAATGGCCTTGATGTGTTTGTAAAGCATCTTTAACTGCTCGTCAGATAGGCCTTAAATTCACTCGTATCAACTTCGGAACTAGAATAGCATGCTAGATACCTTGTATACTATACAGTGATTGCCATATTGAATAAATTGTAGTTCAGCCAATCACAATCATTCTTCAGAGAGTGTTTCGCGGTAAAAACATCCAATCAAAATCAATCTCCTAAAAAGAGTTGTCTTCCCTTGCCCATTTACCAGACAAGATGGCCGCCTATCATGGCTGAGTCATTATAATAGTCTCGAACAATGATGAAGTTTGAGCTGAATGGCCTTAGATTGTCTCAAATGTTAGCCTCCCCTCCTCCTGGACAATCCCAATCATTTAGAGAAAAACATAGATCATTTTGCTGCAGATGAAAGTTTTAAAACTCCATTGATTCAAAATCTTTATTCTAAAAGAGGATTCCAAAGATTTTTGTGCCAAAAAGTGAGATTATTCTTTAACTGATAAAACTAGCTAGCGAATATCAAGATATTTTTGAATTTCCTTATTTCAACATCATTCAGTCTATGGTGTTTGATGATGTAGGTATTCATTCATTCCCTCATTTATTTATTAGTTTATTCATCAACTTAATGGGATTGTAAAGCAGTTTTATGACGTCACTGATAGTGATTTGCATAGATATCAATAGTAGCTTCCGGTAGATCACTATCAGTGACATCATAAAACGTGTTAGTTTTAGTGGAATTGCAAGAACCACAGACTTCGGAATGGAAATTGGAATGGCGCAAATTGATGCTATCAGTGTCCCTCGATGCACACACAAAGTTTAGAAAACCACTTCACAATCCCTTTAACAGTAGTCATTAAATTCATTCATTCATTCATTCAACCATTCATTCATTTTTTCCTTCACTTATTTATTCATTCATTCATTCAACCATTCATTCATTTTTTCCTTCACTTATTCATTCATTCATTCAATCATCCACCCAACAATTCATTCATTCATTTATTTGTTCAACCATTCATTTATTTATTCATTCAATCATCCACACCCAACAATTCATTCATTCATTCATTTTTTCCTTCACTTATTCATTCATTCATTCATTCAATCATCCACCCAACAATTCATTCATTCATTCATTTTTTCCTTCACTTATTCATCTATTCATTCATTCATTCATTCATTCATTCATTCAACCATCCATTCATTCTGTGTATGATTTATTTATTAGATATACTATACAGACAATTCAATGATTGTATCTGCCCCGACTGGGTCTGGTAAAACTGTGATATTTGAAATCGCTATAGTTCGTTTGTTATTCAATCTACATCTTCATAGGAATGGTAAAATAATTTACAGTAAGTACAAATTATCATCTCATTCGCAAGTAAATAACCTCGTATATTACAGCTAGATTGCCATATTTTTATACGCCCACATCTCTCTATGTGGACATATATTGTAGTCACCCTTGTCCATCGGTCCGTCCGTCCGTCTTGGTAGTGTGCTAGATAACCTTGTATATTACAGGGAGATTGCCATATTTTATACGCCCACATCTCTCCATTGCTTTGGATTGGAGACGGGATAGGTTAGCTTATCTGAGAATTAAGGGATAAATTCTAAACAGGTCTGGCCTTCCTGATTTTGACCCCAGTGAAGATATTGTTATGATTACAAGATTCTTTACATGATGTCATTAGCTTAGTTACTCAAACAAATGATTGTGGTTGGGGTTTTTAATCTGACAGTATAATAACTTTGAATAAGTCATCTTCACTCACAATTCCAATCAACTCGGCTGTAAATAGTCAGTCAGTGAGTGAGTACAGATAATCTAGGAAAGATCAATGCTAAGAGGTTTGGCTAAGGACCAGCTGTGAGAAAGGATCCGCATGAAGTTAAATGGTTAGACTTGTAACATCAATGCCAAGAGGTTTTATTAAGGACCAGCTTTTAGAAGGAATCCCATAGTTGTAATCCTAGTAAATTTCCTTTTAATTCTTAAAGTTATTGTAAAGTAATTTTCTAAACTTTGTATGTGTATCGGGGACACTGATAACTTCAACACGTTTTATGACGTCACTACCAGTGATCTACCTTCCGGTACTATTGATATCTATGCATATCACTGTTAGTGACGTCATAAAACAAGCTAGTTTTAGTGGAATTGCAAGAACCACAGACATTGGAATGGCGCAAATTGATGTTATCAGTGTCCTTGATACACATACAAAGTTTAGAAAATCACTTTACAATCCCTTTAAGAGATAAAATAATTGGGTGGTGTTTTTTTATTAACAGTGGCTCCTATCAAGGCGTTATGTACAGAACGGTACAATGATTGGAATGAGAAATTTGGCACCCATGGAATACGTTGTAAGGAATTGACTGGAGATACAGAGTCTGATGATTTCCAGGAACTACAAGATGCCAATCTCATTCTCACAACTCCTGTAAGTTTTTTTAGATATAATTCAAAATAGCTGAATTTAATTTTACAAAATTGTAAAGACTGTAGATGAAAAAATATCTTAATTTATCTGATTAAGAAAAAAAATGGACTCATGGCACAACACGTATGATTATGTGATATTTTCTCAGGCTGTTGTTATGGCCAGCCAAAGAAACTGATATTACCAAGTACATTAACGGCATATTAAAGATATATTATTACGTATGTGGTATTTGACAGTCAATTTATTTACAGTCAGAGTTTAAATTCTTGTGGAAAATCTCTTATGAAAAGTGCCCTCTGTCTTGGGCCTGTTTCTTAAAAAATCTTACGATAAATTTGTCGTAAGTTCTGCCTTTTGCAATGAACAGTTCCACACTTACAGCAACTTTTTAATCGTAAGACTTTTTGAGAAACAGGCCCCAGGTCTTTATTGATAACATTAAGAGTAAATGTAGTCTTGGCATAATTTCTGTATTAATGAAGATAATGTATATTTAATATTTTTCAGGAGAAATGGGACAGTATGTCAAGAAAATGGAAAGATAATAAGACATTATTTCATACTATATCTTTATTTCTTGTTGATGAGGTAAGATATGGTTTTAGAAATTCGAACCCAACCCTAATAAACATTAAACTTATACGACCTGTGCCTGTGCTTTTGTAACTTTGTCATTAGTATAAAGTTACAACCTACAATCCTTAATATAAATATTCTGTGAACCGATTTACTTATTCATAAAGGCTTTTTTGAGATTCGGTTTAGGTCTTGAATATATAGGCTTATGTAAATAGACTTCAGAATGATAAGAAATGCACGAAAATTGCAAAATCCCTTCAAATTAACCCCTTATCAAACATTTGTCTTCGAATTTTGTATACCCACAGGGCTTTAGATCACATGTTAGTTACTACGGTTAGCGCTGTGCCCAAAATGGCATTATTGTCCAAATTATCTGTACCGAAATTAAAAGAAATAAACAATAATAAGATGCTACTTTAGCAATGTTGAGCCAGTGATGTCAACAACTTATTGTTACAGTAGTTCACCTCCATAAACGAAATTTTATTACCCCCAGAGACGTCTAAATGGTTGAGAATGCTTCTGTAGCATTCTTTTGAGGTCTTGATGCCTAAATTTTTCCCTCCGCTCCGTGAATACAGGGTTTGCCCAAATTAAGGTAATCTTAAACCCTGACCCAGTATGTGTTTTGAAATTCGTTTTAGGATTAGGATCATTCATGCTTTTGGTTTTATTATTCTGACCACCCATATACTGTCAATTATTTTTGAAGAATTTGATGTTTTTGATTGTAGATTCATATATTAAATGATAGTAACCGAGGGGCGACAGTTGAGGCTGTACTCAGTCGAATGAAGACTTTGATAATCTCAGATAAAAACTCTGATAAAATACCCATGAGATTTATAGCTGTATCAGCTACAATACCTAATATACAAGATGTAAGTTACAATAATCATATAGAAATCAGGGGCCTTATTCTCGAAAACTTAACTTAGATAAAATCCAGATTTTAACAAATACTGAAATCTGCTTGGATAATAAAGCTGTATTTAAAATCAATTTTAGTGATTGACCAATTAGAAGGCTGGATCACTAAAAATATCTTAAGTTAAGTTTTCAAGAATAAGGTCCCTGGCCAGTATTAATTAATCCCGATTTGAAAACTGACCCACATGGAATAAGATCTATAGTCATAGAGAATCTGCTGCATATTATTGATTACTTAAAGTGATTATAAAGAGGTTTTCTAAACTTTGTATGTGTATCGGGAACACTGATAGCATCAATTTCCATTCCAACGTCTGTGGTTCTTGCAATTCCACTAAAATTAACGCATTTTATGACGTCACTGACAGTGGTCTACCAGAAGCTAATATTGATATCTATGCAGATCACTGTCAGTGACGTCATAAAACGCGTTAGTTTTAGTTGAATTGCAAGAGACCCACATACAAAGTTTATAAAACCTCTTTACAATCCCTTTAACTAATAGAAAAAACTAGACAAAATACAGAGGAGCAAGCTAATCGTTCAGATCTGAGGGGATCTTCCACCAACAAAAATTTAAAAAAATTTTGTGTACATTCCAACACACATTTTAGTGCAAAAATTTCTTAGAAATGAATTGGGGTGCCAATGGGGATAAATTATTGTTTTTTGGGAATACGACTTCACTGGTCTTGATAAGCTAGGAGCCCTGTTAAATATGAATTTGTTTTCTGTAATGTAAATTTACTGTAGCTAGCTGAATGGCTTGGAAGGTCTAATGTACCAGCATTGAGTTATAAGTAAGTTATAAATTATTGTAAAGAGATTTTTGATTTGTATGTATATTAATATCATGGATAAAGATAGCATCAATTTACAACAATCCACCTGTAGGGGCCAATAAGTTTCTTAGTGCACCTTCTCCAAAGCCTCAACTGATTATTGCTTGGTCTTCACCCTACCTATATTGTATTTTATCATCAAATTAAATGTTCTAATTTTAATGGGTTTTTTTTGAAGAATGCTTTGTTTTAAAAATATTTTTTGTAATCAAAGTAATAGAGCCCCTTACCTTCTCGTCTTCTGGCCCCATGCCCAGTTTTCCTCAACCCCCAGTTAGCCCTCTGGCCCCACCCCAGTCTGCCCTATGCCCCATCCCTAATATGCTTGCCTTCCACCCCCAGTTTGCACTCTGTCCCACCCCCACCCCAAGTACGCTCTCCTCCCACCCCCAGATAAGCCTGTGATACCAAGTGTTTCTATTAATAGACTAGATGAGAAATATCGTCCAGTAAAACTACAGAAGATTGTATTAGGATACCACCATAAAGAAGGAGAATCCGAGTTTAAATTTGATATTAATCTTACGTATAAATTAAAGAATATTATAGACACCTATTCTAACGGTAGACCTACCCTAGTGGTTAGTATTTCTTGCTCTGTATGTGTATAATGCCGTGGTCACACATACGTACGTCAAAGTTGTGTACGTCAAACGAATACAAAACTATGGAGGTTTTATTTGACTAAGTTACGTATTCAACTGACGGAGAGACAAAAACGGACATTTACGTACACTTATGTACGTATGTGTGACCACGGCCTAATGTACACTTTTTTCTTAAGGGCTTGCCAATCAGGGGATGAACATTTAAGAATTTTTAACAATGAGTTCCCCATTGTTCTTTCCCCATTATTCCAGTTGACCCAGTTGGGTTATATGATTCTTTTGAAAGCTAAATGGTTGGAAGTTTGATCAAGGATCATCTGGTCCAGATAAAATCCAGTTAACAAAGAATCATCATGAACCTTAGTTGTTTTCCAAATCAAATTATTGACTAAAGGTTTGGACATGGACCAGTTAGTACAAACAATCCTTGTCAATCCAGAGATTGTAAAGTGGTTTTCTAAACTTTGTATGTGTATCGGGGACACTGATAGCATCAATTTGCTCCATTCCAATTTCCATTCCAACGTCTGTGGTTCTTGTAATTCCACTAAAACTAACACGTTTTATGATGTCAGTAATATTTATCTGCATAGATATCAATGGTAGTTTTGGGTAGATCATTATTAGTGATGTCATAACACGTGGTAGTTTTAGTTGAATTGCAAGAGCCACAGACGTCGGAATGGAAATTGGAATGGTGCAAATTGATGCTATCAGTGTCCCTGATACACATACAAAGTTTAGAAAACCACTTTACAATCCCTTTAAGTTGTTATCCTTGTAAAATATGTTTATTTCTATGTTTGTAGTTTTGTTCATCGAGAAAGATGGTGAACCAATCAGCTGATGTTTTAATAAAACAGAATCACAATCGTTCATACGCCCGACGGGAAGATAAAGATTTGTTAAAACAAGAATCACTCAAACTACGAGATTCGAAAGTTTCAGGTAAACAGGTAGTTTACTTTTTATACACCCTCATCTCTCTATGAGGACGTATATTGTCGGCACCGCTATCCGTCTGTCAACATTTGCTCGTAAACATGGGGCATGGTCACTGCAATATATGTAAATTGTGTTCATTGTTTTACTAAATATTAACCAAATTTGCTATATTGACTAAATACTAAACGTGAGCTCTATGTTGTAGATTTTGTATCGTGTGGTGTTGATGAAACAGGGCCTTGGTATTAATATGTAGTCTAGTGTGGGACTGGGTAAAGAACCAGGCCCATATGGCTCAATCTACATTATATAATATATTACTGTGTGTATATTGTAGATTTTGTATCGTGTGGTGTTGGCGTACATCATGCTGGTATGGACTGTCAAGATCGCCATTCTATAGAAGAATTGTTCAGACATGGTGTTCTTCCTATTTTAGGTTTGTAGGCTATTGCCACTGTACTGGCAAAATTTCCCTCATTGTACACTGCATGGCGCTTGCCCGTCTTTATAAGCCCATACAGGTGCAGAAAAGTTCCATTTTATTTCTATTCGTTTGATCAAAAGAATACTGTTTAATCTTGGAAATGACAACAGTCTGTAGTCTGGTGTACCTGTGACTGTATATTTGTTCCTTATAATGAATATTCCTTTTGGAACAAACATTATTATAATTAATGATCTTAGGAACTGTTATCATATAATATCAGGGTTAGTGCTAGGGCTAGTTTTATATAATAAAAGTTCCAAATGGATCAAATATTACATAACAAATATCCTTTGGAACAGTTATTATAGTGGAACTTATATATTGTCACATTCCAACCCCCCACTGTTTTAATGTTTCTATTTGTAAATAACTATTTATGATCAATCTGATAAAATGCCAGCCTCGATAGCTCCTTTTATGTTTTGGACTCCATAATCTGACAAAATTGCCTGAACAACTTGCTGAATGTTAATTTGATATTCTAATTTCAGTGGCAACCTCAACTCTAGCTATGGGTGTTAATCTCCCAGCACATCTTGTGATATTGAAGTCTACCACGTTCTATAGTATGGGTTGTCCCACGGAGTACCCCGATACACAGATCTTACAGATGATTGGTCGAGCTGGCCGTCCCCAGGTTAGATTATAATATTGTTTGTAATGACTTGGTCATGATAGGTGGCCATCTTGCTCGGTAAATGGGTGAGGAAAGACAACTCTTGTTTGGGATTGATTTTGATTGACTGTTTTTACCGCGAAAGAAGACGATACTCTCTGAAGAATAATTGTTATTGGTGAACTATAATTCATTCAATATGGCGACTACCGTATAGTATACTAGGTTATGTAGCCGCTATTCTAGTGCCGAAGTTGATACGAGTGCCAAACGACTAGATGCTGTTTCTGACAGTGGTAATGATATGAATTATGTTTTTCAGTTTGATTCGACAGCCACTGCTGTTATAATGACTAAAACATCATCTAAGTCTAAATATGAATCAGTGGTGAATGGAACTCAGACTATAGAGAGCAGGTAGATAATTTAACTATTATATAACCCTTATATAGGGGCAAACTGGGCAGATCATGGGCCCTCAGGACCAATCTCCTCACAAAAACTCAATTCAAAAACTATTTTTCTATCATAATTATTTGAACAATTCCACTAAAACTAACACGTTTTATGACGTCACCCCCACTGATCTGCAGAGATATAAATAGTATCTTCCTGCAGATCAGTGGGGGGTGACGTCATAAAACGTGTTAGTTTTAGTGGAATTGTCCCCAATACACATACAAAATTTAGAAAACCTCAGAATGGAAATTGGAATGGTGCAAATTGATGCTATCAGTGTCCCCGATACACATACAAAGTTTAGAAAACCTCTTTACAATCCCTTTAAGTATTTGTAGTGCACTGTAATTGATTATATTTCAGTTTACATAAGAATTTAATAGAACATCTAAACGCTGAGATAGTTCTTCATACTATTACTGATATGGGACTAGCTGTAGAATGGATTCGACATACATTTCTTTATGTAAGAATTATGAAGAACCCCAGCCATTATGGTGAGCAATCGAAAAAAATACAGGACTTAAAAATGTCTTCCGAACCACTGCCAAGGAAATTTGTACATTCTTGCATAATTTTGAATGAAAATGAAATGAAAATAAGTATAAACTTATTTCTGTGTGATCCATGTAAAAATGATTAATAACTAGTAGCATTTTATAATATTTGAATTATCTCCCTTTAGTGTGTCAAGGGAAGTAACTGTTGTATAATTCCAGGTGTACCAAGAGGTTTAGATAGAAAACAGGTAGAAAAACAACTAGAAGGTCAGTTATGTACATATTTATAAGGTTTTATAGTATTCAATTCTTATCTGGACATTATTTATAAAAATTTTACTGAAAGTGAAAGATCTTTTCATTTGGTGGTGCACGCGTATCAACTTCGGAACTAGACTGGTGGCTAGATAACTTTGTATACTGTACGTTAGTTGCCATGTTGAATAAATTATAGTTCAACCAATCACAATTATTCTTCAGAATGTATCATCATCTTTCGGGGAAAAAACAGCCAACCAAAATCAACCTTGAAACAAGAGTTGTCTTTTCCTGCCCATTTACAGAGCAAGATGGCCTATCAAACAAGACAAAATCAGGGTCAACCTTATTCATTTCTGTCTATACAAACAATTGACGGACCCGCTTCCGCTTTTACCGACTTCCTTTGCCTCGTGTAGACCTGCATTTCATATCACTTTAGATTCAACTACACACTAATGAAACACGCCTTGAATAAGGTCTAATGATATGAATTATGTATAAAATTGTAGAACTATGTTTAAAAAGTATTAACTCATTGGCTGCGTTAAATCTGGTCAAACTGAACGAAGAAACGCTAGAAATAGAATCTACAGGTAACACATTTCAATTTCAGATATTCTGACTGTTATTATTAAGGTTTTTTTCTTGTTCTCATGTCAAAATTCAAATATCTTAATTTCAAATTTCTTTTCAAATTTAATTTCTATTTGGACTGTTAACATTAAGATTTTTTCTTGTTCTCATGTCAAAATTTATACAAAAAATTTATTATTTCATGTCAAATATTTTACTTGGAAAGATGTTTGCCAAACATGGGTGTTCTTTATATACATTGACAAAACACATTTGGATGATTTGTAAACACCTTACCACTCAACATGGATGGTCTGCCATTTTGAAATTGAAGACTGCTTCCCACATGATCTGTTAATCCATGAATGTGACAATATTGATATATTATTATAGAAACTGGTAGATTAATGGCTAGATATTGTATAGCGTTTGATACTATGACTAAATTCCATGATATAAAAGGAGATGAAAATATTGAACAGTTGGTAAGTAACAGTGCTAGCTATAATCCTATAAAAATACTGGAGACTAAATACATATTATTCTGTAGCAGGTTTCTTATCTTAGACAGAGATTCAGTTAGATCAAAAACAAGACCGAGGCAACAAACATTTCCACCGGTGATTTATCACAGATATATTGATATAATATTTCAGATAACCATAACAACGAATTGTCAGGAATTTCAAGATGTTACTTTACGACAAACAGAAAAAACAACGTTAAATCAGTTAAACAAAGATAAACATAAAGAATGTATCAGGTTGGTGCCCAAATACGAGTTGCATCCCTTTGAGGGACAATGCCACTACCATGGAATGTAATGAATTAAAATGAGAACTCGGTCTGCGGGGCTGGCATGGAGAAACGTCCAGTCATTGGGATGAAAAGATAGATACTACGGAATGTGTGCGTTAAAGATCCCTTGACAGTTGGAAATAGAAAATAAGGATAAGGATAATGCTGCTGTCCCGACACATTTTTCCTCACTGGACACTGCATGGTGTCTACCTGTCCACAGGAAAGTAGGTTGTAAAAAGCTACTTCATCTGATGTTATGGAAGTTACTGGTATTTGCAATTTATAGTCCAGCGATTTGTTTAGTATTGTGATTTAGTTAGGGAATATGGGTATTTGAATTGTTGTTTATAGAAGTAGAAGTGATATAAGTGGTCCTAGATCTATTTTCATGTCTTATGGCACTTAATTTAGATATTTGCCCTCGTCAGTACTGTAAGGGTACAATACAAATGATGTAATTAAGCAATAAATGAACATTCAATGCTCGCCCTTTGAGAAAAATTCTATTTTTTTTTAAGTCCCTGTGTATAATGCGCACCCCTTGTGTGACTGGCGCTTTTCAGGGTAAAAAAGTGTGCATTATACATGGAAATATACATATTTGACTATCTTTATTTCCAGGTATCCGATGCCAGGCAAGATTAAAAACAAACAGATGAAAGTCAATTGGTATGTTTTATAATTTAATGATTTTATTTGACATGACATTTGAAAATAAAAAAAAACAATACATAGTTATTATTAGTGCAATAAAAATGCAATATATGCAGCCAATGCATGTACAGTCAAACTTGGTGTTATGATCACTTGTATTCAGCACCACCCTTTAACACTTAATACAAGTTTAATTGTATCAGGGCTGTTGAATTGCCCATACATTCTGGACATGACCGATTCTTTTGCCCTGTTGGTCTGTATTATTCACACTCAATATATCGTTAAAAATGTCCGATTGGCAAAAAAATAAATCAACAGTCCTGGACCGTATATTTGATAACTTAATGCAGTTCTTTTGCGTTTTTCATAAATAAGTAATGTAAATGAAATTGAAATGAAACCAAGGATTATATTTA
Source organism: Lottia scabra (assembly GCA_029955415.1). Classification (NCBI taxonomy): domain Eukaryota; kingdom Metazoa; phylum Mollusca; class Gastropoda; family Lottiidae; genus Lottia; species Lottia scabra. The sequence continues at coordinate 5,994,795 of JARJEI010000003.1, read as the reverse complement.
TTTTTAGTTTAATACAAGCATCGTTTGGTTGTCTCCCGATACACGACTATGCTTTAACTAACGATGTTACTAAAATATTCCGAGTTGGACAGAGAGTTGTGAAATGTAAGTAATTTGATTCTGTCCTCTATAAGATATAGTGTGTCATTAAAAGGATTATAAATGGTTTTTTAAGTCTTTATTTTTGATTTAGGGATTGTTTTCTGTCAGCTGTCTGTGTTTCTTACAATTCCACAAAAAATACGCTCTTTATGACAATTCCTGTCTGTGAAACTAAGATGTGATTGGTAAAAAGAATGTGAATGTATCTCTGTAATATTTGTAGGTTTATTAGAGTTTCTATGGCAGAGGAAGGAATATAAAGCTCTAGTTTCAGCCATTCAGTTATCAAAATGTTTTAAACAGAGATTATGGGAGGATTCTAAATACGTCACTAAACAACTCGAAAAGATAGGTAAGATCTACTTCCAGTGTAAAACACAAATTACTCTTTTCGAAACACCTGATGATACTTCTCTTTAGAGAGGTCCACTACTATATAACTATTACTCTCGATTTCGAAACACCTGATGATACTTCTCTTTGAAGGAGTCGACTACTATATAACTATTACTCTCGATTTCGAAACACCTGATGATATTTCTCTTTTGAGAGGTCCACTACTATATAACTATTACTCTTGATTTTAAAACACCTGATGATACTTCTCTTTGAAGAGGTCCACTACTATAGGCCTACAACTATTGTTCTCAATTTTTTTTCACTTTGGACAAGAATTTTGATTAACATAATTGTCTTGCTTGTAGAGGGGTTGATATGAAAAAATGTCTAGTCCTTTCAATGGGACAATAAACCTTTTAATGATACCAGGGTCCCTGATACGAAATTTTTTTAGAAAATATGTAAAGAGATTGTAAAGAGATTTTCTAAACTTTGTCTGTATATCAGGGACACTGATAGCATCAACGCGTTTTATGACGTCACTACCAGTGATCTACCGGAATCTACTATTGATATCTATGCAGATCAATGTCAGTGACGTCATAAAACGCATTAGTTTTAGTGGAATTACAAAGGTAAGTATTGAATAAGGCCCCAATATTTCTGATTGTTAGAATATATTTATTCTAGGTACAACTATCTCGCTGGCTCTAGCTACAGCAGGTCTCATTACTTTCCATAAACTTAGTCAGACAAATCCACGTGAAATAGAACTAGTAGGATTTCTTCTTCTTAATGTTCAATTAATACTTTCTTATTATCAATCTTTTTTTCATCATTGTGTTATTTCTTTTTTCTTGTTATTTTTCTTTGCATTTTTTTCATTAAATGCATGTGCATGTGATTTATTCAGTTACCGGTACTTGTTTATGTGATGGACAGGTATATTATCACAAGCTGTACAATTTGTAATGATAATGTACATAAGTATATGTGAATATGTGGACAGAATATGACTGTGATAGAGTACATTACAGGTTCCTAAGTGTTGAAAAAAAGCTAGGAATGTTTATAGATAATTATTGTTGGTGCATCTTTTTAAAGTTTGTATATTTTTGTGGGACTAGGGCCGGTAGACGTTATGCCCAATTTAACAGTGCACACAAATTAATGTAATCTAAAGCACTGAACCAGTCTGTATGTATTAACTGGGGATATTTCTGTTAATATTTTATAGATAGCTAATCGTCATCCACCATTTGGTAACCAAGTTAAAGAGGCTGTGGCTAGTTTACCGAAATATCAGCTAGCCATAGAACAGGTAACAATAAAACTATCTTTATAAATATTGACCAGCTAGCCATAGAACAGGTAACAATAAAACTATCTTTATAAATATTGACCAGCTAGCCATAGAACAGGTAACAATAAAACTATCTTTATAAATATTGACCAGCTAGCCATAGAACAGGTAACAATAAAACTATCTTTATAAATATTGACCAGCTAGCCATAGAACAGGTAACAATAAAACTATCTTTATAAATATTGACTAGCTAGCCATAGAACAGGTAACAATAAAACTATCTTTATAAATATTGACCAGCTAGCCATAGAACAGGTAACAATAAAACTATCTTTATAAATATTGACCAGCTAGCCATAGAACAGGTAACAATAAAACTATCTTTATAAATATTGACCAGCTAGCCATAGAACAGGTAACAATAAAACTATCTTTATAAATATTGACCAGCTAGCCATAGAACAGGTAACAATAAAACTATCTTTATAAATATTGACCAGCTAGCCATAGAACAGGTAACAATAAAACTATCTTTATAAATATTGACTAGCTAGCCATAGAACAGGTAACAATAAAACTATCTTTATAAATATTGACCAGCTAGCCATAGAACAGGTAACAATAAAACTATCTTTATAAATATTGACCAGCTAGCCATAGAACAGGTAACAATAAAACTATCTTTATAAGATTTGAACGACATGTAGAAGCGAGGAGCACATATAACAAAACACAAGACAATATTATGGAATATAACACACTTCTTCAATACAGTTAGGCACATAACATTTCAACACAATATACACATGTCGTCAGAATGTCGTAGTTCTCAGATGTCGGACATCACAGAGTACTGTAAAGTAATTAATAGTACATACATAATGATAAAAAATGTGAAACTTCAAAATGTGCCTTGTTTTCTAGAAATTATTGAAAATTCTATGACTTGAATTTCTGTATATTTTAGGTAAAGAATTATAAAAACTCTAAAGCTGAGTTGGTAATTTCTATTAATCTGATGAATCGTGATGTATTATTGTTAAAACCCAGAAGTTTTCATCAAGCTTATTTTATAATCGGGGATACAGACAACAATATCGTCTTTAAATGGAGAGTTATGTAAGTTATCTACCCTTGGATTAACAAGATATTTTTTTTAGACATTTTATGTGTATTAGGACACTTCTAGCATCAATTTGCGCCATTCCAATTTCCATTCCAATGTCTGTGGTTCTTACAATTCCACTAAAACTAAGCTTTGAAGATTGCAATAGAGGAGAACTGCATAGAAATCAATCCTCCTCCCCACTGGTCACAAAACGTGTTAGTTTTAGTAGAATAACAAGAGCTACAGACATCTGACTGAAAATTAGAATGGTGCAAATTGATGCTATCATGTAAATGTGGTAATGCTCAAATCTTTAACATGGAAGATAGCTACTAATAATGAAATACATGTATTATGTACTATAGTTCAAAAACTTAACTTAGATAAAATCCAGATTTTAAGAAATACAGTAATCTGATTGAATAATAAAGCTATATTCAAAATCAATTCCAGTGATTGTCCAATCAAATGACTAGAACACTAAAATCATTGTAAGTTAAGTTTTCGAGAATAAGAGATCTCTGGATAACTGTCTGCTGAATATGACCAAATAAACAACCTGTAGACCTTGCCCCTCTTACAGCTTCCATTGTTTTGATGTTTGAGCCCTCCTGTTCACCCTATACTTGTATATTCCAAACCATTTAAATAATGAGATTTAGGTTGTATCAAATATTTTATGAAACAAAGGGCCTGGTATTAATAACAATGAATTATTTTGTATTACAGAGACTCTGTGCTATTAAAAGATGATGGTTGGAGAAGAAAAATAGAAGTTAAAAGATGTCCCAGTGGTTCCAATCTTTATGTTCATCTTCTAAGTCAGGACTGGGGTAAGATAGATTCTAATTTGGGAGAGGGGTGAACTGGTGAACGTCTGTTCCTCAATCCTTTTCCTGTATATGTCAATCAAATATAATATAAGCTTTTGTGTATTTTTTTATGTTTCGAGTAATTCCAACTTAATATTGAAATAAAAATTTGTTCAGGGCCCTGAGTCAGTGATTTTTGTCACTCTGGGTGACAGGATTTTATCGCCAGCAACTCCGTTCCCTGAAATGTGTATATTGTATATATTGAATATATTATAGTTGGTGTTGATATACATACAGTATATGTACCAGTATATTTAACTGATGGACAATATGATTCAACTCATAATCAACAACCAATACAGCACACAGTGAGTTTACCATTCTTTACTCCAATCATACCTCAGTCTAAGAAACAGAATTTTTTACCCGTTAACCTTGAACTCGACAACTTTTAGATAAGGGCTGGGTATCGACTACCAAATTGAGATCGATTATCGAAGGCAGGTTACCGAACAATAATCGATTAATAATTGAAATATTTTAATTGGGAAATCTTCTAATCTTCATATGTTTATGTACGTTTTTGTACCTGAATGTTTGTTATTTATCAATATCTGGTATTGGAGACAAATGAAACTGAAGTAATGTCCAGAATTTTGTATGATTATCATGATAAAATGGGTTGTGACTTCTCTGATAAGCGTGTAGCAGATAATATTAAAAGAAAATTTGACTATGAATTTTAATCTATTATGAAATTTGATAATCGATAATCGAAATAAAAAATTCGTAGCATCGATAATCTTTTATTTCAATTATAAGACCCAGCCCTATTGAGATTATCAACATTATCGAATTGTTTGAGAAACAGGAAAATTTTAGCTAAGCTAATTAGAAATAATGTTCACAGCTCTGGCTCGAAATTAAAGTCTTGAAATTCATGTTTATCCATAAGTATCAGCTTTTTAAAGTAAAAAATATGACAGGTATTTTAGTATTAGGGTGAATTGAGACGAGTCTCAGTATTTTAGTGACACTATACCATACATCTTTTCGAAACACTTGATGGTACTTCTCTTTTGGGTAGTCCACTACTATCCAACCATTACTCTTGATTTTGCCAGGTTTTTGGTTGCAATATTGATTAACGGAATTGTTTTGCTTGTACACATTTTTATTTTTTAATACCGTATATATTTAATGGGATAATTATATATTTTTAATAATATATAATTTTGTTTTCAGGAGAGACCAAGACAAACACCAGAAGCCTCCCATTCTGATACAGCTCTAGTAGTTTGTGCACACAAGTGTGTCAACAAGATGCTGTGTGGACATAAATGCTGTAAAGATGGAGTGGCCAATAAACGTCCTACTAGAACTCCGAAAACACCAGCTCCAACTAAAGAAAAGCTGGGAGAAAGAGGTCTTGGCGCTCAGATTAAAAATTTACAGAATCGAGCTCAAGATTTTCCTTCTGCACCCTCTGACCTGAAACGACCTAGGGTAAACTATTTAAAATTTCATATTGACACATTATTTATATATAATAATAACTTAAAGCGATACTACGTCTTAGAATGAACAAAAAAATTAAGTTTTCAAACTTGGTCAATAAGAGTATATTTTCATCAGGGGACTTGTCTGGTTGCATAACTATACAACAGATTACCTAAATAATCTGATAAATCCAGAAAACTATGTTTAAATACAATAGTCCAATTTAAGGCATTTATCAATAATAATCTGTAATTGTATGGAAAATTACATAGTTTTATGGGTTTATTTGATTCCGTTTGTATACTTTGAACACTGTTGATGAATATATACTCTTATTGACCAAGTTTGAGAACTTAATTTTTTTGTTCATTCTAAGAGGTTGTATCGCTTTAAAAGAGGTTTAAAGAGGTTTTCTATCTTTTGTGTATATGTATTGGGGTGGGTTGGGGAATTTCAGATTGATTTCTGGGAATAAACCCGTTCAGTTTATTGTAATGGTGCTTGTAATCCAAGGTAACTATTTTAACCCTTTCAACACTAAAAGCCGGTATGCTGGCTCAATCATTACGTGATATATACCCGACTAGCCGGTAACATGACGTTATATAATGCTTACGTAATACATTTTAAGAAATATTGCTTAGAATTCAGGGTATATAATGTTCTATTCAAAATGAATTCAGGGTTCAAAGGGTTGACTTTAAATTATTTTAAAATGTTTTTTGTTACAGTTAAATTCCTCAGTACAGAATCCTTCCTCAGTACAAGGTCTACCTACCCCAGGTTTAAATCTGTCTAGATTCTCCTATGATAGAAACAGAGAGAACTTGTCTCGTAACAATCCTAACATTCCTACACCTAGGGTAGAAGAACATGATTATATAGAAGGCAATATTGATGTTGAAGATGACTGGGAACGATTAAACCAACATCAACAACTGCAAGTTAAACAACAGCAGAATTTTAATCAAGGTACAAAAACCAGTCTGGTCACTCTGGTAATCTATAGTTGTCACTTTAATCAATAGCAGTCATTGTAATCACTGTAATCAATAATAGTAATCTCTTTAATTGCTGTAATCAATAGTCATCAATGTAATCAATAGTAATCACTGTAATCAATAGTAATCACTGTAATCACAGTAATCAATAACAATCAAAGGTAATCACTGTAATAAATAATAGTATTAACTATAATCAATAGTAATCACTAAAATCTATAGTAATCACTGTTATCAATAGTAATCGCTGTCATCGATAGTAATAACTGTAATCATTAGTAAGCATTGTTATCAATAATAGTAATCACTGTAATCAATAATCACTGTAATTTATAGTAATAAATAATAATAAAAAGTAATCACTGTAATAAATAGTAATCACTGTAATCAATAGTAATTTACTATTTATTAGTAATCAACTGTAATCAATAATAGTATTTATAATTACAAATTACAATGCAAACTCTTAAAAGCACTGGACGTGCCATCAGAATTATTTTTTATCTTCAGGAGTATTCAAACCCAAAGCAACAAAAATGCCAAGCAGACTTCAATACAACTCCCTACTGTAAAGTTGAATAGACAACAGGCCTTCTCAAATGGCGGCCCTCGACGCCCCCTGAGAAGGCCACTCAAGAGTGACACCTTCTGCTAAAACTCTCTGCTCTCTATGCTATCTAATACTGCGTTCACACGACTAAAGTTAAGCCAGCTTAACTTTTAACTGTTCTTCGAGCCTGGTTTACGTTTTTTTCCATGAGCGTTCAGACGGACATAAAAGTTAAGCCAGCTTGGACATGACCTCGGAATTTATCTGGAAGTTCAGAGGTCAAGATACAATGACGCATGCGCATGTATTGTTTACTTTTCCTACAAAATGGTGACGATACCGATTATTTTAATTTATAAACTTCTTCAACTTTCATTTTTACGCCGGTCATTTTCATTTTCATGTTCTTGCTCCATGGCTAAAGTTGTTTACAAATAAATAGGTAATGGCGGGTATCCGGTAACAGGATTGCGCATGCGCGGAAAATGTTATATCCGGCTTTGTTAGCCAGGAGCGTTCAGACGGCAATAACCAAGCCAGCTTAAGTTTCCAAGCCAGGTTTCAAGCCACCTCCGAAGTAGGTGCAAGTTAAGGCAGCTTAAGTTCAACCGGTCGCGTTCAGACGACAAAATAAACCAGGCTCAAAGAACGGTTAGAAGTTAAGCTGGCTTAACTTTAGTCGTGTGAACGCAGTATAAGCTCTATTTGGCCTTTAAGAAAATTAGTTGAAAAGGCCTGATATATATGGTATGTTAGAATTTTGATAAAGTTAAAGAGACTATTTTTATCTATTGTAGGTAATTTCAGTCTAGAGTTATCACCCATGGTAGAAGAAAACAGTATTAGTTATAGTCCTTTAGATAACCTATCAAACTGTAGTATAGAGGACAACCCACCAGAACACTATAACTCTACTAAGATAATAAACGATGATATTATCACCTACTGGGATCCTGGTTTCTCAAGGTTGGTATCTTCACAAAATTTATTTTAAATCTTACAGATTACTGTATGACAGCTGACACTGTACAACTTTTAAAAAACACTGGGGAGCCTTAACCCTTTCAACCCGACAAGCCGGTATACCGGCCCAACCTTACGTTATATTACGTAAACCGGCCGTTGTACGTTTTTAAAAATATTGCTGGGAGTTCAAGGTATATGACGTTTTAGCCAAAGTAGTGTCAGGGTTCAAAGGGTTAAAGGGATTGTAAAGAGTTTCTCAACTTTGTATGTGTTTCTTACAATTCCACTAAAACTAACGCATTTTAAGACTACCAGTGATCTGCATAGAGATCAAAAGTATCTTCCGGTAGATCACTGGTAGTGACGTCATAAAACGCGTTAGTTTTAATGGAATTACAAGAACCACAGACGTCGAAATGGAAATTGGAATTGTACAAATTGATGCTATCAATGTCTCCGATACACATACAAAGTTAAGCAAACCTCTTTACAACCCCTTTAATGCAATTTCCAAAATTGCTCTAAAACAATTAAGATATTTTTAGTAGCTTTTGCATCAATGATTTCATTTTATACTAACACGCATCACTTCAAACTGCTATAAGTGCCATCAGACATCAATATCACTAATTGGATAAAAAGTTAAGAAAAAACATCTTTATAATCCCTCTATGGTTGTTTTTTTATCTGGCTTCCCAGTAAACTTGAAATGAAATGAAATGAATGGAGTTATATGTCCTACTTTTCTGCACTTATATGGGCTAATTGAAGACTGGAAACGCCATGCATTGTGCAATGAGGGAAATTTTGCCAGGACAGCGGCATTAGCCTGCTCTTATTTTTGATTTTCAACTGTCAAGGGGTCTTTAACGTGCACAGCCAATAGCACATGGGGCCTCGGTTTATTGTCCCATCCGAACGACTAGACGCTTTTCCATGTCAGCCCAGTAAACTTGAGAATGCAATTTTGAATTCCAGTGAAGATGATGTTGAAATGATAGATGATACACTTCAGAAGAATTCCGTCATAATTGGAAAAGCTCCGAAAGATAATCAGACCGAAAGTTGGAAGAAAGATACTCGTTTGGGAATACAGAAAACAAATTCTAGAAACAAAGATGGATGCTATTCTGAGGTGAATTTCCGAAGAGATAACAACCACAATGCTCTTTCTAATTCGAGAATAACTGATGCGAGAGCAAATCAGAGACTGACAGAGTTTCCGAATCTGAGAACCAATCGAAATGCTGGTAAATTCGATATAAACAATCACTATAGTAATCTTGATTCTGACAGTGATGATGAAACCATGGAAACGATTAGTTATGAGACTGATAATTTTCCGTCTGTTACATTCGCTAGACATAGGGGAGATAATTCATTATTACCTTCCAAGACCAGAAGTACGTCAAATTTGACCAATCTAAACAGTTCTTCTTACAACACTTCTGATTGGCTTAAGGGATCTAATCAAATACAAAAATTTGAAAATGAGTTTGAAAATGAGTTTGAAAATGATGTTGACGAATTGACAAATTGGAATTCAAATGTTGACAAGCAGAAGTCAATTTCGAAACAATGTTATACATCTTTTGAAAATGACGAAAGTCAAGATAAAGATATAAATAGACCAACCAATCAGGAACCAGAGAATTCGGATTTCAGAAACAAAATCGACAACAAAATGAACGAATTGAAAAATTCGCGAAATTTGTTTTCTGTTAATGGCCATCAAAATTCAAAAACAGGCTCATCTAGGAGAAATTTTGAAAGTTTACGAAAAGAAATTTTACAAAAGAAAAAAGGGGTTGTGATGGAGGATGAAATTTATTCACAAGTTATTCCCCTTGTTTCTGAATCTCCTGCGACAATTCGCATAAGTAGACATTTTATTGGAACACCAGAATCTTACATACCCCGTCAAAATTTACAGAAAGACAAGTTCGATAAAACGTTTCAGCAAAGTCATACTGAAAATTCTGCTCATAGTCAGTATGGAATCAACTCCAAACAGGCACTGGCTGAGGAATCGGAAATGAATAAAGTTGGAAATGGCCAATCTGATTTTGAAAACAGCTGTTTTGACAATGAATTTGAGCAGGGTAGAGTCTCTTTAAGCAATGATAACTTTATTAAAAACCATGACAGAGCTTCGAATCGTTTTTCGAAGAACAATCCAGAAGAAATGACAGACCCTGCCTACGAAGGATTTGAAGAACAAACATACCTAGCAGATGCAAAAAATCAAAATGGTTTCTCAGACATACAATCCAGAATAGATCCAGATAATGGTCAAAGACTTTCGAATGAACAAGTCTGTCAAAAAACGCAGAAAGATCAGATAGAAAATGTAACAGCGAAACCAATCCCAATTTTCAAAAAAGGTCCACATCCTATCCAGCATTCTGATTCAAAAAAAGAAAACAGGAAACCCAAATTCAATCTAAGATCAGTCAATTATACCTTTTCCTCTGATGATACGAAACAATTGTCTAGAAACGTACTGGTTAATCAGGATAGAGTTCTTGAACGTCCAGAACATAATCCAAAAGACATACGCCAAAATATTAAATGTTTACCAAACAACCAAGACTCAAATAATGACACTTTTCAGCAGAGAAACTTTGTCAATCAAGAATACAATCTAGTTGAACATCACAGAACTCAAAGATTTCCAAACAAAGAAGGTGCAGATAATGATGCCTTTCAACAGAGAAACTATATTGATGGCCAACATGACTTAAAGCAACTTACTGACAAATCATATACTGATACTGAACTGCACAGGCACATTGATACAGATATACAGATAGAAAGATCGCTCATAAAACCAAGCAGATATCCAATAAAGGAAGGCTATACAGAAAATGGCAAACAATTGTTTGATCCATCTGAAATAAGTAATGGATCAGGGAGCACGAATACAAAATTGTCGAAAGAATTGCTTCAAAATCCAAGAAGATATCATACAAAGGAAGACTATACAGAAAATGGCAAACAATTGTTTGAGCCTTTCCAAAATAATACAGGATCACAAATTCTAACTCTAAATCATCGAAAGAAAGCAACCGATATCACCAATGAAAGATGTCTTGGAAAAAATCGACCAAATGGAAAATACCAAGATGGCCACAACTACTCACAGTTCAAATCTTTAACCAATCAGAAATCAGAATCAGAAAATAATTTTGACAGTCCTCCGGGCAATAAAGAACATAGATATGGTCAGGTAAGTCAAATAATTCAGTTGTATTTTTCTTCTTCCGACCTCGAATGGACTCTCTTAACCATCAACCAAGTTTTCTTCTTGTCATTATGAAACAAAATTGAGTTCTACCTCTTACTTTTCTTCATCTGTTTGGTCTCAGGCAAATGCCATGCAGTGTGCAATTATGAGATTTATCCAGGACAGCAGCATACGCCTACTCTCTTGTATTTCCAAATAGCCTATAGCCCTCTGGGTCTTATATTCTTTGATTTCCATGATAATTAGTGTTCAATGTTTTGCTTTAATGACAGTTATTTGACATCATTTATTATTTTATGTCCATCTAAAAATTGTTTGTTTTAGGTTCTAGCTTGGGTACCAGAAGACAGTACATCCCCCAGACCTACAACTTTACCCCTGAAATCACCTGTACCTCCCCCTTATTTATCTCAATCACCCCCTGTTAAAACAACTAGGTAAGTACGAGCCCTTTTTGTGGGTGGGGTGGTTCATTGATTACTTTTTATACTCCCTCATCTCTCCATGAGGACGTATATTATCACCCATGTCTGTCCGTCCGTTAATCCGTCTGTCAACAATTGCTCGTAAACGTTCTAAAAACTAGAATTTTTGATGGAATCAAATGAAATTTGGAATGTGTATACATATTCAGTGAATGAAGATCAAATTTGAATTTGAGCTATTTTCGACCGTTAGAAGCAGAGTTATTGCCCTTGCCCCAAAGTCTTGAATATGCTATTACTATCTTAGTTTTCAACCGATTTTGATGAAACTTAAAATGGATGTTATTGGACCTAAATCGAAAGGTTTAAGAAAGTTTGGTTTACTTCTGATTAAATAAGGCTTTTTTGTTAGACGTATATGGCTGTGGTCCACTATCTTTAAAATTATGTTGTTGTTTTTTTCAAAGAAGTGATTGATAAGAAAATAATTATCAGACCAATGATGCATAAACACTAGAATGTTGTTGTGTGTTTATTTATGATAACTGGTTATTATTATAGAGAAAGGACTACAGAAGAATACAAACAGTCTGTATCAGGACAACAGTTTGGTTTCTCAGATTTCTTCTGTCCAGTTGTTAAGTAAGTCATTACAAAGTTATTCTTCACATCAGGCTTTCTCAAGTTAATAATCTCAAGCAACAAGTTTTATAATATGAATTGCCAAATCCCTATGAACTTTTTTCAAAGCTAATGGGGTGGCTATAGTGCCCGACCCCCTCGGGCCAAATATTCTGCTCAGGTTTGTTGCTCCGAACAACTCGATTGGGTATGGAACATTATTCAGTTGTCAGAGATGACGAAACGAAACATCTGATTGCTCGACACTGCCTTATCCTAATTATCATCACCATGTTTGTCACAAACGTTCATCGAATAAATCATCCCAAACATAAGCCCTGATATTTAAGACATAATATCACCGTTAATGAGGAATGATTAATATTGGAATATTGGGTTATTGTGAAGTTAACATATCTTTAAACATTTTATTTTTCAGGAATCAAGAGGTTAATCAGGAAGAAGATAATTTTAACAGTTTGTTTGATGGCATATTTTAATCTACAGATGTCACTGATTTAGTCAGGACGACCTTACCAACGACTAGATCTTCTAGTTTCACAAAAACCTATGACCTATGTGTTCCAGTGATCTGGGGCCTGATTCTCGAAAACTTAACTAAGATAAAATCAAGATTTTAAGAAATACAGTAATCTGATTGGATAATAAAGCTATATTTAAAATCAATTTTAGTGATTGACCAATCAGATGACTGGAACACTAAAATCATTGTTAAGGGCGCAGCTTGGGCTATTTCATGTTATGAAAAAATGGAATAAATATATGAATTTATATTACAAATTGTGATATTTTTGTTTTTTGTTGTAAATTAGCTGGACTAATTAATTTATTTATGTTAATTATTTGTTTCTGATGTATTGATTATTAATTATTACAGTGTTATTGTTATTATGTTCTCTGTCACTTTTCTTCAAAGTTCAATGGGAAAAGTCTGAGAAGTCACCTTTCATTCAATATCTGAATAAACTTATACCATTATGGGCTATAGTTCTCTATTAATTTCGCAGTGATTGTAATGAGGTTTTCTAAACTTTTATATGTGTATCGGGGACACTGATGGCATCAATTTACATCATTCCAACGTTTGTGGTCCTTGCAATTCCACTAAAACTAACACATTTTATGATGTCACTAATAATGATGTACCGGAAGCTACTATTGATATCTATGCAGATCATAGTCTTACTAAATGAAGAGTTGTATTTTTGAGTTTCAATCGTTGATATCTATGGATACACAGGGATTTGAAGGCTTGAATCTTGAGGGAGAGTTTGGAACATTATTACAGATTAGATTAGCTAAAAAATTCCAAAGTTTTTTGGTCAAACAGTTTGTGAACATATCTCTTGAAAGAAAAACTAAAGATTTCCTTCTAAATGGTTTATTATAGTGGAGATAATAATTAGAAGACATAATTACGTTAATTAACTTTTTGATTAAATCTCGAAATCAAAATCAAAATAATTCTGATCAAAATGATGAACTCGAATAAACCCATCTTCCGCACCACTGGCGTAACTGAAATAAAAAAACAAGAAATAAGTCAAATAATAAAATGTAAAGTTCATTAGCTGCTACCAATGTATTGTTAATGTGTTTATATGGATTGGTTTTACAGTTCGTTTTTGGGTCTTATCATTATTACAAGACAAAAGGTTAGTCAAGTAAAGATATTGATGCAGTAATACCATGCGGTGTGAAATGAGGGAAATTTTGGCAAAGCAGTGACATAACCGTGTTTCCACTGAGAGTTGTGAACGAGTGAACATTATCCTTTAAAGGGAGTGTAAAGTGATTTTCTATACTTTGGAATTGGTATGGGGGGAAATTGATGCTATCAGTGTCCCCGATACACATACAAAGTTTAGAAAATCACTTTACAATCCCTTTAAAATAGATCTGGACCTATGCTTTGTCCTAATCCTCAAAATGGAAATAAAATGTAACGTTTCAATGGAACAAGAAATCTAAAATTAATTTTTCCAGCAAGCATTCGCTGCTTTGCTTTTACAGGGCTAACAAAAAATCATGATTTTCTACAAGTGTTGACCATTTCCCATGAACCAGATTCCAGATATCCCCATATTCTCCAGCCAAGCTTATCCCAGTTGCCTAATAGTTTATTCCTACCTTTTTCCATCGGGATGAAAAACAACTGTATTGATTGGTCCAAAATGACCTTTGACCCTAGCGAATTCCTCTTCAAACACCAATGAAAAGAAGCGAGCATCAAATTTGCCGATTCTGGTTGACGTTGTGGTTACTTCCATAGCTTCCTGACCTCCCCCCAGTACAACCTGTAATCATATAAAATAAAGTTACATATCCTACTGTTCTGTATGCATTAGACTAATAAGATAGTGGACCACAGCCATATACGCCCAACGAAAAAGCCTTAAATTTAATCAGGAGTAAAATAAACTTTCGATTTAAGTCCAATAACTTCCATTTTAAGTTTCAACAAAATTGGTTGAAAACTAAGATAGTAATAGCATATTCAAGACTTTGGGGCAAGGGCAATAACTCTGCTACTAACGGTTGAAAATAGCTCAAATTTGAACTTGATATTTGTTTTTCTGAATATGTATATATACCAAATTTCATTTTACTCCATCAAAAACTCTAGTTTTTAGAGTGTTTACGAGCAAATGTTGACAGACAGACAGGGGTGCCGACAATATACGTCCTCATAGAGAGATGAGGGCATATAAAAATGAAGCTTTTCGTACTTCTTTTCTCCACCTTAAGGGCTGATGAATATGAAAGAGCAGTTTTAAGCTCATTTCTCGCTGTTGACAATCTTTAGTGATTTCACTTAGAGTGGTAATGCATATTGTAAAGCGGTAATGATTTAAATGAATAATGATGTTTTTGATGGTTTTTGAAAAAGTTGTAAATAAAACAATACTTACGTGATCTCTGATAGGTGAAATGGAGGCAGAGTTGACGTTACGTTCTGTTTTATACGTTTTCAAATGATCCAGAGTACTTGTATCAAATAACTACAATATGAAAATTAAGAAATTAAAACATAGTTATTCCCCTTTCCTCTAAAATAGATCGTCATCAAAATTAGGTTGATTATTTCAAATTTTAACCCCCATGTGATCCTAAATGGTAAAATTGTTGCAGGTTTTCAATGTTTTTGGTATGGAGGTGTATGATTCGCTTACTGGTCGGAAAACAGCTAAACTGAATACAAAGACCACAAGCATAAACAGCTTAAGAGAGCCCCTCATTAACCTCCACACCCAGTTTAATATTACCCCCAGATTGACGCCCAGTGAATAAGTTAAAGAGATTATAAAGTGATCTGCATAGATATCAATGGTAGATTCCGGGAGATCACTGTCAGTGACGTCATAAAACGCTTTAGTTTTAGTGGAATTGCAAGAACAACAGACGTTGGAATTATAATTGAAATGGTGTAAATTGATGCTATCAGTGTCCCCGATACACATACAAAGTTTAGAAAATAACTTTACAATCCCTTTAATAGAAAGACTAAAAGCATAAACAGCTTAGGCTAGACTAAAGAGCCCCTTATTAACCCCAACATCAAGTTGAAAGTTGCCCCCATATTGAAACCCAGTGAGTTAAGTGATCGTACCTTGGCTGTGCTATCTTTGGAAGCTGATACTATCATAGTTAAATCTTTAGATCCTTGTAAATCATTTATCTGTTTACTATGTTCTTTAATTTCTAATACTTGTTCTCCAGTCTACAAAAAATACAACATTAAATATGTAATCCTTCTATTAAATGTCGATACAATGGATAAAGGATAAATACACGTTATAACCATGGGCCTTATTCTTAAAAACTTAACTTAGATAAAAATCCAGACTTTAAGAAAAACAACAATCTGATTGGATAATAATATTTAATATAACTTGATCATGAAAATAATCTTTAGTTAAGTTACAGAGAATAAGGCCCCTGATAAGCATCATGAATAAAGAAACCAAGTACTAACGAAACTCTAAATCCAAAAAGACATTTAGACGAAACACAGGTAAAAGCTTATGAACTTTTCACATGAGGAATTATATCAATTATACATGAGTAAGTATATCATAATGAAAAGTGGTATCAGGTGTCTAGAAGAGTAATCATACCCTGACCATACAATATTTCATAACCTCACCTTAGTGTCGTACTGCCTCATTTCTCCTGTTTCGTGTCCTGTGATCATATACTCTTCAAAAGGACCCCACAACGCCGTCGTAATTTTAGATCCTTCCACAGGGATAGACAGGAATGGTTTACTTTGTCCTACAAAAAATAATATTTCATAAAATAGGGCTGTACTACCTTCTTAGTTATGAATTTTAACCTAAGGCCATACCAAAATTATTTTCTGTCCTTCGGAAATTCCGCACCCGATCAATTCACTGGTACCCATTCGTATATACGGCGGCCATTGTCTCTAACTATAATATCATCGTATGCAGATAGAAGAACACCTTCCAAGATTATTGGATAGAAGTAGAATACGTGATAAAAAAAAAGTTCCCGAGCTCATGTTGGTTACCTCCCTTGTATGGGTAGAGTCAAGTTGGACGTAAAACTCCCATTTCATTTCTAAAGATAGTGGACCACAGCCATATACGCCCACCATGGCATGCAGATGGTAAAACGAAAAAGCCTTAAATTTAGTCAGAAGTAAACTAAACCTTTCGATTTAGGTCCAATAACATCCATTTTAAGTTTCAACAAAATCGGTTGAAAATTAAAAGAGTAACTTAATAGCATATTCAAGATTTTTGGGCAAGGGCAATAACTCTGCTTCTAACGGTCAAAACTAGCTCAAATACAAACTTGATCTTTGTTTTCCGAATATGTATATACATACCAAATTTCATTTGATTCCATCAAAAAATCTACAAGCAAATGGTGCCGACAATATATGTCCACATAAGATGTGGGCGTATAAAAATTGATTTTTATAGATATACTCACTAAGTTGTTGAGGATCTAATGCATCATAAAACTGTAATTCACACGGTAAACCCATAGTTTTATCTGTCGAGACTGCTAATATTCTACCACTGAATGAAAAACTACAAGTTCTTACACCAGTTCGTGTCTCTATACTGTAGATATTTTTACCTGTAAAATAATTAGAGATTTATTAATACTAATAGTTGATTGGGAGTAAAAACTGATTCTCAAAAGCACAGCCTGTGGCATCAGAATTTTCTTAACTTGAAGGGGCTTCTAACCCACAGTAATTAATTTCCTAAAATATGATTACAATATGAGGAAACATCCATATTTTCTGTTTCTAAAGATAACAACTTAGGTTCCGTGAGGATCCTTTCTACCAGCTGGTCCTTGACCAAACCTCTTGTCATTGATCTTACAAGGATAACAATTAAGGTTTCATGAGGATCCTTTCTCCCAGCTGGTCCTTGACCAAACCTCTTGGCATTGATCTTTCCTGGATTATCCGTATCCATTTACAGCTGGGTTGACTGGAATTATGAGTAAAGATGACTTATTCAAATCATTGAACTTTCACACCCTGATTGAAAGTAACCGACTGTGCTATTAAACCTATAAACAACATACCTGTTTCACAATCCCATAATTTACATGTATTATCTGCTGATCCCGTTAAAACTTTAGTTGTGTCCCCTGTTGTAATAGTTAAGGACATGAAAAATATCATGCAGGAGTATAAAATAAATCAACACAATTTTATAGATAACAATTACTTAAATACATAACTTGCGACGATTCGACAATGAAACTTTCATTTTTATCAAGCAATGATACAAAAAAAAAACCAGAGCTGTAAGAATATAAAGTGTGCAGATTGGATTAACTGTCCTAGGTGCTGAGCAATCTCAATGATATCAAAAAGGACATGCAGTGGTCCAATTCCCCCTCCCCTCCCCCTTCCTTATTCAGTATCCACCTTGAATTTACTCCACCTGCCCCACCCCACTTCCCTATTATCCCTGAGTTTCCACCTTTCCTTACCTCCATTTCAATGATATTATTAATGATAAAGGACGTGCAGTGCCCCCAGCTCCCCCCGCCCCACCCCACTTTCCTATTCTCCCTGAGTTTCCACCTTTCCTTTCCCCTATTTCAATGATATTATTAATTATAAAGAACATGCCCCCCCACCCCACTTCCCTATTCTCCCTGAGTTTCCACCTTTCCTTTCCTCCATTTCAATAATATTATTATAACAAAACACAAGACAATACAGTGAAAACCCTGAAGACCGCACACCCTGAAGACCGGTTTCCCCTGAATATCGGCCAAATGTAAAAGTCCCGATTTAAACACTCTATGATTCATTGAATTTTGTACCTGAAAACCGGCCAACCCTGAAAACCGCACATCGGCCGCTGTTTGCTATAAATTTGGTCAAGATCCACTATAAAAAACCTCTATGCTATCGGCCAATCGGCCATTACCGTTCTCACGTGGTCATGATCGCTGGAGTTATTGAGAGAACTATCATCGGTAAAATCAAAGGTGTCATAGATAATTGAGCAAGATCAATTAATTTTTGCCTTTTACAATCAATAGGTGTTAAATTCTATTGTAATTTGATGATTACATGCAAGCGCAGGGCTCGACATGTCTCCCGTTGTACTTGTTTGATTACCATTCCGACATTCGCGAAGAATTGAGGGTGTATTCGATTCACCGTGCTTTATCCGTGTCGTGCTCCTTCATTGAAATCATATAAGATGTGTCTGGAACAACAAATCGAACGCATCCATCTCGCAGATTCACGCTTACTGGTAAACAAATAACTTTTTTCTGATAATTTAATTATAATAACGACAGCGCATTGAAGTTTACTCGAATGATAAAATTATTTTAATTAAGGATAGTGAAATATAACTTAGGGAAATCAACAGTCGGCGATATAATACGTAAGAAACAGATTCATATGAATCATGAATCAATTGAGAACAACGCAAGTCTAACGTTCTTGTAAACTTGATACATTGAATGAATGTTTTTAAATGGTTTATGATTGCCCGTGTAAAAGTTATTCCAATATTTGGTCCACTTATTCATAGACATTAATGATGGTGTATTTGACATTTCATCCTGAAAAATGTTGACAGCTTTACAAGTTACGGTAAATCGGCCACTCCTGAAAACCGGCCAAATGAAATGGTCCCGTGCATGGCCGATTTTCAGGGTTTTCACTGTATTATGGAATATAACTCACTTCTTTATACAGTTAGGCACAAATAACTGTATTAAAGAAGTGTGTTATATTCCATAATATTGTTTTGTGTTTTGTAATATGTGCTCCTCGCTTCTACATGTCGTTCCAATCTTATATTCGTGGATATCTTGGATACCTTTAGCCTGTTGTTCAAATATTATAAATGATATTATTAATTATAAAAGGATACAGTTGACATCTAAACTCCAAACAGCACCATTATGTCCGTTAAAACTTCCTAAACGTTCTCCATTTAACGAGTACCAGACATTGGGAATATTATCTTTCGAACTAGAGAATATTAAATCACCTTCACGATTATATTTAACTTGAGTTATAGACCTCTCGTGTCCTTGTAACAATATTGGTTTCTAAAACAGAAATGTTCATTTAATTTATGAATAATGGGAAATAATATGTAGACGTAGATGAGTATATACACTTGAATATCTGGCGAACTTCCTGTTTTAACTTGAAGCAGCCTGGGGGCAAAATGTGAAAAAAAAGAGAGGCAACCAGCAAAAACAATGGGTGGGTTGAAATGGAGACAGACTGCAGCCAATACAGGTCATATACTTACAAAACAAAGCAAAACATGTCCATAGCATGATATGATTACTAATTATAAACAGACCTTTACCCATTAGATTCTGGGCCTAAAGAACTTTCATCATTTCTAAAACGTTTCACAACAATAATGCAACAAGGTAATAATGGCAAGCAATGGTGAACAGATTGCACTTTTTTATTGATGGGTAAACGTAAACAATCACTCAGACAACGATTTCGACAGAAAGTTTCATTTCTGTGTGTAGCCAAATTAAGTATAAAATGAAACAGTATAAAATTTACATAATCATCACACGATATTTCACATTTTGAAATGAGAAATAGCAGTTTTACTTACCATCTTGTTGATTTTTATAAACCGGAAACATGAGGTGACAGTCTGAAGTGCGCATGTCTCAACAAATAGCACTCGGCAATGTCTTAAATTAATTGTCAAAGTTTCTTTACCGAACGAATGTTTCATCACTTTAAAATTAAATTTAAGTGAACGGATCGTCTCAGACGCCAATCTATACTAAATTGAAATATATTGGTGTATGTGATATATAAAATAGCTATTTATTCTATCAAATTTGAGATTTGGGATTGGCTTTTGAGATTTCATTCAAAGGGAGGTAATTTGTGATTTAAATGGGAACATTCAGTATTTTCAGGTTCTTAGAATAATTTAAGTAAAAAAACTTCACGAAAATCGCATAATCCCTTCAAATATACCTCAAACTAAGTAGGCCTATTAGTCCTCCAATTAAATTAATTTAAAGCAAATTGCAATATTGCGGATTAGCCTAAAAAAATCCCGTTTCTGAGACTCTAGTCGATTATCCCACGGAGTTAGTGAACGTTCCCATTTAAACCTTGCCCCTAAAAAAGGACTTTGTTTGTGTGTCAATTCACTGGGTTTTCTTATTCAGATAGTAACCTTCCTTTTCATACACAAAATTAAAAGAGTTATCTTCCGTTAAAAGTGTAAATTTCATAATTTCAAAAAATATAATATTACTTCCCTTGATTTTAAAAAAAAATTAAATTACCTCCCTTGAACTTTTAAAAATTGACTAGTTACGGAATTTATCTGGCAGTATTTACTGGTACCCTTATTCTAGACACCAAATACCACTTTTCATTTTGAATTACTCATTTATAAAATACTTCCTATATGAAACAGCAACCAATGTAGGCTTAATTCGTTTACATGAATTTGTTCTAATGACTTAGAGTTGTTCGATATTTGACAAACATTTCGTTTCGTTCTTGGGACTTATTTTAATGAGACTGTAATCTGGACTCAAGGCGTTTATCAACGACTCACAGAATACCCGACTGAGGTCTGTGGTAATCCTTTGAGGAAAAGGCAGCGCCAGCAACCCCTATGTACGGCTATGTATGGCTAAGCGCTCTGTAACAGATCATGGTTTACGGAAGCTGCGTAGGGTTACCGATTGGCAGTAGACCTATGGAACAGATTCTAGATAACTGTATTGGGGCAGATTTTAAGAGAGTTTAAAGAGATTTTTTGAACCTTTAAAGTAAATAGCTAGCGAACACTGATAATATCAATTTGTAACTTTATCTGATGTCTCACTGTTGGTCATGCAGTTCCACTAAAACTAACGCAATAGCTTCTGGTAGATCACTATCAGTGACGTCATAAAACGCGTTAGTTGAAGTGGAATTACAAGAACCACAGACGTCGGAATGTGAATTAGAATGATGCAAATTAATGCTATCAGTGTCCCCGACACACATACAAAGTTTAGAAAAATTCTCTATCTCTTTAACCTATCATGTGATAGAAACAGCTGGTGTTCTGTCAACTTGATCAACAATGAGTCATGTTATTTATTATAACCTATATCTGAGAATAGAATAATATGTAAAAAACAGGCCCCAGAATTACTAGAAATCGGCAAATCGCACAATCCATTAAAATACATGAATACCCCAAACTGGAAATTTCTTTCTTTATGTATTAACAGTCTACAGAACGGACACCTATAACTGACAAAGTTTCCTCATTGCGATCTGCCTTGCGTTGTCTGTATTGAATGCAAAATAAGGTGAATAAAATTAGGTCCAAAATATTTATTTCGTTTTGGTTTACAATAAGATATTGCATCAGCATTGTTTATGTTTGTGTCACGACCACCTATTACTAATCTTATCAATCAATATAAATTCGAACAAACGCATTTTATTTAACCAACCCCACAAACCACCCCTCTCCCAGCTGGTCCTTGGCCAAACCTCTTGGCATTGATCTTTCCCGGATTATCCGTATCCATTTACAGCTGGGTGGACTGGAATTATGAGTGAAGATGACTTATTCAAGGTCATCGAACTTTCACACCCTAGTCAGGGACGGAACTCTCAAAATATACTTTAAAATATATATATGCCAAGTTTGAAAACTTAATTTTTTTGTTCATTCTAAGAGGTTGTATCGCTTTAAAATAAGTCTTCTGGTATATTCTTGATAGGCCTACTGTATATACTGTAGGCAATTCGATAATCAGTATTTTAGACCTGTTTTTTTTTAGGCTAATCTCCTTTGTGAACTATATTGAGAATAACGTCATGTTTCTATTAATAAACATGATGGTTGGTATGGTGGGTTTGATTCTAAAATTATCGACCTTGATATATAATTCAAGAGTTTTGGTTGGTGATACATTTTGATCTAACCAATCGGAATCGTCAAATTTCA
The DNA here is from genome assembly GCA_029955415.1 of Lottia scabra. NCBI lineage: Eukaryota > Metazoa > Mollusca > Gastropoda > Lottiidae > Lottia > Lottia scabra. The sequence continues at coordinate 5,972,313 of JARJEI010000003.1, read as the reverse complement.
CTGTTGTTATCCGGATAGACTAAATTTGATTCAAACACGAATACGCGGTGAGCTGATCAATGCTGACACTGTTAGAAGGATGGTCGAATATGCCGTGTCCCACTCTGACATATGACAGAAATAAAACTAGGTTCAATTTCCGCTAAATAAGGAACACCCTGGGTACGGTTCCTAGCATTTAACTAAGTCCAAGTCCGATATTCGACTAGATATTTTCTTACTAATTCTTGCATAGACTGGGCCCTGGTTTCCATTCCCCCTGGAATACCAGATAACAGATAGGGGGTGCTGCAAGACCTGCTATACGAAACGTTGAGTGCCATTCGAGATTATATAATGATTCGGTAATGATAGGCGGCCATCTGGCCCGATAAATGGGTAGGAAAAGACAACTCTTGTTCGGAGATTAATTTTGATTGGCGGTTTTTACCGCGAAAGATGACGATACTCTCTGAAAAATGTTGGAGATTTATTCAATATGGCGACTACCGTACAGTATACGATGTTATCTAGCCATACGAGTTGGTGGAATAGAACAGAATTTTTCCTGATTACACACTGTATGGCTTGATTTTTATCCTAATCAGAAATGTAGGTTTTAAGGAAGACAACCTCATAGAATGAACACAAAATCTAAATTCTCAAACGTCCAAAAGGAGAGTATATATTCATCAGGGGACTTGCCTGGTTGCATAACTATTAGGGTTTGTACCCGGGATTCCCGTTCCCGGGAATTCCCGGGATTCCCGGAGTTTCTGGCGAGTACTCATTCCCGGGAACAGCACTCCATTCCCGGGAATGGGAACATAGATTTTTTCACGTTTATTTCACCATTGACAGTGGTAAATTCTGTCACCTGGAGGGATACAAATCACCAAAATTTCCTCCAGCCAAGCCTCAGAGCCCTAATCCGCTCCTGACGGCAGTTATGGTGGTGATACCCGAGACATCTGTTGAAATTTCTTTGGAAAAAGAACTTATAAAAACTATCGACAAGAAACTCAAGTACCGTAATGTCAGAAAGATAATATATGTATTACCACTTTCATTTGGGAATTTAGGTCATTTGAGCAGATAGGCCTAAAAACTTTGACATCGAATCTAGAATTTATACATAATGCTCAATGCTCAATCAATCCGTAATCAGTCGCAGCGGAATAAGGTTTTCTGTTGCAGGCAATTGCTCTCGCCTAGGGGTGAAATCATTGTGCGCTTTGGTCTTCCTAAAACATTGGTTAGATTCGTCGGTAACATAATCCACTTCCACCGCCACTAATCAATACTAAAACCTATTTGCATAGAGGTATTTTGGGTTCAAAAGTTGTTCTTAAATATTGCGAATTATATGAAAATAGAATTTGATATGAAACTACATAGATAGCTTTAGCTATTATGTCCTATATTTTTGTAAAGGTTGCTAGTTTGACTAGCTCTTATATGTTGAAATTGATTCCCGGGATTCCCGGGAATCCCGGGAATAGCATAAATTTCATTCCCATTCCCGGGAATGCTGCAAACCCTAATAACTATACAACAGATTACCTAAATAATCTGATAAATCCAGAAAACAATGTTTATATACAATAATTGAAAAACGCTTACTCAAATTTTAAGCGTTTTTCAATTATAAGTTGTAATTGTTTAGAAAATTACTCGGTTTTATGGGTTTATTTGATACTGTTTGTATACTTTGGACACCGTTGATGAATTGAATATATACTCTTATTGACCAAGTTTGAGAACTTATTTTTTTTGTTTATTTTTGTGACATTGTTGACGAATATTATATACTGCTATTAGCCAAATTTGAGAACTTAAATCTGTTGTTGTTTTTAAGAGGTGGAAAGAAAGAAAGAAACATCTATATTTTACAATGATAACAACTTAGGTTCCCTGCGGATCCTTTCTCCCAGCTGTTCCTGGCCAAACCTCTTGGTATCGCTTTAAATACGTAGGGTATATTGAACTAACCGTAGTAGGCGTGGTTTAGTATAATGACAGTATATATATAGTGTTGAAGTAAATAAGAGAGAGTTTATTCTAGATAAAAACAGCTCACTGAATACACCTCGTCACTTCTAGTCAGACTTTATACTTGAACTTTCTATACTGAAATCATCATGTCTGGAGCAGCACAATCTGATTATACTACCGAGTTAGATGAATACGATATTGACGTGCACAAGCACGTACATTCTCACCATAGTGGTAAGGACAGATCTAAACGTGAAGTAGAAGAACACACCAACCATCATGACAGTGCTGGTCACAACAGAAAAACTGTCCAAAAACTCATGAATAACGAGAAAAACAACAAGGAAAAGAAAGGACCCCAGAGTTGATTTATTCCAAGATTAGATTTTAAGGTTTGTAAAGTTTTTTTTATGAGAAGGGGGTGAAGTTTATATTGAGAGTGCACTGGTAGTGCTCACACGAATAGTCGAATATCAAAATTCGAATCCATTTTGACGAATATTCGAATCGGATTTTACCATTCGATTATTCGCATATGTAATAACTAACTTGATGAATTTGTTTAATTTTATAACATTGCGCTATCAAATGCTCCCATGTCAAACTAAAATGGCGGATAATGCAAAAACAAGAAAATAGAAGTTTGGAATACTGTTCTAAACATGAACCAAACACCTTGCAAGATGACTGCAAACTACAATATTCCGTTTAAAAATTCAACTTCAAAGTTGCTGATTTCAACTATTATCAATAAAAAAATTCCGATTAGCTAGCGAAAAATGACAGAGCCGATATCTCAAATTGGACGGTGTTGACACAAGACAAATCGGACCAGGTTGTTTGTCCCCGAATTTCATAGGCCTAATTATCATTTCGTAATACCATTTATATAACAGTACGACAGTAGATAATCAGTTTTTTAATGTTATAAAAGATGATTATAAAATGTAAACATGCTTTGATATATTATCGAAAGAATTTGAAAATAGATCCGCCGGGTATATCATGTTAAATGGCACCGCCGGATGTTATGATTTGCACACGGATTCTGAACACATTTTTGACCTTTGACCGTCTCCTCCAGCATGTCAAAACGAAAGTAGAAAAATACTGTGGATTGATTTGCTGTTATAAATAGCTATCTTTATTGTCCAATCAGATTAAGGAATGTACGATGATCTTTTTTCTGTGTTTATTTTGTTTCATTACGATAGGATTTTAATTGAAAAATTTAATGGATTATTCATTGACAATTATGGCTCAGATGCTACAAAAATGTAAATAATCTCTTTAAAAACGACATTTATTATCCCTATTGAGTTGTTTACAGTTATAAGTCCATATAGCAGCTGAGAATACGGCGAATTTCAGTTGTAAATAGCCGTTTTTTCAATGCGATTTTTCAATGCAAAATATCGTCGAATATTCGAATGCAAATCGAATGATACTGTCGAATAGTCGAATGGTAAAAATCACCATTCGTGTGAGCACTAGCACTGTGTGGGGTGGGGTCGGGTCGGAAGGATTTGAGGGGTAAAGATAAATTTCAATGTTATTTGGTGTCATGTGATTCACGAACAATGTGATTAAGTAGAAACAGTTTACGAGGACAAAAAGTTCAATTGTTTGTATGGACAGGGGTAGGGTAGGTAAGTAAAAAAGGGGGAGGGGGGAGGATAACACAGATTTTGGTGGAATATAAGCTAAGATGTTTTGTAATTGATTTTGGAAGATAAAATATAAGATTATTATAAACATAGTATAAACCATATGTTAGAAATAAAATGTCGACGTGGCAATGTTTCAAGGTTTTATTGTGACTGTAAAAATCAAATACGCAGCAGGTTATCTATCAAATATAACACAGGTCAAAGGTCAATCAAATTTCAATTGTATTTCACAATAGAGAAGTAAAGGTAGGCCTAAATATTCTAGTAAGGTAACGAACATTCTCGTCGTTTTGTTTTGGGGTGAATTGAAAACGAAAACTCTACTTTGTGTTGAGGACTGGTAACGTTTGCAGTATGCAATGAGGAAATTCACTGACAGTACTCTATACTCTAAACCCTGCACAAATTGATGCTCGGTTAGCCGTTTTCTCTCTAAAAAATTTCCCACGTCAAGTGCCTGTGGAAGGCCTAGGGCCTATATGTATTTCAACAGCAGTTTTCTTATTTATAGGCTAATCAATAATAGTACACAACATGTAGATCTATATAGGCCTACTAGCATTCTAGTAAAGTCTGCATACATACATGTCTATATTGTAGATACCTTTTGCAAAACATTCAACATTTGATCTTGATCGGATGTGACCAAGGGTGTGGATTTGTCAAAAAACAAAACAAAGCGCCACAACCGCAAATCCGAACATAACGTTCTTTTTAAAAAGGCGTCAATAATGTGCATTATGAAAGATATTTCCGGGTTTTGAGTTGATAATAGGGACTTCCTACTGTGATTTTCATGTGATCGATTTTGATTCTTCAAAAAATCTATTTTATTATCAAATTATGGACCCTTTCGTCCCCCCCCCCCCCCCTTCTGAGTTCAAGGGGGGACATGTCTCCCCCATCCCCAATGCTGTTCTGGCAATTGAGGATATTGGAAAATTTTGTGAAGTTTGTCGAAAGGTCTCTCTGAACCACATGGCGATAAGAGGTCACGTGATCATCAAGTTGTCTATACAGGTATTTCCATAAACTCTATTAAGATAGGTGAATGTATTAAGTTGTTTTGATTAATAAAATCTGAGGTGAACCAAAGTTCAAGGTGATACGAACCCACTTGACCTACTACAGACTATTCAGCATACTAAACTTCGCATCTTGCCTAGCTCTGTATGTCGCCATTCGAGACTAACTTGACCATGCTTACTCTTTTCGAAACACCTGGTGGTACTTCTCTTTTGGAGTAGTCCACTACTTTACAACTATTTCTCGATTTTGCCATGATTTTGGACGAGATTTTTGTTTGACGGAATTGTTTTGCTTGTACGGGTTTTTATCCCAGCATGCAACAGAAAATCATGTCAATGTGTACAGTATTTAATTCATTCTAAAAAATGTCAGTGGAATTATTTTTTTAAATTTCAGGATTCATCTGGTGAAGGACACAAGCTGCAGAACGGAAATACGATATAGACCAATGGTTGGGCTGAAATTAATCACGTGACGTTATAATCACTGGATAATGGAGACTAAATATTGTGTGCGCATGTTTGAATTAAGATTTGAATATGATTGGTGGAGTTAATATTTAGGACTAGTGTCTCAAGTTTAAAGATTTTCGTCATCGTCAAAGTGCTTTTTATTTTTCCACATCAATTTATAAACTTTTGTAATTCATTTTTCATCATATAAAAAATTCCATGGGTTAGATGTGTTTTTGTTAATCTGTATTCAGCGAAGACAAGATAGCTTTGTTTATAAACAAGCATAGCCCGAATATTTGACTTAGACTTTAAGCTAACAAAGCCTAGATACATGTCTCGGATTACCAAAGCGATGCCACCTCTTAGAACAGGCCTTCTCAATTAATTTTGGTAATGGGCCTTTTGAGGGGCCACTCTTGAGGGCGTCGCGGACCGCCATTTGAGAATGCCTGTCTTAGAATGAACAAATATAAGTTCTCAAATTTGGTTAATTTGATTGGTATAATATATTCATCAACAGTGTCCAAAGTACAAACAGAATCCAATAAACCCATAAAACTGAGTAATTTTCCATACAATTGCAGATAATTATTTAAAAATGGTTAGAATTTGTGATCATATATACAATTGTTCCTTGGATTTAACAGAATATTCAGGTTATGTTTATGATACCGTACGAGTTGCTTAATGAATAATTTCTCTTATTTTCAAAGTCCGGAATTTTTTTTTTCATTCTAAGAGGTAGTATACCTTTAAACATTTCTTACACTAGTGGCGTAGCAAACTATTTTTGGTCATGAATATTCTCAAATCTAGTGTTTCAAACGGAAATTAGAGCAACGATTTCTCCTGAGGTCAAGGGGAAGGGGAAATGAACAAATAGTACCGAACTGAACTGAAAGTTCCAGGATTCAATTCCGGCATTCCTGTCCTAGCAAACATTTCTCTTATTACACTCTGCTTGTCGTTTACTCGTTTTATTTTAGCAGAATAGTTGTATTTATTGATTGAAGGGAGATAACCTGATATATTTCTCTAAATGTACCACATCAATCTAATCGGTGTAAATAGGTATTTAGTGGCGGTGGTTGAAAGTTTTCTGATTGTTCAACTGACTGGACATAGCTCTAGATAATGGACATAGTATGGAGGTATAACGTTGCCAAAATTATCGATTGTGTTGCAATGTTAAAATACCAATGTCGTAATTACAAAATGCATTTGTCAATGCTGCAAAGTACAATTGTCGATGTGTAAAAATGAAATATAATGAATAGAGTTTTACGTCCTGCTTTGCCTTTCTGACCTATATTGAGGACGGGCAAACGCCATGCAGTGCGCAATGAGGAAAATTTTGCATTAGCCTGATATTATTATCAATTTCCATTTGTCGAGGGATCTTTAACATGCACAGCCAATTAGCACATCGGTTTATTTACACCCACGATTGAACGCCCTTACCATGTCAGCCCCCCGACCTGTATCACTGACAAGATTCATCCCTGGACGATCAGGCTGGCGAGCAAGCGTCTGACTCACTAAGCCACCGGGGGCCCCCTTCATATCATTAACCCTGCCTCACTGACAGGGGGTATTAGTAATGGACATTCATTACCATTTAAAATCGCATAGGATGGATCATTAATTCGTCCCATACCTGATGGCATGAGAGTTTACGTTGTTGTGTTACATTGTATCATCCCCTCAGCACACCCGTTATATCAAGATCAGTGTACTGTGTATTGTTTTATTTAACGCTTCTCACTGGTCAATGTTTTGATATAATGTACAACAAATGTTTTTTTTATAATATCATAAAACTAAAATACAACAATGAAATTTTGGGGGGAGAATTGTATCCTACTAAACTATATTAAGAATTTTTCAAATGATCTGAAAAAAAAATCACTTGCTTGCAAAATATAAGATTAAAACTTACATGTTTGTTTTCTGCATGTTTAAATGCAGTTCCCTCCCTTCAACTGACAAATGTTTGTTGTCTATATGTTCAAATGCAGTTCTATCCCCTCAACTGACAATTGCAAGTGCTTACTTTCTTACATTGTCACTTGCGCTTTTAACGTTTTAAATTATGTAGTAAAAATGAAAAAATAAAATCTAAATATAGGAGATAACGATCCGATGCCAAAAGAAGAAAATTCGTTCTAAAAATCTGGTTCTGTCATTTATTAAAAAAAAAGTTTTAAAACTGCATGTCTAAAACGTTGACCATTAAAATGTTTTTAAAAAAAATAATAAGATAAATTTTTTGCTAAGTATATTAAAATGATAAATTACGAGCTGAACTCCGAATTTTCATGAACGTTAGCACTCAGAATTCTGAAGTTATTTATATAACATATCAAGTAATGGTGTTATGATATGAAGGGGGTCCGGTAGCTCAGTGAGTAAGACGCTTGCTCGCCAACCTGAACGTCCTGGATTGATTCCCGTCAGTGATGCAGGTGGGAGGGGCTGACATGGAAAAAGCGCCTAGTCGTTCGGATGGGACAATAAACCATAGTCCCGTGTGCCATTGGCTGTGCACGTTAAAGACCCATCGACAGTTGGAAATCGAAAAAAAGAGCAGGCTAGTGCCGCTGTCCTGGCAAAATTTCCCTCATTGCACACTGCATGGCGTTTGCCCGTCCTCAGTTAGCCCATATAGGAGCAGAAAAAATAGGACGTAAACTCCATTCATTTCACTTCATTTCTTTCATATTATGTATATTACATATGAAAAATATTAATAAATTTTCTTTAACTATTCTACTTCCAATGATGTATAAAAATGTACATAAATAAAAACAACGACTTTTTAATCAGATGACTTTTCACTAGCGATCATACGCTAGTTATTCCATTTTTCACCGAACGTGAACTGGTTATTCTACTTTTCACTCCCGAATATAAACAATTTAAATGTATGGATTGAAAATGACACTTTTCACCCATAGACGAAACCGGATGCGCACTGCCCAGTATCGTCTCACGATTCTAGTTACTCTTATTTTCAAAGTCCGGAAATTTTTTTTTCATTCTAAGAGGTAGTATACCTTTAAACATTTCTTACACTAGTGGCGTAGCAAACTATTTTTGGTCATGAATATTCTCAAATCTAGTGTTTCAAACGGAAATTAGAGCAACGATTTCTCCTGAGGTCAAGGGGAAGGGGAAATGAACAAATAGTACCGAACTGAACTGAAAGTTCCAGGATTCAATTCCGGCATTCCTGTCCTGGCAAACATTTCTCTTATTACACTCTGCTTGTCGTTTACTCGTTTTATTTTAGCAGAATAGTTGTATTTATTGATTGAAGGGAGATAACCTGATATATTTCTCTAAATGTACCACATCAATCTAATCAGTGTAAATAGGTATATATGTATATATATCATACGAATCTTCTCATCTACCCTAGCTCCGTATGTGTCGCGATAGGTAGAATTTCTTTGTTGATCAGAATGGGTATACATGTATATAGTGGCGGTGGTTGAAAGTTTTCTGATTGTTCAACTGACTGGACATAGCTCTAGATAATGGACATATTATGGAGGTATAACGTTGCCAAAATTATCGATTGTGTTGCAATGTTAAAATACCAATGTCGTAATTACAAAATGCATTTGTCAATGCTGCAAAGTACAATTGTCGATGTGTAAAAATGAAAAATGTATAAGTATACTCAACAATCCAATGAAATGCAGCTAACAATTTATTCTTTGCATTATGCATTTTGCATTAGGCACTTTTGCATTATACATTCTGCATTAGTCACTTTGCATTACGCACTCTGTATTATCAAACCTTGCAGAATAGACTTCTACACAATAGAACATATACCTTATATGGAATGATGACGTATATTCATTTGCATACGGAAATGTACGGAAATTAATTAATATGCATGCGCATTGATACAAGTTCTTTTTGACATTTAAAGATGGGTTCTCCTTTAAAGATAAATATCTCTGTATCATTTCAAATTGAGTTATTGCTACCTGTATTGGTTCAAGAGTGCCTATTGGTAGTCTGGTTTCTAGGGAGCCCCTCTAGAAAATTTAAAGAATTGACTACCTGAAACGTCATTTCCTGACGAATTTTTATAGGGTACAAGAAAAAAATGTCAGGAATTAGACGTCTGAGGGACCTATATTATATAACCTTGACAATTTTGAGTACTAGACACCCGTAAGCACATTTTTCTCCCACCCATTCTAATACTTAAATTCAACGGGAAATGACAGGAAATGTTTATAGGCATCTTATTTTCAAATTTTTTAAGCGACATACCTGAGACCCTATATACAAATAATTTTGAATCTTAAATTCGGTGGGAGATGTCAGTAATTTGAGTATCCAGGCGCCTAATTCTCAAAATTTTCTTTCGTTGATCCCACAACCCACAAGTTCGTCAGGAAATTTCATATTTTGTGATCGTCGATTTCTCAACTTTTTCTAGGCTAAATTCCTCAGACCCTATACAAATAATTTTGAACCTTAAATTCGGTGGAAAATGTCAAAAATTGGCGTTTCCATGCGTCCCTATACAAATAAAACTTATAATATCAGTTCGATTGCGTTCGATGGCGTCTAGTTCTCTCAGATATTTCAGAAATTTGCATTTCCAGGCGTCTTATTCCTGACATTTTCTTCTTTTGATCCTGCATTCCTTATACAAATAAACCTTAAATTCGTCAGGGAATAACGTTTCAGAGAGTTTCTTTTTTTATTTTCTAAATGGGGGCTCCAAGACTCCAGAAAATCATATTCTAGACTTCCAATGGGCACCCTTGAAGCAATACAGGTAGCAATAACTCAGTAGAGTTTGCACCACTGCAAAGCATATAAAAATTCACAAAGTTTTCGAGGAGAGGACGGTTACCTACACTTCTCTTCTGATTGGACGTTTGCAACCCCCCCCCCCCCTCTTTTGTTTTTGAAGTCCTTGGGACTTTAATTAACTATCAATTTGAAATAATTCCCAAGACTCCAAATTTGAAATAATACAGAGATATTTATCTTTAAGGGAGAACCCATCTTTAAGTGTCAACAAGAACATGTATCAATGCGCATGCAAATTTATTAATTTCCGTACATCTCCGCCGTTTTTACGTATGCAAATGAATATACGTCATCATTCCATATAAGGTATATGTTCTATTGTGTAAAAGTCTATTCTGCAAGGCTTGATAATACAAAGTGCGTAATGCAAAGTGACTAATGCAGAATGTATAATTCAATAGTGCCTAATGCAAAATGCATATTGCAAAAAGTAAATTGTTAGCTGCATTTCATTGGATTTTGAGTATATTTATACATTTTGCATTTTTACACATAGCCAATTGTACTTTGCAGCATTGAAAAATGCATTTTGTAATTACGACATTGGTATTTCATCGTTGTGACACAATCGACAATATTGGCAATGTTATACCTCCATATTATGGGTAGAGTGGCACAAGAAGCCCCGGGTCCTCTGGTGACACTCAACACCCCTTGTTCTCTGGTCAACAAATGAGATGAAATGAAATGAATGGAGTTTTACGTCCTACTATTCTGCACCTATATGGGCTAATTGAGGACGGGCAAACGCCATGCAGTGTGCAATGTGGGAAATTTTGCCAGGACAGCGGCATTAGCCTGCGCTTATTTTCGATTTCCAACTGTCGAGGGATCTTTAACGTGCACAGCAAATAGCACACGGCGCCTCGGTTTATTGTCCCATCCGAACGACTAGACGCTTTTCCATGTCAGCCCCTCCGACTTGCATCACTGACAGGGGAAACAGGGTTGAAAATCCGAAGGTATTATCTCGACCCATGCCGGTATTGAACCTTGGACCTTCAGGTTAGCGAGCTAGCGTCTAACTCACTGAGCCACCGCGGCTGCTGTTCTCTGGTCAAGGCAGGTAGAGTCATGCAAACAACCCATGTTCGTCTGTATAGCCTCATCAGGCCCGTAGGAAGCAATTTCACATTGGGGGTGGGGGGGGGGAGGGGGGGTTGGGAGGGCAAATTTTGCAAAAAAACTCATTCTGAAGGGTGGTGGTACTGAATTAAATGTTGTACCTGCATATATAAAGCAATTTTTATTTTACTGGCCCTAACAACATACCAGTAACTTCTTGTTTTATCTTGCCCAAATGCCCCCCCGCCCCCCCTGTTCGTTCCTAAGGGCCTGCTCATACCCTACTTTCCACCCTATCCACCCGTTTATCTTTACCTGATAAAGATCATAATCAAGATAAGCAACATCCTTTATTTTTATATCTTTATATGTTAATTATTAATACATCTTTAGTCTTCACTAAAGAGCATCTTAACATGTTTTCTCTGCTGTTAAAAAATCAGCGTCCTCTTTAAGGGTCTTCTGACCATCTGGCATCTTGTTCAATGGAACGTTGTAATGGTAGCAGTAAGAGTTAGAAGCCTTAAGACCAATACCGATAGTCTTACATTCTTTCGACTCCGAACATTTAGCAAGACATTCCTCCGCAGTCATTTTGTAGGAGATGAAGCTAACAGGTCTTGAATAAAGGGTACATGTTTTCTTTTCGTCAACGATATAGAAGTTACACTCTGCAGCATTTAAACAAAAATAGGAACATGCGAGTTCGTGCGAATTCTTTATAGTTTTCATGAGATTTACAGTCGTAATTGTATTTTTTACTTCTTTATAGCAATCTGAAACAAAAAATGTTATTTTTAGCCAGGTCAGTTGCTAGTTGCACAATCTAATTAGAATTCTATTACATTTCGTTTCGGTTATTTTTTGAGTGTTGACTCCAATCTAATTAGAATTCTATTACATTTCGTTTCGGTTATTTTTTGAGTGTTGACTCCAATCTAATTAAAATTCTATTACATTTCGTTTCGGTTATTTTTTGAGTGTCGACTCCAATCTAATTAAAATTCTATTACATTTCGTACATTTACATTTAGCCCACATCTAGCCACTTTTATAAGGCGAGCATCTTCTGATGTTGAATAAGCTATTTATAGCACGTGCCACACCTCCACCAACGGTTATATTTGAATATTTTGTATTACCGTACGTCATAATCACTGCTGTGTCGCCATTCGGCAATCCTCGGCTGATTCCGGTACCCTACATCAAACCTCGGCTGTATGACAGTTGTTGATATGCGTCTACGCCAGTACATTATGATGTGATGCGGCGACCGATTTTCGACAGTAGGAAACCCTTCCGCTTCAACAATTAGTTATATGCAATAGACCGCGAAATTCCGGTGAACGTTTCAATGATTTTCACATAGTTCTCCTTTCGGGATTTGAAATCAACTAGTGAATGTAAACGTTTATTAGTATTTGAACACAAAAGACAATTCAAAAGTCTCCTGCGATAAAACATCCATGGGCGCGGCCATGCTGAATGATACGAGTGCTATGTCGCTTTACTTTCTGTTTCTGCATATCAATGCATAGACCCGCGATCGTGAAGGTAGTTTTTGATTGGCTGAAATTTTCGTCATTAGAAGATGCTCGCCTTATATTAGTGGTTAGATTACATGGAGTCGACACTAAAAAAATAACCGAAACGAAATGTAATCTAATTTTAATTGTCATCTGATCAGCATTTTGTATTTTGCTGCTTCATAGGATAAAGTAAACTATCGTTTGATAAGTTAACCTGAATGAATCTTTATATCGAAATAATTAAAAGAAGTTTATAGGCATAAAAATGTTTTTCTTAAAGAAGTTGTACCAGTGATCTGCATAGATATCAATAGTAGCTTCCAGTAGATCACTGGTAGTGACGTCATAAAACGCGTAAAAAGATATTGAACATGTTAAAAGTCTATGAACAAAGTATTAATGAGAAACTTGCTTCATATGAAAATAAAATTATTTATGGTACCTGTTATGAAATATAGTTAATGTAGGCCTATATATCATGTTGAGAAGGTACATATAGAGAAATATTGTTAACCACATGGTCACCACACAACAGACATCTTATATTATAATAGTTTCTGTCTTAAGGTGAGTTCTACCATTGATACCAGGTGAATAACGATAAATATTTTAAATTACCTGGTAGTTCTAAGGAACTGGCCACTGGTAATGAACCAACGTACAGCAAAACAACAGCCAACATCAAACTAGAATAGACCACCATTTCGACAGAGTAACCAAGTTAGATGTATAGAACTGATTTCAGTGAGTTTATATAGAACATGAGATAATTATGGCATGATTATTGTAAAAGCTTGCTCTGTAGTTATTATATCGCATCAGCATTTTCATGTGAAACAATATACATTGTAGTAAGGCAGTGGCTATTTACCACGTAAAATTGCGTTGCAAATAAATATAAGCCTTAATAAATAGTTCCAAATACATATTAATTACAACTAACAAAAATGTGTCTGTTGTAATTTATCTGCTGTTCTAGCGGGAAAAAAGACGATATTATTAGAATATTAAGAAGTTAACATAATATGTACACACTTAAATTAATTTTCGATATGTTCCCATTTCTTAAAAAGGCAGTGCTCTGTACAAGTTTACAGACGTTACTACTCTATTTGTATAGGTAGGTTATGTACAAGTTAAGTTACTACTCTATTTGTATAGGTAAGTTATGTACAAGTTAACACACGTTACTACTCTATTTGTATAGGTAAGTTATGTACAAGTTTGCAGACGTTACTACTCTATTTGTATAGGTGAGTTATGTACAACTTTACAGACGTCACTTCTCTATTTTTATAAGTAAGTTATGTACAAGTTAACACACGTTTCTACTGTATTTGTATAGGTAAGTTATGTACAAATGTATAGACGTTACTACTCTAATTGTATAGGTAAGTTATGTACAAGTTTACATACATTACTACTCTATTTGTATAGGTAAGTTATGTACAAGTTAACACACGTTACTACTCTATTTGAATAGGTAAGTTATGTACAAGTTTGCAGACGTTACTACTCTATTTGTATAGGTAAGTTATGTACAACTTTACAGACGTCACTTCTCTATTTTTATAAGTAAGTTATGTACAAGTTAACACACGTTTCTACTGTATTTGTATAGGTAAGTTATGTACAAATGTATAGACGTTACTACTCTAATTGTATAGGTAAGTTATGTACAAGTTTACATACATTACTACTCTATTTGTATAGGTAAGTTATGTACAAGTTAACACACGTTACTACTCTATTTGTATAGGTAAGTTATGTACAAGTTTGCAGACGTTACTACTCTATTTGTATAGGTAAGTTATGTACAACTTTACAGACGTCACTTCTCTATTTTTATAAGTAAGTTATGTACAAGTTTACATACATTACTACTCTATTTGTATGCGTAAGTTATGTACAATTTTACAGACGTTTCAACTCAATTTGTATAGGTAAGTTATGTACAAGTTAAAATACGTTATTACTATATTTTTATAAGTAAGTTATGTACAAGTTTACAGTCGTTACTACACTATTTGTATAGATAAGTTATGTACAAGTTCACAGACGTTACTACTCTATTTGTATAGGTAAGTACAAGTTTACAGTTGTTACTGCTCTATTTGTATAGGTAAGTAATGTACAAGTTAACACACGCTACTACTCTACTTGTAGATGTAAGTTATGTACAAGTTTACATACATTACTACTCTATTTGTATAGGTAAGTACAAGTTTACAGTTGTTACTGCTCTATTTGTATAGGTAAGTAATGTACAAGTTTACATACATTACTACTCTATTTGTATAGGTAAGTACAAGTTTACAGTTGTTACTGCTCTATTTGTATAGGTAAGTAATGTACAAGTTAACACACGCTACTACTCTACTTGTATAGGTAAGTTATGTACAAGTTTACATACGTTACCACTCAATTTGTATAAGTAAGTTATGTACAAATTTACAGACGTTACTGCTATATTTGTATAGGTAAGTTATGTACAAGTTTAAAGACGTTAATGCTATATTTGTATAGGTAAGTTATGTACAAGTTTACAGACCTTACTACTCTATTTGTATGGGTAAGTTATGTACAAGTTTACATACGTTACCACTCAATTTGTATAAGTAAGTTATGTACAAATTTACAGACGTTACTGCTATATTTGTATAGGTAAGTTATGTACAAGTTTAAAGACGTTAATGCTATATTTGTATAGGTAAGTTATATACAAGTTTACAGTTGTGTTACTACTCAATTTGTATAAGTAAGTTATGTACAAGTTTACATACATTGCTACTCTATTTGTATGGGTAAGTTATGTACAAGTTTACAGACGTTACTGCTATATTTGTATAGGTAAGTTATGTACAAGTTTACAGACCTTACTACTCTATTTGTGTAGGTAAGTTATATACAAGTTTACAGTTTTGTTACTACTCAATTTGTATAAGTAAGTTATGTTCAAGTTTACATACATTACTACTCTATTTGTATGGGTAAGTTATGTACAAGTTTACAGACGTTACTACTCTATTTGTATGGGTAAGTTATGTACAAGTTTACAGACATTACTACTCTATTTGTATGGGTAAGTTATGTACAAGGTTATTTAAACATATTTTATTACAACAAATGTAAAAGGATTTGGCAAAATTAGAAAAACTTACAAAACTGCCATTTCCAAGTTAAGATACATTACTACTACATTTGTACATCCAAGTTACTACTCTATTTGTTTAGGTATGTTATATACAAGTTTACAAATTTGTTACTATTCTATTTGTACATCTAAGTTATGTACAATTATACAGACGTTACTACTCTATTTATAAGGTAAGCTATGTACATGTTTACTGACGTTACTACCCTTACTCATAAATTTAGATATCTTACTTAATGGAACAGATTCTCAGCATGAGTCAGAAGAAATTTTTAAAACTGTCCATAATTTCATTTCACTTTCAAAACGATTTTAAGTTATTATTTCTAAATTATTTTTAGCATTACTATTATTTCTAAAGAATCACTTATCATTTTCAAAGTAACCGAACAATTCCCATAGATGTTTTGATATATTGTAAATACGTTTGACCTTTTATATACACATATTTATTTATCTTTTTTATGATTTTCTATTTTATATTATGCACATTGTATATTGAAAATTATTATGGAGAGGGGTCATATAGGCTTAAGCCTGTTCCCTAATCCATTTAATGTATTAATAAAATATTGTTTATAACGTTACTACCCTGTTTTGTACAGGTTTGGATACATAACTACTCTATTTATAAGGTAAGTTATGTACAAGTTTAAAGAAGTTACAAGGAAGGAATATATTGGTTTGAAAAGCATATATTATTATCATATATTAATACATATATTATCTGAACATTCAGTGACCTGACTATCTTTCTAGCAACTCATTGAATTAATTTAAAAATCAATTTTGATGTCAAATTATAAATTTTGTAGAATGCTAAAACGCAGAATTTCATGAACTAGAAACCTGATTTTACTGACTAATAGTGTTAATATGTTATTCTCTATTCCAGATGTTTTAAATTGATATTGATTATCTCATCATAAACAACAAAGAGAAACTAATTTTTAGAAATAGGTTAATATTGTTCAACATATTCTGGGTAACAGGCCAACTCAGATTAATGTTTTAACGGCCAATCTACCTTAGTGTCTAAACGGCCAATCTATCTTAGTGTCTTAACGGCCAATCTTAATAGTATCTAAACGGCCAATCTATCTTAGTGTCTTAACGGCCAACACACCTTATATCTTAACGGCCAACACACCTTAGTGTCTAAACACTCAACCCACCCTAGTATCGAAACGGCTAATCTATTTTAGTGTCTTAACGTCCAATCTATCTTAGTGTCTCAACAGGCCAATCTATCTTAGTGTCTAAAAGGCCAATCTATTTTATTGTCTAAACGACCAATCTATCTTATTGTCTTAACAGGCCAATCTATCTTAGTGTCTTAACGCCCAATCTACCTTAGTGTCTTAACGTCCAATCTATCTTAGTGTCTAAACGGCCAATCTATCTTAGTGTCTTAACGGCCAATCTATCTTAGTGTCTTAACGGCCAATCTATCTTAGTGTCTTAACGGTCAATCTATCTTAGTGTCTAAACGGCCAATCTATCTTAGTGTCTAAAGGGCCAATCTATCTTAGTGTCTAAACGGCCAATATATCTTAGTGTCTTAACGGCCAATCTGTCTTAGTGTCTAAACGGCCAATCTATCTTAGTGTCTAAACGGCCAATATATCTTAGTGTCTTAACGGCCAATCTGTCTTAGTGTCTAAACGGCCAATCTGTCTTAGTGTCTAAACGGCCAATCTATCTTAGTGTCTAAACGGCCAATCTATCTTAGTGTCTTAACGGCCAATCTATCTTAGTGTCTTAACGGTCAATCTATCTTAGTGTCTAAACGGCCAATCTATCTTAGTGTCTAAAGGGCCAATCTATCTTAGTGTCTAAACGGCCAATATATCTTAGTGTCTTAACGGCCAATCTGTCTTAGTGTCTAAACGGCCAATCTATCATAGTGTCTTAACGGTCAATCTATCTTAGTGTCTAAACGGCCAATCTATCTTAGTGTCTAAAGGGCCAATCTATCTTAGTGTCTTAACGTCCAATCTATCTTAGTGTCTTAACGTCCAATCTATCTTAGTGTCTTAACGGCCAATCTATCTTAGTGTCTTAACGGCCAATCTATCTTAGTGTCTTAACGGCCAATCTATCTTAGTGTCTAAACGGTCAATCTATCTTAGTGTCTAAACGGCCAATCTATCTTAGTGTCTAAAGGGCCAATCTATCTTAGTGTCTTAACGGCCAATCTGTCTTAGTGTCTAAACGGCCAATCTATCATAGTGTCTTAACGGTCAATCTATCTTAGTGTCTAAACGGCCAATCTATCTTAGTGTCTTAACGTCCAATCTATCTTAGTGTCTAAACGGCCAATCTATCTTAGTGTCTTAACGTCCAATCTATCTTATTGTCTAAACGGCCAATCTATCTTAGTGTCTTAACGTCCAATCTATCTTAGTGTCTTAACGGCCAATCTGTCTTAGTGTCTAAACGGCCAATCTGTCTTAGTGTCTAAACGGCCAATCTACCTTAGTGTCTTAACGACCAATATGTCTTAGTGTCTAAACGGTCAATCTATCTTAGTGTCTAAACGGCCAATCTGTCTTAGTGTCTAAACGACCAATCTATCTTAGTGTCTTAACGTCCAATCTATCTTAGTGTCTTAACGGCCAATCTGTCTTAGTGTCTAAACGGCCAATCTGTCTTAGTGTCTAAACGGCCAATCTATCATAGTGCCTTAACGACCAATCTATCTTAGTGTCTAAACGGCCAATCTATCTTAGTGTCTAAACAGGTCAACACACCTTAGTGATACCTCAGACTGAATATTTATTTAGAAATCAGAAGTACAAGAATTGCACAAAAATTGATTATTCCCTGATCTAAACATTTATCTTTTATGTTCTGTATACGTGTTCTGTATATAAAGCATAGTCTCAATACAAATTATTGTATAAGTTTGACCTGTGTCAATTTTTTTAATCATTTTGGCAACACTGTACAGGTAAGTTACGTGCAGGCTTTGGGCGTTATTTAGAGACGTTTTTTCTCAATTAGTATGGATAAGATGTGTACAAGTTTACAGACGTTACTACTCTATTTGTAAGGTAAGTTATGTACAAGTTTATAAACGTTACTACACTATTTGTATAGGTAAGTTATGTACAAGTTAACATACGTTACTACACTACGTGTATAGGTAAGTTATGTACAAGTTTACAGACGTTACTACTCTACTTGTATAGGTAAGTTACGTACAAGTTCACAGACGTTACTACTCTACTTGTATAGGTAAGTTACGTACAAGTTCACATACGTTACTACTCTACTTGTATAGGTAAGTTATGTACAAGTTAACACACGTTACTACTCTACTTGTATAGGTAAGTTATGTACAAGTTTACAGACGTTACTACTCTTTTTGTAAGGTAAGTTATGTACAAGTTCACACACGTTACTACTCTACTTGTATAGGTAAGTTATGTACAAGTTTACACACGTTACTACTCTACTTGTATAGGTAAGTTATGTACAAGTTTACAGACGTTACTACTCTACTTGTATAGGTAAGTTACGTACAAGTTCACATACGTTACTACTCTATTTGTATAGGTAAGTTATGCACAAGTTAACACACGTTACTACTCTACTTGTATAGGTAAGACATGTACAAGTTTACAGACGTTACTACTCTTTTTGTAAGGTAAGTTATGTACAAGTTTACAGACGTTACTACTCTACTTGTATAGGTAGGTAACGTACAAGTTCACATACGTTACTACTCTATTTGTATAGGCAAGTTATGTACAAGTTAACACACGTTACTGCTCTACTTTTATAGGTTAGTTATGTACAAGTTCACATACGTTACTACTCTATTTGTATAGGTAAGTTATGTACAAGTTAACACACGTTACTACTCTACTTGTATAGGTAAGTCATGTACAAGTTTACAGACGTTACTACTCTTTTTGTAAGGTAAGTTATGTACAAGTTTACAGACGTTACTACTCTACTTGTATAGGTAGGTAACGTACAAGTTCACATACGTTACTACTCTATTTGTATAGGCAAGTTATGTACAAGTTAACACACGTTACTGCTCTACTTTTATAGGTTAGTTATGTACAAGTTTACAGTCGTTACTACTCTATTTGTATATGTACAAGTTTAGAAACATTACTGCTATATTTGTATAGGAAATATATGTACAAGTTTACAAACATTACTACTATATTTGTATAGGTAAGTTATGTACAAGTTTACAAACATTACTACTATTTTTGTATAGGTAAGTTATGTACAAGCTTAGATAGATTACTACAATATTTGTATAGGTAAGTTAAGTACAATTTTACAGACGTTACTACCCAGTTGGTATAGGTAAGTTATGTTCAAGTTTACAGACGTTACTACTCTATTTGTATAGGTAAGTTATGTTCAAGTTACAGACGTTACTACTCTATTTGTACAGGTAAGTTATGTACAAGTTTACAGACGTTACTACTCTATTTGTATTAGTAAGTTATGTACAAGTTTACAGACGTTACTACCCTGTTTGTACAGCTACGTTATGTACAAGTTTACAGTTGTTACTACTCTACTTGTATAGGTAAGTTATATACAAGTTTACAGACTTTACTTCTCTATTTGTATAGGTAAGTTATGTACAAGTTTACAGACCTTACTACTATATTTGTATAGGTAAGTTATGTACAAGTTTACAGACTTTACTTCTGTATTTGTATAGGTAAGTTATGTACATGATTACAGACGTTACTAATCTAATTGTATATTTAAGTTATGTATAATAAATTTACAGACGTTTAAGCTGTATTTGACAGTTTTTGACAAGTTTACAGTTTGACCTATATGTATAGGTGAATTATGTACAAGTTTACAGACGTTACTACTCACTTTGTACGTTATGTACAAGTTTAGAAACATTACTGCTATATTTGTATAGGAAAGATATGTACAAGTTTACAAACATTACTACTATATTTGAATAGGTAAGTTATGTACCAGTTTACAGACGTTACTACTCACTTTGTATAGATACGTTATGTACAAGTTTACAGACGTTACTACTATATTTGTATTGGAAAGTTATATACAAGTTTGCAGACGTTACTACTCTATTTGTATAGGTAGGTTATGTACAAGTTTACAGACGTTACTACTCTATTTGTATTAGTAAGTTATGTACAAGTTAACAGACGTTACTACCCCGTTTGTACGGGTACGTTATGTACAAGTTTACAGTTGTTACTACTCTATTTGTATAGGTAAGTTATGTACAAGTTAACAAATGTTACTACTCTATTTGTGTAGGTAAGTTATGTACAAGTTTACAGACGTTACTAATCTATTTGTATAGGTAAGTTATGTACAAGTTAACAAATGTTACTACTCTATTTGTGTAGGTAAGTTATGTACAAGTTAACAAATGTTACTACTCTATTTGTGTAGGTAAGTTATGTACAAGTTTACAGACGTTACTAATCTATTGGTATAAGTAAGTTATGTACAAGTTTTAAAGACATAAGGACTCAGTCCACTAAAACTTTCTATGCTAATGATTGTATACGAATGTAGCCCGTGCTATTTTTAGAAATTCTCTTTCTCCTTTCCTTTTTGGGTTTTTGCATGCCCTTTTTTGACTAATTTTTGGTCTAGACTTGGAATTTGATGTCTTAAATTGCATTTTCTTTCAGATTAAGTGAGATAATGAGACATCTATAGGCGAAAGGCTATTTCTAAAAATAGTCGATATATAGGACCCACCCCACTAATTAATTTTATGCAAATGATTGTATACGAATGTAGTCCATGCTATTTTTAGAAATCCTCTTTCTCCTTTCCTTTTTTGGTTTTTGCATGCCCATTTTTGATTAATTTTTGGTCTAGATTTGGAATTTGATGTCTTAAATTGCATTTTTTTTCATATTTAGTGAGATAATGAGACAGCTATAGGCGGAAGGCTATTTCTAAAAATAGTCGATATGTGAGCAGTCCAAGTCAACTTGTTGTTGATATCCGGTAGAGGTCTACTTTCATTTTGACTAGTTCAAAATTTTCATGGTCATCATGTATTGAATTTTTGTCGAGAAATCAAGTATTGGTCAGGCTTTCATTGGACATATTGGAAAGTTTTCAACGAGATTTCTGGAAAAAGTTACAGAAGATTGAATTTGGTGATTTAACATTGAAGCGGAAGGCAAAAGAATTAGTGGTGTGAGTCCATATGAGCAGTCCAAGTCAACTTGTTGTTGATATCCGGTAGTGGTCTACTTTCATTTTGATTAGTTCAAGATTTTCATGGTCATCATATATTGAATTTTTGTCGAGAAATCAAGTATTGGTCAGGCTTTCATTTGACATATTGGAGAGGTTTCAACGAGATTTCTGAAAAACTTACAGAGGATTGAATTTCGTGATTTAAAGGGGACCAGTCTTCATTTTTATTGGTTGATTTGGGTCTTGAATATACTTAAGTACCCTTCAGAAGCACTAGAAATGTACGAAAATTGCATATTTCCTTCAAATATATCTTAAATTAGACATTTCTCCTTCTATTTCTATAGATGACTTTTCTGTATATTGCATAGTATCGCTAATGTGTAGTAGGGCATTATAACTTTCAAATGCTAATAATTATGGATGCACATGGATTTGAAGGCTAACCAGAGATAAGATAACCAGTACTAAATTGCTTAGCTAAAAAGTCCCCGTTTCTGAGACTTGGAAAAATCAACCCACGAAAATGAAGCCTGTGCCTCTTTAACATGGAAACAGATGGCAAATGAATTAGTGGACTGAGTCCATAAAGGGTTATAGGTACATGTTAACAGAAGTTACAAGGGAGGAATATATTGGTTTGAAAAGCATATATTATTGTTATATATTAATACATATATTATCTAAACATTCAGTGACCTGACTATCTTTCTAGCAACTCATTGAATTAATTTAAAAATCAATTTTGATGTCAAATTTTGTAGAAT
The DNA here is from genome assembly GCA_029955415.1 of Lottia scabra. NCBI lineage: Eukaryota > Metazoa > Mollusca > Gastropoda > Lottiidae > Lottia > Lottia scabra. Next base: position 5,949,636 of record JARJEI010000003.1, on the reverse strand, counting down.
GCTAAAACGCAGAATTTCATGAACTAGAAACCTGATTTTACTGATTAATAGTGTTAATATGTTATTCTCTATTCCAGATGTTTTAAATTAATATTGATTATCTTATCATAAGCAACGAAGAGAAACTAAATTTTTCGAATGGACTAATCTTGTTCAATATATTCTGGCCTCATCTCGAATACACTTGTCATGGGCCGAAACATAATATATATTATACATATACATTATATTTTCATCTGAGGATGTTGACCAAAAGGATGTTGCACGAGAAACAGACCACGTTTACTCTGTTGAAACACCTGATGGTCATTCACTTTACTCAACTAGTATATAGCTATAACTATATACAGTGACCTCTTCCGCTATGCTCGTTAATAGACCAACACACCTCAGTGTCTAAACGGCTAACACACCTCAGTGTCTAAATGGCCAATCTATCTCAGTGTCTAAACGACCAACATACCTCAGTGTCTAAACGGCCAAAAACACCTCAGTATTTAAACGAGCCAACGCATTATAGTGTCGAAACGGCCAATCTATTATAGTGTCTAAACGGTCAACACACTTAGTGTCTAAACAGGTTAACACACCTCAGTGTCTAAATGGCCAATCTATCTCAGTGTCTAAACGGCTAACACACCTCAGTGTCTAAATGGCCAATCTATCTCAGTGTCTAAACGGCCAACATACCTCAGTGTCTAAACGGCCAAAAACACCTCAGTATTTAAACGAGCCAACGCATTATAGTGTCGAAACGGCCAATCTATTATAGTGTCTAAACGGCCAACACACTTAGTGTCTAAACGGCTAACACGCCTCAGTGTCTAAATGACCAATCTCTCTTAGTGTCTAAACGGTCAACACACATTAGTGTCTGAACGGCCAAAAACACCTTAGTATCTAAACGGGCCAACGCATCTTAGTGTCGAAACGGCCAATCTATTATAGTGTCTTAACGTCACTCTATCATAGTGTCTAAACAGGTTAACACACTTTAGTGTCTAAACGGCCAACACACCTTAGTGTCTAAACGTTCAATCTATCTTAGTGTCTAAACGGCCAATCTATTATAGGTTCTTAACGTCACTCTATCATAGTGTCTTAACAGGCCAAAACACCTTAGTGTCTAAACGGCCAATCTATTGGATTGGGCCTTTTTACTTTAATTTTCATCGGATCGATTTGAATTCTTCACAAAATGTCTGAGTGTCTGAATCTGAATGTGTCCACCCCGCACCACCCACCCCCTTCCCCGTATTCCGTGCCCTTGTTCATAATACCATAAAATAAGGAAATGATATAATGAAATTTTATTCAAGTTTCAAAATCTTGATCCTTTTTAGTGAACCTTTATAGCCAATTGAGGCACGAAATGCAGCTATAGCTAATGGTTATTTTACTTGTGGTATAAACAGAGTAGGCACAGTGAGTTATTTCCCCTTAGTTATTATCATTGGATGCAAATCAACCATTTTGTAACCATTGCATTTCTTTTGATATTTAATTTTTACTTTACGTCACATATTACTTCTGATTTTCTAGTGTATGTATGTCAGGCCTTGTCAATTAAATTTTATAAATTTTATAAAGGGCCATGAAATATAAAGGCCAAATAGAGCTTAGTTAACATAGCGAGCAGAGCGTATAAGCGGAAGGAATCCCTTTTGAGGGGTCACTCTTGAGGCTGGGCCGTGGGCCGCAATTTGAGAAGGCCTTATGTATGTTTAGGAAGGGTACTTCACACAAGCAGGTGTAGTTGACCCTAGTTGAAAATTTTCAAAATTCACCTTTCACCCTCACCCTCACCCTCACCCCCACCACAAAAACTCGGATTTCGGCTGAAGTTTGTTGTATTGAAAGGAATATTTATTCATTATCTGATTAGAATTCAAATCAAGTTAGATGTTACCCTTTGAAAATTTATTTTCAGTTCTGTTAAAGAGATTATAAAGAGTTTTTCTTAACTTTGTATGTATATCAGCTTCCAATAGATCACTGTCAATAGATTAGCTGTTACCAATGTATTGCCAGTCAATTTGTTTACATGGATTCAACTAAAACTTTTTTTATACGTCTCTACCCCAGCATTTCATAATTCTAGTTGACCCACTCGTCTGGGATCACAGGGTATTTTGTCCCCTCCAGGTTTTCTGCAAGTTCCAAGATTCAATTCCGACATTACTGTCCTGGCAAACATTTCTCTTATTACACCCTGATTGTGGTTTACTCGTTTTATTTTAGCCGAATAGTTGTATTTATTGATTGAAGGGAGATAACCTGATATCTTTCTCTAAATATACCACATCAATCTAGTCAATGTCAATAGGTATATATGTATATATATCATACGAATCTTCTCATCTACCCTAGCTCCGTATGTGTCGCGATAGGTAGAATTTCTTTGTTGATCAGAATGGGTATACATGTATATAGTGGCGGTGGTTGAAAGTTTTCTGATTGTTCAACTGACTGGATATAGCTCTAGATAATGGACCCTCAGACAAATTAAACAGGGTGCTTGATCACAAATTTTATTTAATAAAAAAAAACACCCATGTTTCTGTGGTCACTATGGTACGAAAGCCGGGTCAGGACTTCCAACTTCCGACTTCTAAGTTTTTCTTTTCACTTCCGACTTCCAAGTTTTTTTTTCACCTATGACTTCCGACTTCCAAGTTTTTTACTTCCGAATTAAGTTTTTAATTTCCGACTTCCAAGTTTTTTCCTGAAAACAGCTGTTCTTCTGTAAGGAACATGGCCGGCCGCCTACAGCCAACATCCACGTCAAAGTGTGGAACGAAAAGCTAGATATAAACAGCCAATATATATATTAGGATGGAACAGTTAAAATGATTTTCTGCAGATGAGAGTAAACATCCTTCAAGCTGGTCTTGAGCATGAATAAATCCTACCTCCCCCTCCAATTTAGAATAAGAACATTAATGGAGAAGGGTTGGGTAGCAGCACTCGCACTGACCTTTGGCTTCAAAAATTATTGAATTTTGTTTTTCTTTTTCGCAATGTTCTTAATCACTTGAAGATAATATGTCCATTTAATACACATGTACTTGTGTATATTGCTATATTGTATATCTTAAAAAAATATCCAGTAGCCTGTGGTCATGTACTTGATCTCTAAATCATCAAACTCTGTACATTAATTTTTTTTTGTCTATATGTTGTATATTGTATCTATGTTTGTCCCCATGGGCTGGGTTTGAGACAGGACCGTATCACTCGTGGTATTGGGCCTAATTCTAACCCATGTAAAATAAAGAGTTTATTATTATTATTATTATTATTACAGAGGGAATGGATTATTAAAGATTGTCGAGAGAAAGGATCGAACATCCTTACTACTATGTAAGTTACTAAAAAAATTTAAGCCTAACTATTGACTGTCTACAATGGCATTCACTTCAGTATACTGCGCTGGCAATGTTGGGAGACAAAGTGCATAGTCAGCCAAGTACTTTTAGTGGATAAACATCCAATCAAGGGGACCCCACCTCTTCCTGGAAAAAATTATGAACCATTACGCCAGTTCTTCTCAAATCCGGCCAGCGACACCCTTGAGAATGGCCCCTCAAGGGTGACCCCTTCCGCTAAAACACTCGGCTCTCTAGTCTATGTTACCTAAACTCTATTTGGCCCTTATATTTTTTTCATAAAATGCATTTGGCCCTTAACAAAAATTAATTAAGAAGGCCTGCCCTTTAACAAAAATTAAATGAGAAGGCCTACATTATGCTCTACACCACTGGTGACCTCCAAATAGATATTCCTATTGTTATATGCAATGTGTGCCCATTTGTAACGATGTATGTGTGAGTGGAGATGGAATGCAAAACGAGCGGGTTTTCATCTCCCCCCTCCCTGATGATCTGTGCCCATTTGTGTTGGTTATCCCTTTCCGCTGAAAATGAATTGAAATAATCAAAATAATTTTATAAACCACATTCCTTTTGTTTCAATTTATATTCACATTCAATGCCATTTAACCAATCAGTGCTAATGAATAATGCTGTAATTTGTTTATGTTTTAAAGGAATAAAGAACAGATAAAGCTCTGAGGGCTAGTGTGAGAGCAAGAAGACTGAAGAAGAGAATCATCAAGATCAAGTGGAATAAAAAATATTATTAGGGCTATATCTCTCTTGTTTATTTAAGCGTACATTTATATGCATGTTGTTTAATTATATAAGTATTTACTTAACGTGAATTACTACAATAATTCGATTATACAGAAACTTTTATCAATTTCGGTTTTTTATTTCATTTCCATATACCCAACTTTATTAACATAGTGTGTCTTGACTTGATACAAATGTGAAATTGTCATTGGATGAAGGATATGTATGAGCTAGCGTCGAAGAAAACTTCGGGTACTCTTTCACATGAACCACACATACCAACTCCTTGGAACTAACCAAGGAAAGATATCCTCTCAGCCAAATCTCAGAAAACACCTGACATCACTCTGCTCAGTTCGGCATCACATGGCTAATTGTTTTAGATTATTTTTTATACAATGGTTATCTTAGTCAATATCTTCTCGCTTGAGAAGATAACAGTTAGTAAGGTGAGTATGTCTAAGCCGAAAGCGAAACATAACAATTTCATTTCTCCTGTTAACACAATAGGAGCTCCGTCAGTCTTCCAAGAGAGGCTTGATGGCATGAAGTTTGTTAGTGTCTGCAGCATTCCATCTTTGCTGCCAACGTTGAGGAGTAAATGCCCTTATCACCGACTTGAAGTCGGTGTAAGGTACAGACAAGTGGGAGACAGGCAGTGACAAAGCAGCCTTAGCCACCACATATGCCTTAATCATTCCCCCGTATATCCACGTGACTGGGAAGCCAACAAAGGATAATGTCCCTTTTCTTCCCTGAGATTTTGTAGATATCTCCGATTATTGGGAGTACAATCTGGGGCCTTATTCTCGAAAACTTAACTTAAGATGATTTTAGTGTTCCAGTCATCTAATTGGTCAATCACTAAAATTGATTTTAAATATAGCTTTATTATCCAATCAGATTACTGTATTCCTTAATATCTTGATTTTATCTAAGTTAAGTTTTCGAGAATAAAGCCCCTGGATGTTATAGCTCTTCAATAGGAACGATGGGGGCTTACAACCTACATAATACAATAAAAACAAATAATCGAAAACCCCTACACCAGTTTACCTTTGTCCAAATAGCGGCAGATATAGAAACAGATGTTTAGGTCTAGATCCTAATGTGACCCCTTAAAGGAGAATGTTCAGCATTTTCGTGGGTCAATTTGGGCCTTGAAACGCTTATAATTATGGATACACGGGGATTTGATGGCTTAAATTTGGAACTTTATTACATTAGATTAACTAAAGAATTCCAGGTTCTGAGACTAAATATTTTAGTCGATCAGTTAGTGACCTTTAAAGTGCCCTCAAATGCCCACCCCTCTCCGACCATAGAGCGGTTTAAAACAACAGAGACGTCGTCGGAAGACAGAAGTCAAAATTGGCAGCGAAAAATGAAAGTCGGAAGCACAAAAAAAGTTGGGAAATCGGAAGTTAAAAAAACAACATGGAAGTCGGAAGTCGGAAGTCCTGACCCGGCTTTCGTACTATGGGTAGAGTGGTGCAAGAAGCCCCGGGTCCTCTTGTCTTGATAGATAGTGTGGCGCAAGAAGCCCCGGGTCCTCTTGTCTTGATAGATAGTGTGGCGCAAGAAGCCCCGGGTCCTCTTGTCTTGATAGATAGTGTGGCGCAAGAAGCCCCGGGTACTTTGGATACGATAGGTAGAGTGGTACTCGACACCCCTTGTTCTCTGGTCAAGGCAGGAAGAGTGATGCAAGCAACCCCTTGTCATATGTATACCCTTACCCCAACCCTCCACCCCCAACTTACCTCACCCGTTTATCTTTACCTGATAATGATCATAAAGAAGATCAAGAACATCCTTTATTTTTATTTCTTTATATGTTTATTTTCAATACATCTTTAGTCTTCACTATAGTCTTCTATAAATCGACATCAACAGGACTTCACTAAAGAGCATCTTAACATGTTTTCTCTGCTACTAAAAACTCATTTTCCTTGTCAAAGGTATATACCCAACCATCTGGTATCTTGTTTAATGGAACGTTGTAATGGAAACAGAAACCATCCGGTAGACTCATACTGATAGTCTTACATTCTTCCAACGCCGAACATTTAGCAAGACATTCCTCCGCAGTCAGTTTGCGGGAGATGTAGATAACAGGTTTTAAATAGCGAGTACATGTTTTCAAGTCGTCTTCGTCCACGTAACCGTATCCACATTCTTCATCTTGTAAACATAAATTGGAACATGCCAGTTTGTCCGAATACTCTTTACTAGGCCTCTTCATGCGCCTAATAATCGCAAGTGTCGTTTTTACTTCTTTATAGCAATCTGAAACAAAAAATGTTATTTTTAGCCAGGTCAGTTGCCAGTTGCATGGCTGCTTGCATGGTAAATAATATCTCTGGAGAGACGATTCAGTTTTGGCCGCTCGGTTTTGTGTTCCGGGTGATGCTTTTATATAAACTATATAATAACAAATAATGACTAAAAAATTAAGTTCTGAAACTTGGTCAATAAGAATATATTATGTTCATCAACGGTTTCCCAATTATACAAACAGAATCAAATAAACCCATAATTCTATGTAATATACCACACAATTACAGGTTATTATTGAAAATGTATTGTATCATATTATGACTATATACTCCTATTGACCACGTTAGAAAATTTGGATTTTTCTAAGAGGTTGTATTCATTTAACTTAAGAATATCTTACATTATAAGTGAAATATGACGGGGAGGCGAATGCAGGTTTAATCCTCCGAGGTTGTTCACAGCCTGTCTCAAGTCCACCGATCGTAGGAATGCCAGATTTGTTTCCATCGAACAATGTCGTGGCAAGATAAGTCTGCTTGAACTTGAATAGCCCAAGCTGTGAACAACCGTGGGGTTAAATTAGCATTCATCGACGAGGAGGTGTGTGACGAATTTATTATATTATGTAGACTCGATACTTTCGGGTTAATTTCTTCATTCTTCCAAATAATTACTTTTTTCACTCTATTTTTGACTTTGAGTTAATACATTGTCAGAAATCAATTGAACTCTAGAAATATCCGCTCGCTGTCAACCGATCAACATTTTGTATTTTGATGTTTCATAGGATAAGTTAAATTTTCGTTTGAGAAGTTAACCTGAATAAATCTTTATATCGAAATAATTAAAAGAAGTTTATAGCCATAAAAAATGTTTTTCTTAAAGAAGTTGTACCAGTGATCTGCATAGATATCAATTGTAGCTTCCGGTAGATCACTGGCAGTGACGTCATAAAACGCGTAAAAAGATATTGAACATGTTAAAAGTCTATATTTACATTTTATTGTCACGCGCTACAGTGAACCCTTGTGAAAATTTTGCATTCATTTACCGATGAACGCAAAATTCTAGAGTGATCTCCCGTGACGTCGCTAAACAAAATCTTCCCTGACAACGTAGATTGCGGCGTATGAATACACACCATCATTATTTTAAGAATAGACAAATGATGGATCAAAAATCCGCCTGGATACTTTAAGAAATCGAAAAATAAGATATTTTGAACTTATTTGATATGAAATAAAGTCTCATTTTGGACAAACAATGAATATAAAAATCGTAAATGTCGACTATTTGAGTGATCTGCCTTGACGATCTCCCTTTTTGACGTCATCTAAGTTTTGACGTCATGTTAATTGACAGGAGTTCTGTTGCCGATTTCGTTCCCAATTTTCTTTCAATTTTAACTACATTATAACCATTAAAGCTATAATTTTACCACTAAAATATGGTAAAAGATACATGAACTCTACCGAATGTAAATATAAGGATTGAATGCAGATTTTTTTGCGTTCATTGGGTGATGAACGCCGAATTTTCACATGTTAAACCTGACATGAATGGCTTCGCCATTCATTCGATTTAACACGTGAAAATTCTGCGTTCATCACCCAATGAACGCAAAAAAATCTGCATTCAATCCTTAAATGAACAAAGTATTAATGAGAAACTTGCTTGCTTGCTTCATATGAAAATAAAATTATTTATGATACCTGTTATGAAATATAGTTAATGTATATATCATTTTGAGAAGGTACATAGATAAATATTTTTAACCACATGGTCACCACACCACAGACATCTTATATTATAATAGTTTCTGTCTTAAGGTGAGTTCTGTTCTCCGAAACGAATCGTGTCCGGATTGTGTCCGGTTCCGCATTTAGTTTTTACGACCTTTATGACGTCATTGATAGTAGATAGCGAACGATAAATATTTTAAATTACCTGGTAGCTCTAAGGAACTGGCCACTGGTAATGAACCAACATACAGCAAAACAACTGCCAACATCAAACTAGAATAGACCACCATTTCGACAGAGTAACAAAGTTTAATGTATAGAACTGATTTGAGTGAGTTTATATAGAACATGCGATAATTATGGCATGATATTATTACAGTGTAAAACAGCTTGTGCTGTAACACGGTTACTTTTTATCCTTACGGTTACATTTTTGTATAGGTCAAATTCTATCTTGGTGGTCTATGTCCACTTTTTAGTCAAACTCAATTATTCCCCTTTGCACTTTCACTTTCATTTTCAAAACATGTGCTCAGAAGCAAGAATATTCTTTTCCGTATCAGTTGTGCAAGAGTCGCCACGGTGTAAGTTTAAATTAGTTTATTTTAGTAAATTTATTATGCCTTTTCACTTCTAAAAGTATTCAACAACATGTCAATTCTCCCAAAGTCTGATATTTATCATTTTTGCTCAATTTTATAAGATTTCCCTGAAAGTTGTAACGATTTCTTATTTTTTCATTGCAGCTTTTACGGCGATCTTATTGGTATGATATTGTTGTAAATTGCCAATAAAGTCCGTTAACTATCTGTGTGAGTTATCCGTAACCGGGCAGAATACAGCTTTCTCTGTAGTTATTATATCGCGTCAGCATTTTCATGTGAAACAATATACATTGTAGTAAGGCAGTGGCTATTTACCACGTAAGTGGTAAATAGCCCCAGCCTTGTAGTAAACTATAAGTGTATATATGTGACAATATTTGGGTCCTATTTTCACAATAGTTCAATAGATTGTTATACTCGACCTGGGCCAGTCACCAGAAAATGGCATGTTCCTGTCTCACATCCAGTCCACGAAGACAAACATAGATACAATGAACACTATTAAGATATAAACAGACAGAATAGACAGAATAATAGACAGAATAAGATAAGTACATGACTACAAGATGAACAGTTTATAGTTTTATTAAAAGTTATTTTAGATATACAATATGTAATAGTAATATACACAAGTACAGATTATGTTGAAGTGATCAAGCACATGACCTCAAACTGACAAGTACTAAAATAACAGGTACTAAAAAAAATATATATTATATAAATAATCTTGAAGCCCTTATATATAATAGTTACTGTACTTTTTGTATAGGTTAGTTATGTACAAATTTACAGACGTTACTACTATATTTTTATAGGTAAGTTATGTACAAGTTCACAGACGCTACTACTCTATTTGTATAGGTAAGTTATGTACAAGTTTACAGTCGTTACTACTCTATTTGTATAGGTAAGTTATGTACAAGTTTATAGAAGTTACTACTCTATTTGTATAGGTCAGTCATTAAGAAGTTTACATATGTTACTACTCTATTTGTATACGTAAGTTATGTACAAGTTTACAGTCGTTACTACTCTATTTGTATAGGTAAGTTATGTACAAGTTCACAGACGCTACTACTCTATTTGTATAGGTAAGTTATGTACTAGTTTACAGTCGTTACTACTCTATTTGTATACGTAAGTTATGTACAAGTTTACAGTCGTTACTACTCTATTTGTATAGGTAAGTTACGTACAAGTTAACAAATGTTACTACTCTATTTGTGTAGGTAAGTTATGTACAAGTTTACAGACGTTACTAATCTATTGGTATAGGTAAGTTATGTACAAGTTTACAGACGTTACTACCGTATTTATATGGGTAAGTTATGTACAAGTTAAAAGAAGTTACAAGGAAGGAATATATTGGTTTGGAAGACATATATTATTATCATATATTAATACATATATTATGTAAGCCTTCAGTGACCTTACTATCTTTCTAGCAACTCATTGAATTAATTTAAAAATCAATTTTGATGTCAAATTATAAATTTTGTAGAATGCTGAATTTCATGAACTAGAAACCTGATTTTACTGAGTAATAGTGTTAATATGTTATTCTCTATTCCAGATGTTTTAAATTGATATTGATTATCTTATCATAAGCAACGAAGAGAAACTAAATTTTTCGAAATGGACTAATCTTGTTCAACATATTCTGGCCTCATCTCGAATACACTTGCTACGGTCCGAAACATAATATACATTATACATATACATTATATTTTCATCTTAGGATGTTGACCAAAAATGATGTTGCACAAGAAACAGACCATGTTTACTCTTTTGAAACACCTGCCCGTTAATAGATCAACACAACTTAGTGTCCAAACGGCTAACACAACTTAGTGTCCAAACGGCTAACACAACTTAGTGTCTAAACGGGCCAACATATCTTAGTGTTGTGAGTAAATGTAAGGCGATGGACAACTGTAAGACTATCATGTATACGTTTTCCTCCTATTGTATCTTATATAACGTTCCAATGAACAAGCTGCTGCCAGAGGGAACTGTAATGAACCGTGTTAGCTTGGGTGATGAATTACTAGCAGAAAAAATATGTTAGATTATCTACAGAGCTGGGACCTTATTGATGATGCTCTTAAATAAGATATTCTGAATAACATTAATTATAACTATATTATTTCTAATTTCTCAAAAATATTTTCTGTATATGTGATATCTATATATAAAACATAATATCAATGAAGTACGAGTCGTATTTTTGACTTTCGAACGCTGATAATAATGAACACACAGGGATTTGAAAGCCTAATTTCGAGGAAGAATTATGAACATCATTATGGATTAGATTAGCTAAAAAATTTCAGGATCTGAGACTAAAATGTTATTGGTCGAACAGCTAGTGAACACTATCCATGTTGTCTGATCTGAAAATAGTCGTGACGTACTGTATGTAGGACATATAGGTATATTTGATTAATATGTAATTCATTGTTCCTTTTCATAAACTGCCCTGGCGAAAATCAATATTGTCTATCGGGGAAGATTTAAACGTGCAGCATGACGAAATGAAAATTAAATGAGATGAATGGAGTTTTACGTCCTGATTTTCTGCACCTATATGGGCTAATTGAGGACGGGCAAACGAAAACAATAAGCGTTTTAATGATTGTTTGAAGGGATTGTAAAGTGATTTTTTTTTAAACTTTGTATGTATCAATTTGCGCCATTCCAATTTTCATTCCGACGTTTATGGTTCTTGCAATTCCACTAAAACTAACGAATGTTAACAAATTTAAAAGAACGAAGACAAGAACTCATATCAAATATTTTTTCATATTTCTGATTTTCATAACAGTTCATTCCTGGGTAATAATAAACAATAGTTTCGTTTACTTTGTTCAATGTTAACGAGCTAAAATTTAAACGTTTTTTCAAGAATAAGGGCAATAACTCTAATTAGATGTTTTTCGACCTTTAATAGCGTTCATCCTCGAGCTTTTCGGAGCAGAAATGTGCCTTGTAAAGTGTTTACGAGGTAAACATTCAATGCGTCTTGAAGATCAAGGGCAATAACCCTTTTAAATATTTAGATATTGACATTAAATAACCAATATAAATTTATTAAACAACATTTGAAGTGATAAAAATAATCACGTTAGAATACATCATGATAAAAATAACAAATGGACAAGTTTGATCAGAATCTGATCACAAGACATTTTGATAAATTAAGTTAAGGGAAATAACTCGTTGATACATAATCGTACCGAGATTTATTAAAACTAAATGATGAAAACAACATATTGGTTAGTGAACTTAGTATTTCATAGTCCACATAGTTAATATTGTTTCTTTAAATATTCCTTCAAAATATTCAGCAGTGATAATTATAATAAAAGAAATTATATAAAAACATCTTCAGATAATGAAAGAGATAATTAAATATAACACATTCATTATCAATTTTTCTCTCACTAACTATTTTGTAGTTTACATCGTTGTTATAGTCGAATCCAGGCCAAGTTTATATTCTCTATTCGTTCACCATCTGGTAAAACCTCCTCTACTCTTTCACCCATAAAATGACAATAACTAATACCCAATTTCAACATTTCATCCAATATAAATACCAGAGATCCACTGGAACCTGGACAGGTTTTACACGAATATTTCAAACAGCTAACTTCCGTACATTGACAGTCTGGTTCTGGATTTCTTATATGTCGATACTTAGTATCAAACCTTTCTAATGATATACCCAACATTCTGCCAAAAGTAATCATCTTGATTCCACCATGAGGATGCCCAACACAACATACATTTTTTGAAGGTTCTCGTTGTAAAATTTCTTCTATATATTTTGGTGGGGGATGACAATCAAATACCCAGAAGTTTTCTCTACCCTTTTCCAAATGAATTTTTAACTCTATACCACTGAACAACTCTCTAGATTTGACAGGTTGAAAATACAATCTAGTACCACGACCAATAACTTCACCATTCCACACTAGGCTACATTTCTTAACTTCATCTTGGAAAATAGATTCTGATAATTTAGCAACAAATTCATCACCAAGTTTTACCACATCACCTGGTATCACTCTACTATTACTATCATCCTCATATATATGTATATCTATAGAAGTTAACTGCAATATATTGGACGAAATTGGTTGAAACTTAAAATAAAAACTTTTTAAATAACTGTAGGAGTCTATATGGTGTGAAATTAACATCATGTATATTTGTGAACTGTTTAGGTTGATATTACTAATGAATAAAGAAAGCTGAGATCTAATAGGTCTTCGGTAAGGGAATGTTTTCACTGTTTCCTTATGATTATTGTTATACATTAGAGTCAAGGACGGTCCACTGAAATTATCTGACCAGTCTAGTTGATGTAAAAAAGGAGGTATAGGATCGAATGTGAAAAACGAGATATCTCTATAAGGACATGTCTCTGCAAGTTCCACTCCTCTACTCATAAATACACTCGACCTGCTGTCATCATCGTAATGAAACTCAACAGTACAACGTTTCAACTCATCGTCTGTTTTAACAACATGGTTATTAGTCTTTATATAATATTCATCTTCAAAGTTAATCACAAACCCAGACCCTACTTCCTTTATCCTTCTTCCATTTCTTATTTTATCTGTCACTAGTCTGACAACAGTTTTCCCTATATTTTCAATCGCATGTAACATTTCTCTATCACTGTGTTCAGTAGGTAAATCATCCAAAGTTAGATCTTTAAAGGGAATGAAATCTCGATGTCCAGGATTCTTCTTACACTCTATATCCTTTAAATCTTGACCAAACTCTAACATATCACCTTCTCTCGCTACTTCTATATTAAGATCAGATTTAAAGTCTTGATTATCGTGATAACACAGCAGCAATTTAGTTCTAGTTTTTACAGCCTAGAGAAATCTGAAATAGAAGAAAGGAGATTAAGAAATAAATATAAAACAAAATATTCAGCTTATATTTCTTTATTTATTTATTTGCATAGCCGTAGGGGCCCACGACTCAACAGGGGGGCAGACTGACTATTTGCCCGAATTTTAAAGATATTTTGCCCGATTTCGCGAAATTTTTGCCCGAAAACATAATATTTAGGGGGGCAGCTGCCCCCCTGCTCCCCTGTCTCCTACGGCTATGTTTATTTGTGGACACATATCTAATTTTAACTGTTGGTGATTTTGAAATATAGATCCAGAAGACGTGTAGCAGCTGTACAGTAAGCTGAGAGATCTATAAGTGCTAATTTACACTGCACAATATTTACGTAACCACAATTTAAACTTTGGGTTTTCTCTAAATCTATTTAAAAAAATAAACGGTTCAGATTCCAATAAAATCTCTAGAACACTTACCTTATTTCTATCTTTAAAATTAGTTCAGATTCTAATCAAATATCTTGAGCACTTACCTTATTTCTATCTTAGTTCAGATTCTTGTCGATATATAAACTATGGTAGAATAATAATTGTAAAATAATATTATAGTTAGACGATCTGAGCTGTATGTGACTAGAATAGGACAAGTTATAACTGATTAACTGTAATATTTGATTATTTATTAATTACGGTTGGTCTTATTTGACTGTTAACCATATTCTCTCCAAATTGTATGTCCATTGTTAAATTTGCTAAAATGTCTTGTTCATGTTGGATAAATACCTTGGAAGCATAGTCTACCCCCCCACTCTCCCCTGGCGTGATTATTGTAACCACTACTTATTCTTTTTACCTAATACCAAAAGAAAGTACCCACTTTTTCATATTACAGTTAACTTTCCTAAAGTAAATATAAAGTGAACCACTGTGATGCATCTGAAAACGGTCAACACAATACTTTATTTGAAGAACTATAAAATTAGTGAAGTCACCACTAAAGGTGTTGCCAATCACGTATCTGGCTAGGCCGAATTTCCAGACCCATGTCAATCGTTGACGTCGGTGTCGTGTGCTCTCTGCGGTTGGGTCAACATGCTCCAATTTCATGTTACTGACATTGACGTTGCAGGAACAAAATGATTTCATGATGAATGTTCTTTATGTTGCAGTCCTTAGCTAGTGTTGCGACATGTAGTCGGTCACTCCTAGGCCTCTCTGAAGGACTGCCTGTGTACCTCAAACGCCGTATCTTGTCAAAGTTTTGCTGTTGTAGCCTAGGATTATTTCAATCAAAGGCTGTTTGCTCCTTGTTGCACCATCTTTCAATCAGACTCAAACATGGCATACTATGTGTTTTTCTATAGCGTTTGTTGCTTACGTGTCCAGTAAGCTGTTTTATACCACAATCATTCACGTGCATTTCGTGCAACACCAGAGCCGTTTGCTTGATTCGTTCACTTTTTTCATATTTTTTTCACATAAAGTATTGTGTTGACCGTGTGTGAGATGAAGCACAGTGGATTTATCACTTTATTTTTAATTTTTTTAAATTTTAATGCAACATATATATAATAATAATAATAATATTTATTTCTTAAAAACGCACTCCATATACATCTCAGTGCTTTTTACAAGTTATACAAACAATATGATAACAACATACAGATAATATACAGATAATACATGATAGCAATATACAAATAATATTATAGCAATATAAGAAAAGACATAGGAGTTTTTATTCTATCCTATGTATGAAATATTGTAGTGCGTGCCGAAAAGGTGCGTTTTAAGAAGTGACTTGAAGGCAGTTAGTGAACATGCTGTGCGGACAGAATTCGGTGTTTTATTCCATAGGCGGGGTGCACAGTTAGAGAAAGCTCGAGCTCCGTAACCTTCTTGGTTGTAGCGGGGTTCAATCAAGCGAACTTCAGAGCTAGTTGATCGAGTCGTCCTTGTGCAGGTTCGGGTCGTTAGCAATTCCTTGAGGTAGATTGGTGCAAGGTCGTGCAGTATTTTATAGGTTAGAATAAGAATTTTGAATTCAATGCGTTTTGTGACAGGCAACCAGTGCAATTGAATAAGAATGGGAGTGACGTGTTCGTGCTTCTTTGTGCGAGAAATCAAGCGTGCAGCAGAGTTTTGAATTGATTGGAGTTTTTTGGTGATATTAGCTGGAAGATTGTGCAGTAAACTGTTGCAGAAATCAAGTCGTGAAGTTATAAAAGCATGAATTAAACGTTCTGTGGTGGTGCGGTCTAGAAGGTTGCGAATTTTCGAAATGCGGTATAAGGCGAAGTAGGCAGATTGACATATAGTTGAAACATGGCTAGATGCAGAGGCGACATTATCAAACATAAAACCTAGATTTCTGATCACTTTACTCGGATCCACATAGCAATCACCCACTCGAAGTCGGTCTAGAGCTTCAGTGGCTTGAAAACGAGAATGAATGTGAATCACCTCAGGTGGATACTTTCTTTTGAACATTAATTTATATAGAAATATCACTTCTTAGTAGTTGAGATCCTAGCCGTCCATCATCATTGTATCATTTTAACGTCAGGGCATTTTACATATACCTCAATATCAGTTAGATAGATTTTGGAAGGAAATACCCTTTTGACGTCATACAGATCTTAACCAAATAATCCTTGAAATTAAACCTATTCTAAGAATGAAATGTGATGAGAGTTGATACACTTGAACATTGAATATATACTTGAACATTGAATATATAAGATAATAAGATATAACATTACATCCCTGAATTAAAAAGGTTTAGATTATAAAGAGGTGTTGTTTTCTGATTAATTGTACGGGGTTGACTTATTACTCCCATATGCACCAATTCGATTTTCTGTTTGACCTCTGTGGTTATGGCAATAAAAATCATGACGTCACTATCACTAATGCTAACTAATCTAGATTATAAGAGATTTTACTAATAATAAATAATAATTTATTTATTAAAGTGTCACGCAGCATAGAATATATAAATATATAAATATACAACAAGGCAAAAATTAATGCTGCCCAGCCAGATTGACTTATGAGACACTGGTCTAATTCATCTTTAAATTCATATCAACATTACGTCAATACATACATACATACATCAATTATGTCACGATAAATATAAACATTTTAAGTATATATATATGTCAAATTACGTTTATTATTCAAGCAAATGGAAAATTTAAATTCTGATCTTCTTACATTACTTGATGAATGGATATTGCAATTCCAATATTTTTTTTTAATCTACACAATATGAACAATATGTGCCATCACAACTTAAGGATACATTGCTACAACTAGTATTTAAAAGCTGAAGAATTATGGAACATTTTTGGTATCTTCTATCCTATGTAAATAATGACTTCATAATCAATTATTATGTTGTTACACAGTATCTCTCATGTCAACAGCAATTAATTCTTATATTATTGCCCTTTCCAATAATACTTTGTTTTAGACAATTCCGAATCTGGACATTTATAGCTTGAAAATGGTATGATATTTTAAAAGTAAATTATTTCCCATGAAAGTAAACATAAATATCAATTGATTTTATATATATAAATATATATTGTAACGTCCGACTAATTACGATACGTTCGGGGAACACAATAGTTCACCGAAACGTAACCAGAACAGAAAATTACTGTTTCCGATATTCCAGAAGAAACATTTTGGAAAACGAACATTTAGTGATGTCATGAAAAATTGACATTTCTATATATTATGAATAGATACAAGTAAATACATGTTAATTAAACTTAAATGATTAATCCACTTGTAATCTTAATCTAATCCAATTAGATAATTGTTTGTTTTCTGTTGAAAAGGCTGTAGTCATATTTATGACATATTAAGAGAAAATAATTCAGTTAAAGCTCAAAGTAAATACGAGTCGTTAGGATATAACGTGTGCGACTGGAGACAATGCTATATGCTTCATTTTAACATTTCAAAAGATTCAAAGATTAACTGGTTTCATTATCGTATTTTACATCGTATACTACCTATAAATTATTTTCTTCATAAAATCAACATACTGTTAGAGGATGAGTAAACATCCTTCAAGCTGGTCTTGAACATGGACAAATCCTACCCCCCCCCCCCCCTCCAATTTAGAATAAGAACATTAATGGAGTTGGGTTGGTAGCCCGCTCGCAGCAATTGCACTGAACTTTGGCTTCAAAAATTAATAAAAAAAAATTTTTTTTTAATTTGTCGCAATGTACTTAATCACTTGGGGATAATATGTCCATTTAATACACATGTACTTGTGTATATTACTATTTTGTATATCTTAAATCATACTATTTTGTTTTTGTTTTTTTTGTCTATATGTTGTATATTGTATCTATGTTTGTCCCCATGGGCTGGGTGTGAGACAGGACCGTATCACTCGTGGTATTGGGCCTAATTCTGACCCATGTAAAATAAAGAGTTTATTATTATTATTATTATTATTATTGAAAATAGTTCAAATTCGAAAGTGATCTTCGTTTTCTGAATATGTATATACATACCAAATTTCATTTGATTCCATCAAAATTTCTAGTTTTTAGAGCGTTTACAAGCAATTGATGTTTAATCGAAGCAGAAGTTAAAGGGCGATAACACCTCAATACTGATGAAATAGGCCTTAATCTTAATCAGAAGTAAACTAAATTCTCTCAATCCTTTCGATTTAGGTCCAATAACATCCATTTTAAGTTTTATCAAATCGGTTGAAAACTAAGAGAGTAACATCATATTATGCAAGATTTTGGGGCAAGGGCAATAACTCTCAACAATGATCGAAAATAGCTCAAACTCGAACCTCGTTTTATGAATATGTATACACATACCATATTTTATCTGAATTCATCAAAAACTCTTGTTTTTAGAGCGTTTACAATCAAATGTTGACGGACGGACGGTCCGTCAACATTAAATTTGCTTGTAAACGCTCTTAAAACTATGTGAATACATATTCTTAAAACGAAGATCAAGTTCGAATTTGAGATATTTCGACCATTAGAAGAAGAGTTATAATTATGGCCCTTGCCTCAAAATCTTACCCGGGTGAAAATTAACTTCGACTTGGAGACAAATCCGGTTATGAAAGGACAAAATAACTTGTATCAAGTTAATGTTTGCGTACAATTTTCGATAAAATTTAAAGTGAGCTAAATTTTGTCGGAAGTATCGATCCCCTAAATGTATCGACTTATTTTGCCTTTTGTCAATCGAAATTCTTACGCGTGCGACATTGAGTCAATGTTATAACGGGAAGATTGGTTTATTAAATTGTTTAAATACATTTCTGACCATGTGATCAGTATATCAAAACCACTAATAATTTTTAATAAGGAAAACAAAACACGTTATTAAGATAAAATCTATCCCTATTTCAATAATTTGTTGTCACCTAGTAAACTCAAAGTTGTCTCCGAGTTAACTCGATTTTGTCTACGATTAAACATTCTGTGTCTCAAAGTGGACATGCCAGCGTAATAATGTATTTAGCGTATAAAGTTTTATTTATGGTACAGAAAAAAATATGAACAGGTTAATGTATTCAAAATTCACTGTTCTAAATGAGTGTATGTTTAATAATTGTAAATGAAAATTTTGCACAAAAAAAAAAACAAAAAAAAACTAGAATCGTGAGACGATACTGGGCAGTGCGCATCCGGTTTCGTCTATGGGTGAAAAGTGGCATTTTCAATCCATACTGCAAAATTTACAGAACATGAAAATCGGCATATAAATTGTTTATATTCGGGAGTGAAAAGTAGAATAACCAGTTCACGTTCGGTGAAAAATGGAATAACTAGCGTATGATCGGTAGTGAAAGTCATCTGATTAAAAAGTCGTTGTTTTTATTTATGTACATTTTAATACATCGTTGGAAGAAGAATAGTTAAAAAATATTTATTAATATTTTTCATTATGCATTATCATACATATGAAAGAAATGAAATGAATGGAGTTTTACGTCCGACTTTTCTGCACCTATATGGGCTGACTGAGGACGGGCAAACGCGATTCAGTGTGGAATGAGGGAAATTTTGCCAGGACAGCGGCATTAGCCTGCTCTTATTTTTTGACTTCCAACTGTCGAGGGTTTTTTAACGTGCATAGCCAATAACACATGGGACCTTGCTTTATTGTCCCCATTGGAACGACTAGGCACTTTTTCCATGTCAGCCCCTCCGACCTGCATCATAGGTTGTATTCGCAACTATGTTGTTGAGAACACGAGAACACGAGAACAGCTAACCCGAGTTGTCAGTTGCGAACGGCCAGGAACAATCAAGAACAAAACAAATTATCGTACTTTGAAATTATCAATTCTGGCAAACAAATTATTCAACTCTATAGCTATAGATAAATAGAAATAGAAATAATGACAAAAATGTACACACGAATATGATTCCTTGTTTATATTCGCCGCCATTTTGTATCACCGTTCTCCGCGTTCTCGTATACCACTCCCGGCGAAATGGGGAGTGACAAGAACGATTAACTCGTGTTTGTTATTGCCGTTCGAAACTTCGTTCTTGCGTTCTATACAATATCGAGTTCTCAAGAAGTTGCGAATACAACCATTGAGAGGGTGAAACCGGGATGAAAAATCCGAAGGCATCATCTCGACCCATGCCGGGATTGAACCCAGGACCTTGAGCTTAGCGATCAAGCGTCTAACTCACTGTGCCACCACGGCTCCCCACATATGATAGAGCCAATTCTTGATAAGATATATAAATGACATCAGAATTCTACGACAGACGGGGAGGGACTTCCTTCTTCCGTGTTCCAACTACTATATTCCGACTTCCAATTTCCAACTTCCAACTTCCTTCTTCCGTGTTCCAACTACTATATTCCGACTTCCAATTTCCAACTTCCAACTTTGGAGCTCAATGACGTAACGGTTGAATGTGCATCATTGGTATATTGAAGGTTAAACGTGCAGTTAAACTCGCAATCAAGTAAGTTCTGTTCCGCTTATTAGCGTTAGGGACGAATCATATTTGATTTGTATTTATTATAAATACATAAATACATGTATAGTTTTGTTGAAGAAGATTCACTGTTAAATAGATGCAATAACAGCAAAATTCTTCCTAGAACTAGTAGTTCTTACTTTTTACCACTCTTTTAGTGCAAAAAATATAATGATTGGGCAATACAACGTTCCAATACTGATAACTTAAATCAAGACATCACCACTACGATTGAGTATTCGCCATCTCAAACGCATGTTAAAAGTTTATGGCTTGAAAAAACGACAATATCATGATGATTTAGAAAAGACTGTCAAAGCAATTATTATAGAACTTGAAGGGAGTGGCAGGTGTCTCGGATATAAGGCCATGTGGAAGCGACTGAAACATAAGCATAATTTAGTTGTTAAAAGAGATGAGGTTATGCACATTTTGAGAATTTTAGATCCGGAGGGGGTTGCCAGACGTAAATCTCATCGACTGAAAAGAAGAAATTACTTTGTTCCAGGCCCAAATTTCATTTGGCACATAGATGGTTATGATAAGCTAAAACCCTATGGATTTGCAGTCCACGGGGCTATAGATGGATATAGCAGGAAAATACTGTGGTTAGAAGTTGGTCCTTCAAATAACGACCCTTTGGTAATCGCTAACTACTATCTCGAGTGTGTAAAAGATCAAGGTATCGTGCCAAGGATGGTAAGATGTGACCCTGGTACCGAAAATACTACGGTAAGGTACTTGCAAACACTGTTTCGTAGACATGATGAGGATGCTTTTGCCAACAAGAATAGTTGTATAATAGGAAAGAGCACCTCGAATCAAAGAATTGAAGCCTGGTGGAGTATCTTAAGGAGGCAATGTATTGATTTTTGGATGTGTTTTTTTAAAGATTCTGGCATTTTACAAGATGGTGACATAGTTTTTCAGGAATGTGCTAGATACTGCTTCACACCTATCATCAGAAATGAACTAATACAAGTAGTCAATGAGTGGAATTGTCATGATATTAGCACCAAAAGAAATGCTGATGGGATTGCTGGAAAACCAGACGTTATGTTTTTTTCGCCCGCAATATATGAAACTGAAAATTATGGCTTACCAATAAACGTACAGTTTATAAGTGACTGTCAACAACAGATTGGACCCAGAAGGCAAGATTGTAGTGAAGAATTCCTGGAGCTTGTCAGATTAATTATGGGTGAAGTAACACCTGTTTATACATTGGAAGAAGCTTGTAATCTGTATGTTAACATGATCAATGCATTGAAAGATTTTGTCTAAATAAAGTTGTAACAGGTGGAATATTTTTGTAGTTGGAAATTATTCCAAATGAAAGGCATTTACCGTCCCGTATGTATATCTATATTTCTGTAACTAACTGATCTCTACTCTATATATCTGTAACTTACTTATCTCTAACCTATATATCTGTAACTTACTGATCCCTAATCTATATATCTGTAACTTACTGATCTCTACTATATATATCTGTAACTTACTGATCTCTAATCAATATATCTGTATATTACTGATCTCTACTATATATATCTGTAACTTACTGATCTCTAATCTATATATCTGTAACTTACTGATCTCTACTCTATATATCTGTAACTAACTGATCCCTAATCTATATATCTGTAACTTACTGATCTCTACTCTATATATCTGTAACTTACTGATCTCTAATCTATATATCTGTAACTTACTGATCTCTACTATATATACCTGTAACTTACTGATCTCTACTATATATATCTGTAACTTACTGATCTCTACTCTATATATCTGTAACTAACTGATCCCTAATCTATATATCTGTAACTTACTGATCTCTACTATATATACCTGTAACTTACTGATCTCTACTCTATATATATGTAACTTACTGATCTCTACTCTATATCTGTAACTTACTGATCTCTTATCTATATATCTGTAACTAACTGATCCCTTATCTATATATATGTAACTTACTGATCTCTAATCTATATATCTGTAACTTACTGATCTCTTATCTATATAACTGTATATTACTGATCTCTACTCTATATATCTGTAACTTACTTATCTCTAACCTATATATCTGTAACTTACTGATCCCTAATCTATGTATCTGTAACTAACTGATCCCTAATCTATATATATGTAACTTACTGATCTCTAATCTATATATCTGTAACTTACTGATCTCTTATCTATATAACTGTATATTACTGATCTCTACTCTATATATCTGTAACTTACTTATCTCTAATCTATATATCTGTAACTTACTGATCCCTAATCTATGTATCTGTAACTAACTGATCCCTAATCTATATATCTGTAACTTACTGATCTCTACTATATATACCTGTAACTTACTGATCTCTTATCTATATATCTGTATATTACTGATCCCCAATCTATATATTTGTAACTTACTTATCTCTACTCTATATCTATGTAACTAACTGATCCCTAATCTATATATCTGTAACTAACTGATCTCTAATCTATATATCTGTAACTTACTGATCTCTACTCTATATATATGTAACTTACTGATCTCTACTCTATATATCTGTAACTTACTGATCTCTACTCTATATCTGTAACTTACTGATCTCTAATCTATATATCTGTAACTTACTGATCTCTACTCTATATATCTGTAACTAACTGATCCCTAATCTATATATCTGTAACTTACTGATCTCTACTATATATACCTGTAACTTACTGATCTCTACTCTATATATCTGTAACTTACTGATCTCTACTCTATATATCTGTAACTTACTGATCTCTACTCTATATATCTGTAACTTACTGATCTCTAATCTATATATTTGTAACTTACTGATCTCTACTATATATACCTGTAACTTACTGATCTCTACTCTATATGTCTGTAACTTACTGATCTCTACTCTATATATCTGTAACTTACTGATCTCTACTCTATATCTGTAACTTACTGATCTCTACTCTATATATCTGTAACTTACTGATCTCTACTCTATATATCTGTAACTTACTGATCTCTACTCTATATCTGTAACTTACTGATCTCTACTCTATATATCTGTAACTTACTGATCTCTACTCTATATATCTGTAACTTACTGATCTCTACTCTATATATCTGTAACTTACTGATCTCTACTCTATATATCTGTAACTTACTGGTCTCTAATCAATATATCTGTAACTTACTGATCTCTACTCTATATATCTGTAACTTACTGATCTCTACTCTATATATCTGTAACTTACTGATCTCTAATCTATATATTTGTAACTTACTGATCTCTACTATATATACCTGTAACTTACTGATCTCTACTCTATATATCTGTAACTTACTGATCTCTACTCTATATATCTGTAACTTACTGATCTCTACTCTATATCTGTAACTTACTGATCTCTACTCTATATATCTGTAACTTACTGATCTCTACTCTATATATCTGTAACTTACTGATCTCTACTCTATATCTGTAACTTACTGATCTCTACTCTATATATCTGTAACTTACTGATCTCTACTCTATATATCTGTAACTTACTGATCTCTAATCTATATATTTGTAACTTACTGATCTCTACTATATATACCTGTAACTTACTGATCTCTACTCTATATATCTGTAACTTACTGATCTCTACTCTATATATCTGTAACTTACTGATCTCTACTCTATATCTGTAACTTACTGATCTCTACTCTATATATCTGTAACTTACTGATCTCTACTCTATATATTTGTAACTTACTGATCTCTACTCTATATCTGTAACTTACTGATCTCTACTCTATATATCTGTAACTTACTGATCTCTACTCTATATATCTGTAACTTACTGGTCTCTAATCAATATATCTGTAACTTACTGATCTCTACTCTATATATCTGTAACTTACTGATCTCTACTCTATATATCTGTAACTTACTGATCTCTACTCTATATATCTGTAACTTACTGATCTCTACTCTATATATCTGTAACTTACTGATCTCTACTCTATACATCTGTAACTTACTGATCTCTACTCTATATATCTGTAACTTACTGATCTCTACTCTATATCTGTAACTTACTGATCTTTAATCTATATATCTGTAACTTACTGATCTCTACTCTATATCTATGTAACTAACTGATCCCTTATCTATATATATGTAACTTACTGATCTCTAATCTATATATCTGTAACTTACTGATCTCTACTCTATATATCTGTAACTTACTGATCTCTACTCTATATATATGTAACTTACTGATCTCTAATCTATATATCTGTAACTTACTGATCTCTAATCTATATATCTGTAACTTACTGATCTCTACTCTATATATCTGTAACTTACTGATCTCTAATCTATATATCTGTAACTTACTGATCTCTACTCTATATCTGTAACTTACTGATCTCTACTCTATATACCTGCAACTTATTGAACTCTGCCACTTTAGTCTACATCATCCAATATATCAGGAGGAAAGTATAACTTTGTTAAGTAATTCTTTTAACTGTAGATTCCGAATTAATTAAATAAAGACTTATTTTTTAATTTATTTAGAAATAAAACAAAAAATGAGGTATTGAATTTTTCAATATTCAGAACAATCAATGAATACAACATCCTAGTTGATGTTCAGCTACAAGTTTAAAATGGAAGGCAATAATCTGATAATAAAATCAATCACGGATAATCCTTTTGAAACATTTAAGACCAATAATCACTTTCTTAATTCACATAATTTCTTTAGTCTCTGTAGTGTAAGATAGAGCTCTTTGTGCACGCGACAAAATAAAAAAAAGAGTTCGATCACATAAAAATGAGGTATTGATAATATCAACATCAATTTGCGCCATACATTTTATTGCTGCACAGTCATATCACTTAAGTTACTTTGTACTGCAATTAGAAATTCTTTAGCAGCAGGTCTCTCATCAGGTATGTAACAGAAACACTGACTCAGCATTTGAAACCAACTTCTCAATTTACTATCATTGCTTATGTTTGTCTCCATGTGTCTAAAAGCTGTTGGGGGAAGATTCTTCTCCATTTTTAGCTTCATATAGGACATTAACTCTTCATCATCATCTACCTCCCAAACTTCTTTTTCCGTGAACAGCTCTAATAGGGTGCAGGCCATTGACCACACATCTGTTTCCTCATTTGGCAAACAATTTCTCTTAAGTAACTCTGGTGCCATATAGCTTAAAGTCCCAAAAACTTTTGTAGTGCACATGACAGTTTGTGATGCTTTGACATTGCTTAACCCTAAATCACAAATTTTTGTAATAAGAGAATCAGATGCGACAAGAATGTTAGCACATTTTATGTCCCTGTGGATAACAGGTGGTGTAATATTGTGGAGGTAAGATATGGCTTGTAAAATCTGTTTACCTATGTAGATCTTACTCTCTGTATTAAGATGCAGAGCTTGTCCAAAAATGATAGTCTCTAAGTTATGTCCTTCTACAAGTTCAGAAAAAAGTAAAATTTCTCTTGGATTAGAGTGGATCCCCATAACCTGTACTATATTTGGATGTCTCAATCGACACAGAATATTAGATTCTTTTTTAACAGCTGTCAGAATGGCCTTAGCTTGTCGCTTTAAGCTAAATCTTTTGATAGCAACGGATGTCCCCATCCATTCACCTTTGTAAACCGTACCATACGATCCATGACCTATAATGTCCCTTTCGTTGTATTTAAAATCTGTTTCTTTTATAACTGGCAAAGTATCAGAGTAGCCTTCAGGTAATTTCTTCACAAATGATATAGATTTTGATGATTCTATTGTATTATGATGGTGTACAGTAACACTGTATGTACCAGGTAAACGTACTACTATAAACGGTAAACTTATGCATTTCTCCAGAGTGATGCCATCTCTAACCCAAGTAAAAGTAGTTTTATCGGATTCAGATGAAACCAGTACCCCTACCATTAATTCTTTACCATGCAATCCAAATATTTCTGAAGGATGATGAAGTATTATACTTGAAGTGTCGAACATTTGTTCTTCTTGGACTTGAGGCCATATGAATGTCAACAATTCTTTATTATTGTCACCTGTAGCTTCGACGGGTATCTGTTCCAGATATATTTTATCCTCAATAGAAACAGATCTTAATTTAAATCCATCCTTAAATTCATTATAATCTTCAAAAGATTCATGGGTAGCGGACAGCTGGAAACACTGCTCTCGTCCAAAACATATCTGCTTCATAGTGATTTCTGGGTCGTAAAGAGAATTAAGTTTTTTCACATATGAAATATCTAGGCGTTTACACTCCTTTCCATCAACAACCAGTTCAGGGTAATTAATAACTAAATTTGCTTTTTCATGATCAGATGTGGTACTGCTTCCATGTGCTGAATAATGTGCAGCTAGATGTAACACATCAACATTTGCATCTTCAGTTGGCAATGTGGAAGAATCACTTTTTTCATTGTAGGTGCTTGTGTCTTTAAGATACGTCATGAGATACAATCTAAATTTTGATGCAAAGAGACCATGAGAATGCATATACTCAGATAGTGTACAACTTTTTCCTTCTAAATCCTCAAAATCTGTGATACATTCTCTCTTAAAATTTCCAACTTTAATATCAAATAATTCATGATCACTTGGGATAAAAATATCAATCATTTTTTGTGTTAAATCACTAAAAGTAGTTTCTGCAGGTACGATTGTTATATCTCTCGTTCCACCACCTTCATCTAACCTTTTCTTCTGTGTATAGGTTAATCCTCCATCAATAGAATGCAGCCATCCCAATTGAATTTTTGTTGATTTTTGTTTGGTTCGAGGATTAACTGATGATTTGGTCCTGAAACACTGCAAAAGATGAACATGAATGTTGTTATACTTTAATAAATGAAACTCATACCACAAACTCTGTAACAAATGTCCTAATTGTGCCAACTTAGCACAATTTAAGAATCCACGATAAGCCTCCTTTAAACAAATGGACACCCACAAATTATTTTGTAACTTTAGCGACAGGTTATAAGATAATCTTACCACTGATCTTGTACTCGAGGTCGTTCTATTTTTTCGTATCTTTGACAATATTTCCTGAATACGTGCGTCTAGAACAAAAGAAATTAAACTGCTTCGTCATATTATTCAATCAAAACACTATTTATACGGAATGATGTAATATGAAAGGAGGTTAACCATCAACACTGTATCCTTAGGCTTACATTATGAAATATTCATTTACAAAGAATCGTTCTTTATTACAAAGGGAAGTGCTAAGCCTACTTTACCTGTTTTTGAGCTTGTTTGGTCATGATGTTTCCTAGGTGATTTTGACTGTCTCAATTTTAGAATATCTCCCATTTTAAAACCGACCTCTTTGAGGTCACCATCTGACATCTGACAGAATTCATTCAAATCGAGGATCTGAAAAGTTATTAGGATATTCAAAGTAAATGTAAAGTGCTTAAAACAGATGTAAAGGGACAATCTATGAAATTAACAGTCAGTTTCATAGCTTAAACAAGCTAATTCAAATTTGAATTGAATGTCAAATAGTTTAATTTAAATGTTATGTGATATCGTGGTGACCACAAGATGTTTCATGCATTTATAAAAATTTCATTTTTTTCAATTCCTGTAAAATTACAATTTAAATCACTAAACGTTCTTAAAACCAAAGTGTTTTAGATGGTGAGGAACATGCTTTATAAAGACGAGAGGAAAATCGTCGAAACGTAGCACATCAGCACAGAATTAAACAGTTAACACTTAACACACACGACTGACTCAAATGGTTACGTTGCTCGTTATTTATATATGCAATGCTCAGATCTAGAACCATCTAGAAACATTTAGAACAATTTACACAATTACAGACGTCATTATGTAGGTCACTGTACATTTAACTAATTAATGACATTGCTAAGTAGGTTTATAATTCTCACAACAAATACTTAGGCCTATATGTGGATTGAAAACGAGCTTGTTGGCTGTGGCTTTTTACCACGGTTAAAGAAAGTCCATGACATTAGAATTTATATTTGGCTAGAATGAAGATGATAGTTACAATAGTTCAGCACTAACCTTCTCCCTTTTACACATTTCCACAAAATTCCCTCCAGCCTCTGTCCCGAAAATAGCAGCGAAATAGTCCTCCATCATTCTCTCATAGGCAAACAACAAGGAATGGCGCGAAAATGGATAGCGGAAGTAAGTTTTCTGTTTGAACTTGGAAAACGGAAGTTAGAAGTCTGAACTCGGAAGTTGGAACATGGAGGTCCCTCCCCGTCTGTCGTAGAATTCTGAGTGCTAACCTCCATACACGTAAGTTCGCAGCACAGCTCGTAAATTTTCATTTTAACATGATCCTATCAAAAATTCTATATCATTATTTTTTTAGAAAACATTTTAATGGTCAACTATTTTGGGCATGCAATTTTAAAACTTGTTTTTTAATAAATGACAGAACCAGATTTTTAGAACGGATTTTCTTCTTTTGGCATTGGATCGTTATCTACTTCTTTTAGACTTTTTGTTCATATTTTTTAGTACATAATTTAAAACGTTAAAAATGCAAGTTACAATATAAGAAAGTCATGTTAAATTGTCAGTTGAAGGGTGAGAACTGCATTTAAACATACATACAACAAACATTTTTCAATTGAAGGGAGAAAACTGCATTTAAACATTTTAAAATACTACTCAAAACATTGACCAGTGAGAAGCGTTTAAAGAAACAATATGGTATTTTGTTACTTTCTAAATGTATACTGATCACGAATCGTATGATGTGCTGAGGGAATGATACGTTGTATTACAACAATGCAGACTCTCACATTTTGTCAGATATAGTAACAAAGAGTGATCCTCTCGAGGCGTGTTACACCTAATTGAAGATTACATGCTTATAATACTTCCTGGTCATATGAACTAATAGTTTTAGAAATATGAGCCTTGAAAGTTTCAGTTTATACTAAAATTCTTGTTCCAGAAATATGAAGAAATCGAAATTAAAAAATCAGTTGCCACAAGGTAGTTGGCCATCGACTAAGGATTTCGTAGACACCGATATTATGCAAATTGGATTATCCCCTGAGGTCCCATTTTGAGTTTTATAAAAATAAGTCACAACAACATGACATAGTACTTCTGGGTCGGATTTTATCATGTATATCTTTAATGCAAAAATGCAAAAAGACATTTTCAAATAATTAGGAAACTCTAGAAAGTAGAATTTCAAGTTTACAAACAAATGACGTCGAAACCGGAAGTGATATCAAAATTTAAGAAATATTTTTTTGTTCATTATCAAATTGTCCATCTACTTGTAAGTTTTCAGATCGATCAAAATCAAATTTCCGAAAAACACAATTTGGCATAAAATTTGCAAGTTTTAAAAAGCGCAATATTGATTCAAATATTTTGGGTTATATATCTTTTGAAAGAGCAGATTTAGCATAGTAAATATGTCCAAAAACTTGTGACGTATGTTAATTAGGTCACGTGACAAAGCTCTTTAAAGTTGAAAATTGCAATTTTCAAATGGCGATAAAACCGGAAGTAAACATCAGAAATTGGAAATGAACATATCATTTGATAGATCTCGTTAAGGGCAATCACTTTTGTACAGGTCAAAAGGTCCACAAAGGTCAAGGTCACTAGATATGAGCCTTGAAAGTTTCGGTCATTACTTAAATTCTTTGTCCTGAAATAGAAAAAAGTCTAAATCTAAATTAAAAAATCCGCTGTCATAAGGTTGATGGCAATCGACTAAGGATTTCATAGACACCAATATTGTGCAAATCCGATAATCCCCAGAGGCCCCATTTTGAGTTTTATAAAAATTAGTCATAATAACATGGCGCCTGACATATTACTTCCGGGTCAAATTTTATTATAAATATCTTTCATGATGACAAATTCGAACATAATGCAGAATTTTTTTTTAAATATCTCCGAAACTCCGGAAGTTAAAATTTCAAGTTTAAAAGCAAATGACGTCAAAACCGGAAGTGACATTGACATTTTGATAATACCATTTTGTTTGCAATAACAATGTCTATAATCCTGTAAATTTGCAGATCGATCGAAATAAAATTGCAAAAGTTGAAAAAAGGGTAAAAACTAAGATCCAAAATCCAGCATCAAAAGTCAAAATTCGAGTGTTTTAAAATATTTAGCGTTTAGATAAGCGATAAATGAGCTAAGACAAAAAAGTTTCTTCGAAATCGGTTGAAAACTGTAGGTTAAATTGATAAAAAACCTAAAATATACTTTTTGTCATACATCATTTCCGGTTGGTCAAAAGTGCGTCATTTTGCATTCACCTATATATTATGAGAAATCGTGTCAGATTAAGCGTGACAAGTTCCCGTCATAGAGACCAGAATCCTAGCAAAAACCACTTTACAATCCCTTTAATATTTGGATATGACCTTTTGAATTTTCAAAAAATTCAAACCAAAATAAAAATTCTTCAAATTCAAAATTCTGTGCTTACAAGTTTTAGATAAAGTTACAAGATTTTGATAGACACCGAATTAATGAAAATCGGATAAAAAATAGAGGACTTTTTTTTGTTAAAATGTGCCAGTCTGAGACGACAGCTTATGCATCACTTCCGGTTTAGATTTTTTCTGCTAAGTGCGTTCTAATTATGACTGACAGACAATATACACGGTTTTTGCCAACATATGAAATTGTCATCGTAAGTGTTTATCTTGCTTTATTTGTATAGACATTCTGTTTATGTACTGTGAATTTCAGATCAATCGGATAGTAAGCGGCTGAATTAGAAATTTTGAGATTTTGGAACATTTTGGTTTCAAATTTTTCTGACAAAAATATCTAAAAATGTTATACTTCTTATAACAATAAACATATTAAAGGAAATTTCAGGTAAATCGGTTCATAAATAAGCCCTACAGACCCGACTTAAAATTCTAAGCAAAAATGTACCGATTTATATAATAAAAATCCGTATAAGCAAATCAATTCCGTTCATCAAAAATCCCGTCCAAAATCATGTCAAAATCTAGAGAAATAGTTCTATAGTAGTGATAGAAAATCATCTATAGTACCGATTTATATTTAAGAAAAATATTCCCTCGAGTGAAACCAGAAATTCTATACCATTTTCAGTTTTCCCTACAGACGATGACCAGTTGGAGAAAAAAAACATAATCATAACGAAAACAAAGCGTGACAAATTCTATTTGCCACGCAATAAATGATGTCGTATACGGACCACCTTACCATCTCGACCCATATTTAATGAAAGATATAATTAAAATGATAAAAACATCTTCGGATATTTATGTTGTGGTTGAAATCTAACTAGGCGTGTTGGAACACCAGGCCATGTTTATATTTTCTATTATTCGTTCACCAGTAAGTAATTCCCTTTCTTCTCTTTTACCCAAAAAATGACAAAAACAATAATCCACCATCCGCAGTGTACGCAGTAGAAATACTGGAGATCCACTGGAACCTGAACATGTTTTACACGAATAGTTCATACAGGTGACTTCTTTACACTTACAGTTGGATTCTGACTTTGGTATACGTCGATACTGATTGTCAAACCGCTCCAAGGATTGACCTATCAATCGGCCAAAAGTGACATTCTTCATAACACCATGAGGATGACCAATACAACAACATACATCATTATTTGAAGGTTCTTTTTGTAAAATTTCTTCTATATATTTTGGTGGGGGATGACAATCAAATACCCAGAAGTTTTCTCTACCCTTTTCCAAATGAATTTTTAACTCTATACCACTGAACAAATCTCTAGATTTGACAGGTTTAAAATACAATCTAGTACCACGACCAATAACTTCACCATTCCACACTAGGCTACATTTCTTAACTTCATCTTGGAAAATAGATTCTGATAATTTAACAACAAATTCATCACCAAATTTTTCCACACTACCTGATATCACTCTGCTATTACCTTTATCCCCATGTTTATATACTGTTATATAAGTTAGTTGCTGTATATTGGAAGGAATTGGTTGAAATTTAAGATAAAAACTTCTTAAATAACTGTAGGAGTCATTATGGTGTGAAATACACATCATGTGTATTTGTGAACTGTTCAGGTTGATGTTACTAATGAATAAAGAAAGCTGAGATCTAATAGATCTTCGGTAAGGGAATGTTTTCACTGTTTCCTTATAATTATTGTTATACATAAGATTCATAGACGGTCCAATGAGATTATCTAACCAGTCTAGTTCATATAAAAAATCAGGTATAGGATGGAATGTGAAAAACGAAATATCTCTATAAGGACATGTCTCTACAAGTTTCACCCCTGTACTGTATAATACACTCGACCTGCTGTAATCATCGTAATGAAACTCAACAGTACAATGTTTCACCTCATCGTCTGTTTTAACGACATGGTTATTAGTCTTTATAAAATATTTGTCCTCATACTGAACCACAAACCCAGTCCCAGTCCTAGTTCCAACTATTACTAGTTTGACGACAGTTTCCCCGATATGTTCAATCTCATTTAATATTTCTATATTTTCGTATCCAATAGGTAAATGTTTCTTTGTTAGATCTTTAAAGGGAATGAAATCTCGATGTCCAGGATTCTTCTTACACTCTATATCCTTTAAATCTTGACAAGCCTCTAAAATATCACCTTCTACCGCTACTTCTATATTAAGATCAGATTTAAAGTCTAGTTCATCGTGATGACACCTAGCCATTTTTTTTACAGCCTAAGGAAACCTGAAATATGAAGAAAGGAGATTAAGAAATAAATATAAAACAAAATATTCTGATATTCAAACAGTTTATTTTCTTCTTGACTTGGTGGACATATTTCTAATTTTACCTGTTGGTGATGTAAAAATATAGACACAGTAGACATGTAACCTACTCTCTGTCTATAATGTTACCTGTTGGTGATGTAAAAATATAGGCACAGTAGACATGTAACCTACTCTCTATCTATGTTACCTGTTGGTGATTTAATAATATAGACACAGTAGACACGTAATCTACTCTCGGTCTATAATGTTACCTGTTGGTGATGTAAAAATATAGACACAGTAGACATGTAACCTACTCTCTGTCTATAATGTTACCTGTTGGTGATGTAATAATATAGACACAGTAGACACGTAACCTACTCTCTGTCTATAATGTTACCTGTTGGTGATGTAATAATATAGACACAGTAGACACGTAACCTACTCTCCACATCTTATATTTTATATTTCCATGGACCTGAAGGCCCTCTCAGATAAATCATATTCTGAATATTTTTGACATGACAGAAAATATTTAATTCGGAACTCATTGTGGACTGAGAGTAGAAAGGTTAGTCCGAATTATCTTTGAAAGCTGGTCCGATTTGTCTTTAGTCCGAGTTGTCTTAAGTCTAGTTTTATTTTTCGTTTAGTTTTATTTGGTCCGAGTTGTCTTTGAAAGCTGGTCCGATTTGCTATAAGTCCGATTTATCTTAAGTCTTGTTTTATTTGGTCCGAATTGTCTTTGGTCTGAGTTGTCGTTGTGGTTACTCCACCTACTATAATTACAGTATAAGTTTTAGTAATATTTCAGAGACGGAAGGCGAATTCCTCTCAAAGATTTGCTTTTAATTGTAAACTTGTACCTACCTAGTACCTTATACTTGTATTGTTGATTCTGTTTGTGACGAGAATTAATAAAATAGATCAACTTTATCATTAAATAGCAATGTCATCATCTCCATTACTCACACAGGAAGTTCTCTTTAAATACGGACTAGTTTTAGATTTATTGCATACTATTGTTTTATTTTAACAGTAAAAATTATGGATTGATTAATATTTATAAATTACATCTGATTCTTTATCAACTTAAGTAAGATGATTCAAACTGGAAATAAATCTTAAATCTTTTTATATTTTAAAATTGTAATTGCTTACTTACAACAAGAACATGATAATTTCACTTTTAGAAATAATATAAAATTTAGTGTTTTATTAGTACTCCATGTATATTAGGGTTTTTATAAAACTGAATAAAGATAGGCCCAATAAAATTAATCATCAAAATTGAACTGGTGTTAAACCTACACATTATTATGATGACACTACATATGTTTATCTGATATTTTTATGTCTTATCTTCAGATATATCCAAGATTACACGTCAACCAGCCTACTGTTAATTCTCTGAATTCTCTCCCTTTAGTTTAATTTCAACTGTCAGCAGCAACTCATGAAGTCACTATGAAATCGACCACAATATAACACACGTAAACAAAAAAAATTTCAAACAATAAATTATTGCACATAATTCACCTAAACTGGTCAACATAATCATATAATCTCAATGATATTTACTAGAGCCACATGTGGCACAGAGTGGGACTTTGCAAATGTGCAAATTGCTAAGGGAAATTTAAAAAAAATGGGCCCTGAACGTAAATCCCAAGTGTCAAAGAAGTCGACAACTTTTAAAATTTTTGAATTTTTGGAAAGGTTGTGAAACCGGAAGTATTCACCAGACCTAACATTTGAACATAGCAACTGAAAACCTTTATCAATAACCTTCGTCCTACTGAAGGTCAAGGTCACTGAAGGTCAAATTCACGAGAAACAAGTCTTTAAAATTTGGTAATGCATACAGTAATAACACCGGAAGTTGACGGTAGACATCAAATATGAAAGTATAAATGAACAGCCAAAGTCAATGACC
Source organism: Lottia scabra (assembly GCA_029955415.1). Lineage (NCBI taxonomy): Eukaryota > Metazoa > Mollusca > Gastropoda > Lottiidae > Lottia > Lottia scabra. The sequence goes on along the minus strand of JARJEI010000003.1, from coordinate 5,914,292 downwards.
TTTGATCCTAAAAAGGTCAAGGTCAACAAAGGTCAAGGTCAAAAACGAATTTTTATATTTTTTTAATGCTGTTCCATTTTTGGAACTACAAAGCCGAAATCTATGAACCTTTAACATAAGCTTAATAAAGCAATGCTGTAACTGAATACAAGGTCATTTTTTGAAAAAAAAAAAAAAAATTTAACTTTTTTTTGATAAACAAAATTTTGACAAAAACAGAAATTTACCCAGATTTGCCACGCCCACGTCAGATTTTTTGATGTGACTTTATTTCTATTATTAATATCTATTAATGCCTAAATTTTCAAAGCTTTACATCCATTGGTTAACGAGATATACAATCATAAATGTCAAAAATGGTCAAAATCTATTATCGGAAATTTTGAAATTCGTAAACCTTGTTCCCTTTTTTGAACTATTCAACCGAAACATCTGAGTATTTGATATAATTGAGCTTAAGTAATGAGGTAAGTGTATCCAGAAGCATTTTTCAAAAAAATTGAATTCTATATATATTTTTTCCAGACAACAAAATTTAAACAAAATGAAAATTTTACCCGGATGTGCCACGCCCACGTCAATATTTTTTGATTCATACATCTGTAAGGGGTAAGTTCAAATTATGTTTCAAATTTGAAGCTTCTATATCTTATAGATCACGAGATATGCATACATCAAAGTCAAACACATCAAAAAGTCGAGTTACGGTTTCCAAAATTGCAAAATATAGAAAAATTCAAATTTTACATTTCAGTCCACTGTGATATATCGTTTGAAAGAGCTCGTAAAGCACATTCAGAATCTGAAAAAAATAACTCTCTAAGTGAATTAGGTCACGTGCTAGAGCAGTCCAAAGTTGTCAATTTTGCTGTTTTTGGACAGCTATAAAACCGGAAGTTGATGTCGGAGGTCAAATATTAAAGTATCATCTGGTAGCCAAGGTCGATGACCTTTGACCAACTTAAGATCAAGGTCATCAAGGGTCAAGGTCACGAGATATGAGACTTCCAAAACTGAAAATATTCAACCGGAAATTGCAAAAAAGCAAATTCAAAATTAAAAAATCGGCTTCCTAGAATTTTCTCCAATTTTTATGTTATTTCATTTGACACCAACATTTTGAAATTCAGTCCAGCCAAATTGGCTGAATAAAAATCGGAATGTTTCAGGAAAATCAAAATGGCGGCTGAAATATTAATTCGATTCCCGATCTTAGAATATCCACGTAAATCCCATAATTATGGCTACCGATCAGTATAAGTTTCGTTCAAAAATATTTATTACAGCGGAAGTGGGTCAACCGGAAGTTTGCGCCCTTCTCCCGCATAAACCGGAAGTAGCGCAAAAATTTTAACTACTCAGTTTTGTTAACTGCAATGATCTCTATTTGTAATATAAATTTCAGACAAATCAGACAAAAAGCAAAAAAAATAGAAAAAATGGTCAAAAATTGCAAAAGTTTGGATGCAAAAAGTTTGCTAAGAATATTTGAAACTTTTGAATTTTTAACTACTTATGAATTGGAAATTCGCTAGAGATTCCAAAAAAACAAAATTGAGCAAAAATTGCATCCTCCAGGGTCAAAAAATCACTTTTTGCACATTTTGCAAATTTCCCACATCGGTTTTGCAAAAATGTTCCAATTCATATTCATTAAGTACCTCGCCACAAATGAACATATAGAGTTGCAAAACGGTTTCTGCAGTTGCAGTAGTTTTGGCTGTGTACCCTGTGTAAAAAGCGAAAAAAAACAAAACATTTCGATAACAAACTGGGACTTTGCGGTAGCAAAGTCCCACAATAATAGTTTACTACATGTAGTAAGATAGATAGAGTAATTCTATAACTTGGAGACAGGGGAAATAACTCTTAATCTCGACATCTACAGGACATAGGGTACCTCAGAGTGACCAGTACACTACAGTACATTTATAGGACAGAGGGTGATCTAGAGTGATCGGTATATACTATGTCTACAATCTCGACATCTACAGGACAGAGGGTGATCTAGAGTGACCAGTATACTATGTCTACAATCTCGACATCTACAGGACAGAGGGTGATCTAGAGTGACCAGTATACTATGTCTACAATCTCGACATCTATAGGACAGAGGGTGATCTAGAGTGACCAGTACACTATGTCTACAATCTAGACATCTACAGGACAGAGAGTGATCTAGAGTGACCAGTATACTATATCTACAATCTCGACATCTACAGGCCAGAGGGTGATCTTAGAGTGACCAGTATACTATGTCTACAATCTCGACATCTACAGGACAGAGTGTGATCTTAGAGTGACCAGTACACTATGTCTACAATCTCGACATCTACAGGACAGAAGGTGATCTAGAGTGACCAGTATACTATGTCTACAATCTCGACATCTACAGGACAGAGGGTGATCTAGAGTGACATGTCTGAATTTGAATTGCAGACGGAAGGTGATTTAGCCAAGTCAAAGCAAAGTTGTCACCATGGAAGGAAGAGGAATGCTGGTACACTTTTAAATGTACAATATTTTCAGTCTGAATTCTAAAAAGGAGGGCATCACAAATGACACAGAGAAAACAAAGGATAACATAGATCTTAAAACGTTTATAACTCTACTATACAATATACAATGATACTATACAATATACAATGATACCATACAATATACAATGATACTATACAATATACAATGATACTATACAATATACAATGATACCATACAATATACAATGATACTTTTCTATGGTCAGAAAGTAAGAATATCAGGTTCAGTATTTAAACATAAACCTTTCAATAATAAGTAGAGACTCTCATACTTTACACAACATAAACCTTTCAATAATAAGGAGAGACTCTCATACTTTACACAACATAAACCTTTCAATAATAAGTAGAGACTCTCATACTTTACACAACATAAACCTTTCAATAATAAGGAGAGACTCTCATACTTTACACAACATAAACCTTTCAATAATAAGGAGAGACTCTCATACTTTACACAACATAAACCTTTCAATAATAAGGAGAGACTCTCATACTTTACACAACATAAACCTTTCAATAATAAGGAGAGACTCTCATACTTTACACAACATAAACCTTTCAATAATAAGGAGAGACTCTCATACTTTACACAACATTAAATAATCGTAATGAAATTTTATTATTTACCAACATTAGAAATAATCACTTTAGAATACATCATGATAAAAATAACAAATGGATAAGTTTGGTCAGAATCTGATCACAAGACATTTTGATAAATCAATTCAATAAGGGAAATAACTCATTCATATATACATAAACATACCGAGATTTAATAAAACCATAGAAATATAGGTAGGGAAGTCCCAGTAAAATCATAGTCTATTGAACTTCCGTTTAAATTTATGGTTGACCGAATTTCTACTTAAGGGTTTTCGGTTAACTTCTGGTGCAGCGTAAAAATAGTTATGGTAAACAATAACAAAAGAAAATTTTACAGAAAATCTAATTTAACAAGATTTTTACATCTGTATATTTATGATTTGTTATGTAAGATAAGTATATATATTTCTAAATGTTATAGACCTATGTTACTGTAGAAATAATGTAATTATTAAATTTAAGCATGAAAACCTGTTATGCCATGGCTTAAATTTAGACCTACCATGCAGAGAGTTTTACCGGGCTGAAGGTAGCAGACACTTGGCCAGCAAACAATAAGCCAGAAAACAATACGCAATATGGTCGAAAAATGTTTAAGAAATTGTTTCAAATTTTAAACATGTCAAATCTCAAACTAGTCCATCTTCCAAATAAAAAACTATCTTGCGTACCAAGCATAAATCTTGTGTTATTATTCCCTATCTACATTTCTATGGTGGAAACAACATATTACTTTGTGGTTTGAATCGAAATTTTATTAGCGGGAGTCCATGCCATGTTTATATTTTCTATCCATTCACCACTAGATAAACGCTCTTTTACACTTTTACCCCTAAAATGACTATAACTTCTTACAATGTCCTTCTTTTGATTCAGTGGAAATACTGGCGATCCACTGGAACCAGGACAAGTTTTACAAGAATGTTTCACATAGGTAACTTTCGTATACTGACAATCTGGTTCTGGCTTTGTTATACGTCGATATTTCTTATCAAAACTTTCTTGATCTGCACCTAAATATTGACCGAATGTAATCATTTTGATACCACCATGAGGATGACCAATACAACATATATTACTTGAATGTGAAAAGTCTGCTACATCTCTTGGTATGGGATAATAATCAAATATCCAGATGTGTTCTATACCAGGTGCTATTTGATCTTCTAAATCCATCCCACTGAACACCTCTCTATCAACTTGTTGAAAATACAATCTAGTACCACGACCAATAACTTCACCATTCCACACTAGGCTACATTTCTTAACTTCATCTTGAAAAATAAATTCTGATATTTTAACAACAAATTCCTTACCAAATTTTACCACATCACCTGGTATCACTCTACTATTACCATCATCCTCATCTATATGCACTTCTATAGAAGATAACTGATGTATATTGGAAGGAATTGGTTGAAATTTAAAATATGAACTCTTCAAATAGCTGTAAGAGCAATCAGGGTATGAAATAAACATCAAATAATTAAGATGACTGTTTAAGTTTTGATGAGAGAAATTTTCAAGTTTTCCGTAATAACCTATTTTGTCAGATACTATATGATTATTTTCATACATTATAACAATAGATGGTGAATTATAATCTTCTACCCAGTCTAGTTGATGTATAAAATCAGGTATAGGATCGAACGTGAGATAGGAAATATCTCTACAAGGACATGTATACTGTAAGGCTACAAATTCAACACATTTACTAGTCAATACACTCGACTTGCTGTCATCATCGCAATGAAACTCAACACTACAATGTTTCACCTCATGGTTAACAACATGGTTATTAGTCTTTATATAATATACACCTTCATACTTAATCACACACCCAGATCCTGCTTCCCTTATCAATCTTCCATTTTTTATTTTATCTACCACTAATCTGACAACAGTTTTCCCCATCGTTTTAATCATATCAAATATTTCTCTATTTCTGTGTTCAATAGGTAAATGTTCCAAAGTTAGATCTTTAAATGGAATGAAATCTCGATGTCCAGGATTCTTGGCACACTCTATATCCTTTAAATCTTGACCCTCCTTTAATATATCACCTTCTCTCGCTACTTCTATATTCAGATCAGATAGAAAGTCTTGATTATCGACAGCCATTTTGTTCAAGTTTTTTTTTACAGCCCAGAGAAACCTGAAATATGAAGAAAGGAGATTCAGAAATAAATATAAAACAATATATTCTGATATTCAAACAGTTTATTTTCCTCCTGACTTGTTTGTAACATCTATAATGTTCTCTATCGGTGATTGTGAAATATAGACATAGTAGACACGTAACCTACTCTCTGTCTATAATGTTCTCTATCGGTGATTGTGAAATATAGACACAGTAGACACGTAACCTACTCTCTGTCTATAATGTTCTCTGTTGGTGATTGTGAAATATAGACACAGTAGACATGTAACCTACTCTCTGTCTATAATGTACTCTGTTGGTGATTGTGAAATATAGATAGAGAAGACGTGTAATAGCTAGTAATCTGATTGATCTGCAAGTATTACATTTCAATATACGATTTCATGACCATATCTTTACAAAGACTGTAGATAGAGAATACTTCACAGATACAAATAATAAAAATCAAGATAATATAAAGTCTGCAGTAATTTGTATTTTATGTTTTATTTTTATTTTCTTATATCCAATATATTATATGTACCGAGCATTAAATTTAACCTTCTTACCCTGACATGAGTGTATTTTATGTTTTTGCAGTGCGTTCGATAATCGAACGCACTGCATTGTTTTGCAAACGGCTATTTTTTGCAGTGCGTTCGATAATCGAACGCACTGCATTGTTTTGCAAACGGCTATTTTTTTTTTTTTTTTTTCGAATTTTACACTCGCTATTTTAGTAAGAAGGCGACATGCCACATACAGATTTGTTCAATTCCCTACGATAAATTGTTGACCATGAACTTTTAAATATAAATTGGTGCCATTTTGACAAACCGGAAATGAGGTAGAACAAAAAACACAGTTTTGGTTTTTGGAATCTCACAGCTCTATTTTTGATCCGATTTTTATCAAACTGTTTTGAACTGTTTTCTATAACTGTGCGCTACTAAATAAAAGTTTTAAACTTCTCCAATTTTGACTTTTAGTTGACTATTTTCTTAATTTTAATTTTTGCGTTTTTTTCAACTTCTACAATTTTATTTCGTTCGATCTGCAAATTTGCAGGTGTATAGACATTTTAATTCTAAACAAAATGCAGTTTTCAAAATTTTGATACCACTTCCGGTTTTTACGTAATAAGCTTGTAAATTTAAAATCCCAACTTCCGGAAATTTGAAGATATTTCAAATTTGTTTTTTTCATTGTGTTATAATTTGTTATAACAACAATTTGAAAAAAAAAAATCCGACCCGGAAGTAACAGATCATCCGCCATTTTGATATGAGTAACTTTTATAAAATTAAAAATGGGGCCTCAGGGTTATGGGCGGAATCCGTAACTTCAGTATTTTTGGAAACTACAGTCGATTGCTTAAAAAGTCTAGGCGCCGAATTTTTGATTTTTGATTTTAATTTTTTTTTTATTTTCGTTTTGATTTTTTATGCAATTACTAAAACTTTCAAGGCTCATATCTTTTGACCTTGACCTTTGGTGACCTTGGTACCTGAACAAAAGTTATTGCCCTTGATGAAATCTATCCAATGATGTATTCATGTTTGTGATCCGATGTATACTTCCGGTTTTATAGGCAATTGAAATTTGTGATTTTTGACTTTAAACAATCCTGTCACGTGACCTAGCGTAAATACGTCAAAAATGATTAAGCAATCATATTATGCGTAATTTGCTCTTTCCAATGATGTACGACAATATACACTTAAATTAAAATTGCACGATTTAAAATTTGAACATTTTGTGCAAATTTCCATTGTAACTGTGCGTGTTTTTTTTCAAATTTTATTTCAATCGATCTGAAAATTTACAGATGGAAAGATATTTCGATTGCAATGCAAAATCTGTTTTCGAAAAATTGATACCACTTCCGGTTTTGACGTAATTAGCTTGTAAATTTGAAATTTCAACTTCCGGAATTTTGAATATCTTTGAAATTTGTTTTTTGCAACATTTAACATTATGGTACATCAACAATTTGAAATAAAATTTAACCCGGAAGTTACAAATCGGCCGCCATATTGATATGACTAACTTTTGTAAAACTCAAAATGGGGCCTCAGGGTTATGAGCGGAATTCGTAACTTTGATATTTTTGGAAACTACAGTCGATTGCATTCATAGCATTGTTAATCGATTTTTGATCTTCTGTTTTGCCTTTCTTGCATTTCTGTTTTATTTTTTTCAGTAATTACAAAAACTTTCAAGACTCACACCTCCTGACCTTGACCTTTGGTGACATTGTGACCTGAACAAAAGTTTTGCCCTCGATGAGATCTATCCGACTATGTATTCATATTTGTTGTCCGATGTATACTTCCGGTTTTGTAAGCAATTCAAATTTGCGATTTTTGACTTTACAAGTAACATCCAAGGTTTCGCTAGTTGTGGTAGCTTTCTCTGTCTAGAATAATACCAATACAGACCCTTTTAAAAACAGTTTTTAAGTAATTATTCCAAAACTGTTACGCACTGCTCAGAACCATGCAAAGCCTATGGATCTAGTTTTTTTTTTTTTTCGAATTTTACACTCGCTATTTTAGTAAGAAGGCAACATGCCACATACAGATTTGTTCAATTCCCTACGATAAATTGTTGACCATCAACTATTAAATATAAATTGGTGCCATTTTGACAAACCGGAAATGAGGTAGAACAAAAAACACAATTTTGGTTTTTGGAATCTCACAGCTCTATTTTTGATCCGATTTTTATCAAACTGTTTTGAACTGTTTTCTATAACTGTGCACTACTAAATAAAAGTTTTAAACCTCTCCAATTTTGACTTTTAGTTGTCTATTTCCTTAATTTTAATTTTTGCGTTTTTTTCAACTTCTACAATTTTATTTCGTTCGATCTGCAAATTTGCAGGTGTATAGACATTTTGATTCTGAATAAAATGCAGTTTTCAAAATTTTGATACCACTTCCGGTTATGACGTAATTAGCTTGCAAATTTAAAATTTCAACTTCCGGAATTTTGAAGATATTTGAAATTTGTTTTTTGCATTGTGTTACAATTTGTAATAACAACAATTTGAAATAAAAAAATCCGACCCGGAAGTAACAGATCATCCGCCATTTTGATATGAGTAACTTTTGTAAAATTAAAAATGGGGCCTCAGGGTTATGAGCGGCATCCGTAACTTAAGTATTTTTGGAAACTACAATAGATTGCTAAAAAAGTCTAGGCGCCGATTTTTGAATTTTGATTTCAATTTTTTTTTTATTTTCGTTTTGATTTTTTATGCAATTACTAAAACTTTCAAGGCTCATATCTTTTGACCTTGACCTTTGGTGACCTTTGTACCTGAACAAAAGTTATTGCCCTTGATGAAATCTATCCAATGATGTATTCATGTTTGTGATCCGATGTATACTTCCGGTTTTATAGGCAATTGAAATTTGTGATTTTTTACTTTAAACAGCCCTGTCACGTGACCTAGCGTAAATGCGTCAAAAATGATTTAACAATCATGTTATGCGCAATTTGCTCTTTCCAATGATGTACGACAATATAAACTTAAATTAAAATTGCACGATTTAAAATTTGAACATTTTGTGCAAATTTCCATTGTAACTGTGCGTGTTTTTTTCAAATTTTATTTCAATCGATCTGAAAATTTACAGATGGAAAGATATTTCGATTGCAATCCAAATTCTGTTTCCGAAAAGTTGATACCACTTCCGGTTTGGACGTAATTAGGTTGTAAATTTGAAATTTCAACTTCCGGAATTTTGAATATATTTGAAATTTGTTTTTTGCAATATTTAACATTATGGTATATCAACAATTTGAAATAAAAAAAATTAACCCGGAAGTTACAAATCGGCCGCCATATTGATATGACTAACTTTTGTAAAACTCAAAATGGGGCCTCAGGCTTATGAGCGGAATTCGTAACTTTGATATTTTTGGAAACTACAGTCGATTGCATTCAAAGCATTGTTAATCGATTTTTGATCTTCCGTTTTGCCTTTCTTGAATTTCCGTTTTATTTTTTTCAGTAATTACAAAAACTTTCAAGACTCATACCTCGTAACCTTGACCTTTGGTGACATTGTGACCTGAACAAAAGTTTTTGCCCTCGATGAGATCTATCCGACTATGTATTCATATTTGTTGTCCGATGTATACTTCCGGTTTTGTAAGCAATTCAAATTTGCGATTTTTGACTTTACAAGTAACATCCAAGGTTTCGCTAGTTGTGGTAGCTTTCTTTGTCTAGAAATAATACCAATACAGACAGTTTTAAAAACAGTTTTTAAGTAATTCCAAAACTGTTACGCACTGCTCAGAACCATGCAAAGCCTATGGATCTAGTCTTTTTATTATTTTATTTTTCGTTTGAAAAACCAAGACATCGATTTCAATAGTCAGATTAGTTCAAATTCTAGTTAAATCTCTAGAACACTTAGCGTATTACTATTTTTAAAATTAGTTCAGATTCTAGTCAAATCTCTAAAACACTTACCTTATTTCCATCTTTAAAATTAGTTCAGATTCTAGTCAAATCTCTAAAACACTTACTTTATTTCAATCATTAAAATAAGTTCAGATTCTAGTCAAATCTCTAAAACACTTACCTTATTTCTATCTTTAAAATTAGTTCAGATTCTAGTCAAATCTCTAAAACACTTACCTTATTTCTATCTTTAAAATTAGTTCAGATTCCTGTCAAATCTCTAGAACACTTACTTTATTTCAATCTTTAAAATAAGTTCAGATTCTAGTCAAATCTCTAAAACACTTACCTTATTTCTATCTTTAAAATAAGTTCAGATTCCAGTCGATATATAAACTATGGTAGAATAATACTTGTAAAATGATATTAAAGTCAGACAATCTGAGCTGTAAGTGACTAGAACAGGACAAGTTTTAACTGTTATAGTCTATGATTTGTAAAGCAGCTATTTTTTTTACTGCGTCATTCAGCTATAACGGTTGGTGTAATTTGACTGTTAACCATATTCTTTCCAAATTGTATAGTTATTTAGAGGCTGTTGTGGGAGGAGGGAGCAAGTGTGTCCACTGCTACAATATATTTTTAAAGGTAGATCTATTCTCTCAAAGTAGTGTACCACCCCCTCCCCCCCACTCTTTTGACAAAGATTTTGCTAGAAATATCAGGGACTGGAAGTTGTTATCATTGTGGTTATTGAACCAGTTTAACTGTAAACCAGATCTCCGAGCCATCATGATTGTTCTGTTACTACTACATAAATTGTATGATGTTTTGTACCATGCATGATGTCAGGGTTTGCGAGAAGACTTGTGATTGTATGATGTTTTGTACCATGCATGATGTCAGGGTTAGCGAGAAGACTTGGGATTGTGTGATGTTTTGTACCATGCATGATGTCAGGGTTAGCGAGAAGACTTGGGATTGTGTGATGTTTTGTACCATGCACGATGTCAGGGTTAGCGAGAAGACTTGAGATTGTATGATGTTTTGTACCATGCATGATGTCAGGGTTAGCGAGAAGACTTGGGATTGTGTGATGTTTTGTACCATGCATGATGTCAGGGTTAGCGAGAAGACTTGAGATTGTATGATGTTTTGTACCATGCATGATGTCAGGGTTAGCGAGAAGACTTGGGATTGTGTGATGTTTTGTACCATGCATGATGTCAGGGTTAGCGAGAAGACTTGGGATTGTGTGATGTTTTGTACCATGTATGATGTCAGGGTTAGCGAGAAGACTTGAGATTGTATGATGTTTTGTACCATGCATGATGTCAGGGTTAGCGAGAAGACTTGAGATTGTATGATGTTTTGTACCATGCATGATGTCAGGGTTAGCGAGAAGACTTGTCGCTCTCTTTTCTGTTAGACTTCACAAGATTTAACAGTGTGGTGGAGAAGAACTCAGATATACGTATAATTGCAGTGCGTTCGATTTGTCGAACGCACTGCTTTGGTTTGCAATTGACTATTTTTTTTGCAGTGCGTTCGATAATCGAACGCACTGCATTGTTTTGCAAACGGCTATTTTTTTTTTTTTTTTTTCGAATTTTACACTCGCTATTTTAGTAAGAAGGCAACATGCCACATACAGATTTGTTCAATTCCCTACGATAAATTGTTGACCATGAACTTTTAAATATAAATTGGTGCCATTTTGACAAACCGGAAATGAGGTAGAACGAAAAACACAATTTTGGTTTTTGGAATCTCACGTCTCTATTTTTGATCCGATTTTTATCAAACTGTTTTGAACTGTTTTCTATAACTGTACGCTACTAAATAAAGGTTTTAAACTTCTACAATTTTGACTTTTAGTTGACTATTTTCTTAATTTTAATTTTTGCGTTTTTTTCAACTTCTACAATTTTATTTCGATCGATCTGCAAATTTGCAGGTGTATAGACATTTTGATTCTAAACAAAATGCAGTTTTCAAAATTTTGATACCACTTCCGGTTTTTACGTAATTAGCTTGCAAATTTAAACTTTCAACTTCCGTAATTTTGAAGATATTTGAAATTTGTTTTTTTCAATGTGTTATAATTTGTTATAACAACAATTTGAAATAAAAAAATCCGACCCGGAAGTAACAGATCATCCGCCATATTGATATGAGTAACTTTTGTAAAATTAAAAATGGGGCCTCAGGGTTATGAGCGGCATCCGTAACTTTAGTATTTTTGGAAACTACAATAGATTGCTAAAAAAGTCTAGCCGCCGATTTTTGAATTTTCATTTCAATTTCTTTTTTATTTTCGTTTTTATTTTTTATGCAATTACTAAAACTGTCAAGGTTCATATCTTTTGACCTTGACCTTTGGTGACCTTGGTACCTGAACAAAAGTTATTGCCCTTGATAAAATCTATCCAATGATGTATTCATGTTTGTGATCCGATGTATACTTCCGGTTTTATAGGCAATTGAAATTTGTGATTTTTGAATTTAAACAGTCCTGTCACGTGACCTAGCGTAAATATGTCAAAAATGAATTAACAATCATATTATGCGTAATTTGCTCTTTCCAATGATATACGACAATATACACTTAAATTAAAATTGCACGATTTAAAATTTCAACATTTTGTGCAAATTTCCATTGTAACTGTGCGTGTTTTTTTCAAATTTTATTTCAATTGATCTGAAAATTTACAGATGGAAAGATATTTCGATTGCCATCCAAAATCTGTTTTCGAAAAATTGATACCACTTCCGGTTTTGACGTAATTAGCTTGTAAATTTGAAATTTCAACTTCCGGAATTTTGAATATATTTGAAATTTGTTTTTTGCAATATTTAACATTATATTATATCAACAATTTGAAATAAAAAAAATTAACCCGTAAGTTACAAATCGGCCGCCATATTGATATGACTAACTTTTGGAAAACTCAAAATGGGGCCTCAGGGTTATTAGCGGAATTCATAATTTTGATATTTTTGGAAACTACAGTCGATTGCATTCAAAGCATTGTTAATCGATTTTTGATCTTCCGTTTTCTTACACTTCCGTTTTATTTTTTTCAGTAATTACCAAAACTTTCAGGGCTCATATTTCGTGACCTTGGCCCTTGGTGACATTGTGACCTGAACTAAAGTTTTTGCCCTCCATGATATCTATCCGACTATGTATTCATATTTGAAGTCCGATGTATACTTCCGGTTTTGTAAGCAAATCAAATTTGCGATTTTTTACTTTACATGTAACATCCAAGGTTTCGCTAGTTGTGGTAGCTTTCTTTGTCTAGAAATAATACCAATACAGACCCTTTTAAAAACAGTTTTTAAGTAATTCCTAAACTGTTACGCACTGCTCAGAACCATGCAAAGCCTATGGATCTAGTTTTTTTTTTTTTTTGTCTATTTCTGGTCACGCTCCCCAGCCAAAACTGCACATACCACACATAACTTGACATCATTTCCTGCGATGATTAACTGCTCGTTGTTGCTTAAATGTAAAATGGCGCATTTTTGCCTGACCGGAAATGACGTATATTAAAAAGTCGTATTTCAGGGTTTTTCCATTTTCAACTCATTTTTCCAACAGATTGTGATCGGTCTTTTTTGGTTCATTTGTTTAACCCAATAGCTACAAATTGCAATTTTGAAAAATTCATATTTTGACTTTTGTAGCTGACTTTTGGAGCACTTTTTAAAGGATTTTTTTTAACTTTTGCAATTTTATTTCGATCGATCTGAAACCTTTCAATAACATAGACATATGAATTTCCAAAGAAAATCAATTTTCAAAGTTTCGATATCACTTCCGGTTTTGACGTCATTTGCTTCTAAACTTTCAATTTCAACTTCCGGAATATTGAAGATATTTGAAAAAAAAATTTTGTGTTATCATAGATTTGGTCATACATAAAAAATAAAATGATGAAATTTTATCCAGGTGCAAGGTATCAGCCGCCATCTTGAACTGACCTATGTTTCTTAAAATTTTAATTCAGAACCGAGGGTTAATCGGATTTTTTTAATTTTGAAATCTACGACTTTTGCAGTCGATTGCAAAAAAAATGTAGGTTGTAGATTTTTGAATTTCGATTTAAATTTCTTTATATTTCCGGAACAAGAATTTGAGTAATGACCGAAACTTTCAAGGCTCATATCTAGTGACCTTGACCTTTGATGACCTCTTGACCTGTACAAAAATTATTGCCCTTGACGAGATCTATCAGATGATATATTCATTTCCGATTTCTGATGTTTACTTCCGGTTTTATCGCCATTTGAAAATTGCAATTTTTAACTTTAAAGAGCTCTGTCACGTGACCTAATTTACATACGTCACAGATTCTATTTCATTTTTACTATGCTAAATGTGCTCTTTCAAATGATATATAACACAATATATTTGAATCAAAATTGCGCTTTTTAAAACTTGCAAATTTTGTGTCAAATTCCATTGAAACCGTGCGTGTTTTTTTGAAAATTTTTCGATCGATCTAAAAACTTACAGGTAGATAGACAATTTGATTCTGAACTAAAAATATTTCTAGAATCTTTATATTATTTCCGGTTTTGACGTCATTTGCTTGTAATCTTGTAATTTTAACTTCCTTAGTTTTGGAGATATTTGAAAATATTTGTTTGCATTATGTTAAAAATGGTCATCATAAAAAAAAAATAATGTAATGTGACCCGTAAAAAATATATTACAGTGGAAGTATTATAAAAATTTCCAATTTTTGAAAAATGAAATATAATGAATAGAGTTTTACGTCCTGCTTTGCTTTTCTGCACCTATATTGAGGACGGGCAAACGCCATGCAGTGCGCAATGAGGAAAATTTTGCATTAGTCTGATATTGTTATCAATTTCCATTTGTCGAGGTATCTTTAACATCACAGCCAATTAGCACATCGGTTTATTTACACCCACGATTGAACGCCCTTACCATGTCAGCCCCTCCGACATGTATCACTGACGGGATTCATCCCTGGACATTCAGGATGGCGAGCAGGCATCTGATTCACTAAGCCACTGGGGCCCCCTTCAAATCATTATACCTGCATCAATGATAGGGGGTAAAAGTAATGGACATTCATTACCTTTTAATATCGCATAGAAAGCGTCATTACATCTTCCCATATCTGATGGCATGTGAGAGTCTACGTTGTTGTGTTACAATGTATCATCCCCTCAGCACGTCACACACTTCAAGATCAGTGTACTGTGTACAGTGTATTGTTTCATTTAACGCTTCTCACTGGTCAATGTTTTGATATAATGTACAACAAATGGTTTTTTATAATATCATTAAACTAAAATACAACAATGAAATTTTTGGGGGAGAATTGTATCCTACTAAACTATATTAAGAATTTTTCAAATGATCTGAAAAAAACCGGTGCTTGCAAATTATAAGATTAAAACTTACATGTTTGTTTTTTGTATGTTTAAATGCAGTTCTCTCCCTTCAACTGACAAATGTTTGTTGTCTATATGTTCAAATGCAGTTCTATCCCCTCAACTGACAATTGCAAGTGCTTACTTTCTTACATTGTCACTTCCGCTTTTAACGTTTTAAATTATGTAGTAAAATGAAAAAATAAAATCTAAATATAGAAGAAAACGATCCGATGCCAAAAAAAATAAATTCGTTTTAAAAATCTGGTTCTGTCATTTATTAAAAAAAAAGTTTTAAAACTGTATGTCTAAAAACGTTGACCATTAAAATGTTTTTTAAAAAAATAATAATATAAATTTTTTGCTAAGGTCATTTTAATAAGACAAATTACGAGCTGAACTGCGAACTTTTAAAAAAGTTAGCACTCAGAATTCTAATGTCATTTACATATCATATCAAGTAATGGTGTTATGCGGCAGCTCAGTGAGCTAGACGCTTGCTCGCCAACCTGAACGTCCAGGATTGAATCCCGCCAGTGATGCAGGTCGGAGGGGCTGACATGGAAATAGCGCCTAGTCGTTTGGATGGTACAATAAACTATCCCATATAAGTGCAGAAAAAAAATAGGACGTAAACTCCATTCATTTCACTTCATTTCTTTCATATGTATGATATTGCATATGAAAAATATTAATATTTTTTTTTTAACTATTCTACTTCCAATGATGTATAAAAATGTACATACATAAAAACAACAACTTTTTAATCAAATGACTTATGACTGGTTATTCTACTTTTCACTCCCGAATAAAAACAATTTATATGTATGGATTTTAAATGACACTTTTCACCCATAGACGAAACCGGATGCGCACTGCCCAGTATCGTCTCACGATTCTAGTTTTATTTTTATTTACAAATAAGCACATTAAGCACATTAACACAAAACACATTTGGGGTATATACATTATAATATTATGCATGTCTAGTCCTCCACCCATTGTCATTTCTTATAAGTCGTTTTCTTTAAGTACTATTTCTTACATTTATTCAATTTATATATCGCTCTTTAATTAATGCATTAAACACTTTTACTTCAATCACATCATAAATCATATTTGAATCTAATTTGTCTTTTTATCTCGCGCTTTGTTCCCTTGCGAACACCAGTTCTGTGTATATTTCATTGCTGTTGATTCTAGAATTCAGTTTTAAGAAGTTCAATTACCCGGACAATGAGATCATAACGAGTAATTAGCAGTGTCAGGGCATTTTACATATACCTTTACATTAGTAAAGTATTTTTGAAGGGAAATACCCTTTTAACGCCAGACAGATCTTACAAATGATAATCCTCGAATTTTAACATTAAATTCTAACAATGAAATGTCGTGATGCTCGTCGTTACAGTTTATTATTTAGGACAATGGTAAATATATAATATTACTTACAATGATTATAGCTATTACAGTTTATAATTTAGGACAATAGTGAAGTATAATATTACATTACATCTCAATATAATTAACTAAACTGTATCAAATTTCCCTGGTTAGATATTAGGGTTTTAAAGGGAAGGTAAAGAGTTGTTCTAGTCTGTATATACTGGGTAAACTTATTGCTTCTAGTTTCGCCAACTCAATTTCCTGTTTGACGTCTCTGATTCCAACGGTCAAAGCAGCGTGGCAATTACGATGTCACTATAACAAATGTTGAATAAACTGATTGAACATAATCGTGACGTTATATTGTGATCAGGTTTTATATAATAAAGATCCGTACAAGCAAAACAATTCTGTTAGTCAATTTCACATCCAAAAACCTGGCAAAATCGAGAGCAATAGTTGCATAGTAGTGGACTACCTCAAGAGAAGTATCATCAGGTGTTATTGTAATACTTATCGTCGTAAAACAGGATATAGGAATGCTGTTGCGTAGCGATAATTTTTTATGGGGTCCGGGAGGGGTGGTTTTGGCATGGCATGAAAATGCTCAAATTCTACGATTTTAAAGTAAAAATATTGCAAAATCCCCTAAATACGCCACTGTAGGAATGGCTCAAATAAAAACTGAACCCGATACCCCAAAATAATCTTTCTATAGTCCCTTTAATATACCACTGTAAGATAGTGAATATGAATCATCAAGTTTCAAAATGAGTCATACAAAAACTTGCACGAGGTTTGGCTTAAAAAACCTTGAATTAAGGTCAATTGTGACAAATAGAATAGAGTCCACATACACTGTTAAAACAAAGGTCAGTCATGTTACAAGAAGATTTTGAGTTCTGTGACAGGTGTCTCTTTCCTACCAGAATCAGGCCCGTAGCCTGCCAAGTACTTTTAGGGGGGCAAACGTCCAATCAAGGGGGGCAGTTTAGGTATCCACCAAAAACACCCCTATACCCCCCTTATATGGAAAACTTTGTTTTATTGCAATGCATTGTTACGCCATTACATTGCCATCTGTAGAGTTATTTCTACATTTATTGGTGCAGTCGAAAGCCTGGAAATAAAATTTTCTAAAGTTTGGGGACCCCTAGAAAATTTTAGATAATTTGACTCCTTGAAACGCTATATCCTGACATTTCCTGATACTTTCCAGCGAATTTAAGGTTCAAGATTATTTCTGGAAACACGATTTCCTGAAGACTCTTCTAGAAATTTTTGAGAATTTGACTCTCTGAAACGCGATTTCCTGACATTTCCTGGTGAATTTAAGGTTTACTTGTAGAGGAACTGTGTGACTAAAACATAGCAAAATCGAGACAAAGATGTAAAACATTCCTGATATCTCCCAGCGAATTTAAGGTTCAATATTATTTTTATAGGGTCAAAGAGATCCTGTCTAAAAAAAAAAGAAAGAAGAAATTTAGACGCGAATTTCAAACAGAGTTTAAGGTTATTTGAATAGGGTCTGCGCTGCCGAGAACGCCAATTGGAAGCCTCGAAACACGATTTCCTGAAGTCGGGGATCTCTTTTAGAAAATTTATAGAATTTGACTCCCAGAAACACGATTCCTGAGGTTTAAGGGACTGCGGGACGAACACTGGAAAATTTTGAGAATCAGATACCTGAAAACGCAAATTCTTAACATTTCCTGCTATAAAGACACCCCTTGAATTAATGTATCTTTTAAAAATAACACTTGATATTTTTTTTAGGGGGGGGGGGGGGGCAAGATTTAAATTAAAATTAAATTTAAATTTAAATAATTAAATTTAAATTCAAGCTCCCCCCTTGGCTACGGACCTGATACAAATAGAATAGAGTCTACATACACTGTTAAAACAAAGGTCAGTCATGTTACAAGAAGATTTTGAGTACTGTGACAGGTACCCCTTCTCTACCAGAATACCTGATACAAATAAAATAGAGTCACTGTTAAAACAAAGGTCAGTCATGTTACAAGAATATTTTGAGTTCTATGACAGGTGTCTCTTTCCTACCAGAATACCTGATACAAATAGAATAGAGACACTGTTAAAACAAAGGTCAGGCATGTAACAAGAAGATTTTGAGTTCTATGACAGGTACCTCTTCTCTACCAGAATACCTGATACATATAGAATAGAGACACTGTTAAAACAAAGGTCAGTCATGTTACAAGAAGATTTTGAGTTCTGTGACAGGTGTCTCTTTCCTACCAGAATACCTGATACAAATAGAATATAGTCTACATACACTGTTAAAACAAAGGTCAGTCATGTTACAAGAAGATTTTGAGTTCTATGACAGGTACCTCTTCTCTTCCAGAATACCTGATACAAATAGAATAGAGACACTGTTAAAACAAAGGTCAGTCATGTTACAAGAAGATTTTGAGTTCTGTGACAGGTGTCTCTTTCCTACCAGAATACCTGATACAAATAGAATAGAGACACTGTTAAAACAAAGGTCGTGTAATTGTCTACTGTAGACTATGATACTACTAGTCTACTGAACATATTACATATCACAAGGGAAGTAACTGTTATTAAAGAGATCGTGTAATTGTCTACTGTAGACTATGATACTACTAGTCTACTGAACATATTACATATCACAAGGGGAGTAACTGTAATTAAAGAGATCGTGTAATTGTCTACTGTAGACTATGATACTACTAGTCTACTGAACATATTACATATCACAAGGGGAGTAACTGTTATTAAAGAGATCGTATAATTGTCTACTGTAGACTATGATACTACTAGTCTACTGAACATATTACATATCACAAGGGAAGTAACTGTAATTAAAGAGATCGTGTAATTGTCTACTGTAGACTATGATACTACTAGTCTACTGAACATATTACATATCACAAGGGAAGTAACTGTTATTAAAGAGATCGTGTAATTGTCTACTGTAAACTATGATACTACTAGTCTACTGAACATATTACATATCACAAGGGAAGTAACTGTTATTAAAGAGATTGTGTAATTGTCTACTGTAAACTATGATACTACTAGTCTACTGAACATATTACATATCACAAGGGAAGTAACTGTTATTAAAGAGATCGTGTAATTGTCTACTGTAAACTATGATACTACTAGTCTACTGAACATATTACATATCACAAGGGAAGTAACTGTTATTAAAGAGATTGTGTAATTGTCTACTGTAAACTATGATACTACTAGTCTACTGAACATATTACATATCACAAGGGAAGTAACTGTTATTAAAGAGATTGTGTAATTGTCTACTGTAAACTATGATACTACTAGCCTACTGAATATATTACATATCACAAGGGAAGTGACTGTTATTAAAGAGATCGTGTAATTGTCTACTGTAAACTATGATACTACTAGTCTACTGAACATATTACATATCACAAGGGAAGTAACTGTAATTAAAGAGATCGTGTAATTGTCTACTGTAAACTATGATACTACTAGTCTACTGAACATATTACATATCACAAGGGAAGTAACTGTTATTAAAGAGATTGTGTAATTGTCTACTGTAAACTATGATACTACTAGCCTACTGAATATATTACATATCACAAGGGAAGTAACTGTTATTAAAGAGATCGTGTAATTGTCTACTGTAAACTATGATACTACTAGTCTACTGAACATATTACATATCACAAGGGAAGTAACTGTAATTAAAGAGATCGTGTAATTGTCTACTGTAAACTATGATACTACTAGTCTACTGAACATATTACATATCACAAGGGAAGTAACTGTTATTAAAGAGATTGTGTAATTGTCTACTGTAAACTATGATACTACTAGTCTACTGAACATATTACAAGGGAAGTAACTGTTAACAAAGATTTGTTTTTTAACTGTTCAAGTTTAGAACAATATGTTATTGTCTAGAGAATGAGTTATTTCAAACTTAAATTGTGTTCGTTACCAAGATAATACAAAATATATTTTTGAGATCTACAGATTAGTTTGTGTCCCCTGGAGAATGTTGAAATGTCCCCAGTCTGGGACATGTCCCCCAATTTGAAAACCCAAGGTCTAGAATGAGTTATTTCTCTGATGTCCAGGTGTTACATAATAAGATTAGTGACAGCAATCATTATCTTATGATTAGAAATAGAGTTATTTTCCCTGTCTACATGTTATAAAATTACTCAATCTATGTTTAGATTAAACTATTATAAATATCGGGTGTATCAAATAAAACGTCCCCAACTTTGACGAAAAGTATCTCAGCTACTGTTAAACCTATCTCTTTCAAAATTCTGACAAATTTACTTCAACATGTCCTTGCTAAACTCTGAAAATATTAAAGTCATCGAACAAAAATTGTACAAGTACTGCTTCGAACAAAATAGCATGTCAAAAAAATCAATATCAGAGCAAATAACATATTTGAATTTGTGTCCATTTTGCCTTCACCGCAACCACCAATATCCAACATTTTCCAAGGTTCAAAATTATTTGTATAGGGTCCGAGGTTAGCTTTGAAAATGTTGAGAAATAGACGCCCACAAAATATGAAATTTCCTGACGAACTTGCGGGTTGTGGGATCAGCGGCAGAAAATTTTGAGAATAAGGCGCTTGGATAAGCAAATTCCTGACATCTCCCACCGGATTTAAGATTCAAAATAAATTGTATATAGGGTTGTGTCGCTTAAAAAATGAAAATAAGATGCCCATAAACATTTACTGACATTTCACGTTGAAAATAAGTATCAGAATGGGGTGGGAGAAAATGCGCTTACGGGCGTCTAGTACTCAAGGTCAAGGTTAGGTCCCTCAGAAATATCAGAATTGTGTTTTCAGGCGTCTAATTCCTGACATTTTCTTCTTGTAGTCCTGCAATTGCAGTTCCTATCAAATAAACATTAAATTCGTCAGGAAATAACGTTTCAGGGAATCCTAGAGGGGATTCCTAGAAACCAGAATACCAATGGGCACCCTTGCCCCAATACAGGTAGCAATAACTCAATTTGAAATAATACAGAGATATTTATCTTTAAAGGAGAACCCATCTTTAAAAAAAAAACTTGTATCAATGCATATTAGTAAATATCCGTACATTTCCGCCGTTTTTTACGTCTGCAAATGAATATACGTCATCATTCCATATAAGGTATATGTTCTATTGTGTAGAAGTCTATTCTGCAAGGTTTGATAATACAGAGTGCGTAATGCAAAGTGACTAATGCAGAATGTATATTGCTAAAGTGCCTAATACAAAATACATAATGCAAAGAGTAAATTGTTAGCTGCATTCGTGTGGCATTTCATTGGATTGTTGAGTATACTTATACATTTTGCATTTTTACACATCGACATTTGTACTTTGCAGCATTGACAAATGCATTTTGTAATTACCACATTGGTATTTTAACGTTGCAACACAATCGACAATATTGGCAACTATATACCTCCATAGTCCATAGTATTCAACTCATCAAATCTCACCAACGCACTGGCTGTTTGCCATCTTGAATTTATCTTCGCTCTAAACAAGTTTGAGAATACTATGTATACGAATAAATTCTTTTACAATTTTTTTCTGGTGACTGGCCTAGTTCGAGTTTCACAATCTATTGAACTATTGTGAAAATAGGATCCAAATATTGTCACATATACACTTATAGTTTACTACAAGGCATGGGCTATTTACCACGAACGTAAATAGAGTACAAATGTCTGTAAACTTGTACATAACTTACCTATACAAATGGAGTACATGGTAAATAGCCACTGCCTTACTACAATGTATATTGTTTCAGGTGAAAATGCTAACGCGATATAATAACTACAGAGAAAGCTGTTTTACAATGTAATAATATCATGCCATAATTATCTCATATTCTATATAAACTCAAATCAGTTCTATACATTAAACTTTGTTACTCTGTCGAAATGGTGGTATATTCTACTTTGATGTTGGTTGTTGTTTTGCTGTATGTTGGTTCCTTACCAGTGGCCAGTTCCTTAGAACTACCAGGTAATTTAAAATATTTATCCTAAGACAGAAACTATTATAATATAAGATGTCTGTTGTGTAGTGACCATGTGGTTAAAAACATTTATTTACATGTACCTTCTCAACATGATATATAGGCCTACATTAACTATATTTCATAACAGGTACCATAAATAATTTTATTTTCATATGAAGCAAGTTTCTCATTAATACTTTGTTCATAGACTTTTAACATGTTCGATATCTGAAAGGGATTGTAAAGAGGTTTTCTAAACTTTCTATGTATATCGGGGACACTGATATCATCAATTTGCGCCATTCCAATTTGCATTCCGACGTCTGTGGTTCTTGCAATTCCACTAAAACTTACACGTTTTATGACTAATATTGATCTGCACAGATATTTATAGTAGCTTTCGGTAGTCACTATTAGTGACATCATAAAACGTGTTCATTTTAATGGAATTGTAAGAATCATAGACGTCGGAATTGAAATGGGAATGGTGCAAATTGATGCTATCAGTGTCCCCGATACACATACACATACAAAGTTTAGAAAACCTCTTTACAATCCCTTTAAGAAATACATTTTTATGGCTATAAACTTGTTTTAATTATTTCGATACATCCTCGTCGGTGAATGCGAATTTAACCCCAAGGTTGTTCAAAGCCTGGGCTATTCAAGTTCAAGCAGACTTATCTCGCCAAGACATTGTGCGATGGAAACAAATCTGCCATTCCTACGCTCGGTGGACTTGGGACAGGCTGTGAACAACCTCGGAGGATTAAACCCGCATTCGCCTCCCCGTCATATTTAACTTATAATGTAAGATATTCTTAAGTTAAATGAATCCAAATTTTCAAACGTGGTCAATAGGAGTATATAGTCATAATATAATACAATATATTTTCAATAATAACCTGTAATTGTGTGGTATATTACATAGTATTATGGGTTTATTTGATTCTGTTTGTATAATTGGGAAACCGTTGATGAACATAATATATTGTTATTGACCAAGTTTTAGAATTTAATTTTTTTAGTCATTATTTGGTATTATACAGTTTATATAAAAGTATCACCCGGAACAAAAAACCGTGCGGCCAAAACTGAATCGTCTCTCCAGAGATATTATTTACCATGCAAACAGCCATGCAACTGGCAACTGACCTGGCTAAAAATAACATTTTTTGTTTCAGTTTGCTATAAAGAAGTAAAAAATACAATTACGACTGTAAATCCCATGAAAAAGCCTATTATAGAGAATTCGGACGAACTCGCATGTTCCTATTCTTGTTTATATGAGATAGAATGTGGATACGGTTACTTTGACGAAGAATTGAAAACATGTACTCTTTATTCAAGACCTGTTATCTACATCTCTAACAAACTCACAGCGAAGGAATGTCTTTCTATATGTTCGACATTGGATGAATGTAAGACTATGGGTACTGATCTTAAGGCTTCTAACTCTTTCTGTTACCATTACAACGTTCCATTGAACAAGATGCCAGATGGTTGGGTAAAGACCTTTAAGAAGGACGTTGATTTTTTACTAGCAGAGAAAACATGTTAAGATGCTCTTTAGTGAAGTCCTGTTGATGTCGATCTATAGAAGACTATAGTGAAGACTAAAGATTTATTGAAAATAAACATATAAGATATAAAAATAAAGGACGTTCTTTATTTTCTTTATGATCATTATCAGGTAAAGATAAACGAGTGGGGTAAGTTGGGGGTGGAGGGTTGGGTTGACAAGGGGTTGCTTGCATCACTCTTCCTGCCTTGATCAGAGAACAGAGATTAGATTGATGAAACATATTAGGTTATCCCCCTTCAATCAATAAATACAACAATTCGGCTAAAATACGAGTAAACGACAAGCAGTGTGTAATAAGAGAAATGATTGCCGGGACAGTAATGCCGGAATTGAATCCTGGAATTTTGAATGGAGTTTTACGTCCTGTTTTTTGTTGCACCTATATGGGCTAATTGAGGACTGGCAGACACCATGCAGTGTGCCATGAGGAAAATTTTGCCAGGACAGCGGCATTAGCCCGTTCCTATTTTCGATTTCCAACTGTCGAGGGATTCTAACGTGCACAGCCAATAGCACACGGGGCCTCGGTTTATTGTCCCATCCGAACGACTAGACGCTTTTTCCATGTCAGCCCCTCCGACCTGCATCACTGACATGGGGAAACCGTGTTGAATTTGACTGAACAAATCAGCTAATATGAAAGTATAATTTCTATGTAAAAGTATATGTAAATGTATTTTATGTTTCTGCCAGTGACAATTTTATTCGAGATGAGGCCAGAATATGTTGAAGAATATTAATCTATTTCAAAAAATTTAGTTTCTCTTCGTTGCTTATGATAAGATAATCAATATCAATTTAAAACCTCTGGAATAGAGAATAACATATTAACACTATTAGTCAGTAAAATCAGGTTTCTAGTTCATGACATTCTGCATTTTCTACAAAATTTATAATTTGATATCAAAATTGATTTTAAAATTATTTCAATGAGTTGCTAAAAGATAGTCATTCATTTGTACATAATTGACTATACAAATAGAGTAGTAACGTCTGTAAACTTGTACATATCTACCTATACAAATACAGTAGTAACGTCTGTACACTTGTACATATCTACCTATACAAATACAGTAGTAACGTCTGTAAACTTGTACATAACTTACCTATATAAATAGAGTAGTAACGTCTATAAACTTGTACATGACTTACCTATACAACTATAGTAGTAACGTCTGTAAATCTGTACATAACTTACTTATACAAATAGAATAGTAACGTCTGTAACTTTGTACATAACATACCTATACAAATATATTAGTAACATCTGTAAACTTGTACATAATTTACCTATACAAATAGAATAGTAACGTCTGTAACTTTGTACATAACATACCTATACAAATAGATTAGTAACATCTGTAAACTTGTACATAACTTACCTATACAAAAGGAGTAGTAACGAATGTAAACTTATACATAACTTACCTATACAAATAGAGTTGAAAGGTCTGTAAACTTGTACAAAACTTACCTGTACCAATACAGAAGTAACGTCTGTAAACTTGTACATAACTTACATATACAAATAGAGTAGTAACGTCTGTAAACTTGTACATGACTTGCCTATACAAATAGAGTAGTAAGGTCTGTAAACTTGTACAAAACTTACCTATACAAATAGAATAGTAACGTCTGTAAACTTGTACATTACTTACCTATACAAGTAGAGCAGTAAAAACTGTAAACTTGTACATATCTTACCTATACAAATAGAGTAGTAACGTCTGTAAACTTGTACGTAACTTACCTATACAAATAGAACAGTAACGGCTGTAAACTTGTACAAAACTTACCTGTACCAATACAGAAGTAACGTCTGTAAACTTGTACATAACTTACTCATACAAATAGAGTAGTAAGGTCTGTAAACTTGTACATAACTTACCTATACAAATAGAATAGTAACGTCTGTAAACTTGTACATAACTTACTCATACAAATAGAGTAGTAAGGTCTGTAAACTTGTACATAACTTACCTATACAAATAGAGTAGTAACGTCTGTAAACTAGTACATATCTTACCTATACAAGTAGAGTAGTAAGGTCTGTAAACTTGTACATAACTTACCTATGCAAATAGAGTAGTAACATCTGTAAACTAGTACATATCTTACCTATACAAATAGAGTAGTAACGTCTGTAAACTTGTACGTAACTTACCTATACAAATAGAACAGTAACGGCTGTAAACTTGTACATAACTTACCTATACAAATAGAGTAGTAACGTCTGTAAACTTGTACATGACTTACCTATATATCTTGGTGTGGCGCCAAGCAGGGTATGCTAACTCGTCTAGACACCTGATACCACTTTCAATATTTACTCATTTATTGATATACTTTCCTCAAATGAAAAGTTCATTAGCTGCTACCAATGTATGGTCCATGTGTTCACATGGATTTCGAGATTTGTTTTACGGTTGGGAGCGTTTGTGCTTCGTTTTATTATTGTTACCTATATAATTTGAGTTGTAAACTTGTACACTAACATAATAAGGTATAGAATAACGTACACTTTATGTACCGTTACCACAATGTATAGCTTTGCCCACCACACTTGTGGACGGTCAAGTGGGCCGGTCAATGGAAAAAATAACCATGGCCGCTTCACGACCCCAGTCCGCCCCTGTATACAACTGTATTTAACATTCAAACTCGTTATAATTAATTATCATATAAACAAATACAGTGTAACAACTATCCATCTTGACAGTGTCGCCTGAATGACGCTAACACATAATCAACACATGCGCAGTGACATATAGTCAATGGTATAGTCAATACAAACAATAAATTAAGTACGGAAGCTGGCGATTGTGGTATGTTACTACACATGAATGGAAAATTAACAATAGGAAAGTCGTCACGTTTGTCATACAATCTGATCATGGTTGTTTTCTATTCCGAGAAGCAAATCTAAATTGGATGCTTTAGTCTTAGAATCAGAGGTGTCTTATATTTTATCTACGAAGTCTCCAAAAGTGGAGTTATTTATTCGGATGTACTCACCCCCCACCTTGTTTTTTATTATCATAACATTGCAATTATTATAAATCAGTTACTTCCTTTGAATTGTATAAGTTGGATGTTTTCATCAGTTACGTCCCTTGAACTTTTAACATTTGTCAATATTTTCATTTGACGGTTTTCATACTTTTGTCTTGTGGTGTGTTAGCCTACTACAAAGATGTTAACTAAAATCGACTCTCCTGGGAAATTTTACGACCGCCATCAAAAATTGATTTCTAAATACAAATCATCTGTTTGTGCTATGATTGCAAATGCTTTTGCTTAACGATTCTTTTAAAATTATCCTCACTAAACTGTCGAATTGTCACCTTATCAGGCCGGCGGAGCCAAGGGGTTTGAGGGGTGTTTGAGGGGTGTTTGCACCCCCTAAAATTTACTCGGAAAGTGCCCTTTTTTAATTTGAAAAAATATATATTTGTGAAGAATAAAATAAAAAAAAATTGGACAGTCGTCTATTAGCTAAAAACCGCTACAAATTTCTAAATGACGTCGCGCAAGAAACGCGTTACCCACCATGCCACTCCTCGCACAGTTCCAATTTGTCTACGCCAGCTCCGACGAAAGAGGGCCTACATTACATTTGAATTCAATCAAATCTACTTGACACGAATCTGTTTGGTTGTAACATCCAACATGAATCGAAAGTAGAGACATGAATTCGGAATCTTCGGATTTTAGCACTACTAGACTCGAAAAAGCGATACATTTCAACATAACGAATAAGAATATCTGTATCAAATATAAACTTCAAGTCCTTGCCCCCCTAAATATTTTGTTTTCGGGCAAAAAATTCAAGAAATCAGGCAAAATATCATTAACATGATAAGCAATAAGTCAGTCTGCCCCCCTGTTCAGTCGTGGGCCCCTACAGCTATGGGAAAAGAAAATTATCAGAGTCTTGAATAGGGTCGTATCTACAATGACTAGCCACCCCTTTACCTGTGTTCACATGTTTATGTTATTACCAATTTTAGATATCATTTGATTAAAATGTTGAAAAATCTTTGGAAATTAAGAGATGTATATTTAAACCTTAAACTATGTGAACCTAAACAAATTGCCACTCGCTCCTTCGCCGCTCGCAGGTTTAGAACACATTTTTCATGAACATGTACACTGACTCTTTTACTCAGGCATTATTGAAGCTGAATTCACGGGAAATTACATCTAAATGGTGAAATTACACATCGCTGCCATGATTCGTTATGTGTCCTTTTGATGTCTGTACACCCTAAAAATAAATTGGCGCGCCGGCCCTGCTTATTGTTTTATAATTTTACAAGACACTACTCTTGTTTTGCCTCCCTCCATCTTTAGTATTAAGCAGCTATTACTGGTGTTGTTCTAGGCAGTATTTGCTTGCCCTTCTGATAATTTGATGTCACTTTTCGTCGTTGAATGCTTCCTCGTTGATTGATAGCGCATGGATTGAGTTTATGTAAATTTGTCGTCGAGTCATTATTTTTTTCATCCGACGCTTTTTCACGTTTTTGTTTTGTAGTTTTGTGTATGTTTAACAGCTAGGACGGGTGTGGCGCCAGGCAGGGTAGGCTTACTCTTCTCGACACCTGATACCACTTTTCATTATGATATACTTACTCATGTATGATTGATATAATTCCTCATGTGAAAAGTTTATAAGCTGTTACCTGTGTTTCGTCAAAATGTCCTTTTGGATTTCGAGTTTCGTTTTGCGATTTGGATTTCGAGTTTCGTTTTGCGATTCGGATCGTTAGTACTTGGTTTCTTTATTTAGTGACAAAAGTTAGTTTTTGTCGTTCATCATCAATAGGAAGCCTTTTTCTTTTTGCATCAAATCTTTAAATCCTTTCAGTTACAGGAATATGTTGACTAACCTACAATCAGTTTTTTTTTCTATTATTGGTGATTTCAGTAGACAAAATCATCATCGTGTTATCATCATCGTGTTGTCATCATCGTGTTATCATCATCGTGTTGTCATCATCGTGTTGTCATCATCGTGTTATCATCATCGTGTTATCATCATCGTGTTATCGTCGTGTTATCATCATCGTGTTGTCATCATCGTGTTGTCAACATCGTGTTGTCAACATCGTATTGTCACCATCGTGTTGTCATCATCGTGTTATCATCATCGTGTTGTCATCATCGTGTTGTCATCATCGTGTTGTCATCATCGTGTTGTCATCATCGTGTTATCATCATCGTGTTGTCACCATCTTGTTGTCACCATCCTGTTACAATCATCGTGTTGTCATCATCGTGTTATCATCATCGTGTTGTCATCATCGTGTTATCATCATCGTGTTGTCGCCATCTTGTTGTCACCATCGTGTTATTATCATCGTGTTATCATCATCGTGTTATCATCATCATGTTGTCATCATCATCGTGTTATCATCATCGTGTTGTCACCATCTTGTTGTCATCATCGTGTTGTCACCATCTTGTTGTCATCATCGTGTTGTCATCATCGTGTTGTCATCATCGTGTTGTCATCATCGTGTTATCATCATTGTGTTGTCATCATCGTGTTATCATCATCGTGTTATCATCATCGTGTTGTTACCTTCGTGTTATCATCATCGTGTTATCACCAGATATTTCTCTATTTTTATATATTAACACTAGGTTTTATTATTACCTGTTTAGTGTGTGGTGATATTGAGAAGTAAAGGCGGGTGTGTAGCCAGGCAGGTTATGCTAACTCTTATTCACAATGCTACTTTCTAATATATGATTGATATATGCTTACTATGAGATGCCAACAAATGCCTCTTTCTCATTTATGATTGATGTATCAAAAGTCCATAAGCTGTTGTAAATAATTTGTCAGAATGTTGTATAATGTGTATGGGTTTCGAGATTCATTTTACGACACGGATGGTTAGTTCTTTATTTTAAATTATTTTAAATTTAGCCAAACTTCGTGCAAGTATTTATATGACGCATTTTGAAACTTGATGATTAATATTCACTATAATACAATGTAGTTTAAAGTTTTAAATTTAGATTTGGTGTTATATTATAGAGATTATAGAAATATATTTTTAAGTATCATGTTCCATTACAGATTCTATTTGAACCATTCCTGTTTGAAGGCAATGAGCATTGAAATTCTACAAAAAATTGACAAAGCTAACGTCACTGTCGTAAAATCTCATTTAGTTTCGTTAGCATAAGTGATAGTGACGTCATAATTTTGATTGCCAGAACGACACACGCCAAACAGGAAGTCGAATTGGTGCAACTGGGAGTAAAATTTTAACCTGAAACAAACACAAAGACAAGAAAACCTCTTTACAATCCCTTTAAAACATTTTTAATTCAGAGATGTAATGTTATATCTTATTATCTTATATCTCAATCTTAAAGTGTATGTACGCTCCTCACATTTCATTGATAGACTAAAAAACCTCTTTACAATCCATATCAAACCTTTTAGAGATGATATATTACATGTTCATGATTGACCTTAATCTTCAAGTGTATCACGACATTTCATGGTTAGAATATTAATGTTTAAATCTATCGATTATCATTGGTTAATATCTGTATGACATCAAAAGGGTATTTCCCTGCGGAAACTGTCTAACTGATATTGAGGTATATGTAATATGCCCTGACGTTAAACTGATACAATGATAATGATCGACTGTAGATGTATCATGGTGGCAAAATGGTCTCCGAGAAATTAGTTTACTAAATTATCATCAAGGGAAGGGATTTTGCATCCAGGGAATTGATCCAATTTATCAAATTTCTGTTAGTTTCGGTATATGACAAACCAGCTCTATCTATCTATACAACGGCCTGACATAGCACCCTAAATAACAATACAATTTGGAAAGATTTACAGTTAATTCAATCTCACCTCCGGGCAGTGTCTTTTCTATCTATCATTAGGTGAGGAGGGTAAGAAGAGGCCGCAAAATATCGGCAAAGGATGGGACTCTGCTTCCAGGGAATAGATCCTGGAATTGTTCATTGAAGAAATTCACAAATTAAAATGTGGAGTTAAAATCGCAGAAGAGACTATATCAACCTTAATGTATGCTGACGACTTAGCCCTTATCGCCCCCGATGAACATTCTATGGACAAACTATTAGCAACGCTTGATATGTGGTGCAAAAAATGGAAACTTGCACTTAATCCACACAAATCCAAAGTTGTACATTATAGGTGTCAAACCCATATCCAAAGCACTCACGAATTAAGGTGTGGCGAAACTACATTGGACTATAGCGACGCATACAGATACTTAGGCCTGTGGATAGATGAACACCTCGAAATGAAAAAAGCCACCAAAGAACTATCTAAATCAGCAAACCGTGCACTTGGAGCACTCTGTTCCAAATTTAATGTATGTGGGGGAATGACTTTCAATGTGTATACCAAACTGTATAAGAATTTAGTAGAGCCAGTGCTTTTTTACTGTGCAGGAATTTGGGGGTATAGGTCATATTCATGTGTAAACAATGTACAAAATAAGGCAATTAAATTCTATCTGGGGGTCGGTAAGCGAACATCAAATGTTGCAACAAGAGGTGACAGTGGATGGGTCTCATGTTTTACTAAACAGAGAATTGAATGTATTAGGTTATTCTGCAAATTATTTAGGATAGACCAAACTAGACATATTTTTAAAGGGCCATTCTGCTTTTTTGAAAAAAGTTTCCATTATCAAAAAATCGCAAATGCTACCTGAGAGTAGTTTTAAAGTATGCGTATTGTATCTCTCTATCTTCTTGATCAAACTGAATTTGGTTTTAAAGGGTTAATTACAAACAGGGAGTACTTATTGTTAATTAAGAAATTTGACCTAGTTTTGGTGTTTGCCCTTTAAATGGATCAATATTTCAAGCTGAAACCTTTTAAATACACAAGAGGGACATTTCTCTACAATTAGGCGTTTATTTTACTCAAATCCATTCAGTAGTTTCCTATCAGCGTCCAAAAAACATAACACACTTAAAAACCTTACGTAAGGTTTTTAAAAATTTGAGCATGTTTTTAGCGATTAAAAATTAATGGCTGGATGTTTTTAGTTAAAAATTTCAGATACACTAAAGGGCACATAGTTACAGATTTTGGTGTAAAGTTTTCGTAGATTTGAGCAAAAAAAAATTTTGACCTAAAAAAAATTCAGACTGTCCCTTTAAGCTTTTAAGTTATTTATCCAGAACAGGTAGGAAGCAAAGTTGGTATTTTAAAATTGTTAATATTGTTGATAAAGTAGGTTTAGGGGAGATTGTTTTTAACTTAAGATTGTCCATTAAACGCATAATACGTATTTCGTCTGCTAAACTATCTGAGTATGATAACAACGAATGGTCACATGACCTACACGATGACAGTAAAAACTTAATTAACGGCAATAAACTTAGAACTTATAAAAAGTATAAACATAACATCTCTGAAGAATCATATGTGAGCAATATAAAAATCCCCAGATTTCATAAGCGGCTGATTAGCCAACTTAGAAGTGGTTGTTTACCCATAGTAATAGAAATCGGTCGCTATGCAAAACCACCTATACCTCTTGAAAACCGCCTTTGTAAATGTTGTATAACTTCTAGTGTTGAAGATGAATTTCATGTTCATTTGTAATCGGTATGAAGATATTAGAAGAACATTATTTTATTCATGTACACATATTAATCCAAACTTCCATTTTATGTCAAACTCAAATCGTTTTTATTTCTTAATGACCAATCCACAGATACAACAAGGTAAATTTTTGGCTAAAATGCTTTTCATACGTAGGAAAATTCAGCCCATGTAAACGTACAGTATATTTTTATTCCATGTGTATCACTGTTAAAATTTGCAAGAAATAGTTTTTATTTTTATTTTGTGGAAAATGATTTTAAAAATTGTTGTATGAGTTTTA
The DNA here is from genome assembly GCA_029955415.1 of Lottia scabra. Taxonomy (NCBI): domain Eukaryota; kingdom Metazoa; phylum Mollusca; class Gastropoda; family Lottiidae; genus Lottia; species Lottia scabra. Next base: position 5,881,255 of record JARJEI010000003.1, on the reverse strand, counting down.
TCCTATCTTAACTAAACTGTTTACTATTTGTATGTTTTTACACGATTTTATTCATATATTTAAATATTTATTTCACGTTTAAATTGTTATGTGTCTCGTAGGTCAAATCTGGCCGGAAATCGCAAATTTGGTTTATATGTATATATTTTGATTGTTATGATTTGTGACACATATTCTAATAAACTATTCTATTATTATTACAATGTATTATGTAATATGTTCATTGTCAAGAAAAAGGGTGACCGCTGGCCGCGTTAAGAGGGTGGTGTTGAATAGAGGTAAATTTGGTTGAAAATTGCATGGGATGTAATTTGGGTGGCCTTTCACTAAGGGGTGGTGCTGAATACAGGTGACCGTTGGACCAAGTTTGACTGTATTATGTAATATGCCCTGACGTTAAACTCATACAATTATGATCGACTGTAGATGTCTCCGAGAAATTAGTTTACTAAATTATCATCAAGGGAAGGGATTTTGCATCCAGGGAATCGATCCAATTTATCAAATTTCTGTAAGTTTCGGTATATGACAAACCAGCCCTCTATATATCTATACAACGGCCTGACATAGACCCCTAAATAACAATACAATTTGGAAAGATTTACAGTTAATTCAATCTCACCTTCCGTGTATTTTCTATCTATCATTAGGTGAGGAGGGTAAGAGGCCACAAACATATCGCCAAAGGATGGGACTCTGCTTCCAGGGAGTAAATCCTGGAATTGGTTTGCTTGTACGGAATTATTTGTATCCACCTTTTACGAGGCAAATGGACACAGAACTCACGATTTCTGTATACGACAAACTATCCCTGTCTCCCAAAAAGGCCTGACATACAATTTGGAGAGAACTTACAGTTAAATCAGACCACCCGTAATATGAGTAATAAGTATTTATACATGCATTACAGCACTTATAACTTGTTCTGTTCTAGTCACTTACATCGCAGATCGTTTAACTTCTAACTTCAATATTATTTTACAATTATTATTCTACCATAGTTTATATATCGACAAGAATCTGAACTAGTATTAAAGATAGAAATAAGGTAAGTGTTCTAGAGATTTGACTAGAATCTGAACTAATTTTAAAGATAGAAATAAGGTAAGTTTTCTAGAGATTTGACTAGAATCTGAACTAATTTTAAAGATAGAAATAAGGTAAGTGTTCTAGAGATTTGACTAGAATCTGAACTAATTTTAAAGATAGAAATAAGGTAAGTGTTCTAGAGATTTGACTAAAATCTGGACTAATTTTAAAGATAGAAATAAGGTAAGTGTTCTAGAGATTTGACTAGAATCTGAACTAATTTTAAAGATAGAAATAAGGTAAGTGTTCTAGAGATTTAACTGGAATCTGAACTAATTTTAAAGATAGAAATAAGGTTAGTGTTCTAGAAATTTGACTAGAATATTCATTAAATCTAAGGATAGTAACAACATGAACAATTTTCAGACAAGCATGGAGATTATTTCGACAAAACATTGTGAAATTTCAATGTAAATGTAACAATTACAGATGTATTAGATTACTAGCTGTTACATGTCTTTTGTATCTATATTTCAAAATCACCAACCGATTGACTTAAAAAGGTGTCCACCAAGTCAAGAGGAAAATAAACTGTTTGAATACCAGAATACTTTATTTTCATTTTATTTCTTAATCTCCTTTCTTCATATTTCAGGTTTCTCTAGGCTGTAAAAAACTTGAACAAAATGGCGAGGTGTTATCACGATAATCAAGACTTTAAATCTGATCTTAATATAGAAGTAGCGAGAGAAGGTGATATATTAAAGGAGGGTCAAGATTTAAAGGATATGAAGTGTGACAAGAATCCTGGACATCGAGATTTCATTCCATTTAAGGATCTTACTTTGGATGATTTACCTATCAAACTCAGAACTAAAAAAACATTCGATAGAATTAAAAATACCGGCAAAATCGTTGTCAGACTAGTGGTAGATAAAAAAAAACTAGGGTCTGGGTGTGTTAATAAGTATAATGATGAATATCTTATAAAGACTAATAACCATGTCGTTAAAACAGACGATGATGTGAAACGTTGTACTGTTGAGTTTCATTACGATGATGACAGCAGGTCGAGTGTATTGACTAGTAGAGGAGTGAGACTTGGATGGACATGTCCTTATAGAGATGTCACGTTATTCAAGTTCCATCCTATACCTGATTTTTTACATCAAGTAAACTGGGAATCTTTTGATATCATTCCACCATCTATTGTCATAATGTATAAAAATAATCATATAGTAACTGAAAGAACTGATATTTTCACAAGATCTCCACTTAAATATTTATCTTTTCGAAACTTAAACAGTCCTCTTAATTACTTGATGTTTATTTCACACCCAGATGGCTCTTGCAGCTATTTTAAGAGTTCATATTTTAAATTTCAACCAATTCCTTCCAATATACATCAGTTATCTTCTATAGAAGTACATATAGATGAGGATGATGGTAATAGAAGAGTGATACCAGGTGATGTGGTAAAATTTGGTGATGAATTTGTTGTTAAATTATCAGAATCTATTTTCCAAGATGAAGTAAAGAAATGTAGACTAGTGTGGAATGGTGAAGTTATAGGTCGTGGTACTAGATTGTATTTTCAACCAGTTCATGTTAGAGAATTGTACAGTGGGGTAGAGTTAGAAGAGCAAATAGAAGAGGGTAGAGAAAACTTCTTGATATTTAATTTTCAACCCATACCAAGAAATGTAAAAGACTTTTTACAAACAAAACCTTCAAATAATTTATGTTGTATTGGTCATCCTCACGGTGCAAAAAAGATGGTGACTTTCGGATTCTTTCTAGGTTCATCAATGGAAAAGTTTGACAATAAACTTCGACGTATAACAAAACCAGGACATGACTGCCAGTGTAAGGAGGTCTGCTGTATGAAATATTCGTGTAAAACATGTCCTGGCTCGAGTGGATCTCCAGTATTTTTATCAGATACAGACAAGAATTGGAGTTTCAATTTTAGTCATTTTTTAGGTGAAAAGGTAGTAGAATATTTAACCAATGGTGAACTGATTGAAAATATAAATATAGCCTGGGCCCCCATGCCTAAAAGTTAGATTTTAACCACAACATATTTAGTCAGAGACAATTTTATTGAACCTCAATATAATTATGTACACCGCTGAACGAGTTATTTCCCTTGACTTAATTTATCAAAATGTCTTGTGATCAGATTCTGATCAAACTTGTCCATTTGTTATTTTTATCATGATGTATTCTAAAGTGCTTATTTCTATCATTTCAAATTTTGTTTAATACAAATAAACCACTTTTATTGTTGTGCAAAGTATGAGAGTCTCTCCTTATTATTGAAAGGTTTATGTTGTGAATACTGAACCTGATATGTTTTCTTTCTGACCACAGAAAAGTATTATTGTATAAAGTAAAAGTAAAAGTTTGAAAATTCATGTTATAAAATATGTTATTCTTTTTTCATTCTGTGTAATTTGTGATGACCTCTTTTTTTTCACAATTAAAGTCACTGAAGATAGAATATATTGTATTCTTCATTTAAAATGTTACCAGCTCACCTCTTCCATAGTAACATTTTTGGTAAATAAACGTTCGTCTGCAATTCAAAGTCGAGATTGTAGACATAGTATACTGGTCACTCTAGATCACCCTCTGTCCTATAGATGTCGAGATTGTAGACATAGTGTACTGGTCACTCTAGATCACCCTCTGTCCTATAGATGTCGAGATTGTAGACATAGTGTACTGGTCACTCTAGTTCACCCTCTGTCCTATAGATGTCGAGATTGTAAACATAGTATACTGTTCACTCTAGATCACCCTCTGTCCTGTAGATGTCGAAATTGTAGACATAGTGTACTGGTCACTCTAGATCACCCTCTGTCCTGTAGATGTCGAGATTGTAGACATAGTATACTGGTCACTCTAGATCACACTCTGTCCTGTAGATGTCTAGATTGTAGACATAGTGTACTGGTCACTCTAGATCACACTCTGTCCTGTAGATGTCGAGATTGTAGACATAGTGTACTGGTCACTCTAGATCACCCTCTGTCCTGTAGATGTCTAGATTGTAGACATAGTGTACTGGTCACTCTAGATCACCCTCTGTCCTGTATAAGTCACGATTGTAGACATAGTGTACTGGTCACTCTAGATCACCCTCTGTCCTGTAGATGTCGAGATTGTAGACATAGTGTACTGGTCTCTCTAGATCACCCTCTGTCCTGTAGATGTCGAGATTATAGATATAGTATACTGGTCACTCTGGATCACCCTCTGTCCTGTAGATGCCGAGATTATAGATATAGTATACTGGTCACTCTGGATCACCCTCTGTCCTGTAGATGCCGAGATTGTAGACATAGTGTTCTGGTCTCTCTAGATCACCCTCTGTCCTGTAGATGTCGAGATTATAGATATAGTATACTGGTCACTCTGGATCACCCTCTGTCCTGTAGATGTCTAGATTTTAGACATAGTATACTGGTCATTCTAGATCACTCTCTGTCCCGTAGATCACCCACTGTCCCATAGATCACCCTCTGTCTTATAGATGTCTAGATTGTAGACATAGTGTACTGGTCACTCTAGATCACCCTCTGTCCTGTAGATGCCGAGATTAAGAGTTATTTCCCCTATCTACAAGTATAAAATTACTCTATCTATCTTACTACATGTAGTAAACTATTATAAATATCATTGAGATTATATGATTATGTTGACCAGTTTAAGAGAATTATGTGTAATCGTTTTTTGTTTGAAATTTGTTTTGTTCACGAGAGTTATACTGTTGTCAATTTCATAGTGACTTCATGGGTTGCTGCTGACAGTTGAAATTAAACTAAAGGGAGAGAATCAAGTTGGTTGGTGTTTTATCTTTTGGATATATCTGAAAATAAGACATACAAATATCAGATAAACATATCTAGTGTCATCAGTTCAATACTGATGATTAATTTTATTGGATCTATCTTTATTCAGTTTTATAAAAACCCTAGTCTACATAGAGTACTAATAAAACACTAACTTTTATATTATTTCTTAAAGTGAAATTATCATGTTCTTGTTGTAAGAAAGAAATAACAATTTTAAAATATAAAAAGATTTAAGATTTATTTCCAGTTTGAATCATCTTACTAAAGTATATAAATCTGATGTAATTTATAAATATTAATCAATCCATTTTTACTGTTAAAATAAAACAAGAGAAGGCAATACATCTAAACTAGTCCGTATATAAAGAGAACTTTCTGTGTGAGTATTGTAGATGGATGTCATTGCTATTTAATGATAAAGTTGATCTATTTTATTAATTCACGTTACAAACAGAACCAACAATACAAATATAAGGTACTAGGTAGTTACAAGTTTACAACACAAAGCAAATTTTTGAGAGGAATTCGCCTTCTGTCTCTGAAATATTACTTAAATTTATACTGTAATTATAGTAGGTGGAATAACCAAAACGACAACTCGGACCAAAGACAATTCGGTCCAAATTAAACTCGACTTAAGATAAATCGGACTAAAGACAACTCGGACCAGTTTTCAAATATAATTCGGACTAACCTTTCTACTTTCAGTCCACAATGTAACGTACTACACAAGATAGATAGATAGGCATGGAATGCTGTTTATTATGATCGGTCATTAAACATATGACGTAAGCCACTGGGTCACATGACATTATGTAGACCACAGGGGCACGATACATTACATCTTCTTTTCTTTATACAAAAGAATGTGAACACAAATTTTGTTAATTTAAAATAATGAAATAAAAATAAAAGAGTTAACCCTTTAAAGTCCTATGGGTTCTTTTTAAGACAGTCACTTTAGCTGCAACATAAGTTAAACACAAATTAATTGGAATTAATCACAAACGAATAAAGTTATTATGAACCGATGGAAAATCTTTGTATTATTGTTCATAACGTGCAGGACGCTTTATTACACGACCACTTCTGGAGTATTATGACTGGATGGTTTTGAATCAGGTAAGGATGGTTTTTCGTTTTGATGTGGACTGTTTGATGATGACTCTACAGGTTTATACTGGGGCTGCTTGACCGTGGTAGGTATATTTCTTTCAGGTTGATTAGTTTGAGGAGAGGTAGGTATTGGATCTGGAAACACATGGAAATCATTAGTAGTTGTATGGGAAGAACTGTCATCAGTGCCTCGACTAACACTGTCACTAGGCGGCAGCGCTGCCGCGCAGAGGCGGTATTTTGCCGCCCAGTGAACACAAAAATCAGTCCCGGTCGGCAGTCCTATATTGTTGAAATATCGCTAGCAATCGGAATTCTTTAATGTAAAATATAACTAACACAACATAACAGAAATAAGATTAATATGTTGGTGTCAACAACGGCATGATGTCTGTTTTTCACTGACTGCATTTCCGACGATCTAGTTTTTCAACTTCGCCTGTTCAATTAACTGCCGCCCAGTAACAATTCCTTAGACGAGGCACTGACTGTCATGCGCTTTGTGAGTTGATAAACGCAGGTGCTTTCGGTTCCTTCTGTACTTCCTACCATTGTACTCGACAACATATGATCTTGGTGAACTATGATGAGATAGTATTTTGGCAGGAATCCAATTCTTTGTTCCAGGTAAGGGTGACATTCTGACTGGATCACCAGGTAGCAATACAGGTAAGTCTTTTGATGATCTATTATTGTAATATTCACTTTGTCTTTGTTTTTCACTATTTAATCTGTTCTTTACTTCACTGTGATCAATGGCTAATGGTTTTAACAGGTCTCTAGAGATTGGCAACATGTTTCGAAGTCGTCGATTCATTGATAAGTGAGATGGAGATAATCCACAACTCTCGAGGGGAGTCGTTCTGTAGTCTAACAGAGCAAGTTGAAAGTCTGAACATTTGGACCATAATCTTTTGACTGTTTGAACAGCTCTCTCAGCTTCACCATTCGCTTGAGTATAAGTTGGAGATGATGTATTATGACGAATACCATACTCCTTGGTAAAGTTTTCAAATTCTCGAGATGCAAATTGAGGACCATTATCGCTTCTAAGTATTTCTGGAATACCATGGCGACAAATCTGTTGCTTTAGCACGTTGATGGTCTGGGTACTGGAGAGATCTGACAGATGATCTACTTCAATGTACTTTGAATAATAGTCAACTGTTACCAAGTAGTGTATCCCTTTGAATTCAAAAATGTCTGAAGCTATTTCACACCAGGGGTAGTCAGGAGTTGGTGTTAATTTCATTGGTTCAGATGGTTGCTTATTTTGGTAAGTATTACATAAGTTACAATCGTTGACTAAATCTTCAATCTGCTGGGACATTCTTGGCCATAACAGATCTTCCCGTGCTCTCTGTTTACATTTGGTGATTCCCATATGCGTTGCATGAATTTTCTTAAGCATATCAGCTCTCATACTGGGCGGTACAACTATTTTCCGTGCCTTGTATATGATTCCATCAGAGACTGAGAGTTCATCTCTGACATTCCAAAACGCTCTTATTGAATGAGGAGTTTCTTGTCGTGTATCTGGCCATCCTTTCATGATGATTGAGTGTAATTCATTGAGTTCTTCTGCTGTACATTTCTGAAATTCTGCATAACGTTCAGGAGTGATGGAGATGTACTCTATCATATTGACTAGAATTGGAGGCATGTCCGGTTCTGTAACAGGTAAGTTAGCTCTACTCAATGCATCACCAATAGGAATGTCTTTACCAGGTTTGTATGTAACTTTTAAGTCATAAGCTTGTAGTTTCAGCATCATACTTTGAAGTCTCATTGGTGCTGACAACAAAGGCTTTGAAAATATAGACTGCAATGGCTTATGATCGCTCTCTACTGTAACATGCTTCCCAAATATGTAGTAATGAAACTTCTTACAGCAGTGGACAATGGCAAGTGTCTCTTTCTCAATTTGTGCATACCTCATTTCAGTTTGAGTTAGTGCTCTGGATGTGTATGCTATCGATCGACCATTTTGAAGGAGGACACCACCCAGTGCATAACTGCTGGCATCGCACTGTATTATGGTATCTTTGTTGACATCATATGCTGCCAGAACTGGTGCACTTGAACATAGTTTCTTGAGTTTTGTAAAACTTCTTTGCTGGGGGTTGTCCCAATGAAAGTCTGTGTCCTTTTTCGTGACTTCTCTTAAAGGTGCATCTATTTCACTTAGGTTTGGCAGGAACTTAGACAAATACTGTATCAGTCCAAGAAATCTTCTTATGTCTTCTTTTGATTTTGGTGCCGGCATTTCTGTCAATGCTTTGACTTTATCTGGATCAGGTTTGAGTCCATTTCTGGTTACGATATGGCCCGAATATTTGACTTCACTTTTTCTTATTTGACACTTGTCAAAATTGAGGCGCAAATTATATTCTGTTGCTCGTCGTACCACTTTTCTCAATATCATATCATGCTCCTGTTCATCCTTTCCACCAATAAGGATGTCATCCATGATAGCTCTTGCACCAGTAATTCCATCTAGCATTTTGTCCATGATTCTTTGGAAAACTTCTGGAGCTGACTTTACTCCAAAGGGTAATCTAAGCCATCTATATCTGCCTATAGGTGTGTTAAACGTAGTCAGTAAGCTTGATTCATAAGTAAGCTTAATTTGAAGAAATCCTGCTTTGGCATCAAGTACAGACATCACTTTCGCCTTCGGGAAGGATGACAAAACTTCCTCAACTGTTGGTATGGGGTAGTGTTCTCTGCGGATAGCTGTATTTAGATCTTTAGGATCCAAACAAAGACGAATGGAATTCTTCTTTGTGTTTACGACTACCACCATAGAGCTCACCCAATCTGTTGGTTCTGTCACTTTGGTTATCTGACCAGCTTCTTCCATTTCTTTCAATTTCTCAGCTATACGAGATGCAAGTGCCTTGGGCTGTCTTCTTGGTCCATGTACTACAGGAGGTACAGTCGGATCAATCTTTAAACTGAATGTGCCAGGTAGGGTGCCAGTTGTTGTCTTAAGCTCTGGAAATGTTTCTATGCCTACAATTGTGTTGATTCTTTCAATTACCCCAAGTTGTTTGCTGATATCTCCAGATAACAGGATACCTCTGTTCGACCTCACCACTGTATAAGGAACATTTACAGCCTTATCTTTGTATTCAGTCCTTAATGTTACACAACCATCAACCGGCAATTCATGGCCAGTGTAAGACGTGAACTTTTTTGTTGTTGGGTCCAGTTGTTTGAGTTTACCAATCTGTTTAAAAACTGAATATGGCATTATTGATGTAGCAGCTCCTGTGTCAATCTGTGATCTATGTTGAACACCATTGATTGTTATATTCAGCCACCATTCATTCTCGTTTCCACCACCAATCTCATTAATAGTGTGAAGGAATTCTTCATCGCTGTCGTCGGTGTATTCAGAGTCTTGAACCACATTAACAACTTTTCGGCCTGAATGGCACACTTTGGCAAAGTGTCCAAGTTTGTGGCACTTGTTGCACTTGTTGGATATTGCTGAACATGTCTTATGAGATTTTAGGTAACCACATCTGCCACAGTTTCTATCTTCATCTGTTCTGTTTCTGACAAATTTCTGATGACCTTTTTCATAATTCTTCTTAGGTTTCTTGCCACTGTCCCTTTTCTGTGATCTGTCTTTACCTTTCTTGTAGACAAGGTTGACCTTTGGATCCTCATCTGTTATTGCTTTCATGTTTTCTTTGGAAGCTTCATAGGATTGACCAACATTAATTGCGTTCGCTAGAGTTAAGTTTTTACTCTTTTCTATACACTTTTTACAAATTGCAGGCAGAGACCGAAGAATAATAGCATCTCTTAATTGCCTATCCGGATCGGTATACCCACAATCTGCTACTAATAATCGCAAATCCGTCACAAAATTGTCGAATTTTTCTGTTTCCCGTTGTCTTCTTTTATTAAAGTTAACAGTAGCCCTTATTTCATCTCTTTTTGGTTCTGTGTATTGTGAATATTTCTGGTATACACCTTCAAGAGTTTCGTTTTCTGCAGGTTGGTCCCCGTCTCTAGGTGTCCATGTGAAAGTACTGTATATTTCACGACCCTTGTCGCGATGTACGTCATCAGATAATTGACTTTTTCCAGCTCAGTTTTAGACGCGAGGGGGCCTTTAAATGTAAATTCACAGTGCTGTTTAAAACGCTTCCATTCTTTCATTTCCCAGTTCATTGAGGGTTTATTGGTCTTGTCTGACATGATTAAATTTTTGAGGTGCTTAGCGAGAACGTGGCTTTGTTTACGTTAAGTCAATAGTGGGGTTCACAGGAAATGCTTCACGGGCTTTCCTTCCACGTTTATAAATAAAAGTTTGTTATTTATAACTCACGTTAACGTTATGGTATTTAAAATGTCCTAAACTGTTACTCGAAATAACAATAGAAACGAAAGAGTCCGTTTCCGCCACTTCTGACACCATGTAACGTACTACACAAGATAGATAGGCATGGAATGCTGTTTATTATGATCGGTCATTAAACATATGACGTAAGCCACTGGGTCACATGACATTATGTAGACCACAGGGGCACGATACATTACACACAATGAGTTCGTAATTAAATATTTTCTATCATAGAATATTCAGAATATGATTTACCTCAGAAGGCCTTCAGATCCATGGAAATATAAAATATCAGGTTTGAAAATGTTTAATTTGAAATGAGCACACTTCCCTCCCAGAAATTGTACTTGAAATCCAGTCTAATTAAAATCAGACCCTAATTTCGTTTGTTCGTTTTTTTTAAATCCGGTTTTTAACCACTACATTAGGGTCTGAGAACCAGGCACGATAACAAACGTTCACGATAACTTTGACCTAACCTTAATGACCTCTGTCTTGAATAAGCTATTACTATCTTAGTATTCAACCAATTTTTGTTAGAATGGATGTTATTGGACTTAAATCGAAAGGTTTGAAAAAGTTTAGTTTTATCCTGATTAAATTTTTCGTTAGACGTATATGACCGTGGTCCACTATCTTAATTGAAAGAAGACAGGCCGTTCTTGCCGTTTTCTTTCAAAAGATGTGTCCACACTGAAAGTGATATCAAACCAATTCAATGTGATACTATACGCTTCACATCAGTCTTGTTCACACTGGCGTTTTTAAGAGGGTTGAATGAGCTCTCAGAATATCAACATGTTGAAACTGAAAAGACCTCGAACCGATTTTAAATCTCTACTGAAACCCCTTTTCAAACCGAATTCAGAGGCGGGTTATCTATCGCTATCTGACAGCGAATGTGACCGACTTATCTCAGTATAATAAACACTACGCTCATTTCAGGAATAAAATGTTGATGTTCTCAAAATTATTTTAAAACTTAGTGATGATATTAACTATAATACAGTGTATAGATACCGTTATCAATAAACGTTTGGTCGTATGTTAAAATATTATTCTTATTGTCTGACAAGGAAGGTTTAAAATAGTCGTTACGTGCAGAATTCGGTTTTCGGTTTAGAAAATAATTTCTTATTGTCCCCTTTCATAAACTGTCATGACGATGATCAAAACATTTTATTGTTAGCATTTGAATGCATGTATTTAACTTTAGAAATTGGTTAAGATCTGTTTGACGTATAAAGGTTGTTTTCTCTCGAGACTTTATAACTGATATTGAAGATTATAAAATACACCCTGACATAGTAATGACACAGTTACACTTCTTATTGGAAATCTACAAAATATAACCAAGTAATGCCATTTACAGAACCCATGATTTCTGTCTTTTAAACTGTATTTTATCTACTGTGGTATATGATGTAACCTGCTAAACAATCCCCCAAAACTTCAAGAATTACCTGAACACAACGCAAACCTCTAAACATGAAGAATTACCTGAACAATACGCATCCTGCTGAACATGAAGAATTACCTGAACAATACGCATCCTGCTGAACATGAAGGATTACCTAAGCATAAAGCATCCCCCTGAACATGAAGGATTACCTGAACATAACGAAAACCTCAAAACATGAAGAATTACATAAACATAACGCACTCCGCTGAAGATGAAGGATTACCTGAACATAACGCATTCCTCTGAACAAGAATGATAACCTGAACATAACGCACTCCTCTGAACATGAAGGATTACCTGAACATAACGCATCCTGCTGAACATGAAGAATTACCTAAACATAACGCATCCTGCTGAACATGAAGAATTACCTGAACATAACGCATAACTCTAAACATGAAGAATTGCATAAACATAACGCATCTCTCTGAACATGAAGAATTACCTGAACATAACGCATAACTCTAAACATTAAGAATTGCATAAACATATCGCATCTCTCTGAACATGAAGAATTACCTGAACATAACGCATAACTCTAAACATTAAGAATTGCATAAACATAACGCATCTCTCTGAACATGAAGAATTACTTGAACATAACGCAAACCTCAAAACATGAATGATTACATAAAAATAACGCATCCTGCTGAACATGAAGAATTACCTAAACATAACGCATCCTGCTGAACATGAAGAATTGCCTGAACATAACGCAAACCTCAAAACATGAAGAATTACCTGAACATAACGCATTCTGCTGAACATGAAGGATTACCTGAACATAACGCATCTCTCTGAACATGAAGAATTATCTGAACATAACGCATCCTGCTGAACATGAAGAATTACCTGAACATAACGCATCCTGCTGAACATGAAGAATTAACTAAACATAACGCATCCTGCTGAACATGAAGAATAACCTAAGCATAACCACTCCCCTGAACATGAAGGATTACCTGAACATAACGCATCCTGCTGAACATGAAGAATTACCTAAAGGATAACCTAAGCATAACCATTCCTCTGAACATGAAGAATTACCTGAACATAACGCATTCCTCTGAACATGAAGGATTACCAAAACATAACACATCTCTCTGAACATGAAGAATTACCTAAACATAACGCATCCTACGGTGGCTCACATACGACATAGTATTTTTTTATTTGAATTAAAAACTTGAATTTTCACCTAGGATGACCTGAACATAAAGCATCTCCCTGAACATGAAGAATTACCTAAACATAACGCATCCTGCTGAACATGAAGAATTACCTAAGCATAACCACTCCTCTGAACATGAAGAATTACCTAAACATAACGCAAATTTCTGAACATGAAGGATTACCTAAACATAACGCATCCCCCTGAACATGAAGGATAACCTGAACATAAAGCATCCCCCTGAACATGAAAAATTACCTGAACATAACGCATAACTCTGAACATGAAGAATAACTTAAACACAATGCATCCCTTTGAACATGAAGAATTACCTAAACATAGCGCATCCCTCTGAACATGAAGAATTACCTAAACACAGCGCATCCTTCTGAACATGAAGAATTACCTAAACATAACGCATCCTTCTGAACATGAAGAATTACCTAAACATAACGCATACCTCTGAACATGAGGAATTACCTAAACATAACGCATCCCTCTGAACATGAAGAATTACCTAAACATAGCGCATACCTCTGAACATGAAGAATTACCTAAACATAACGCATCCTTCTGAACATGAAGAATTACCTAAACATAACGCATACCTCTGAACATGAGGAATTACCTAAGCAAAACGCTCTCCTCTGAACATGAAGAATTACCTAAACCTCATGCAATAATAATAATAATAATAAACTCTTTATTTTACATGAGTCAAAATTAGGCCTAATACCACGAGTGATAACGGTCCTGTCTCACACCCAGCCCATGGGGACAAGCATAGATACAATATACAACATATAGACACAAAAATAAAAAAAATTAAAAAATTCATTAAATTTGTGAAGCCAAAGGTTAGTGCAAGTGCTGCGAGCGGGATACCCAACCCTACTCCATTAATGTTCTTATTCTAAATTGGAGGGGGGGGGGGGAGGATTTATCCATGCTCAAGACCAGCTTGAAGGATGTTTACTCATTCCCTGACAGTATGTTATGAATTTAGATTTGCCAAATTGTTTGCCGAAAATGACAATGCCAATTAGAAAACCTGGAAGGGAAATAATTAAATTATGTTATGTCAAACTGTAATATATCTGTAAGAGATGGAACAGCCAAATTTCAATTGCGGTCCACACACTTCTTCTAACGGTGTTGGGGTGCATGGATCCGTGTGGTATAGAAAATAGTCAGATGGTGCCAAATCTGCTGTTGAGGACTTTTCTGGTGATCAGGGTGAGAGCTTCTATACCACCGGGATCCAAGCACTCCAACACCGCTAGAAGAAGTGTGTGGACCGCACGGGAGACATTGTTGAAAAATAAACCATGTCGTTAGTATCGGGAAAGGTTGAATTTAATGCATGCCAAGTTTCATCACTGTAGCATAACTCCTTCCGAGTCAGGCTATGAACTTTTCATCCCCCCCTCTCGTATACTTTTTTTCTAGGTATACTTACTTTTCTAGGTATACTTACTTTTCTAGGTATACTTACTTTTCTATGTATACTTACTTTTTTTTAGTTATACTTACTTTTTTAGGTATACTTAATTTTCTAGGTACATGTATACTTACTGGAGGTGGTAGTAGGATTGACAAATTTTTATTTTTATTTTTCACACAAACGTTCGAGCGCTACTTTGATGCTTGCAATGCGCAACAAGGCCTGTGTTAGGCCAACCTTAGTAAACGGTGCCTATTCAAAACGACTGATATTATAATCCGATGACTCATTTTGAAACCTCGTGATCAATATTTGTTACCGGGTATAGTTCAGGGGTAATATGAGGTACTAAAATTCAAAAGAATTGTAGCTATACATAAAAACCTCTTGTGACGTCATCCCATTGTTATGGCAGGTCTTTCATTTTGCTAATATCCCTCAACCCAGGGACATTCGAGATAATATCCCTCTACCAAAGTACATTCGAGAGAATATACTTTAAACTTTCACCAATATATTTCAGCAATCAACTCTACGTCTTAAAGATTTTTTTTCTTCCAAACTTAATATTGAAGTTTCAAAATCAAGCTGATGAATCGTAACTAGTCACTACTCAATGACAAAGTATGCAATCTTATCAGACAATATCAAGTCACAACCCAGTGATCTGTAAGGTTTCTTGCTTCCTATGATACAAGAAAGGTTGATACAACAA
The DNA here is from genome assembly GCA_029955415.1 of Lottia scabra. Taxonomy (NCBI): domain Eukaryota; kingdom Metazoa; phylum Mollusca; class Gastropoda; family Lottiidae; genus Lottia; species Lottia scabra. The sequence goes on along the minus strand of JARJEI010000003.1, from coordinate 5,866,098 downwards.
TATATACCCTCACAATTCTTGTAATGTTTTTTACTGGTCATCTTATTTTTTAAAAACGGTTTTAAAAATTTAAAAACTAGATTTTTAGAGCGTAATTAATTTTCGAGGGATTTATATCTTTCAATACTACATTCTAGAATTTTTTAATGTAAAATTAGATATTTAATATTAAAAACTAAATATTTCTGAAAATTCTGGAACATTTTTTCACACGACATGGATTACCTTCCATGTGATGTTAAATGTATTGATTGATTTTTCAACATAATTAACAATTATTGAATTAGGAATCGGTTTTTATGTCGGATAATGCATGGTTTCTATCGGGATTAGTTGACATAATGCCCTTGGGCTCGGGAAAGCCCTCGGGCCTTCGGCCCTCGTGCTTTCCCGAACCCGCGGGCATTATGTCAACTAATCCCTCGAAACCATGCATTATCCTACACTTATAAACCTCTAGTGACGTCATCCCATTGTTCTAGCGGGATTTTAAATCTCATAAAATCCCTGGGCAGACTTTATACAGAATTTCCCCGGGATTTTATATAATATCCCCGGGATTTTATATAAAATACCCAGGATTTTATATAAAATACCCGGGATTTTATATAAAATCCCGGGGATATTCTGTATAAAATCTTGATATTTTACCAAAATATACCCCTATGGAGCTGGCTGGTTAAATCGCTCCGAAATTACAACAAAAACATATTAAGTGTATTTAATAAAAAACAAAAATTATATACATTTTGATCAGTCAAGGGAATAACTCATTATAGTGGAGTCCAGGCTATGCTTATATTTGTTGTCTGTTCATCACGATTCTTTAAAAAGGAATGTGCGCTATCACTCGCATCACGATCATTTAAAAAGTAATGTGCGCTTTCACTCTTGATATGACTATAACTGAGACCCAATTTCATCATTTCATGCAATATAAATATTAGACATCCAGGAGAACCAGGGCAAGCTTTACAAGTATATTGTAAAAAGCTAAATTCCACAGGGCATGTTGGAAACCGTTCGATTGATTTAGATAACACTCTGCCAAAAGTGACCATTTTGATTTTGCCATGAGGATGGCCAATACAACAACATACATCACTATTTGAAGGTTTTTGTTGTAAAATTTCTTCTATATATTTTGGATGATAATCAAATATCCAGAAGTTTTCTCTACCCTTTTCTATATGAGTTTTTAACTCTATACCACTGAACAAATCTCTAGATTTGACTGGTTGAAAATACAATCTAGTACCATGACCAATAACTTCACCATTCCACAAAAGGCTACATTTCTTAACTTCACCTTGGAAAATAGATTCTGATAATTTAAAAACAAATTCACCACCAAATTTTTTCACATCGCCTGGTATCTCTTTACTGTTGCCATCTTCCTTGTCTATATGTACTGTTATGCAAGTTAATTGCTGTATATTGGAAGGAATTGGTTGAAACTTAAAATAAAAACTTTTTAAATAACTGTATGAGTCATTATGGTGTGAAATACGCATATCTTTTATTTGTGAATCGTTCAGGTCTCTATTACTAATGAATAAAGAAAGCTGAGATCTAATAGATCTTCGATATGTGAATGTTTTCACGGTTTCTGTGTGATTATTGTTATACATTAGAGTCATAGAAGGTCCAACGAGATTATCTAACCAGTCTAGTTGATGTATAAAATCAGGTATAGGATGGAATGTGAAAAACGAAATATCTTTGTAAGGACAAGAATAACACAATTCCACACCTCTACTAGTCACTACACTCGACCCGCTGTCATCGTCGTAATGAAACTCAACAATACAATGTTTCACCTCATCGTCTGTTGTAACAATTTGGTTATTAGTCTTTATAAAATATTCATCTACAATGTTAATCACATACCCAGACCCTAACTCCCTTATTATTCCTCCATTTTCTATTTTATCTACCACTAGTCTGACAACAAGATTCCCTTTCTGTTTAATCATATCTAACATTTCTCTCTTTTCGTCTTCAAAAGGTAAATCATCCAAAGTTAGATCCTTTAAGGGAATGAAATCTTGATGTCCAGGATTCTTCTCACAGACTATATCCTTTAAATCTTGACAAAACATTCTGTTAAACCTCTCTAGCTACTTTTACATTCAGATCAGATTTAAAGTCTTGATTATTAATTTTTTATAGCCTAGAGAAACCTGAAATATGAAGAAAGAAGATTAAGAAATAAATATAAAACAAAATATTCTGATATTCAAACAGTTTATTTCCTTCTTAACATGGTCGACACATTTCTAATTTTACTTGTTGGAGATTTTGAAATATAGATACAGAAAACAGTTTTCAGATTCTAGTCAAATCTCTAGATCACTAAAGCCCCGATCTCACATAGGCGGATAGCAACTGATTATACGCCAACTAGAATTTGACAGTTTGGACACGGAGAAATGGTACAAAATTGGCTTAGCCGTACAGTAAGCGGGATCTCACAGGGCTGCGCAGTGGATGAATCAGGGAAGCTCCTCGGTAATAAAGGTTGACTCGGAGGATGCGAGGTATGCAATCCGTATGGAGCAGGTCAAATACAAAGCAGATACGGTAATGAGGTACAAATTGGCGAGTTGTGCAAGGTATGGAGGGACTTACAGGGTAGGAAGCAAGGTAAAGGGAAGGGTGTACTGAGGGTGTAAATTTCATCTCAGTCTATAGCCCCGATCTCACATGGGCTTATTCAACGCCGTATGAAACGCGGATGGCCATATGAGACGATCCGTGTTGTATCCAAGAGCATCCCCACAACGTCCCTCAACATACGTTGGATACGTATTTGATCGGTACTGATACGTGGATTTTGGCGGAAATTTCAAACATGTATAAGACATCCGTCGATTCTTCAAGGATAGATGTCATACGTAGATAAATCCTCATTGTCGTAGAAGCATACTTGGCATACGTGAAAGCATACTTGCCACACGTAACATATACCTCGATAATATCTCGTATCCGTAGTCGTCGGATCACTCATGGGAGCGACGTATAAATGCAGGGACGAGTCCACGAGTGCCTTGCATTTAACCTGCACCATACGTATTTCATACCTCGCAGTCCCCGAGTCACCCTTCATTACCGTGGAGCTTCCCTGACACATCCGTTGCGCAGTCCTGTGAGATCCTGCGTATTTACTACGTACTGTACGGCTATGCCGGCGTACGTCCGTAATTAATACTCTCGTACTCGGCCACACATCCGTCAACTTTCATTTCACCGAATCTTTGTATCATTTCTCCGTGCCCAATCCGCCAAATTGTAGTTGGCGTATAATCCGTCTATGTGAGATCGGGGCTATATAGATACTTGTGTGTCACTCCAGTGAATGACCCGACAACTGTTTGGTAAGCACGGATTCGAGGTATTATCGAGGTATGTGTGACGTATGGCAAGTATGCTTTCACGTATGCTACTACGGTTATGAGGGTTTGTCTACGTATCACGTCTATCCTGGAAGAATTGACGGATGTTTTAAACATGTTTGAAATGCTGCCAAAATCCACGTATCAGTACGGATCAAATACGTATCCCACGTATGCTCTCGGATACAACAAGGATCGTCTCATATGGCCATCCGCGCTTCATACTGCGTTGAATACGCCTATGTGAGACCGAGGCTTAAGCGTATTACTATGTTTCAGATCAGTTCAGATTCTAGTCAAATCTCTAGAACACTTAGCGTATTACTATTTTTAAAATTAGTTCAGATTCTAGTTAAATCTCTACATCACTAAGCGTATTACTATTTTTAAAATAAGTTCAGATTCTAGTAAAATCTCTAAAACACTTACCTTATTTCTACCTTTAAAATCAGTTCAGATTCTAGTCAAATCTCTAGATCAATTACCTTATTTTTATCTTTAAAATTAGTTTAGATTCTAGTCAAATCTCTAGATCACTAAGCGTATTACTATTTTTAAAAGAAGTTCAGATTCTAGTTACATATATACAACTCTTACCTTATTTCTTTCTTCTTCTTTTTTTTACATTAGTTCAGATTCTTGTCTATCTTAAAAATTAGTGAAGATTCCAGTCGATATATAAACTATGGTAGAATAATAATTGTAAAATAATATTAAGGTTAGAAGAATAGTACAAGTTATAACTGTTATAATGTAAGATTTCAATAGTAACTAACAACAAGCTCTAACAAACAAGGTGCGTCTATTTTGATGTCTTGTCTGAATGGTTAAAAGCTGTCAGGAGACTTATAAAACGTAGGCTTTATATCATCTGTACTTCCCAGTTAATCGATACAAAGACTACGTCCATTTTTAGTGATACTCATGTCGCTTGAAATCTGAATCAACTACATGACAAATATGTTATTGTTCCTACCAATAAAGCTTCCAACAATATAGTTTTTATATGATGATTTTGGATGCGATTTTGATTAACGAAATGGTTTTGCTTGTACGAATTTTACGAAACACCTGATGGTACTTCTCGTATGGGAAGTTTACTATAGTAATTATTGCACTCGATTTTGTCATGCTCTGGACGAGATTTTTGATTAACGGAATTGTTCTACATGTAATTGTACTAATTTTTATTTTTATTCAAATTTAGGCAGTATGGTTGGTTTGATTTAACTGTAAACTATATTCTCTTTAATTGGTCCTGGATACCGAACTATACATAAATCTTTAATTCCGTGTCCCTGGAAGCAGATCCCCCCCCCCCCCCCACTTTGACGATGTTTTACCTCCTAAGCATATCACTGCTTGGAAAAGGTGAGATAATAGCAGTCCATCACCAGTTTAAATTAACTGTACACCAGATTCTCGGAGACCATATTGCCAACTGGATTAGTATGTGGTCCATCACCATGAGTAAATTAACTGTAAACCACATTCTCAGTGACTATTTAGCCATCATGATTAATCTATTGCTACTACATGTAAATTGTGTGATGTTTTGTGTGATACATGATGTCAAGGGTTAGTGTTAGTTCTTTTGGATAGTGTGATGTTAAAAATGAAATAAAATAGAGTTTTACATCCTGCTTTTCTGCATTTGTATGAGCTAATGAGAACGGGCATACTCCATACAGTGTGCAATGAAGGAATTTTGCCAGGACAGCTTAATTAACATACTCGGGGAATCTTTAACGTGCACATTCTGTAGCACACAGGGCCTCGGTTTATTGTCTCATCCGAACGACTAAGCGCTTTTTCCACGTCAGCCCCTGACCATCCTACCTAAATCACTGACCAGGTTGGAGAAACCAGCTGGTTGCTAAATCAGAAAGTACTATTTCGACCCATGCCAGGATTGAACTATGGACCATCAGAATGTGTTATGTTACAAGTATTGTGTTGTAACCTGAACTTGTTAGAATGATGTCTAGAAATCGTCAATTCTGTGTATATTTTATTGCTGTAGATTCTAGATTTTCAGTTTGATTACATGTAGAGCAAGATCGCTACGGTTAATAATGCGATCTTCAGACAACTGATCTATTTCAGCCTGCGTCCCTACTGAAGTTTGACAAGTAGAACTTGTTCTCATGTCTACACTTCGAGACAAGTTCGGAACGTTTGTTTAAGGAAGTTTTCATTGGGGCATTTATGATGGAAAGCTTTTCGGTTAAACACAGATTACATCGTTTGGATGTATTTGAGTAGGCTTTAGCTCTGGTATCAATTGACCATGACAATTTGTAATTGTTATTGTTTTGTTTAAGTTGCCAAATGTGTTTTGAAAGTTCAGTGCTATTTTCATATTTTTGTTGTTTTTTTTCAGTTTGATTACATGTAGAGCAAGATCGCTACGGTTAATAAGCAGTTTGTCAGGGCATTTTACATATACCTCAAAATTTGTGAAGTATTTATAAAGGTTTTTAAAGGAATATCCCCTCTTAGATTGACCAAAAAAAAATAAATTTGGTCAATAAGAGTAAATATTCATCAGTGGTGTCCTAAGTATACAAACAAAACCCAAAACATCCATCAAACTAAGTACGTAATTATCCATAAAATAACCAGATATTTTTGAATAACGCTTACAAAATGGGTTATTCGCATCAAATTGAGTTTTATAACAGTAGCGTTATAGTATGTTTTCTATTAAAGTTTTTCTAGATTTTGGAATAGTGATGTTATATTTGTTCAAACAATTTTTCAAGATTAACAAGGTTGTTGAATGAGATATTGGAATGGTTTAGATGGAAACTATAAATGTACCTGATGCTCATACATAGACTAGAAAATATCTTTCTAATCACTTTAAAGGACGATCAAATTTATATTATATAACATTAATGGAGTAGGGTTGGGTAGCCCGCTCGCAGCACTTGCACTGACCTACCTTTGGCTTCACAAATTTTAATGAATTTTTTTTTTTTTTTTTTTTTTTTTTTTTTTTTTACAATTTGTCGCAATGTACTTAATCGCTTGAGGATAATATGTCCATTTAATACACATGTACTTGTGTATATTGCTATATTGTATATCTTAAAAAAATATCCAGTAGCCTGTGGTCATGTATTTGATCTCTAAATCATCAAATTCTGTACACTAATCGCTTGAGTAAAATATGTCCATTTAATACACATGTACTTGTGTATATTGCTATATTGTATATCTTAAAAAAATGTACTTGATCTCTAAATCATCAAACTTTGTACACAATTTTTTTTTTTTTTTTTTTTTTTTTTGGTGTCTATATGTTGTATATTGTATCTATGTTTGTCCCCATGGGCTGGGTGTGAGACAGGACCGTTACCACTCGTGGTATAGGGCCTAATTCTGACCCATGTAAAATAAAGAGTTTATTATTATTATTATTATTATTGAAAACTTGTTCTATACACCGTATTATAATAAATATTAATCACGAGGTTTCGGAATGAATCAGAGGATTATAAAAACAATTCTTTTGAATTTGAGTACCTCACTATTACCCCCTAAACTATACCAGGTAACAAATATTGATCACGCGGTTTCAAAATGATATGAGATAAAAACAACAATCGTATTGAATAGGCACCGTTACTAACTGTTATTGACAACTTTTCTATACACTGTATAATAATAAATATTATTCAGCAAGTTTCCAAATGAATCACCAGTTTATAACAAACAAATTCTTTTGAATTCTAGTACCCCTATTGCCCCTGAACTATACCCGGTAACAAATATTGATCACGAGGTTTCGGAATGAGTAATGACATTATCATAACAATCATATTGAATAGGCACCGTTACTAACTGTTATTGACAACTGTTCTATACATTGTATTATAATAAATATTATTCAACAAGTTTCGAAATGAATAACCAGATTAAAGCCTCGTCTACACGAGCTGTTTAATTTCGGATTAATTGTCTACACGGACCATAAACCGAGTTTAAAAATCTCGAGATTCGTCTCTACCCCGAGTTAAATAAATACTACAACAAGTGGATAATTTCTTAAGCACGAGCGTAATTAACCCGGAACTAACGCCGTATAGATAATAGTCATAATAGTCCAGAGTTAAAAAGGCAGTTAGCTATTTACATAATAGGTGGCGATACTAGTACTGTTTCCGGTTTCATCTGTCGTAGTTTAATCCAAATATACCGTAGTATAGACGCGACAAATTTCTCCTCGGGTTTAATAGACCCGGGCTTGAGATTATGGACGATTCGTGTAGACTAGGCTTATACAATATAATTGAATTCTAGTACCCCCTATTGGCTCAAACCTATACCCAGTAACAAATATTGATCACGAGGTTTCGAAATAAGTCATAAGATTATCATAACAATCATTGTATTATAATAAATATTATTCAGCAAGTTTCGGAATGAATCAACGGATTATAACAACATTTCCTTTGAATTTTAGTACCCCACTATTACCTCTAACCTATACCCGGTAACAAATATTGATCACGAGGTTTCAGAATGCCCCCCCCCCCCCCTCCCTAATTTAAATCTGATTATCAAATGTTTCCAGTGTTCGTCCAGCAGTCCCTTAAATTCATCAGGAAATCGCGTTTCCGGGAGTTAAATTCTCTAAATTTTCTAGAAGAGATCCCGACTTCAGGAAATCGTGTATCGAGGCTTCCAATTGGCGTTCTCGGCAGCTCAGACCCTATTCAAATAACCTTAAACCCTGTTTTTTTTTTAGACAGGATCTCTTTCATACGAAACTTCGCATCTTTCCTAGCTCCGTATGTGTCGCAGATAAAGACACGAACCTAATCACCAGCCATGACACCAACGATATTCGTTTAACGATAAAGTATGCATCAAATTTAATATTAAAACGTCTATAGGATATCAATAAGTTCTTAAATGCTAAAAATATTCCCAAATTTAACAGTGTGTATTTACTAAAGAGGTTGCGGTGCAGAACTCTTTTTAATAGCGGAGGCGTTTTTGAGTTACGAGACTAGAAACCGGAAAGACGATAAAAGACATTCCGCACCATTATGAGTTGTTTCGAACTCATTAACATTAGTCTGCTTAAATTTTTATTCTTATTCACTTACTATGGATAAAACAAAATACATTCTCTTCATATGTGTTTGCATAAATTGGTTTGAGTGGTGTGGAATCCATCTTGGGACATTTGGTTTGTTTACATGAAGTCTCATTTATGTTCTCGGAGAGACAAATTTCTACGCGTGAACTATTTAAAACATGGTTGGTCAATAGGTCAAAATAATATCTCCGATAGGTAGAATTTCTCTGTTGATCAGAATGGATCTCTTTGACCCTATAGAAATAACCTTAAATTCGCTTGGAAATATCAAGAATTTTTACATCTTTTTCTCGATTTTTCTATGTTTTAGTCACACAGTTCCTCTACAAGTAAACCTAAATTCACCAGGAAATGTCAGGAAATCGCGTTTCAGAGAGTCAATTTCTAAACATTTTCTAGAAGAGACTTCAGGAAATCGTGTCTCCAGACTTCCAATATGCGTTCTCGGCAGCAAAAAAGGTGTGTAATTATCACAATTTTCTGACATAGCTCAGACCCTATTCAAATAACCTTAAACCCTAAATTCGCCGGGAAATATCTTTAATTGACGTCTAAATCTCAAAATGTTTTCAGACTAGAACCCTTTGAACATATAGAAATAATCTTGAACCTTAAAGGGCCATTCTGCTTTTTTGAAAAAAGTTTCCAATATCAAAAAAATAGCAAATGCTACTTGAGAGTATTTTTAAAGCATGCTTATTGTATCTCTATATCTTCTTGATCAAACTGAATTTGGTTTTAAAGGGTTAATTACAAACAGGGAGTACTTATTGTAAATTAAGCAATTTGACCTAGTTTTGGTGTTTGCCCTTTAAATGGCTCAATATTTCTGGCTGAAACCTTTCCAATACACAAGAAGGACATTTCTCTACAATTAGGCGTTTATTTTATTCAAATCCGTTCAGTAGTTTCCTATCAGCGTCCAAAAAACATAACACACTTAAAAACCTTACGTAAGGTTTTTAAAAATTTTAGCACGTTTTTAGCGTTTAAAAATTACCGGCTGGATTTTTTTAGTTAAAACTTTCAGATACATTAAAGGGCACATAGTTACAGATTTTGGTGTAAAGTTTTCACAAATTTGAGCAAAAAAAATTTTTAACCTAAAAAAAATTCAGACTGTCCCTTTAAATTCGCTAGAAAAGATCAGGAAATGTCAGGATATCGCGTTTCAAGGAGTCAAATTATCTAAATTTTCTAGGGGTTCCCAAACTTCAGAAAATCCCATTTCCAGGCTTCCGACTGCACAAATAAATGTTGAAATAACTGATTACACTGTAATAGCGTAACAATGCACTGCAATAACACAAAGTATTCCATAAAGGGGGATGGGGGTGTTTTGGGTGGATACCCCCTTGTTTGGACGTTTGCCCCCCTAAAGCTAGGCTTATGTCGGCTTGCGACGCTCCTCGATTGTCGGCAACTGGCAGATCCAGTCAGTTGCCCCAACTGTCGGCCTACGGTAGGCTGGCAGTTTCTGCCGACCTGCGTTGGCTTACGACGCAACTAGCCTCCTTGCGACTGTCGGCAACTGAGATCCAGCCAGATCCAGTGAGTCGCGCATGTTCTACTCTGGCCTACGAGATCCAGCGATCGTAGCGACCTGAGTCAAACCTACTCCGCGACGCAACTGAGTCGTAGATATTAGCCAATCAACGCGTGCTTATTTTAGTCCCTGCTTGGTGGCGTTAGTATCTCAAATAATCCTGAGTCTGAAAAAAGAAATATTTCACTCAACTACAATTGACCCGAATTAATCTTTCATAGATTATATGTGAAGTATTTCATAAAGTTGATTTTCTTATTTTGTACGAGTTTTTCATAAGAATTGAGTGAAATAATCATATCAACACTGAAATATAGGGTCAAAATATGAATACAGTTAGGTGAAGTACCACGAAAGCGTTACAAAACTTAAAAAAAATTAAAAATGCACACACAAAAATTACAATTTGAAAATTATCACATGTCCGTCGAAAATTGAACGAGCCGTAGACAGTCGCAGCCGACATGAGCGCTCTTTACGATTAGCGAAAACCAGTTGCCGCTGTATCCGTCGAGATCCGTCGAGGAGTGTCGCATCCGACCTGAGCGCTCCGAATTATCAGATCCAGCTAGATGCCGACAGTCGAGGAGCGTCGTAAGCCGAAATAAGCCTAGCTTAAAAGTACTTGGCAGGCTACGGGCCTGATGACAGTCTATTTTTAGTTTTACTTCCCTCGTATCTAATATCTTAATTAAGATGATATTTTTAATACATTTCAATCTTGAGTTATCTTAAGATAAGATAAGATACGATGTATTGTATATACGTCCTATGTGGACAGCATACAATTACAACCAGTATAAAGATTTACAATGAAAAATGGAAAAAACAAAATATAGTACAATAATAAAATATTTCAATTAAGGAGTGTTTCATATAGAGTGGTATACAACTGGTACCACCGTTAGAATACTGTTTAATACATTGATTATTGTAGAGCGATAGAGATTACCATTATGAGATTTATACAATAATTGTAGAGAGATATAACAATAATACACCAAATCGCAATACATAAAACCACTGTTAAAATAGTACTCAATACATAAATTATACAGGGATATAGATTGACACAGGTACATGTGAACTCTCAGTCTGAATACCCTTAATATAACCATATACTCTGATTGACCATGTTTGAGAACCTAATTTTTTTGTTCATTCTAAGCCTATTAAAGTGATATGTTCACTAACCGTTCGACCAAATAACTTTTTGTCTCAGAACCTAACCTACATGTAACCTAATAATTTAAAGCGATACAACCTCTTAGAATGAACAAAAAAAATTAAGTTCTCAAAACTGGTCAATAAGAGTATATATTCATCAACAGTGTCCAAAGTAAATCAAACTAGAACCATGAATGGTACCAAGCAGTGCGCACCCGGTTTTTTCCATTGGTGAAAAGTCACATCTTTCAATCCATGTTGTCAGGTTTACAGAAGAAAGCTTTTGTTACATTGAAATACAGAATGTACAAAATTTTAAAACGCACAATTTTGAATTCGGTAGTGAAAAGTAAAGTAACCAGTTCACACACGGTAGTCAAAAGTTAAATAAAAACTGTATGTTCGGTAGTGAAAATTCATCTGATTAAAAAAAGGCGTAATCACAGTTTGATATTTATAATTTATAATAATTCCTCATGTGAAAAGTTCATAAGCTGTTACCTATGTTTCGTCAAACAGTCATTTTAGATTTCGAGTTTCGTTTAGTACTTGGTTTCTTTATTTAATATACATCAGAGGAAAGCGCATATCAACAAATTTCTAAGATTCAAAAGTGCAAGAAAGGACACATGAAAGAGCCAAATCTCAATTTAGAAACGGACTGTACAGCATTCATACTTTATAGTTTGAAAATTTATCATTACACAATTCGTTCAAAAAATATATCGGGTGTCCCAATAAAAACGTCCCCAACTTTGACGCACAGTATCTCAGCTGCGCTCGGCTAAAGTTAGCATCTACGCCCCCCCCCCCCCCTTTCCAAAAACCTCGATCCGCCCTTGTATTTACAATTAAATTTTTACATATACTATCTATATTGTACTTTGTATACATAATTATATACAACGCATACATTCAATATCAAAATAAATTCAAAATTGAAAGTACAACAACGGATACACGATGAAGATCGCTCTTGCTCTATTGTCGATCACTAAATGCCTATAAACAGTACTTTCTTCGCCGTTATGTTTTATATCGTGCGAAATTTGAGAAATGTACATATGCATTAATTTTAAGCTGAATTTGAAATGCTCGGCATCACATCGCTAATTGTTTCAGATTAATTGGTGTGCAATGACAATCTTTCTAAGTAACCAATTTCTAAAGTTAAATACATGCATTCAAATGCTAACAATAAAATGTTTTGATCATCGTCATGACAGTTTATGAAAGGGGACAATAAGAAATTATTTTCTAAACCAAATTATGTGTCATACTGCACGTAATTACTATTTTAAATCTTCCTTGTCAGACAATAAGAATAATATTTTAACATACAACCAAACGTTTATTGATAACGGTATCTATACACTGTAATATAGTAAATATCAAACACTAAGTTTGAAAATAGCTTGCCAAGCAAGTTAATATACGCTCACCAGTGCCAGACTGGTAACACTACGAATTGAAGAGCGTAGCGTATTGATTCCAAAATACTATGTTTATGTTTTAAAGCAGTTAATAATGTTGGTCCTTCCTACAAGATCTCAAGATCTTTTTCAACCATATGTTCCTTCTAGAAATCTCCGCTCTAAAGATAAATTTCAACTTGTGAAACCATCATTTAATTTAAAAACATTTAGTGCTAGAACATTTGCATATGATGCTGCACACCTATGGAATTCCCTTCAAATCCAAACTGAAAACACATTTGTTTGTTACGATTAGACTTATTGTGATTAATGCTAGTGAAAGACACGTGTCAGTCCTTTGAGCACTCTCCATGCAGAGGGGATTTCAGCGCTTTATAAATACAATTATTATTATTATTATTACTAACAGTTTTATTTAATTTGTATTATTTAACAGAATGAAATAATCGACCTTGAGTAATTTTTCTGAATTTGCTTCATTGATAATTGTTAATTTTTTCCATATCCAGGAGCGTAGCGTACTTTTGATGACCTTGTCGGTAAAACGCGGTAGGCTGGACCGATTGGTTAACCAAGAGACCATAAAAGGCGATTGTTACTAAACTTGTCGGTTAAACGAGGAATAGGTCGTTAAAAACTGTAATGGCTGGACCTGTCGGTAAAACCGATTGGTTAACCGAGAGAGTTAAAACTTTGTTATCGGTAAAATGTTGATATTCATTTAAGGTGATTTTTTTTACTGAACTTGTCGGTTAAACGAGGAATAGGTCGATAAAACGGTAATGGCTGGAGCCGTCGGTAAAACTAGTTGGTTAACCGAAAGAGTTTTTTTTAGTGAATAGATATTTATGTGTGTAATTATGAAAATGGGCTTTATGTGGAGATAATTATATAAAGATTAAAACACGAAGCTATAACGATGAAACTAGATGTGAAAATTCTGTTCGAAAAGGCATCAAATGCAAGGAACTCTGATCTTAAAGAGGCACAGGCTTCATTTTCGTGGGTCGATTTTTCCAAGTCTCAGAAACGGGGATTTTTTAGCTCAGCAATTTAGTACTGGTTATCACAACTCACCATTCAAATTTGAGTCTTCAAATCCATGTGCATCCATAATTATTAGCATTTGAAAGTTATAATGCCCTACTACACATTAGCGATACTATGCAATATATAGAAAAGTCATCTATAGAAATAGAAGGAGAAATGTCTAATTTAAGATATATTTGAAGGAAATATGCAATTTTGGTACATTTCTAGTGCTTCTGACGGATACTTAAGAATATTCAAGACCCAAATCAACCAATAAAAATGAAGACTGGTCCCCTTTAATTTACAAAATTTTGTTAGGGCATAATCCCTCCAACGAGATCAGGAAAACCTCGGATGCAAGGAATTTAATTCTATTTGTCAAGATTTTCATAGGGTTCATTCCGTCCAAACCACAAAACATGGACCTTACACTCCCCTCCCCACCCCCAGTCAAATTGTTCACGCTACGCCCCTGTCCATATCGTCTAAGTTTCATTAAAATTTGTTGGTTGCTAAATGACAAGTTAACGTTCATTAACCCATGCGAATTCTAACCGGAAAATTGCCCTACAAACAATAACCCCCTGGATTATACAATTACTCATGAAGGTCCATACAAAAAAAACTTTTTAACGCTTTCATCTCAAGTAAATTTATTGACCAAGCGATATCAGCCCAGTTGCCATATTTCAAGGGTGCTTGATTTATAAACATAGATAAAATCTAAGATTATGGTGGCAGATTTATAATTTCTATTTATACACATAGATATATTAAAAATGTTAGAATAGAACTTGAAACATGTTGTTACTCAGAGTTTCACGCTGTGCGATCTATTTCAGCCTGCGTCCCTACTGAAGTAGATCAGTTGTCTGAAGATCGCACAGCGTGAAACTCTGAGTAACAACATGTTTCAGGTTCTATTCTAACATTTTTAATATATCTATATCTCTTTACATTTAATGAATTGAGCACTATTTTGACATTAAAAATATCTTTTTATGTATACACATAGATAAAAATCTAAGGGTTATGATGGCAGATTTAGGAGAATTATGGGCAATAATTTTAAAATTATCTTGTTTACGAGAGTTATAATCAATTCTAAAGAATCAACTGATAAAAGTGTATGGTATGGTACGTGAACAAGTCACAAATTATCTGTCATCAGTGAATATAGCCTCAACTATTGAAGACTAATTTAATATTGGTCTGTCTGGTATGACTGGTAGTAAAAACTGAGGACGTTAGCAAAACCAAAAGTGCCTTCACCAACGTCTTAAACTCGTTCGCTATAGATAACCTCCCCTGTTATAGTGGGTTGAATTCGGTTTGCAAAGGTTTATCGTTAAATAGAAATGAAATCGGTTCAAAGCCTTTCCAGTCTGACGCGTTGATGTGCTCACAGGCTATGAACCTCATTCAACCCACTTTAAAACGCTAGTGTGAACCATGTTCCTTTAGCAACGGCTATCATTTCATTTCATTACATTAATCCGTTGCTATCATGATAAGGTTTTCTCATCATTAACTTTGATTGGTCGAACGATTATTGTCGACCAGTTATATTCATTGTAACAAATTATTGCGGGAAAACTTTCGAATGACCAGACGTCAAATTTCTTGTAGCAAATTTACCTTGTGATAATCGAGTCTCAACGATCATAAATTGAATGTGACGTATAGGGTTTTTAAACGAGGTTATTAGTTGATAATGACGAGAAAACCCCGTCAATCCAGCAGATAATGCAAATGTCTAACGTTGCTGAAGGAACATGGGTGTGAACATGACTGGTGTGAAAAGCTTTGAATCGCATCGTATCTATTGGATATCGCTTTCAGTGTGAACGCAGTTGCTCGTTGGTTTCAAATTTAAATTGAGTTTGTTAGGGGAAAGATCTACTTCATCCCACAGCAATCTAACTTGAATGCTCACAGTTTTCTGTGGTCAGAAAGTAAGAATATTAGGTTCAGTATTCAAACATAAACCTTTCAATAATAAGGAGAAACTCTCATACTTTCACAACATTAAATAATCGTAATGAAATTTTTATTATTAAACAACATTTGAAATGATAGAAATAATCAATTTAGAATACATCATGATAAAAATAACAAATGGACAAGTTAGGTCAGAATCTGATCACAAGACAGGGCAGTGACATTTGTCAACTCTTTTTTTCGACTTCCGCAGGGTCGTAAGCATGTACATCCTATAGCTTGGGTTATTAGACGCTTTTCCATGTCAGTCCCACCGACCTGCATGTCTGACAGGGGGAAACCACTTCACACCAGGTTGAAAAATTCGAAGGTTCCATTTCGACCCATGCATATATAATGAAAGATAAGAAATACGTGTAATTGAAATGATAAAAACATCTTTTTCTCACTCTATATATATTGAGGTTGAAATCTAACTAGGCGTGTTGGAACACCAGGCCATGTTTATATTTTCTATTATTAGTTCACCAGTAGGTAATTTCCTTTCTTCTCTTTTACCCAAAAAATGACAAAAATAATAATCCATCATCCGCAGTGTACGCAGTAGAAATACTGGAGATCCACTGGAACCTGAACAGGTTTTACACGAATATTTCACACAGGTAACTTCTTTACAATTAAAGTTGGGTTCTGACTCGGTTATAGGTTGATAGTTATTGTCAAACCGCTCCATGGATTTACCTAACAATCGGCCGAATGTCACCTTCTTGCTCAGGGTATGAGGATGACCAATACAACAACATACATCATTATTCAAAGGTTTTCTTTGTAAAATTTCTTCTATATATTTTGGTGGGGGATGACAATCAAATACCCAGAAGTTTTCTCTACCCTTTTCTATATGAGTTTTTAACTCTATACCACTGAACAAATCTCCAGATTTGACTGGTTGAAAATACAATCTAGTACCACGACCAATAACTTCACCATTCAACACTAGTCTACATTTCTTAACTTCATCTTGGGAAATAGATTCTGATAATTTAACAACAAATTCATCACCAAATTTTTCCACATCACCTAGTATCACTCTACTGTTGCCATCTTCCTTGTCTGTATGTACTGTTATATAAGTTAGTTGCTGTATATTGGAAGGTATTGGTTGAAATTTAAAATAAAAACTTTTCAAATAACTGTAGGAGTCATTATGGTGTGAAATAAACATCATGTTTATTTGTGGATCGTTCAGGTCTCTATTACTAATGAATAAAGAAAGCTGAGATCTAATAGATCTTCGATAAGGGAATGTTTTCACAGTTTCCTTGTGATTATTGTTATACATTAGAGTCATAGACGGTCCAATAAGATTATCTAACCAGTCTAGTTGATGTATAAAATCAGGTATAGGATCGAATGTGAAAAATGAAATATCTCTATAAGGACATGTCTCTACAAGTTCCACACCTCTACTAGTCACTACACTACACCTGCTGTTATCATCATCATCATCGTAATGAAACTCAACAGTACAATGTTTCACATCATCATCTGTTTTGACAACATGGTTATTAGTCTTTATAAAATAGTTGTCCTCATACTGAACCACAAACCCAGTCCCTTTTGTTTTATCTATCAATCTTCCATCTTTTGTTTCACGTATCACTAGTCTGACAACAGTTTTACCTATATTTTCAATCACATGTAACATTTCGCTATTTCTGTGTTCAATAGGTAAATGTTTCAAAGTTAGATCTTTAAAGGGAATGAAATCTCGATGTCCAGGATTCTTCTTACACTCTATATCCTTTAAATCTTGACCAACCTCTAACAAATCATCTTCACTCGCTACTTCTATATTAAGATCAGATTTAAAGTCTTGATTATCGTGATAACACCCAGCCATTTTGTTCAAGTTTTTTACAGCCTAGAGAAACCTGAAATATGAAGAAAGGAGATTAAGAAATAAATATAAAACAAAATATTCTGATATTCAAAAAGTTTATTTTCCTTGACTTGGTATAGATACAGATGACGAGTAGCAGCTAGTAATCTGACATATATATAAGTACTAATTCACATTGCACAATATTTTGTCTTATTTCTTGTTATTTCGTATTGTTACTATCTATATAATCTCTAGAACACATTATTTGCATCTTTGAAATTAGTTTAGATTCTAGTCAAATATCTACAACACCTACCTTATTTCTATCTTAACAATTACTTCAGATTACTATCAAATCTCTAAAACACTTACCTTATTTCCATCTTTAAAATCAGTTCAGATTCTAGTCAAATCTCTAGAACAATTACCTTATTTTTATCTTTAAAATTAGTTAGATTCTAGTCAAATCTCTAAAACACTTACCTTATTTCTATCTTTAAAATTAGTTTAGATTCTAGTCAAATCTCTAGATCACTAAGCGTATTACTATGTTTCAGATCAGTTCAGATTCTAGTCAAATCTCTAGAACACTTATTACTAGCGTATTACTATTTTTAAAAGAAGTTCAGATTCTAGTTACATATATACAACTCTTACCTTATTTCTTTCTTTTTTTTGACATTAGTTCAGATTCTAGTCGATATATAAACTATGGTAGAATAATAATTGTAAAATAATATTGAGGTTAGACGATCTGAGCTGTAAGTAACTAGATTAGGACAAGTTATAACTCTTATAGTGTATAAATAGCAGCTGTTTTTTTTACTGCGTCATTCAGTTATGACAGTTGGTGTAATTTGACGGTTAGCCATAGTCCAAACCATATTCTCCAAGTTGTTATGTTCTTTACTGTTATGTATTCATGGGCGGATGAACTGTATGATATGTAAGTGGCGAGTCTAAGTCATGAAACCGGACGTAGAACTTGATTATAAAAACATATAAATCGGCAAGGCCAAGCAGGGTATTTTACATATACCTCAAAATTACTGAAGTATTTCTTTTAAGGAAAATACCCTTTTAACGTCAGACAGATCTTAACCAATGATAATCCTCGAATTTAAACATTCAATTTTTACAATGAAATGTCGTGAGTATCGTCATACGATAATGAATATTTGAACTTAACGCAGTAGCATAATAAGGACTAAAAATCGTAGAAGGTTTAATTTTTTTTTTAATTTTCGTGATAGGGCGGTTTGGTTTGCTGTTTTTAAATTGTTGTTTTTAAAATTATTTTTTTTAAATATGGGTTGATGTTCTTACATCTGGGTTCTTTACGAAACATATTTCTATTAGACAAATCCAACCTCTTGAAGTGGGTTGTACACCTAAATTTGTCTGAAATTTTAGATTGATTTTCTAATATCTGCGGCCTCTTCTGATATCATACAAATTTTGAAAATTAAGTTAAATTTCTTGCATCGAAGCAGAGCTTATATCCCAAGAAAATTATGAAAATTAAACTTGATTTGCTTTCATCTCGTTGAATATTTTTCAGTAACTGATTTTTTATGGGTCAAATTTATATGGGCCGAATTTTCAATGGACCGAACACAGCTGCCTATAATTTGCCGAGAGGTTAATCCGCCTCTAACCTCACGTAACAACCATTTAAAATCTTCCTGGGTAGACATTATAGTCTTATAAAGGGTTTTAAAGGAATACCATCTCTTAGAATGGTCAACAGAATTAAATTCTCAATCTTGGTCAATACAAGTAAATATTCATCAGTTTTTTTTTAAGTATACAAACAAAACCCAAAACATCCATCAAACTAAGTAATTTTCCATGAAATTACAAGATATTATTGAATAACGCATAACGCTTAAAAATGTGTTATTTGCATCAAATGGAGTTTATATAACAGTGAGGTTATATTTGTTTATCTAGAAGGTTCATTGTTGTTGAATGAGATATTGGAATGGCTAAGATGGAAACTATTAATGTACCTGATACTCATACATAGACTAGAAAATATCTTTATAATCTCTTTAAAGGACGATCAAACTTATATTGAAAACTTGTTCTATACACCGTATTATAGTGAATATTAATCACGAAGTTTCGAAATGAATCATGAATGGGTTATTCGCATCAAATTGAGTTTTGTAACAGTAGCGTTACAGTATGTTTTCTATTAATTTTTTCTAGATTAACAAGGTTTATTGTTGTTAAATGAGATACTGGAATAGCTAAGATGGAAACTATAAATGTACCTGATACTCATACATAGACTAGAAAATATGTTTATAATCTATTTACATGACGATCAAACTTATATTGAAAACTTCCCTGTGCATATTGATCACGAAGTTTCGGAATGAGTCATGAGATAACAACAATTTTGAATTATAGAACCTGAGCATTTCGCTTATATTTAAAAAAAATCCTTAAACAGATTGTAAAGATGTTTTCTAAACTTTGTATATGTATCGGACACTGGTACAAAGTTTAGACAATCATTTCACAATCCCTTTACAATTTTTGAAATATAATTGACATGCTCATTCCAATTTCGATATTGATCAATTACAATGCCTAAGAGTTTGAACAAAGGGAAGTTTTCAATTTCAGAATTGTTTTTGTGCTTTTTAGTACATTTTCTGAAGTTTTAATTTATATTTTTATATTAGAGTGATATGTTCACTAACCGTACGACCAAAAAACTTTTAGAGTCAGAACATGTAACCTAATAAATCAATCTATAGTAAAGTCACAAGCTCTCCCTTGAAATTCAAGCCTTCAATTCCTCATAATTTTAAGCCTTTGAAAATCAAAAATACGACTCGTCGTGAAGTAAGTCTATGCCTTATAAACACAAAACCCGATCAACCCCCTATCAAAGTCTTCATTCCGTTCCATGGTCATACCTCATACAAAATCAAAAGAAAACTAAAGAAACAAGCTGGAATAGACACTGTTTTTCAAAAAAGTACTACCCTCAAAGATATCCTGAAAGCTAACGGAAAACACAACCCCCACAAGTCCACCCCCCATCAAAAGGTTGCGTTTACCACATCGGGTATTCATGTGGAGAAGGATATATTGGACACTTAGAACTCAACCCGCAACATTCAGTTAATTAGGATAATGTCAAAAATAGTCAACACTGAAATCCTTACTACTGGATAAATGACTGCCCAGGTACCATACCTGCTTCAAAAATACATCAAAACAAACATCAAACTACAAGGCATATATTTGACCCGGTAAGTCAAAAGCAAAATTACAATCAAATCAAATGTGTTTTTAGTAATACAAAATGTCCTTCCGACCAAACATTTTTTGGGGGTCCGTAGTTCTGCCGTGTTTGACCTCAAATGCAATTACTGCAGAATCGGCGGAGAGTCCCCCACTTGTTTGTGTATTGTAAGTATATAAAGAGGTTGTGGGACAGCTTCTGTTACTTCGTGAACAGTATGGAGGTATCCATTGGAGAATTTATACCATTTCTAAAGAACATTGATAGCAGGCTATTTGGTCTAATAGGGTTAAACCTAAAGCAATAGAAATATTGATAGATAATATGTTATACAGTTTGCTAGAAACTACTCCTGTCTAACATTTTTATACATATATGGTCATATTTACTATGTCAAATTATATATATATATACAGATTATATTTATATTTACAATTATATTTTTACATATACTATCTATATGGTACTTTGTATACATAATTATATACAACGTATACATTCAATATAAAAACTAGAATCGTGAGACGATACTGGGCAGTGCGCATCCGGTTTCGTCCATGGGTGAAAAATGGCGTTTTCAATCCATACTGCGAAATATACAGAACATAAAATTCGGCATATAAATTTTTTATATTCGGGAGTGAAAAGTAAATAACCATTTCACGTTCAGTAGTGAAAAGTCATCTGATTAAAAAGACGTTGTTTTTACTAATTTACATTTTTATACCATTGGAAGTGGAATACGCCATGCAGTGTGCAATGAGGAAAATTTTGCCAGGACAGCGGCATTAGCAAGCTCTTATTTTCGATTTTCAACTGTCGAGGATTTTTTAACGTGCACAGCATGTTCGGATGGGACAATAAACCAAGGTCCCGCGCGCTATTGGTTTATTGTCCCATACGAACGACTCGGCACTTTTTCCATGTCAGCCCCTCCGACCTGCATCATTGAGAGGGTGAAACTGGGTAGAAAAATCCGAAGGCATGCGACCCATGCCCTAATTGAACCCTGGAACATCAGCTTAGCGAGCAAGAGTCTAATTCACTGTGCCATGGCAGCTCCCTACATGATAGAGCCAATTCTTGATATGTCGAATATGACAGCAGAATACTGAGTGTTAACCTCCATACATGAAAGTTCGAAGCACAGTTCGTAAATTGTCAATTTAATATAGCGCTAGCAAAAAAATCTATATTATTATTTTTTCAGAAAACATTTTAATGGTCAACGTTTTTAGACATGCAATTTTAATAAATGACAGAACCAGATTTTTAGAACGGATTTTCTTCTTTTGGCATTGGATCGTTATCTACTTCTTTTTGTTTATCTTTTTTAGTACATAATTTACAACGTTAAACATGCAAGTTACAATGAAAGAAAGTCATGTTAAGCATGGTGCAATTGTCAGCTGAAGGGAGAGAACTGTATTTTAAACATACAGACAACAAACATTTTTCAGTTGAAGGGAGAAAACTGCATTTGAACATTTTAAAATACTACTCTGACCAGTGAGAAGCGTTAAAAGAAACACTATGGTTAATTGTAACTTTCTAGATATTGGTATACTGACCATGAATCGTGTAATGTCCTGAGGGAATAATACGTTGTAATACAACAGCGCTGACTCTCACATGTCACTAGATTTAGTATCTAAAGCTGTTTCTCTCGAGGTGTGATACACCTAATAGAAGATTACAGGCAAATAATACTTCCTGGTCATTTCAACTAGTAGATTTAGAACTTTGAGCATTGAAAATTACAGTCTGAATGAAAATTCTTGTCCCAGAAATATAAAGAAATCGAAATTAAAAAATCAGTTGCCACAAGGTTGTTGGCCATCGACTAAGGATTTCATAGACACCGGTATTATGCAAATCAGATTATCCCCTCAGGTCCCATTTTGAGTTTTATAAAAATAAGTCACAACAACATGGCACCTGACATAGTACTTCCGGGTCGGATTTTATCATTTATATCTTTTCTGATGATCATTTCTAACATGATGCAAAAAGAAACTTTCAAATAATTCGGGAACTCCAGAAGTTAGAATTTCAAGTTTACAAACAAATGACGTCAAAACCGGAAGTGATATCAAAATTTCAGAAATATTGTTTTGTTCATTATCAAATTGTTTATCTACTTGTAAGTTTTCAGATCGATCGAAATCAAATTTCCAAAAAACGCGCACAGTTACAATGAAAATTGTCGCAAAATTTGCAAGTTTTAAAAAGCGCAATTTTGATTCAAATATTGTGTGTTATATATCATTAGAAAGAGCAGATTTAGCATAGTAAATATGTCTGAAAGTTTCGGTCATTACTGAAATTCTTTGTCCGGAAATAGAAAAAAGTCTAAATCGAAATTTAAAAATCCGCTGTCATAAGGTTGGTGGCAATCGACTAAGGATTTCATAGACACCAAAATTGTGCAAATCCGATTAACCCCTGAGGCCCCATTTTGAGTTTTATAAAAATTACTCACAACAACATGGCGCTTGACATATTACTTCCGGGTCAAATTTTATCATTAATATCTTTCATGATGACAGTTTCTAACATAATGCAAAAAGAAATTTTCAAATATCTTCAAAACTCCGGAAGTTGAAATTTGAAGTTTACAAGCAAATGACGTCAAAACCAGAAGTGATATCAAAATTTTGAAAACACATTTTTGTTCGCAATAACAATGTCTATATGCCTAGAAGTTTTCATAGTGATCGAAATAAAACTGTGGAAGTTGAAAAAAACGTCAAAAAATAGTTTCAAAATTCAGGGTCAAAAGTCAACAATTATAACTTTTTAAGTGGTTATCGTGTAGAAAAGACACAACGGAAATAAACAAAAAAATATTCATCAAAATCGGTTGAAAATTGTAAGTTAAAATGATAAAAAACCGAAAATACACGTTTTGTCATACCTCATTTCCGGTTGGACAAAACTGCGTCATTTACCCTCTAAGCCACAATGAGCAGCAGTTTATCGTGGGAAATCGTGTCAGATTGTGCGTGACAAGCTCCCTTCATAGCGAAATAGCGAGACCAGAAAACGAAAAAAAAAAAAAAAAAAAAAAAAAAAAAATAGTCAATTGCAAAACAATGCAGTGCGTTCGAGAATCGAACGCACTGCAATAAATTCAAAATTGAATGTACAATAACGGATATACGATGAAGATCGCTCTTGCTCTATTCGTGTCGATCACTAAATGCCTATAAACAGTATACTATAAGCTTAATCTTAATAAACTATAAATAAATCTATCTTTCTTTGACACAGGAATAAGTCTGTAAGTCTGAAAAGCCTACCAATATTTCTCCCCCACCCCCTTCACACACACATTTACTTTCTTCGCCGTTATGTTTTATATCGTACGAAATTTGAGCATTAGTTATGCATTAATTTTGGCTGAATTTGAAATGCTCGGCATCTCATCTCATACTAAGTAACCAATTTCTAAAGTTAAATACATGCATTCAAATGCAAACAATGAAATGTTTTGATCATCGCTGTGACAGTTTATGAAAGGGGACAATAAAAAAATATTTAAAAACCAAATACCTGTGTCATACTGCACGTAACGATTATTTTAAATCTTCTATGTCAGAAGATAAGAAAACTATTTTAATTTATGACCAAACGTTTATTGATAACGGTATGTATACACTATATTATAGTAAATATCAAACACCAAGTTTTAAAATAGCTTGCCAGGCAAGTTAATATACGCCCACCAATGCCAGGCTAGTAACACGTACAAAATGAACTGTGCACATTACCCCGGTCATAAACGACTTGCACTGGCTACGAATTGAAGAGCGTATTGATTTCAAAATACTATGTTTATGTTTTAAAGCAGTTAAAAACGTTGGTCCTTCCTACATTCAAGATCTTATTCAATCATATGTTCCTTCTAGAAATCTCCGCATTAAAGATAAATTTCAACTTGTGAAACCATCATTTAATTTAAAAACATTTAGTGCTAGAACATTTGCATATGATGCTGCACACTTATGGAATTCCCTTCAAATCCAAACACATTTGTTTGTTCTTTACGATTAGACTTATTGTGCGGTGTCATAGTTTCTCCGACAGAGTCCGACACACTCCGACACTCCGACACTCCGACAAGATATTTGAGACTTGATATTCGCGAATTGAAAAGCACGTTTTTATCACACTGGCTGCAATAAAAAGTTAGAATGTTTTATTACGTATGAAGAAACGACACAATAAATAAATCATTTTTCAACATCTTTCGTATGTCTTTTGACAGAAAATATTTAGCTATATCACTGTGGCGAGTTTTAACGGGAATAAAAGTAAAGGCGCCATGTATTTTTTATTTTACTTGTGAGTTGAGATTTACCATACGAATGTCGAATTCATATTTCCGAAGAATTGTATTTTATTCACTGGTCCTTATATCGATCAAATGTATGAGATAAATGATATTTCACAGACTGAAATAATAAACTGTTAGGACTAAAGGTGAGATAGCCTAGGCCTATATGACCTAAATGTAAATTTTCTCGAATCTTAAGTAGGTATATTGTAAAATTGCAATAAAAGTGGACTTTTCTCCGTGCTTTGAGAATAGTCCGAAACATACTATAGCCTACCTATGCCACCCATGGGCATAGCCACCCTTCTGAGTCATAAAAGGGGACATTCCTTACTTTGTTCGATGATCTGGTGGGTAATTTTACATAGGAAGGACGAGGGAATTCAGTTCAATTAACCTGGGGTCAATTTTACGTGGGGTATAATCTGGGTGTAGTTGTCCAGGGGGATATTGACATGGGGGCAATTGTCCAGGGGGTAGTTTTCCTGGGGGGTATTGTGCTGGGGGGGGGGGGGCAATTGTCCAGGGGGCTATTGTCTCGGGGGCAATCGTCCAGGGGGGATTTTCTGGGGGGCAGTGGTCCAGGTGGTGATTGTCCACGGGGGAATTGTCTTGGGGGGCTTTTGCCTTGGGGGCATCTATCCAGGGGGGATTTGAGGGGGGCAATTGTCCGGGGGGCAACTGTCTGGGGGGAATTGTCCTGATACCGATGGTGGCGTATCCAGGGGAGACCTTGGACACTTCCCACCCCCCTCCCCCCCGTCAGAAAACCTGGGGGGGGAGGCGCATGATATCCTGTTTTATCCCACAAATGGACAAGCTTTGCTGAGTAGAGTGTCTGTAATGGACGTAAAATAGGCACAATTTGGCATCAGAGAACATTTAAGTCCCGTAATGTTCCGGCTGTGGACATCCCCTCTCACAAAAGCATCGTCACCATGGGGCAAATTTTATCGTTCGCATATTTTCGCTGGAAATTTAAATTTAGGTCATATAGGCTTATAGGCCTAGGCTATCTCACCTTTAGGCCTAACCGTTTATTATTTTAGTCTGTAATATATCATTTATCCTATACAACACTTGATCGACATGAGGACCAGTGTTTATAAAAAAAAATTCTGCGTAAATATGAAATAGTAAATTTGAAAATGCAGTCGGCGACAAAATCTCAACTCACAAGTAAAATCAAAAAAAAAAAACATGACACGCTTACTTTTACTCCCGTTAAAACTCGCCACAGTGAGATAGCTGAATATTTTCTATCAAAAGACATACGATAGATGTTGAAAAATGATTTATTTGTTGTTTCGTTTCTTCATACGTAATAAAACATTCTAACTTTTTATTGCAGCCAGTGTGATAAAAACGTGCTTTTCAATTCGGGAATATTAAGTCTCAAATGTCTTGTCGGAGTGTCGGAGTGTGTCGGACTCTGTCGGAGAAACTATGACACCGTTTATTGTGATTAATGCTTATGAAAGACGCGTGTCAGCCCTTTGAGCACTCTCCATGCAGAGTGGATTTCAACGCTTTATAAATACAATTATTATTATTATTATTACTAACAGTTTTATTTAATTTGTATTATTTGACAGAATGAAATAATCGACCTTGAGTAATTTTTCTGAATTTGCTTCATTGATAATTGTTAATTTTTTCCATATCCAGGAGCGTAGCGTACTTTTGATGACCTTGTCGGTAAAACGCGGTAGGCTGGACCTGTCGGTAAAACCGATTGGTTAACCAAGAGACCATAAATGGTGATTTTTACTACACTTGTCGGTAAAACGAGGAATAGGTCGATAAAAACGGTAATGGCTGGACTTGTCGGTAAAACCGATTGGTTAACCGAGAGAGTTAAAACCTTGTTATCGGTAAAATATTGATATCCATTAAAGGTGATTTTTTTACTGAACTTGTCGGTTAAACGAGGAATAGGTCGCCAAAAACTGTAATGGCTGGACCTGTCGGTAAAACCGATTGGTTAACCGAGAGAGTTAAAACTTTGTTATCGGTAAAATGTTGATATCCATTTAAGGTGATTTTTTTACTGAACTTGTCGGTTAAACGAGGAATAGGTCGATAAAACGGTAATGGCTGGAGCCGTCGGTAAAACTAGTTGGTTAACCGAAAGATTTTTTTTTAGTGAATAGATATTTATGTGTGTAATTATGAAAATGGTGTTTATGTGGAAATAATTATATAAAGATTAAAACACAGAAGCTATAACGATGGAACTAGATGTGAGAATTCTGTTCGAATAGGCATCAAATTCAAGGAACTCTGATCTTGATTTACAAAATTTTGTAAGGGCATAATCCCTCCAACGAAATCCGGAAATCCGTCCAAACCGCTTGATGTTCGAAAAGGCCTAATTGCAAGGAAATCAAATCAAATTTTCAAATTTTCTTGTGATACAATGCCCCAAACCGTATTCACTAGATTTGCAAATTCTGTTCGAAAAGGCATCAGATGATTCAGATGCAAGGAACTCTGACCTAATTATCAAAATTTCTTGGAGTACAATGCCTCCAAACCCTCGTCAATTGGGAAGTCGTTCTCTAAGAGAATTCTGTTCGGAAAGGCATCAGATGCAAGGAAATGTACATTTATTTTCAAAATTTTCTAGTGATACAATGCCCCAAACCCGGTGGGTGTAAAATTCCGAATTCCCGAATTCTCCGAATTGTCCGAATTGGGTAAGAAAAGACTAAAAAATCGAAACTAAGTTTGCGCCAAAAGTCGTGCACAAATTTGGGATCAGAACAATTTTACATAAAAAAAAACGAATATTTTAATGCTCTTTCTTTGGTCAAATCAAAATTTTTATTTTTTTTTCGTGTCCATTAATTCATAGGTTAATTCATAATAATTCGGTCTATCGTACTCTATGATTCGCTAATAGTCAATAAACACTTTTGGTTGTTTGTGACCGGGTGTGTCTTTCAATGAATACAAGACAACTCGGACCATAATACGCACGATCACTTGACAAACTCGGACCAAGTTTTAACTTAAAATTTAATCAGTTGCTTTGATGATCACAAACTCAGACAACTTTTCTTTCCGTGTTTATAAAAAACAATCTATTATCGGTATTTATATTGTCGTTAAAATTCATATCAAGAACTGAAATTGCGCAATCATTTATTGAAATATTCCCAAATTCTTTTTCATATAAAAAAAAAATCCGAAACAAATATGGCTCGTATTGCATTCACAGGCCACATAATATATGTTATCCTTTGTCGAACTTGCTTAAAATGGATATAAACCTTCACATATAATTTCATTCAGATCGGATATGAAATTTGGCCTCTATCGCATTCACATTTATCATAGTTTCAGTGAATCAAGACTTTCACAAGTCAGATTTAAAATTTCTGTGTATCAAGGGTTAAAACCTTGTGATCATTCGTCGAATCAAACCGAATTCTAACTAGTCAAAAAATATAAAACTACACATAAAATTTCATTAACATAGGATAAAAACTTTGGCCTCTATCTAATCCGAAACTTGCTCAGATTTCTATTTACTCAGGCTAATTGTGGACGGACCGACAAAAATAATATGTTAATCATGAAAGTGGTTGGAGTGTGTTATAAACAGTGGCCCGAGATTGTTTTGATCTGAGTATATTGACTCATTCGGTTACAGTCAACAAAAAGTGTTATTTATATTGACTAACAGCGATTGTATACTTATTAAAAATAAAATCATAATCAAAAGTCAGTATTGTTATAAATTAGCTCAATAAAGTTGAAGTAGACGAAAAATAAAAAAATTGATTTGACCAAAGAAATATTCTTTAAAAATATTCGTTTTTTGGTTGAAAATGTATAAATCTTGAATTTGTGCACGACCTTTGGCGCAAATCTAGTTTCGATTTTTTAGTCTTTTCTGACTCAATTCGGACAATTCGGAGAATTCGGGAATTCGGAATTTTACACCCACCGAACCAAACCCTATTAACGAGGTGTGCGTACTCACGAGAATTCTGTTCGGAAAGGCATTGATTTGCTTTTTACGGCCATGTGTATATATATAATATATGATTTAGTGTTTTTGTCCTCTGAAAACCACGTGATCGTCGGTAAAACATGGACCTTACACCCCCAGTCAAATTGATCACGCTACGCCCCTGTCCATATCGTCTAAGTTTCATTAAAATTTGTTGGTTGCTAAGTTAACGTTCATTAACCCATGCCGATTCTACCCGGAAAATTGCCCTGCAAACAAAAACCCCCTGGATTATACAATTACTCATGAAGGTGCACACAAAAACTTTTTAATACTTTCATCTCATGTAAATTTATTGGCCAAGCGATATCAGCCCGGTTGCCATATTTCAAGGGTGCTTGTCCCTGTCTGCTATAGCTATCTTACCATTCAATTATTTATAAACAAAGATAAAGATCTAAGGTTATGATGGCCGATTTATAATTTCTATTTATACACATAGATATATTAAAAATGTTAGAATAGAACCTGAAACATGTTGTTACTCAGAGTTTCACGTTGTGCGATCAACGCTGAGTAAAAACATGTTTCAGGTTCTATTTTAATATTTTTAATATTTCTATATCGCTCTAAATTTAATGTATTGAGCACTATTTTAACATTAAAAATATCTTTTTATGTACATGTATACACATAAATAAAAATCGAAGGGTTATGATGGCAGATTTAGGAGAATTATGGGCAATAATTTTAAAATTATCTTGTTTACGAGAGTTATAATCAATTTTAAAGTCTATCATCAGTAAATATAGCCTCAACTATTGAAGACTAATTTAATATTGGTCTGTCTGGTATGACTGGTAAAACTGAGGACGTTAGCAAAACCAAAAGTGCCTTCACCAACGTCTTAAACTCGTTCGCTATAGATAACCTCCCCTGTTATAGTGGGTTGAATTCGGTTTGCAAAGGTGAAAGGTTTATCGTTAAATAGAAATGAAATCGGTTCAAAGCCTTTCCAGTCTGACGCGTTGATGTGCTCACAGGCTTTGAACCTCATTCAACCCACTTTAAAACTCTAGTGTGAACAAGACTGGTGTGAAAAGCTTTGAATCGCATCGTATCGGTTGGATATTGCTTTCAGTGTGAACGCAGTTGCTCGTTGGTTTCAAATTCAAATTGAGTTTGTTAGGGGAAAGATCTACTTCATCCCACAGCAATCTAACTTGAATGCTCAAAGATACAGTATTATGTGGTCAGAAAGTAAGAATATTAGGTTCAGTATTCAAACATAAACCTTTCAATAATAAGGAGAGACTCTCATACTTTACACAACATTAAATAATCGTAATGAAATTTTTATTAATAAACAACATTTGAAATGACAGAACTAATCACTTTAGAATACATCATGATAAAAATAAAAAATGGACAAGTTAGGTCAGAATCTGATCACAAGACAGGGCAGTGACATTTGTCAACTCTTTTTTTCGATTGTCGCATGTACATCCTATAGCTTTGGTTATTAGACGCTTTTCCATGTCAGTCCCACCGACCTGCATGTCTGACAGGGGGAAACCACTTCACACCAGGTTAAACAATTCGAAGGTTCCATTTCGACCCATGCATATATAATGAAAGATAAGAAATACGTGTAATTGAAATGATAAAAACATCTTTTTCTCTCAATAAATATATTGAGGTTGAAATCTAACTAGGCGTGTTAGAACACCAGGCCATGTTTATATTTTCTATTATTAGTTCACCAGTAGGTAATTTCCTTTCTTCTCTTTTACCCAAAAAATGACAAAAATAATAATCCATCATCCGCAGTGTACGCAGTAGAAATACTGGAGATCCACTCGAACCTGAACAGGTTTTACACGAATATTTCACACAGGTAACTTCTTTACAATTAAAGTTGGGTTCTGACTCGGTTATAGGTTGATAGTTATTGTCAAACCGCTCCATGGATTTACCTAACAATCGGCCGAATGTCACCTTCTTGCCCAGGGTATGAGGATGACCAATACAACAACATACATCATTATTCAAAGGTTTTCTTTGTAAAATTTCTTCTATATATTTTGGTGGGGGATGACAATCAAATACCCAGAAGTTTTCTCTACCCTTTTCTATATGAGTTTTTAACTCTATACCACTGAACAAATCTCCAGATTTGACAGGTTGAAAATACAATCTAGTACCACGACTTATAACTTCACCATTCAACACTAGTCTACATTTCTTAACTTCATCTTGGGAAATAGATTCTGATAATTTAACAACAAATTCATCACCAAATTTTTCCACATCACCTAGTATCACTCTACTGTTGCCATCTTCCTCGTCTATATGTACTGTTATATAAGTCAGTTGCTGTATATCGGAAGGAATTGGTTGAAACTTAAAATAAAAACTTTTCAAATAACTGTAGGAGTCATTATGGTGTGAAATACGCATCTTGTTTATTTGTGAATCGTTCAGGTCTCTATTACTAATGAATAAAGAAAGCTGAGATCTAATAGATCTTCGGTAAGGGAATGTTTTCACTGTTTCCTTGTGATTATTGTTATACATTAGAGTCATAGACGGTCCAATGAGATTATCTAACCAGTCTAGTTGATGTATAAAATCAGGTATAGGATCGAATGTGAAAAACGAAATATCTTTATAAGGACATGTCTCTACAAGTTCCACACCTCTACTAGTCAATACACTCCACCTGCTGTCATCATCATCATCATCGTAATGAAACTCAACAGTACAATGTTTCACATCATCATCTGTTTTAACAACATGGTTATTAGTCTTTATAAAATATTTGTCCTCATACTGAACCACAAACCCAGTCCCTTTTGTTTTATCTATCAATCTTCCATCTTTTGTTTCAAGTATCACTAGTCTGACAACAGTTTTCCCTATATTTTTAATCACATCTAACATTTCGCTATTTCTGTGTTCAATAGGTAAATGTTTCAAAGTTAGATCTTTAAAGGGAATGAAATCTCGATGTCCAGGATTCTTGTCACACTTTATATCCTTTAAATCTTGACCAACCTCTAACATATCATCTTCACTCGCTACTTCTATAATAAGATCAGATTTAAAGTCTTGATTATCGTGATAACACCCAGCCATTTTGTTCAAGTTTTTTACAGCCTAGAGAAACCTGAAATATGAAGAAAGGAGATTAAGAAATAAATATAAAACAAAATATTCTGATATTCAAAAAGTTTATTTTCCTTGACTTGGTATAGATACAGATGACGAGTAGCAGCTAGTAATCTGACATATCTATAAGTACTAATTCACATTGCACAATATTTTGTCTTATTTCTTGTTATTTCGTATTGTTACTATCTATATAATCTCTAGAACACATTATTTGCATCTTTGAAATTAGTTTAGATTCTAGTCAAATATCTACAACACCTACCTTATTTCTATCTTTAAAATTAGTTCAGATTCTAGTCAAATCTCTAGAACACTTACCTTATTTCCATCTTTAAAATCAGTTCAGATTCTTGTCAAATCTCTCGAACACTTACCTTATTTCTACCTTTAAAATCAGTTCAGATTCTAGTCAAATCTCTCGAACAATTACCTTATTTCTATCTTTAAAATTAGTTCAGATTCTAGTCAAATCTCTAGAACAATTACCTTATTTCTATCTTTAAAATTAGTTTAGATTCTAGTCAAATCTCTAGATCACTAAGCGTATTACTATGTTTCAGATCAGTTCAGATTCTAGTCAAATCTCTATATCACTAAGCGTATTACTATTTTTAAAATAGGTTCAGATTCTAGTCAAATCTCTAGAACACTTAATACTAGCGTATTACTATTTTTAAAATAAGTTCAGATTCTAGTTACATTTATACAACTCTTACCTTATTTCTTTCTTCTTTTTTGACATTAGTTCAGATTCTTGTCGATATATAAACTATGGTAGAATAATAATTGTAAAATAATATTGAGGTTAGACGATTGGAGCTATCAGGACAAGTTATAACTTTTATAGTGTAAGATTTCAATTGTAACTAACAACAAACAGTTTCTGTCTTTTATATTTGAATATTTGTTTTACATTCTATGTTATTATAGTTTATTGCGCTATTTGCGGTTGGTCTGATTTGACTGAACAAAACTCTACTTTAGGTCATTTTTATGAGTTCGATATTATAGTTGGTCTGGAATGACATCTAAATCAAAAGGGCGAGATCGTTATTAAGCTGGGGACTATGGTGGCCTATGAGGGCAGTAGTGTTTTTAAATTAACAAGGCCTACCAATCGAAATTTATTTCAGTTAAGTTTATATTTCATTTTAGTTTACATTTTATTTTACATTGAATTTCATTTAACTTTGCATTTCATTTTACTTTACATTTCATTTCACTTTATTAATTTAAAAACACTACTGCCCTAATAGGCCACCATAGTGGACAGACTAAGCGAATTTTATTCTTTGGTACCTCGACGGAGCTATTTCCGCCGAATTGGTCTTATTCAGTGGATAGACGGGGCGAATTAACTGCGAATCGGCTGATCGCATCGGACACCTCAGGCGAAGTTTTCTGGCCACCAACTCGCCAAAACCATTCGGCGTGAAAACTCGCATAGTCTGTCCATATCTTGAGACAATTAAACAAGATCGGTTTGCTCGTTGGACAATGCATTTATCCAAGATCATCTACGGTTTTGATTTGTCTGATTTAACAGATTCTATCTCAGATTATTTAGTAATAAATTAGGATTCTCTTAGAGATCTGTTAGCTAATATGGTTTGACAGTGATAGTACCCGATCCATAGTTTGGTCGATCAGTCGCAATTTTGCACTTTAGTGTGGAAGATTGGAGCTCTGCCCTTTTCATTCGGGAAAAGATCTTGAGCGATCTACCTTGTCTTCCAAATACCGGGTACCGAAAAATGATCGGCCATTTTTTTTGCCGAATCAGCCTGATCTCGATCAGATTGTTCCCAATGAATCAATTTTTCGATCTGCCGATAGTCGCCCTGAAACCCTCTTATCGACTGGCTGGAATCGCCTTAAATACCTTCTAATCGTGCTTCTCTTCGGGCAACAAAATGTGCCTTGATCGACCAAATATTTGGGACTCTTTCTGACCATAGTGAAGTTCAAGCAGTGCTTTGTGATCTGGCACTTGCGCGGCAAATCCGGGTCGGTCTTCCGAAGATCTGGTGAGGATCTGGTGCTTATACTCCAACCAACATACGCACGACCGTTGTTCTTGTTCCAGAGTTCAAATCGAAAGCTTGTACAGACGAGAACAGACGATCCTAACGACCATGACAATCAAGACGATCACGAGCCGACGGTTTCATCTACAGCTGTTTTTGGATATACTTAAAAACAGAAGCAGATCACTTTTTCGATACTTAATCCTCGGGGGACTTAGACGATCGCCACAAAGCTTTTACGTTAGTGCCCGAGAGTGCTCACAATATTCCGGTCGATAGATCAAAATATGATCGGTACTATCAGAATCAAAACATTCCTTGAAAAAATGGCCCCACAAACAAATTTTTACGTCCGCAAAAGTTCGTGTTCTTCGGCTTCCTGCGGCTACCTTCGTCAAACTACGTCTACATTAGGCCATTCTCGGCTGAGCAACGCGCGAAGATCGTTCATTTGCGTTTTAAAGCATATCCCTATCGGGCCTTTGCCGTGTATCTGCGCGAGGTCCATCTGCCGAGGAACGTGTATGAATCATCCGGCTGCAATGCTTGAGTGGTCCCGTCTCAATCTGGCAAATATAATGGGACGATTCAATGAAATTATTCAACGGAAACAATCTGATCTGGACGACCATTCCTTTTGAAATGGGGGCATGGAAAATGGAAAGTCAGGGATTTGGTGTTTCGAAATCGTCAGTCCTGGGTCCAGTTTCACAAAATTTTAACTAAGATAAAATCGAGATTTTAAGAAATACAGTAATCTGATTGGATAATAAAACAACATTTAAAATCGATTTTAGTGATTGACCAATCAGAAGACTGAAACCCTAAAATTATCCCAAGTTAGGATTTTGTGAAACTGGCACCTGTGATTGTTTTATTGCTGTCCATTCTACATTTTCAGTTTCAGAAATTCAATTCCTGAACAGCCTGATCCTAACGAGTTAATAAGCAGGGCATTTTAAATATACCTCAAATTCAGTGAGGTATTTTTTTTCCAGGGAAATACCCTTTTAACGTCATACAGATCCTAACCAATGATAATCCTTGAATTAAAACTCTATTAAATTCTAACCATGAAATGTCGTGATTATCGTCACGTCATATACATGTAGTTTATGTTCCTGAACAATAGTGAATATCAGAACTCTTAACAATCATTTCAAATTTTCTTCGACATTGGGGTCTTAAAGGGATTTTAAAGAGGTTGCCTATTCTGTGTATGCGTTTTTGGGTTTTTTTTTATAAACTGACAGCTTCCATATGCACCAATTTGATTTCCCTTCGGACATAATATGTTAGTCAGGCAATTTCAAAGATCACTTTCACATGAGTCATTCGTACAAAATCTAGTTTTTGGAACAGTGATGTTATATTTGTTCAAACAATTTTTCAAGATTAACAAGGTTGTTAAATGATATATTAGAATGACTAAGATGGAATCTATAAATAAACCTGATGCTCATACATAGACTAGAAAATATCTTTCTAATCACTTTAAAGGACGATCAAACTTATACTGAAAACTTGTTCTATACACCGTATTATAGTGAATATTAATCACGAGGTTTCGGAATGAATCAGAGGATTATAAAAACAATTCTTTTGAATTCTAGTACACCCTATTGCCTCTAACCTATACACAGTAACAAATATTGATCACGAGGTTTCGAAATGAGTCATGAGATTATCATAACAATCATTTTGAATAGGCACCGTTACTAACTGTTATTGACAACTTTTCTATACATTGTATTATAATAAATATTATTCAGCAAGTTTCGAAATGAATCATCAGATTATAATAGTTTTGAATAGGCACCGTTTACTAAGATTGGCCTAACACAGGCCTTGTTGCGCATTGCAAGCATCAAAGTGGCGCTCGAACGTTTGTGAGAAAAATAAAAATAAAAATTTGTCAATCCTAATACCACCTCTCTTTCTCATACTTATATCCAGAAGTCAATATGAATCGTTGATAAATACGCCCAATATAAATATGGGATACTTTAAATATTAATTTAATGAACGCACTAAAAGCTGTCATTCCATGCATTTTATATAACACCACAATATAGATTGTTACAATAATTAACAAGAATCGCCTATCATTGAAAAAGGGGAGGCCCATTCTACAAAATGAATCGATCAGCGGCTCTTTATGCTTACGTAAGTAAGAATACCTAGAAAGTAAGTATACCTAGAAAAGTAAGTATACCTAGAAAAGTAAGCGTACCTAGAAAGTAAGTATACCTAGAAAGTAAGTATACCTAGAAAAGTAAGTATACCTAGAAAGTAAGTATACCTAGAAAGTAAGTATACCTAGAAAAGTAAGTATACCTAGAAAAGTAAGTATACCTAGAAATGTAAGTGTACCTAGAAAGTAAGTACATGTATACATAGAAAAGTAATTTACGTAGAAAACTTAGTATACCCTAACGGACGCCAACCTCGCTATTGCTGTTCAATTCTTCATGTTCAGAAGTATGGGTTATGAATAGGTAATTCTTCATGTTCAGAGTTGTGCGTTATGTTTAAGTCATTTTTTATGTTTAGATGCATTGCGTTATATTTAGGTAATTTTCATGTTCAGATGAATGCGTTACGTGCGGGAAATGGCGTTATGTTTATGTGAGGTTCTATAGCACAGTGGTTAGCGCGTTGTTCTTTACAAACATGACGTCATTTGCTTGGATACGAGGAAATGGTGGTCGTTATGTTTCAGAGTTCGGTCCCTGACTAGGGTGTGAAAGTCCGATGACCTTGAATAAGTCATCTTCACTCATAATTTCAGTCCACCCAGCTGTAAATGGGTACGGATAATCCGGGAAAGATCAAGGCTAAGAGGTTTGGCCAAGGACAAGCTGGGAGAAAGGATCCGCACGGAACCTAAGTTGTTATCCTTGTAAAATATAGATGTTTCTTTCTTTCTTTAAGTAATGTTCAGAGTTATGCGTTATTTTTTTAAGTAATTCTTTATGTTAAGATGCATTGCGTTATATTTAAG
Source organism: Lottia scabra (assembly GCA_029955415.1). NCBI lineage: Eukaryota > Metazoa > Mollusca > Gastropoda > Lottiidae > Lottia > Lottia scabra. The sequence goes on along the minus strand of JARJEI010000003.1, from coordinate 5,828,813 downwards.
TAATTTTCATGTTCAGATGAATGCGTTACGTGCTGGAAATGGCATTATGTTTAAGTATTTCTTCATGTTCAGAGGGATGCGTTATGTTTAGGTAATTTTACATGTTCAGAGGTATGCGTTATGTTTAAGTAATTCTTCATGTTCAGATGTATTGCGTTATATTAAGGTTATTCTTGAAGTTCAGAGGGAATGTTTAACAGGTTACATCATATACCACAGTAGATAAAATACAGTTTAAAAGACAGAAATCAGGCGTTCTGTAAATGACATTACTTGGTTATATTTTGTAGACTTCCAATAATAAGTGTAATTGTGTCATTGCCATGTCAGGGTGTATTTTATTAATCTTCAATATCAGTTACATGGTTTCGAGAGAAAACTTTTATACGTCAAACAGATCTTAACCAATTTCTAAAGTTAAATACATGCATTCAAATGCGAACAATAAAATGTTTTGATCATCGCCATGACAGTTTATGAAAGGGGACAATAAGAAATTATTTTCTAAACTAAATTCTGTGTCATACTGCACGTAACGACTATTTTAAATCTTCCTGGTCAGACAATAAGAATAATATTTTAACATACGACCAAACGTTTATTGATAACAGTATCTATTATACACTGTATTATAGTAAATAACAAACACTAAATAAGTTTAGAACAGTGTGTAATTGTCTAGATATCAGTCTAGAATGAGTTATTTCTCTGATGTCCAGGTGTTTTATAATAAGAGTAGTGACAGCATTCATTATCTTATAATTAGAAATAGAGTTATTTCCCCTGTCTCCAAGTTATAAAATTACTCAATCTATCTTTATATTAAACTATTATAAATATAATTATAAAATCTAAGGTTATGTTGACCAGTTTAAGAGAATTATGTACAATAATTTAAAAGTTGTCTTGTTTACATGATTTATATTGTTGTCAATTTTAAAGAATCAATTTATAAAAGTGTATTGTATGGTATGTGACCAAGTCACAAATTATCTATCATCAGTGAATATAGCCTCAACTATTGAAGACTAATTTAATATTGTTCTGTCTGGTATGACTGGTAGTAAAAACTGAGGACATTAGTAAAACCAATTCGCCCTCACCAACCAATCTCTTAAACGATTCACAGAGGTCATATAGGTCATATAGGGTGAAGGTCATTCATTCCAAGATGGATGCTGGATGCATCCACGAATCAACATGATCAGGAGATGACAAACGAAAACAATGGGAGATTTCAACTTCTACTGTACATACTGCATGGTGGTGTTGCGGCATATGACTTACGGTGACCATCAAAATGCGAGAACCGGGGGAGGATCCAGGATTTCACGAAGGGGAGGGTGGTGGGGGGCTCTGAAATATAACATGCTTCAAATTCAACGGTACCGCGAGCGCTGGCAAATTTTTAGACGGTACTGACATCAATCGGCCAAAAAAAAGGGGGGCGGGGCTTTGAGCCTTTCGGAGCCTCCCTTAGATCCGCCCCTGAGAATATCCACGACGACAACATTCCTGTAATAATCGTAGTGTTTATTATACCGAGATAAGTTGGTCACACTCGCTGTCAGATAGCGATAAATAACCCGCCTCTGTTATAGCTAGTAGAATTCGGTTTGAAAAGGGGCTTCGTTATAGCAATTTAAAATCGGTTCAAGGCCTTTTCAGTTTCAACATGTTGATATTCTGAGAGCTCATTCAACCCTCTTAAAAACCCCAGTGTGAACAAGACTGGTGTGAATGGTGTAGTATCGCATTGAATTGGTTTGATATCACTTTCAGTGTGGACACATCTTTTAAAAAGAAAACAGCAAGAACGACTTGTCTTCTTCCAATTTAAATTCGAGTTTCAGAGGGAAAAGATCTACTTCAGCTCCAAAAAATAATGCTCAAAGAAACAGTATTTTGTTGCAGAAAGTAAGAATATTAGGTTCAGTATTCAAACATAAACCTTTCAATAATAAGGAGAGACTCTCATACTTTACACAACATTAAATAATCGTATTGAAATTGTTATTATTAAACAACATTTGAAAATGTTATAAATAATCACTTTTGAATACATAATGATAAAAATAACAAATGGACAAGTTTGATCAGAATCTGATCACAACACATTTTGATAAATTAATTCAATATGGGAAATAACTCGATCATACATAATCATACCGAGATTTATTAAACAAAATGGTGGAAATAACATATTTGGTTTGTGGTTTAACTTTTAGGTAAGGGAGTCCAGGCCATGTTTACATTTTCAATCACTTCCCTATCAGGTAAACGCCTTACAACACTTTCACCCATAAAATGTGTAAAATTGTAACTCAAGTCCTCATTTTCCATCAGTTGAAATACTGGAGATCCACTGGAACCCGGACAAGTTTTACACTCATATTTTAAATAGTCAACTTCCTTCCACTGACAGTCTGATTCTGGATTTGTTATACGTCGATATGTAGTATCAAATCTTTCTTTATCTATACCTATAAATTGACCGAACGTAACCATCTTTATACCACCGTGAGGATGACCAATACAACACATATTAGTTGAAGTTTTTGATTGTGAAGGGTCTTTTACATATTTTCTTGGTATGTGATGAAAATCAAATATCCAGAAGTTTTTTCTACCCCGTTCTTTTTTATCTTCTAAATCCATCCCACTGATAAACTCTCTAACATCAACTTGTTGAAAATACAATCTAGTACCACGACCAATAACTTCACCATTCAACACTAGTCTACATTTCTTAACTTCATCTTGGAAAATAGATTCTGATATTTCAACAACAAATTCATCATCAAATTTTACCACATCACCTGGTATCACTCTACTATTACCATCATCCTTATCTATATGCACTTCTATAGAAGTTAACTGCTGTATATTTGAAGGAATTAGTTGAAATTTAAAAAAAGAGCTTTTCAAATAGCAGTAAGAGCCATCATGGTGTGAAATAAACATCACGTAATTAAGAGGACTGTTTAAGTTTTGATAAGAGCCATATTTAAGTGGAGATTTTGTAAGAAGATATGTTCTGTCAGTTACTATATGATTATTTTTATCCATTATGACAATAGCTTGCTTAATGAGACCTTCTTCCCAGTCTAGTTGATGTAAAAAATAAGGTACAGGATGGAACGTGAATAACGTTATATCTCTATAAGGACATTTATAATAAAGTTTCACCCCTCTACTAATCAATACACTCGACCCGCTGTCATTATCGTAATGAAAATCAACAGTACAACGTTTCACCTCATCGTCTGTTTTAACAACATGGTTATTAGTCTGTATAAAATATTCATCATTTTCCTTATAAACCCACCCAGACCCTACTTCCCTTGTCGATTTTCCTTTTTTTATCTTATCTACCATTACTCTGACAACACGATTCCCTATATTTTTAATCCTATCAAACATTTCTTTATTTCTGTCTTCAATAGGTAAATGTTCTTAAGTTAGATCTTTAAAGGGAATGAAATCTTGATGTCCAGGATTCTTGTCACACTCTCTATCCTTTAAATCTTGACCTTCCTTTAATAAATCACCTTCTTTCGCTACTTCTATATTAAGATCAGATTTAAAGTTTTGATTATCGTGATAACACCCAGCCATTTTGTTCAAGTTGTTTACAGCCTAGAGAAACCTGAAATATGAAGAAAGGAGATTAAGAAATAAATATAAAACAAAATATTCTGATATTCAAACAATTTTCCTCTTGACTTGGTGGACATATTTCTAATTTTACCTGTTGGTGATGTAAAAATACAGTGGACACAGTGGACACGCATAGCCGTAGGGGCCCACGACTCAACAGGGGGGCAGAATGACTATTTGCCCGAATTTTACCGAATTTTACTGATATTTTGTCTCCTACGGCTATATGGACACGTAACCTACTCTCTGTCTATAATGTTAAAGGGCCATTCTGGTTTTTTTGAAAAAAAGTTTCTTCTATGATCTTCTAATCGCTACCTGAGAGTATTTTTAAAGTATGCTTATTGTTTCTCTATATCTTCTTGATCAAACTGAATTTGATTTTAAAAGGTTAATTACAAACAGGGGGTACACAAGAGGGACATTTCTCTACAATTAGGCGTTTATTTTACTCAAATCCGTTCAGTAGTTTCCTATCAGCGTCCAAAAAAAAACATAACTCACTTAAAAACCTTACGTAAGGTTTTTAAAAATTTAAGCATGTTATTATAGACTGATTAATATTTATAAATTACATCTGATTCTTTATCAACTTAAGTAAGATGATTCAAACTGGAAATAAATCTTAAATCTTTTTATATTTTAAAATTGTAATTGTTTACTTACAACAAGAACATGATAATTTCACTTTTAGAAATAATATAAAAGTTAGTGTTTTATTAGTACTCTATGTATATTAGGGTTTTTATAAAACTGAATAAAGATAGGCCCAATAAAATTAATCATCAGTATTGAACTGGTGTTAAACCTACATATTATTATGATGATACTAGATATATGCTTATCTTCTAGTTCTATGATATATCCAGTGATTTGCGTTGAAAAATTCTTCACCCCTTAACCTCAACCGATACTTTGAAACATAATTTAAAATGGAAAGAAGCATTAGACTTCTCTCAAATTTTCGGTGAATATTCAAGACACAGATATGTACATGTTAGACCCCGGGTTTTCAACTGGTTTTCTCAAATGTCCCCAAAAAAGGCGTAAGGGAAGAACCATGTCCCCTAAATTATCATTGAAAACATACATGACATAGTCACAGCATTTTTAGTTTTAATACAAACTTAAACTATGGTCGTTGCAGGCAGTGGACATGAGTGTTTCAAGATAATACAAATTATGACATATTTTCTTCAAACCTATAGATCAGTTGGTGTCCCTGGTAGAATGTCAAAATGTCCCCAGTCTGGGACGTGTCCCCCAAGTTGAAAACCAAGGTGTTAGACCGTCAAGGTGACTTTAAATCATTTTATATTTTATAGACAGACGACTAGACTTGTTATTACCATGATATTTTGTATACGCAATGATGTCATTGGTATTACGTGATTTCAAACATTATTTTTGGTAAAAGCCTTAAATTTTCCAATATTGTGAGACAAGTCTTTTGATTGGCTGAAATGTTCAATAATAATTTGGCTTCTTCACCTTTCTGAAAAAAGGATCCCTCTTGAATATTTTAACATCCGGGTGACTAGGTATCTATAATTATGTCTTTCGTGAAGAGTTCCTTTAATAAGCGTCTGAGAACAGTAGATCATTTATACAATTGTGTTAGATCTGTTCTCAGTTAGCTTGAATTCATAGTAATTGGCGGGGGCTGTGCTAGACAGAGTATGCTTATTCCTCTAGACACCTGATACCATTTTCATTATGAAATACTTTCTCACAAGTTCATCATCTGCAAAACCTGTCATTTTCACAGTCTACAGAATGTGTTTTTGTCAATCGTAAATATGTGGGTCATTCTCTCGGATTGTAAAGGGGTTTTCTAAACTTTGTATGTGTATCAGGGACACTGATAGCATCAATTTGCGCCATACCAATTTCCATTCCGACGTCTGTGGTTCTTGCAATTCCACTAAAACTAATGCGTTTTATGACGTCACTAATAGTGATCTGCATAGATATCAATAGTAGCTTCCGGCAAATTATTATTAGTGACGTCATAAAACGCCTTAGTTTTAGTGTAATCGCAAGAACCACAGATGTCGGAATGAAAATTGAAATGGCGCAATTTGATGCTATCAATGTCCTTGATACACAGACAAAGTTTAGAAAATCACTTTACAATCCCTTTAAGCTTTATTTGATTAAATACCATGATATAAACCCACTAATAATATAACATTAAAATAACACAACCTCAATATAACCCTCAATAATTATAATATAGAACTTTATAAATTTAAATTACCATCATATAAACCCCACTGATAATATAACATTAAAATAACACAACCTCAATATAACCCTCAATAATCATAATATAGAACTTTATAAATTTAAATTACCATCATATAAACTCCACTGATAATATAACATTAAAATAACACAACCTCAATATAACCTCAATAATTATAATATAGAACTTTATAAATTTAAATGACCATGATATAAACCCACTAATATTATAACATTAAAATAACACAACCTCAATATAACCCTCAATAATTATAATATAGAACTTTATAAATTTAAATACCATGATATAAACCCACTAATAATATAACATTAAAATAACACAACCTCAATATAACCCTCAATAATTATAATATAGAACTTTATAAATTTAAATTACCATCATATAAACCCCACTGATAATATAACATTAAAATAACACAACCTCAATATAACCTCAATAATTATAATATAGAACTTTATAAATTTAAATGACCATGATATAAACCCACTAATATTATAACATTAAAATAACACAACCTCAATATAACCCTCAATCATTATAATATAGAACTTTATAAATTTAAATTACCATCATATAAAAACCTCTTGTGACGTCATCCCATTGTTATGGCAGGTCTTTCTTTTTGCTAATATCCCTCAACCCAGGGACATTCGAGAGAATATCCTTCAACCCAGGGACATTCGAGATAATATCCCCGCAGACAGGTACATTAGACATAATATCCCCTCTACCAAAGTACATTCGAAAGAATATACTTTAACCTTACACCAATACATTTGAGCAATCAACTCTACGTCTTAAAGATTTTTTTTCTTTCAAACTTAATATTGAAGTTTCAAAATCAAGCTGATGAATCGTAACTAGTCACTACCCAGTGACAAAGTATGCAATCTTATCAGACAGTATCAAGTCACAACCCAGTGATCTGTATGGCTTCTTGCTTCCTATGATACAATAAAGGTTGATACAACAATATATACCCCTCACATTTCTTGTAATGTTTTTTACTGGTCATCTTATTTTTTATAAACGGTTTTAAAAATTTAAAAACTAGATTTTTAGAGCGTAATTAATTTTCGAGGGATTTATATCTTTCAATACTACATTTTAGAATTTTTTAATGTAAAATTAGATATTTAATATTAAAAACTAAATATTTCTGAAAATTCTGGAACATTTTTTCACACGACATGGATTACCTCCCATGTGATGTTAAATGTATTGATTGATTTTTCAACATATTTACCAATTATTGAATTAGGAATCGGTTTTTATGTCAGATAATGCATGGTTTCTATCGGGATTAGTTGTCATAATGCCCTTGGGCTCGGGAAAGCCCTCGGGCCTTCGGCCCTCGTGCTTTCCCGAACCCGCGGGCATTATGTCAACTAATCCCTCGAAACCATGCATTATCCTACACATAAACCCCACTGATAATATAACATTAAAATAACACAACCTCAATATAACCCTCAATAATCATAATATAGAACTTTATAAATTTAAATGACCATGATATAAACCCACTAATATTATAACATTAAAATAACACAACCTCAATATAACCCCTCAATAATTATAATATATAACTTTATAAATTTAAATTACCATCAAATAAACCCACTAATAATATGACATTAAAATAACACAAACTAAATATAACCCTCAATAATTATAATATAGAACTTTATAAATTTAAATTACCCTCATATAAACCCCACTGATAATATAACATTAAAATAACACAACCTAAATATAACCCCTCAATAATTATAATATATAACTTTATAAATTTAAATTACCATCAAATAAACCCACTAATAATATAACATTAAAATAACACAAACTAAATATAACCCTCAATGATTATAATATAGAACTTTATAAATTTAAATTACCATCATATAAACCCACTAATATTATAACATTAAAATAACACAACCTAAATATAACCCCTTAATAATTATAATATAGAACTTTATTAGCTTAAATTACCCTCATATAAACCCCACTGATAATATAACATTAAAATAACACAACCTCAATATAACCTCAATAATTATAATATAGAACTTTATAAATTTAAATGACCATGATATAAACCCACTAATATTATAACATTAAAATAACACAACCTCAATATAACCCTCAATAATTATAATATAGAACTTTATAAATTTAAATTACCATCATATAAACCCCACTGATAATATAACATTAAAATAACACAACCTCAATATAACCCTCAATAATCATAATATAGAACTTTATAAATTTAAATGACCATGATATAAACCCACTAATATTATAACATTAAAATAACACAACCTCAATATAACCCTCAATAATTATAATATATAACTTTATAAATTTAAATTACCATCATATAAACCCACTAATAATATAACATTAAAATAACACAACCTCAATATAACCTCAATAATTATAATATAGAACTTTATAAATTTAAATGACCATGATATAAACCCACTAATATTATAACATTAAAATAACACAACCTCAATATAACCCTCAATCATTATAATATAGAACTTTATAAATTTAAATTACCATCAAATAAACCCACTAATAATATAACATTAAAATAACACAAACTAAATATAACCCTCAATAATTATAATATAGAACTTTATAAATTTTCTGTCAGGATTGACTTTCATCAAAATTCCCAAATTACAAAGAATAAAGATAGTGGACCACAGCCATATACGCCCAACGAAAATGTCTTAAATTTAATCAGGTGTAAACTAAACTTTCTCAAACCCTTCGATTTAGGTCCAATAACATCCATTTTTAGTTTCATCAAAATTGGTTGAAAACTAAGATAGTAATAGCATTTTGGCGCAAGAGCAATAACTGCTTCTAAAGGTTGAAAAAAGCTCAAATTCAAACTTGATCTTCATTTTCTAAATATAGCCTATATATACATACCGAATTCCAGTTCAGAATTCAAACATAAACCAATATTAAGGAGAGACTCTCATCTTTACACAACATTAAATACTCGTAATGAAATTTTTATTATTAAACAACATTTGAAATGATAGAAATAATCACTTTAGAATACATCATGATAAAAATAACAAACGGACAAGTTTGGTCAGAATCTGATCACAAGACATTTTGATAAATTAAGTTAAGCGAAATAACTCGTTCATACATAATCATACCGAGATTTATTAAAACTAAATGGTAGAAACAACATATTGGTTTGTTGTTTAAAGGGGACCAGTCTTCATTTTTATTGGTTGATTTGGGTCTTGAATATACTTGAATATCCTTCAGAGGCACTAGAAATGTACGAAAATTGCATATTTCCTTCAAATATATCTTAAATTAGACATTTTTCCTTCTATTTCTATAGATGACTTTTCTATATATTGCATAGTATCGCTAATGTGTAGTAGGGCATTATAACTTTCAAATGCTAATAATTATGGATGCACGTGGATTTGAAGACTCAAATTTCAATGGTGAGTTGTGATAACCAGTACTAAATTGCTGAACTAAAAAAGTCCCCGTTTCTAAGACTTGGAAAAATCGACCCACGAAAATGAAGCCTGTGCCACTTTAAATCGGACTTTTACGTATGGGAGTCCAGGCCATGTTTACATTTTCTATCCATTCACCATTAGGTAAACGCTCTACTACACTTTTACCCTGAAAATGAGTTAAATGGAAACTCCAGTTATCCTTTTCCGTCAGTAGTGGAAATATTGGAGAGCCACTGGAACCCTGACAAGTTTTACAAGAATAATTCATACAGGTTACTGTCTTACACTGACAGTCTTGTCCTGGTTTTTTTATATGTCTATGTTGATTGTCAAACCTCTCTAATGATGAACCTAGACAGAAACCGAAAGTCACCATCTTTATACCACCATGAGGATGACCAATACAACATATATTACTTGAAGGTTTTAATTGTAAATGTCTGGGTATGGGATGAAATTCAAATATCCAGAAGTTTTTTCTACCCTCTTCTATTTGCTCTTCTAACTCTATCGCACTGTTCAACTCTGTAACATCAACTTGTTGAAAATACAATCTAGTACCACGAACAACTTCACCATTCCACACTAGTCTACATTTCTTAACTTCATCTTGGAAAATAGATTCTGATAATTTAACAACAAATTCCTTACCGAATTTCTTACCAAATTTTACCACATCACCTGGTATCACTCTACTATTACCATCATCCTCATCTATATATACATCTATAGAAGTTTGCTGTATATTGGAAGGAATTGGTTGAAATTTAAAATAAAAACTCTTCAAATAGCTGTAAGAGCCATCAGGGTGTGAAATAAACATCAAATAATTAAGAGGATTGTTTAAGTTTTGATAAGAGTAAAATTTAAGTGGAGATGGTCTGTAAATATATGTTTTCTCAGTTACTGTTTGATTATTTTTATACATTATAACAATAGGTGGATTAATGAAATCATCTTCTTTCCAGTCTCGTTGATGTATAAAATCAGGTATTGGATGGAACGTGAATGACGTGATTTCTCTATAAGCACGTGTATAATCAAGTTCCACTCCTCTACTAGTCACTACACTCGACCTGCTGTCATCATCGTAATGAAACTCTACAGTACAACGTTTCACCTCATCGTCTGTTTTAACAACATGGTTATTAGTCTGTATAAAATATACATCTTCAATCTTATAAACATACCCAGTTCCTACTTCCTTTATCAATCTTCCATTTTTTTTTTATTTACCACTACTCTGACAACAGTTTCCCCTTTCTTTTTAATCCTATCTAATGTTTCTCTATTTCTGTGTCCAATAGGTAAATGTTCCAAAGTTAGATCTTTAAAAGGAATGAAATCTCGATGTCCAGGATTCTTCTTACACTCTATATCCTTTAAATCTTGAACTTCCTTTAATATATCACCTTCTACCGCTACTTCTATATTAAGATCAGATTTAAAGTCTTGATTATCGTGATAACACCTAGCCATTTTGTTCAAGTTTTTTACAGCCTAGAGAAACCTGAAATATGAAGAGAGATTAAGAAATGAATATAAAACAAAATATTCTGATATTCAAACAGTTTATTTTCTTTTTGACTTGGTGGACACATTTCTAATTTTACCTGTTGGTGATGTAAAAATATAGACACAGTAGACATGTAACCTACTCTCTGTCTATAATATTACCTGTTGGTGATGTAATAATATAGACACAGTAGACATGTAACCTACTCTCTGTCTATAATGTTACCTGTTGGTGATGTAAAAATATAGACACAGTAGACATGTAACCTACTCTCTGTCTATAATGTTACCTGTTGGTGATGTAATAATATAGACACAGTAGACACGTAACCTACTCTCTGTCTATAATGTTACCTGTTGGTGATGTAATAATATAGACACAGTAGACATGTAACCTACTCTCTGTCTATAATGTTACCTGTTGGTGATGTAATAATATAGACACAGTAGACATGTAACCTACTCTCTGTCTATAATGTTCTCTGTTGGTGATGTAATAATATAGACACAGTAGACATGTAACCTACTCTCTGTCTATAATGTTACCTGTTGGTGATGTAATAATATAGACACAGTAGACATGTAACCTACTCTCTGTCTATAATGTTACCTGTTGGTGATGTAATAATATAGACACAGTAGACATGTAACCTACTCTCTGTCTATAATGTTACCTGTTGGTGATTGTGAAATATAGACAGAGTAGACATGTAACCTACTCTCTGTCTATAATTTTACCTGTTAGTGATGTAAAAATATAGACACAGTAGACATGTAACCTACTCTCTGTCTATAATGTTACCTGTTGGTGATGTAAAAGTATAGACAAAGAAGACACGTAACCTACTCTCTGTCTATAATGTTACCTGTTGGTGATGTAATAATATAGACACAGTAGACACGTAACCTACTCTCTGTCTATAATGTTACCTGTTGGTGATGTAAAAATATAGACACAGTAGACATGTAACCTACTCTCTGTCTATAATGTTACCTGTTGGTGATGTAAAAGTATAGACACAGTAGACACGTAACCTACTCTCTGTCTATAATGTTACCTGTTGGTGATGTAAAAATATAGACACAGTAGACATGTAACCTACTCTCTGTCTATAATGTTACCTGTTGGTGATGTAAAAGTATAGACACAGTAGACACGTAACCTACTCTCTGTCTATAATGTTACCTGTTGGTGATGTAAAAATATAGACACAGTAGACACGTAACCTACTCTCCACATCTTATATTGTATATTTCCATGGACCTGAAGGCCCTCTAAGATAAATCATATTCTGAATATTTTTGACATGACAGAAAATATTTAATTCGGAACTCATTGTGGACTGAGAGTAGAAAGGTTAGTCCGAATTATATTTGAAAGCTGGTCCGAGTTGTCTTTAGTCCGAATTATCTTAAGTCGAGTTTAATTTGGTCCGAATTGTCTTTGGTCCGAGTTGTCGTTGTGGTTATTCCGCCTACTATAATTACAGTATAATTTTTAGTAATATTTCAGAGACGGAAGGCGAATTCCTCTCAAAGATTTGCTTTGTATTGTAAACTTGTAACTACCTAGTACCTTATACTTGTATTGTTGATTCTGTTTGTGACGAGAATTAATAAAATAGATCAACTTTATCTTTAAATAGCAATGTCATCATCTCCATTACTCACACAGGAAGTTCTCTTTATATACGGACTAGTTTAGATTTATTGCATACTATTGTTTTATTCTAACAGTAAAAATGATGGATTGATTAATATTTATAAATTACATCTGATTCTTTATCAACTTTAGTAAGATGCTTCAAACTGGAAATAAATCTTAAATCTTTTTATATTTTAAAATTGTAATTTCTTACTTCCAACAAGAACATGATAATTCCACTAGGCTAGGGTTTTTATAAAACTGAATAAAGATAGACCCAATAAAATTAATCATCAGTATTGAACAGGGGCCTTATTCTCACAAAACTTAACTTACATAATCCGGATTTTAAGAAATACAGCAATCTGATTGGATAATAATATTTAATTTAAAACTGATTTTAGTAACTGACCAATCAGATTACTGGATCTCCAAAATCCTCTTAAGTTAAGTTTTCGAGAATAAGGCCCCTGGTGTTAAACCTACACATTATTATGATGACACTACATATGTTTATCTGATATATTTATGTCTTATCTTCAGATATATCCAAGATTACACGTCAATCAGCCTACTTTTAATTCTCTGAATTCTCTCCCTTTAGTTTAATTTCAACTGTCAGCAGCAACTCATGAAGTCACTATGAAATCGACCACAATATAACACACGTAAACAAAACAAATTTCAAACAATAAATTATTGCACATAATTCACCTAAACTGGTCAACATAATCATATAATCTCAATGATATTTATAATAGTTTGATACATGTAGTAAGATAGATAGAGTAATTTTATACTTGAAGATAGGGGAAATAATCTTAATCTCGACATCTACAGGACATAGGGTACCCCAGAGTGACCAGTACACTACAGTACATCTACAGGACAGAGGGTGATCTAGAGTGACCAGTACACTATGTCTACAATCTCGACATCTACAGGACAGAGTGTGATCTAGAGTGACCAGTACACTATGTCTACAATCTCGACATCTATAGGACAGAGGGTGATATAGAGTGACCAGTACACTATGTCTACAATCTGGACATCTACAGGACAGAGGGTGATCTAGAGTGACCAGTACACTATGTCTACAATCTCGACATCTATAGGACAGAGGGTGATATAGAGTGACCAGTACACTATGTCTACAATCTGGACATCTACAGGACAGAGGGTGATCTAGAGTGACCAGTATACTATGTCTACAATCTAGACATCTACAGGACAGAGAGTGATCTAGAGTGACCAGTACACTATGTCTACAATCTAGACATCTACAGGACAGAGAGTGATCTAGAGTGACCAGTACACTATATCTACAATCTTGACATCTACAGGACAGAGGGTGATATAGAGTGACCAGTACACTATGTCTACAATCTGGACATCTACAGGACAGAGGGTGATCTAGAGTGACCAGTACACTATGTCTACAATCTCGACATCTATAGGACAGAGTGTGATATAGAGTGACCAGTACACTATGTCTACAATCTGGACATCTACAGGACAGAGGGTGATCTAGAGTGACCAGTACACTATGTCTACAATCTAGACATCTACAGGACAGAGAGTGATCTAGAGTGACCAGTATACTATGTCTACAATCTAGACATCTACAGGACAGAGGGTGATCTAGAGTGACCAGTATACTATGTCTACAATCTCGACATCTACAGGACAGAGAGGGTGATCTAGAGCGACCAGTACACTATGTCTACAATCTAGACATCTACAAGACAGAGAGTGATCTAGAGTGACCAGTATACTATGTCTACAATCTAGACATCTACAGGACAGAGGGTGATCTAGAGGGACCAGTATACTATGTCTACAATCTCGACATCTACAGGACAGAGGGTGATCTAGAGTGACCAGTACACTATGTCTACAATCTCGACATCTACAGGACAGATGGTGATCTAGAGTGACCAGTACACTATGTCTACAATCTAGACATCTATAGGACAGAGGGTGATCTAGAGTGACCAGTACACTATGTCTACAATCTCGACATCTACAGGACAGAGGGTGGTCTAGAGTGACCAGTACACTATGTCTACAATCTCGACATCTACAGGACAGAGAGTGATCTAGAGTAACAAGTATACTATGTCTACAATTTAGACATCTACAGGACAGAGGGTGATGTGTTGTGACAAATACACTGTGCCTGATATATGCTTGATTTTGAATTGCAGACGAACGGTGATTTACTAAAATCAAAGAAAACTATGGGAGAGGGGAGCCGGTAACATTTAAATGAAGAATACAATATATTCTATCTTCAGCAACTTTCATTGTTAAAAAAAAGAGGTCATCACAAATTACACAGAATGAAAAAAGGATAACATATTTTATAACATGTATTTTCAAACTTTTACTTTTACTTTATACAATAATATTTTTCTGTGATCAGAAAGTAAAAATATCAGGTTCAGTATTTAAATATAAACCTTTCAATAATAAGGAGAGACTCTCATACTTTACATGATTAAACAACATTTGAAATGATAGAAATAATCACTTTAGAATACATCATGATAAAAATAACAAATGGACAAGTTTGGTCAGAATCTGATCACAAGACATTTTGATAAATTAATTCAATAAGGGAAATAACTCGTTCATATATACATAAACATACCGAGATTTAATAAAACCATAGAAATATAGGTAGGGAAGTCCCAGTTAAATCATAGTCTATTGAACTTCCGTTTAAATTTATGGTTGACCGAATTTCTACTTAAGGGTTTTCGGTTAACTTCTGGTGCAGCGTAAAAATAGTTATGGTAAACAATAACAAAAGAAAATTTTACAGAAAATCTAATTTAACAAGATTTTTACATCTGTATTTTTATGATTTGTTATGTAATGATAAGTATATATATTTCTAAATGTTATAGGCTTATGTTACTGTAAAAAAATGTAATTATTAAATTTAAGCATGAAAAAAAACCTGTTATGCCGTGGCTTAAATTTAGACCTACCATGCAGTGAGTTTTACCGGGCTGAAGGTAGCAGACACGTGGCCAGCAAACAACAAGCCAGTAAACAATACGCAATATGGTCGAAAAATGTTTAAGAAATTGTTTCAAATTTTAAAAATGTCAAATCTCAAACTAGTCCATCTTCCAAATAAAACGCTATCTTGCGTGCCAAGCATAAATCTTGTGTTATTATTCCCTATCTACATTTCTATGGTGGAAACAACATATGACTTTGTGGTTTGAATCGAAATTTTATTAGCGGGAGTCCATGCCATGTTTATATTTTCTATCCATTCACCACTAGATAAGCGCTCTTTTACACTTTTACCCTTAAAATGACTATAACTTCTTACAATGTCCTTTTTTTGATTCAGTGGAAATACTGGCGATCCACTGGAACCAGGACAAGTTTTACAAGAATATTTCACATAGGTAACTTTCGTATACTGACAATCTGGTTCTGGTTTTGTTATACGTCGATATTTCTTATCAAATCTTTCTTCATCTGCACCTATAAATCGACCGAATGTAATCATTTTGATACCACCGTGAGGATGACCAATACAACATATATTACTTGAGGGTTTTGAATGTGAAAAGTCTGCTACATCTCTTGGTATGGGATAATAATCAAATATCCAGATGTGTTCTATACCAGGTGCTATTTGATCTTCTAAATCCATCCCACTGAACACCTCTCTATCAACTTGTTGAAAATACAATCTAGTACCACGACCAATAACTTCACCATTCAACACTAGTCTATATTTCTTAACTTCATCTTGGAAAATAAATTCTGATATTTTAACAACAAATTCCTTACCAAATTTTACCACATCACCTGGTATCACTCTACTATTACCATCATCCTCATCTATATGTACATCTATAGAAGATAACTGATGTATATTGGAAGGAATTGGTTGAAATTTAAAATATGAACTCTTCAAATAGCTGTAAGAGCCATCAGGGTATGAAATAAACATCAAATAATTCAGATGACTGTTTAAGTTTCGATTAGAGAAATTTTCAAGTTTTCCGTAATAACCTATTTTTTCAGATACTATATGATTATTTTCATACATTATAACAATAGATGGTGAATTATAATCTTCTACCCAGTCTAGTTGATGTATAAAATCAGGTATAGGATGGAACGTGAGATAGGAAATATCTCTACAAGGACATGTATAAACAAGTTCAACACATTCACTAGTCAATACACTCGACCTGCTGTCATCATCGTAATGAAACTCAACATTACAACGTTTCACCTCATCGTCTGTTTTAACAACATGGTTATTAGTCTTTATATACATGTAATATACTTTTTCATACTTAATCACACACCCAGATCCTCCTCTTATTTTATCTACCACTAATCTGACAACAGTTTTCCCCATCGTTTTAATCATATCAAATATTTCTCTATTTCTGTGTTCAATAGGTAAATGTTCCAAAGTTAGATCTTTAAATGGAATGAAATCTCGATGTCCAGGATTCTTCTTACACTCTATATCCTTTAAATCTTGACCCTCCTTTAACATATCACCTTCTCTCGCTACTTCTATATTCAGATCAGATAGAAAGTCTTGATTATCGCCAGCCATTTTGTTCAAGTGTTTTTTACAGCCCAGAGAAACCTGAAATATGAAGAAAGGAGATTCAGAAATAAATATAAAACAAAATATTCTGATATTCAAACAGTTTATTTTCCTCCTGACTTGTTTGTAACATCTATAATGTTCTCTATTGGTGATTGTGAAATATAGATACAGTAGACATGTAACCTACTCTCTGTCTATAATGTTATCTGTTGTGATGTAAAAATATAGACACAGTAGACATGTAACCAACTCTCTGTCTATAATGTTACCTGTTGGTAATTGTGAAATATAGATAGAAAAGACATGTAACCTACTCTCTGTCTCTCTTTATTTTCTTATATCCAATGTATCTTATGTACCGAGACCTTAAATTTAACCTTTAACCTTCTTACCCTGACATGAGTGTATTTTATGTTTTCTTTTTATTATTTTATTTTTCGTTTGAAAAACCAAGACATCGATTTCAATAGTCAGATTAGTTCAAATTCTAGTTAAATCTCTAGAACACTTAGCGTATTACTATTTTTAAAATTAGTCCAGATTCTAGTAAAATCTCTAGAACACTTACCTTATTTCTATCTTTAAAATTAGTTCAGATTCTAGTAAAAATCTCTAGAACACTTATCTTATTTCTATCTTTAAAATTAGTTCAGATTCTAGTCAAATCTCTAGAACACTTATCTTATTTCTATCTTTAAAATTAGTTCAGATTCTAGTCAAATCTCTCTCTAGAACACTTACTTTATTTCAATCTTTAAAATAAGTTCAGATTCTAGTCAAATCTCTTAAACACTTACCTTATTTCTATCTTTAAAATTGGTTCAGATTCTAGTTAAATCTCTAGAACACTTACCTTATTTCTATCTTTAAAATTAGTTCAGATTCTAGTCAAATCTCTCTCTAGAACACTTACTTTATTTCAATCTTTAAAATAAGTTCAGATTCTAGTTAAATCTCTAGAACACTTACCTTATTTCTATCTTTAAAATTAGTTCAGATTCCTGTAAAATCTCTAAAACACTTACCTTATTTCCATCTTTAAAATTAGTTCAGATTCTAGTCAAATCTCTAAAACACTTACCTTATTTCTAGCTTTACAATTAGTTCAGATTCCTGTCAAATCTCTAAAACACTTACCTTATTTCCATCTTTAAAATTAGTTCAGATTCTAGTCAAATCTCTAAAACACTTACCTTATTTCTATCTTTAAAATTAGTTCAGATTCCAGTCGATATATAAACTATGGTCAAATAATAATTGTAAAATAATATTCAAGTTAGACGATCTGAGCTGTAAGTGACTAGAACAGGACAAGTTTTAACTGTTATAGTCTATGATTTGTATAGCAGCTGTTTTTTTTACTGCGTCATTCAGCTATTACGGTTGGTGTAATTTGACTGTTAACCATATTCTTTCCAAATTGTATAGTTATTTAGAGGACTATATTAGGCCGTTGTGGGAGGAGGGAGCAAGTGTGTCCACTGCTACAATATATTTTTAAAGGTAGATCTATTCTCTCAAAGTAGTGTACCCCCTCCACCCCCTACTCTTTTGACAAAGATTTTGCTAGAAATATCACGGACTGGAAGTTGTTATCATTGTGGTTATTGAACCAGTTTAACTGTAAACCAGATCTCCGAGCCATCATGATTGTTTTGTTACTACTACATAAATTGTATGATGTTTTGTACCATGTATGATGTCAGGGTTAGCGAGAAGACTTGAGATTGTGTGATGTTTTGTACCATGTATGATGTCAGAGTTAGCGAGAAGACTTGAGATTGTGTGATGTTTTGTACCATGTATGATGTCAGGGTTAGCTAGAAGACTTGAGATTGTATGATGTTTTGTACCATGTATGATGTCAGGGTTAGCGAGAAGACATGGGATTGTATGATGTTTTGTACCATGTATGATGTCAGGGTTAGCGAGAAGACTTGAGATTGTGATGTTTTGTACCATGTATGATGTCAGGATTAGCTAGAAGACTTGAGATTGTGTGTTCTAAATTGAACTTGTTAGAAATCACCAGTTGTTTATGATTTTAACAAAATCATTTTAATATTCACTTCATAGTACCTTTTGGCCTTACCACTTTTTCAACCAATAGCAATATACATAACCTCCTTTTCAACAAATAGAAAAATTAGTTTAGATTGAAATCCTGATTAGGAACCAAGAAAACTCAAAGACATCACCACTCTCGCTCTCTTTTCTGTTAGACTTTACAAGATTTAACAGTGTGGTGGAGGAGAACTCAGATATACGTATAATTTTATTTTTATTTACTAATAAGCACATTAAGCACATTAACACAAAACACATTTGGGGTATATACATTATAATATTATGCATGTCTAGTCCTCCACCCATTGTCATTTCTTATAAGTCGTTTTCTTACATTTATTCAATTTATATATAGCTCTTTAATTAATGCATTGAGTGAGGTCAGAACTCGGGGTTAGTGTTAGTATTAGAGTTAGTGTTAGAGTTAGGGCTAATCCAGTCACCATCAACACTGGCATTAGTGTAACACTTACAAAACACCAGCTTAACACTCGAATTACTCTTGTGATATACACTAGTGTGACTCAAGTCGCTCGTGTTACTCTAGTGTAACTCTAGTGTCAGATCTAAACCCACGTGACTGTGTTATCTGCTAAGTGCCTCTGTCAAATACAAAAATTCTTTCTTGTTTTTTTCTCTTGAAGCAGCCTGTCTTAACAAATTATCCTGTCTAGCTGCCACTGCCTGGTAAACGGGCAAGAAAAACATATTAGTAAACACTAACACTACACTAATGTAATCCTGAGCTCTGACCTCTGTTTCCTGTAAACCCCTAGGGGTTAGTGTTAAAGGTATATGAAAACGCATGCTAAGCCAGTGTTCTGAAACCATTAGTTCGGATTAGTGGAACACTAGAGTAACACTAGAGTAACACTAGTGTTAAATTGTTCCAAAAAGGCCTAAAAGTGTAGTGTTATCTCAGTGTCACCCAACACTTTTCATCGAGGTCAGAACTCGAGGTTAGTGTTACACTTGTGTTACACTTTCGCACTAATCTAACACTAACCCCGAGTTCTGACCTCAGACATTGAACACTTTTGTTATTTGTCTTTTACTGCAATCACATCATAAATCATATTTGAATCTAATTTGTCTTTTTATCTCACGCTTTGTTCCCTTGCGAACACCAGTTCTGTGTATATTTCATTGCTGTTGATTCTAGAATTCAGTTTTAAGAATTCAATTACCCGGACAATGAGATCATAACGAGTAATAAACAGTGAGACAGGGCATTTTACATATACCTCAAAATAAGTAAAGTATTTGTTTTTAGGGAAATACCCTTTTGATGTCAGACAGATCTTAACCAATGATAATCCTCGAATTTTAACATTAAATTCTAACAATGAAATGTCGTGATGCTCGTCGTTACAGTTGATGATTCAGGACAATAATGAAGTATAATATTACATCTCAATATAATTAACTAAACTGTATCAAATTTCCCTGGTTAGATATTAGGGTTTTAAAGGGATGGTAAAGAGATGTTCTAGTCTGTATATACCGGATAAACTTATTACTTCCAGTTTCACCAACTCAATTTCCTGTTTGACGTATATTGTTCCTCCAGCAACCAAAGTAGCGTGGTTTGAAATAAAGAAACCAAGTAATAACGATCCGAAAAGCAAAACGAAACCCGAAATCCAAAAAGACATTTTGACTAAACATAGGTAACAGTTTATAAACTTTTGAGGGACTTCACATGAGGAATTATATCAATCCATACACTGATGTAACTATCACGAATGCTAATACATAAAAAAAGAGTTACGACATTGACAGTCATATTTGGTCAAGGTTTTCTAGTATTTCAATACCCAATGTCGTCAAACAGGATATAGGGATGTTAAAATAGAAGTTCTAAGTGAACCCGATACTAAAAAATAATCTTTCTATAATCCCTTTAATATACCACCAAACTTAAATTTAAAACCTTTACAATGCATTATATTATAGTGAATATTAATCATCAAGTTTCAAAATGAGTCATAGAAATATTTGCACGAGGTTTGGCTTAAAAATAATTTGAAATAAAGACCTAACCATCCGAGTCGTAAAATGAAACTTGAAACCCATATACATGTACATTATACAACATGCTCGCAAATTATGGGTATATAGGAGCTAATAAACTTGGCATATATCAATCATAAATCAGAGAGGATCATCGTGTATAAGAGTAAGCATAACCTGACTGAATCCACACCATTACTGTCCAATATCACACACTAAACCAGTGATTCTCAACCGGTGTAAATTCGAAATGCTAGGGGTCAAATTTCGAAAGAGGGGGAATTGGGCGTGAATTATATGGAAAGAGAGGTATTTTTGTTTTGGATAGTCTCTATAGCAGGGGGCCATGTCATGAGGCAAGAAGATGTGTACATGTATAATTTTTTCACTAGCCCAAATTTTATTTTACTATATTTTGCTGTGTAAGGTCTGTAGTTGCTGTGGTCAAATGCATTTGGCCTCCCGATGAAGAGGAGGCACAAAACTATCCTTGGGGTGGTATTACTAATTAAACGGGGGCCACGGCTCTGGGAGTTTCGTGAATTTTGGGCCAAGGTATGAAAAAGGTTTGGAGCTGTTCAAGAATATGCTGCTCAGATGCAAGGAAATCTCAAACATTCTGTTCATTAAACCCAAACTCTTCTGACCCTCACGTTAACCCCTAGGAACCCCTTGTTACCCCCCTGGGAACCACCCCTTGTTAATCACCTGGGAACCCTTGTCAATCACCTAGGAACCCTCGTTAATCACCTAGGAACCCTTGTTAATCACCTAGGAACCCTTGTTAACCCCCTAGGAACTCCTTGTTAATCACCTAGGAACCCCGTGTTAATCACCAAGGAACTGATTGCATCCCATATATACAGTTGTGACGGGTTACTCGTTCTAAGCAGACAATGCTTACTATTTTTGAAACACAGATTTATTTCTACGATGTCCAGGTGTTACATAATAATAGTAGTGACAGCAATGATTATCCTATGATTAACAATAAGAGTTATTTCCCCTGTCTCCAAGTTATAAAATTACTCAATCTATCTTTATATTAAACTATTATAAATATAATTATAAAATCTAAGGTTATGTTGACCAGTTTCAGAAAATAATTATTTACAATAATTTAAAAATTGTCTTGTTTACGTGATTTATATTGTGGTCAATTTTAAAGAATCAACTGATAAAAGTGTATTGTATGGTACGTGACCAAGTCACAAATTGTCTATCATCAGTGAATATAGCCTCAACTATTGAAGACTAATTTAATATTGGTCTGTCTGGTATGACTGGTAGTAAATACTGAGGACATTAGTAAAACCAATTCACCCTCACCAACCAATCTCTTAAACTATTCACAGAGGTCACAGAGGTCATATAGGGTGAAGGTCATTCATTCCAAGATGGATGCTGGATGCATCCACGAATCAACATGATCAGGAGATGACAAACGAAAACAATGGTAGATTTCAACTTCTACTGTACATACTTTATAGTGGTGTTCTTTAGAGCAGTGCGGCATATGACTTACTTAAAAATCCGAGAACCGGGGGAGGATCCAGGATTTCGAGAAGGGGTGGGGGGGGGGGGGGCTCTGAAATATAACATGCTTCTGACGGTTCTGACATCAGCCGGCAAAAAAAAAAAGGGGGAGGGGGCTTTGAGCCTTTCGGAGCCTCCCTTAGATCCGCCC
Source organism: Lottia scabra (assembly GCA_029955415.1). Classification (NCBI taxonomy): domain Eukaryota; kingdom Metazoa; phylum Mollusca; class Gastropoda; family Lottiidae; genus Lottia; species Lottia scabra. The sequence goes on along the minus strand of JARJEI010000003.1, from coordinate 5,805,839 downwards.
CTGAGAATATCCACGACGACAACATTCCTGTAATAATCGTAGTGTTTATTATACCGAGATAAGTTGGTCACACTCGCTGTCAGATAGCGATAAATAACACTCCTCTGTTATAGCTGGTAGAATTCGGTTTGAAAAGGGGTTTCGTTATAGAGATTTAAAATCACTTCAAGGCCTTTTCAGTTTCAACATGTTGATATTCTGAGAGCTCATTCAACCCTCTTAAAAACACCAGTGTGAACAAGACTGGTATGAAGCGTGTAGTATCGCATTGAATCACTTTCAGAGTGAACACTTCTTTTGATAAGAAAACAGCAAGAACGGCTTATCTTCTTCCAATTTAAATTTGAGTTTCAGAGAGAAAAGATCTATTTCAGCTCCAAAAAAATCTAACATAATGCTCAAAGATACAGTATTCTGTAGTCAGAAAGTAAGAATATTAGGTTCAGTATTCAAACATAAACCTTTCAATAATAAGGAGAGACTCTCATACTTTACACAACATTAAATAATCGTAATGAAATTTTTATTATTAAACAACATTTGAAATGATGGAAATAATCACTTTAGAATACATCATGATAAAAATAACAAATGGACAAGTTTGTCAGAATCTGATCACAAGACATTTTGATAAATTAAGTTAAGGGAAATAACTCGTTCATACATAATCATACCGAGATTTATAAAAACTAAATGGTGGAAACAACATATTACTTTGTGGTTTTAATCAAACTTTTAACGTTGGGAGCCCAGGCCATGTTTAAATTTTCTATCAGTTCACCATCAGGTAAACGCCATATTCCACTTTCACCCATAAAATGAATATAACCTGTATCAATGTTCTGCATTTGATATACTGGAGATCCACTGGAACCCGGACAAGTTTTACAAGAATAATGCACACAGGTAACTTCCGTACATTGACAGTCTGGTTCTGGTTTTGTTATATGTCGATATTTAGTATCAAATCTTTCTTTATGTTTACAGATACCTCGACCGAATGTAATCATTTTGATACCACCATGAGGATGACCAATACAACATACATTCTTTGAAGGTTTTGAATGAAAAAGGTCTTCTAAATAGCTTGATATGGGATAAATTTCAATTATCCAGATGTTTTCTATACCCTGTTCTATATGATATTCTAACTCTATCCCACTGTACAACTCTCTAGCATCAACTTGTTGAAAATACAATCTAGTACCACAACCAATAACTTCACCATTCCACACTAGTCTACATTTCTTAACTTCATCTTGGAAAATAGCTTCTGATATTTTAACAACAAATTCATCATCTAATTTTACCACATCACCTGGTATCACTCTTTTATTACCGTCATCCTCATCTATATGTACTTCTATAGAAGTTAACTGCTGTATATTGGAAGGAATTGGTTGAAATTTAAAATATGAACTCTTTAGATAACTGATAGAGCCATCAGAGTTTGAAATAAACATCAAGTAATTTAGAGGATTGTTTAAGTTTTGATAACAGACAAATGTAAGTGAAGATTCTGTGTACATATATATTACGCCAGTTACGATATGATTATTTTTATACATTATTACAATAGATGGACCATCTTCTGTCCAGTCATGTTGATGTAAAAAATCAGGTACAGGATGGAACAGAAATACCGTCATATCTCTATAAGGACATGTCCATACAAGTCTCACTCCTCTACTAGTCACTACACTCGACCTGCTGTCATCATCGTAATGAAACTCAACAGTACAACGTTTCAACTCATCGTCTGTTTTAACAACATGGTTATTAGTCACTATAATATATCGATCCTTACCCTTATCAACATACCCAGTTCCTACTTCCTTTATCAATCTTCCATTTTTTATTTTATCTACCACTAGTCTGACAACACGATTCCCCACCTTTTTAACACTATCAAATGTTTCTCTATTTCTGTGTTCAATAGGTAAATGTTCTAAAGTTAGATCTTTAAATGGAATGAAATCTCTATGTCCAGGATTCTTCTTACACTCTATATCCTTTAAATCTTGACCAACCTCTAATATATCACCTTCTCTCGCTACTTCTATATTAAGATCAGATTTAAAGTCTTGATTATCATGATAACATCCAGCCATTTTGTTCAAGTTTTCTACAGCCTAGAGAAACCTAAAATATGAAGAAAGGAGATAAAGAAATAAATATGTAAATATGCCCATTTAAAAAAAAACAAACAAAAAAACAGAATTATGTTTTTATTTTTCTGAAAATATTTTGCAAAACTCGAAATTAAGGATTCCACAATTCGAATTTTTGGATTCCACAACTCAAAATTTTGGATTTCTTGAAATTTTGAGTGCTTAAAATAAAGGGATTGCATAAATCGTAGTTGAAATTGAGGTTTAATGCTCATTATTTATGATACAATGTAGAGGGTATGCATTTTTTTAAGACCCTCCAATGGGCTACTTGATCCCTTTTATTCGCCCTCGAAATAAACCGTTCTTTGAAACATCGTTTATTTTAAATCCTGATCAATTTACATAGTTTAAGTATAGACCCACACTGAAATGGGTTTAGTCGAAAACATCTAAAGCGGTAACAAACTATATTGTTTATAAGACATATAGAAGTAGAAAGATTACATTAAACACTTAGATTTAAAGGGACAGTCTGAATTTTTTTTAGGTCAAAAATTTTTTTTTCTCAAATATGTGAAAAATTTACACCAAAATCTGTAACTATGTGCCCTTTAATGTTTCTGAAAGTTTCAACGAAAAAAATCCAGTCGTTAATTTTTAAACGCTATAAATATGCTAAAATTTTTAAAAACCTTACGTAAGGTTTTTAAGTGTGTTATGTTTTTTGGACGCTGATAAGAAACTACTGAACGGATTTGAGTAAAATAAACGCCTAATTGTAGAGAAAAGTCCCTCTTTGTGTATTTAAAAGGTTTCAACCAGAAATATTGAGCCATTTAAAGGGCAAACACCAAAACTAGGTCAAATTGCTTAATTAACAATAAGTACTCCCTGTTTGTAATTAACCCTTTAAAACCAAATTCAGTTTGATCAAAATGATATTGAGATACAATAAGCATGCTTTAGAAATACTCTCAGGTAACATTTGCGATTTTTTTGATATTGGAAACTTTTTTCAAAAAAGCAGAATGGCCCTTTAAGAATTAAACTGAATAAATGACGAAGTATATGTAGTCTGTAGTCTAGATATTTAATATAATGTTTATAAGACATATAGAAGTAGGAACATTACATTAAAAACACTAAGATATATGGATATACTATTTCTGCATTTATTATCCAAAAATACATTTAATAAATGCAGAAGTAGTATATCCACATATCTTAGTGTTTTTACGGTTACAAACTATTTTAAGAAATCAAAAATTTCGACGTGTGGAATCAAAAATTTAGAGTTGTGCTTAAAAGGCTTAATACATATCTAATTGTACCTGTTGGTGATTTTAAAATATAGATACAGTATCGATCAAGTTTTGATAACACATGTGGCGCCAGGTAGGGTATGTTAACTTTTCTAGACACCTGATACCACTTTTCATTATGAAATACTTACTCATGTATGATATAATTCCTTATGTGAAAAGTTCATAAGCTGTTTCCAATGTTTCGTAAAAATCTCTTTTTGGATTTCGAATTTCGTTTTCCGGTTCGGATCGTTAGTTTACTTTATACCTGATTCTTAGGTAGTCAACTTTACGGCTAATTTTCATTATTAATTTCTATAACTTGTTTGTTTCTGAATCTTGATCAAATTACTGATTATAATAATATATTTACAAATACGACATTTTCAGTGTATTATTATCTTGGATTTTTGTTTGATAAAAGAACTACGCTTCAAGAAAGTTCGACGGGAAGGATAAGAGTTACGGCTTTCCGAAAGGCAGAAATACTTTATAGAAATCAGCATTTTAGTAATTAGCTTTTCTGCATATTTCTTGCGTTTTTAAAATGTAAAAATCGTTAGGCTTAAGATTTGCAATTCTTCAGAAATTTCAATGATATATCATAGACAAAGTTGAAAAATCGTATTTAATAACAGAAAATCAAAAATACACACGGACGATATCTCTAATCCAATTCTAATTTTTTAAAGAATAGCATTTACATTATTTTATCATAACAGATTTATCATAATAAGAACATTCCAACTATTGATTCGAGAAAACGATCGCGCTTCCCAATTTACAGATATCAAGTCCCGTTTCATACAACCAGTAATCGAGCAAGCAAGATTGTTCATGCCCACTACAAGAGTCTTTAAGAGAAATTTCCCTATGTTTATAAGCAGAAAATAATAGTTGCCTACTCAAAAAATCAAAACTTTAATGACAATCTGGTTTATAGCAAACTAAAACCAATCATTATTTAGCAGATACTAAGTTCTTAGTTTTTCTACTTTCAGATCAGAACAGAAGAAAAGCCTGAATCCAGACCCTCAATCCAATTTTCTCAATAAAGTATTTGTTCTATCCTAGGCCTGTACATTTGGGAGATTCAAACCCTCCCTTCCCCGAAATCTAGAACACTTACCTTATTTCTATCTTAGTTCAGATTCCAGTCGATATTTAAACTATGGTAGAATAATAATTGTAATATAATATTGAGGTTAGACGATCTGAGCTGTAAGTGACTAGAATAGGACAAGTTATAACTTTTATAGTGGATGCTTTCAATAGCATCTGTTTTTTTTTACTCAGTTGTTGTAATTTGACTGTTAACCATAGTTCAAACCATATTCTCCAAGTTGTTATGTTCTTTACAATCACAAGCAGGGCATTTTACATATACCTCAAAATAAGTGAAGTATTTTTGAAGGGAAATACCCTTTTAACGTCATACAGATCTTAACCAATGATAATCCTTGAATTTAAACATTCAATTTTAACAATGAAATGTCGTGAGTATCGTCATACGATAATGAATATCTGAACTTAACGTTTTCAAATCTTCCTGGTTAGACATTAAGGTCTTTTAAACGGTTTTAAAGGAATACCACCTCTTACTTAGAATGGTCAAAAAATTTAATTTCTCAAGCTAGGTCAATACGAGTAAACATTCATCAGTGGTGTCCTAAGTATACAAACAAAACCCTAAAACATCCATCAAACTAATTAATTATCCATAAACTTACAAGATATTATTGAAAAACACTTACAAATTTTGCGCTTCAGATCAAATCGAGTTTTTAAAACAATAATGTTATAACTGGCAAAGTTTTTCTACACTAAGAAGCTAATATGAATTTTGGAGGTGACTCTATTTTACGGAGCAAGGCTTGAATAGGAATTAAGGCTTTCCTTGCTTTTATTGACATAGTGGTTATAACTTTACTCCATATTAACCTGGAGGAAATCGTCAACCCTAAATAATTATAGTAAGATACACATTCTAATTTATGGTTATTATAATAAAAATTCTCATACTGTCTAAGGATATCACCATTTCTGACACAACTTTTGTTTTAGAAAGGTTAACCGTCAATTCGAATTGATTACAAAACAATTCTTAAATCTTAACTTTTCGTCTCAGATTTGCTACAATATCAGATAAAAGACTTTTAGGAAGATCCTTTCTTGGAACTTTGAAATATTATGGTTATAAAAATTCACACGGTTGACTGAACACCGGAGAAACTAATTTGTGACCTCTGTCTTCGACCGACTAATTTTAATTAAATGAACTATTGGAATGGTTTAGATGGAAACTATAAATGTACCTGATACTCATACATAGACTAGAAAATATCTTTATAATCTCTTTAAAGGACGATCAACTTTACATTGAAAACTTGTTCTATACACCGTATTATAGTGAATATTAATCACGAGGTTTCGGAATGAGTCATGTAAAATATTTCCACAAGATTTGGCTTAAAAATAATTTGAAAAAAGAACTAACCATTCGTACCCTTGCTGCCCCTAAACTTTACCCGGTAACAAATATTGATCACCAGGTTTCGGAATGATGAGATGATATAAACCTCTTGTGACGTCATTCCATTATTAGGACAGGTCTTTATCTTTTGCTAATAGATAGAATATCCCACCACCCAGGGACATTCGAGAAGGAATATCCCCCAACCGTCCTGCCACCAATGGATTTCATTAATTATCTACCATGTGATGTTAAATGTATTAATTGATCTTTCCCAATTATTGAATTAGGAATCGGTTTATATGTCGGATAATGCATGGTTTCTCTCGGGATTATTTGTCATAATGCCCCTGGGATCGGGAAAGCCCTCGGGCCTTCGGGCATTAGGCTATGCCAACTAATCCCTCGAAATCATGCATTATCCTATACATAATAACAAATGTTTTGAATAGCGGTTATTATTTAGCTAGTTTCGAAATGAGTCACCAGATTATCATAACAATCGTATTGAATATGCAAGGTTTACGAACGGTTATTGACAACTTTTCAATACATTGTATTATAATGGCCCGTATGCACCAAATAATAAAGGGGACCAGTCTTCATTTTTATTGGTTGATTTGGGTCTTGAATATATTTAAGTATCCTTCAGAAGCACTAGAAATGTACGAAAATGACATATTTCCTAAAATATATCTTAAATTAGACATTTCTCCTTCTATTTCTATAGATAACTTTTCTATATATTGCATAGTATCGCTAATGTGTAGTAGGGCATTATAACTTTCAAATGCTAATAATTATGGATGCACATGGATTTGAAGACTCAAATTCAATGGTGAGTTGTGATAACCAGTACTAAATTGCTGAGATAAAAAAGTCCCCGTTTCTGAGACTTGGAAAAATCGACCCACGAAAATGAAGCCTGTGCCCCTTCAAATTAAGAAGAATAGAATTATTTTAAACCTTAAATAGATTTTGTTAATTGTAATTAAAGATAATTCTACTTTTTGTATGCACCAACTGACAATTAACTAAATATATTTATCTCTATCGTAATTGAAATTCAATTTCCCATTTACATTTTCCACTATAAATAAACACGAGAGAAATAGCCACGTAATATTCCTGGGTGAAAAGTAGAAAAAAATAAAGTCAAAAATCAAGATTTTAAATAAAAAGTCCAATACTTTTCACCTTGGGTGTAAGGTACTTTTCACCTGGGTGAAAAGTCAAGTTTTTAAATAAAAAGTCAAATACTTTTCACCTTGGGTGGAAAGTACTTTTCACCTGGGTGAAAAGTCAAGTTTTTAAACAAAAAGTCCAATACTTTTCACCTTTGGTGGAAAGTACTTTTCACCTGGGTGAAAAGTCAAGTTTAAAACTAAAAAGTCAAGTTTATAATTGAAAACTAAAAATATTAATTCAAAAGTAAAAAAATCGTGATGATGTCGTATACGGGCCACCCAAATATAGAATTACATTAAAAGTTCATGTTATTCGGGCAAAATAAAATTAATAAGGCCTAATTTTTTTAGATGCATACGGGCCAATAAATATTATTCAGCAAGTTTCCAAACTATACCCGGTAACAAATATTGATCATGAGGTTTCGAAATGAGTCATGAGATTATCATAACAATCATTTTGAATAGGCACCGTTAACTAACAGTTATTGACAACTTTTCTATACATTGTATTATAATAAATATTATTCAGCAAGTTTCGAAATGAATCATCAGATTATGTATAACTACAATTCTTTTGAATTTTAGTACCTCACTATTACCCCTAAACTATACCTGGTAACACATATTGATCACGAGGTTTCGAAATGAATCATCGGATTATAATATCAGTCGTTTTGAATAGGCACCGTTTACTAAGGTTGGCCTAAAACGCACCTTTTCAAATGGCGGCGCGCATTGCAAGCATAAAAGTGGCGCTCGAACGTTTGTGTGAAAAATAAAAATAATAGTACATGTAGTTAATAAAAATTTGTCAATCGTAATACCGCCTCTCTTTCTCTTACTGATATCCAGAAATCAATATAAATCGTTGATAAATACGCCCAATATATGGGATACTAAAAGCTGTCATTCCATGCATTCCATTCCACGATATATATTGTTACAATAATTAACTGGAATCGTCTATCATTGAAAAAGGGGAGGCCCATTCTACAGAATGAATCGATCAGTGGCTCTTTATGCTTACTATTTGGACCAAAGCGGCGCTTTTAGAAATCATCTTGAGATGGCCTGGCCTAATAGTTCTTAATCCTACAAAAATAATCTTCATTAATTTCAATTTACAAGATGGTGATGGAAACACAATAAAATAGTATTAAATAGAACGTGGAATGTGTCGTGAAAAGTAAGTATGCCTAGAAAAGTAAATATACCTAGAAAAGTAAGTATACAAGTAAGTATACCTAGAAAAGTAAATATACCTAGAAAAGTAAGTATACATGAAAAGTAAGTATACCTAGAAAGTAAGTATACCTAGAAAGTAAGTATACAAGTAAGTATACCTAGAAAAGTAAATATACCTAGAAAAGTAAGTATACAAGTAAGTATACCTAGAAAAGTAAGTATACCTAGAAAAGTAAGTATACAAGTAAGTATACCTAGAAAAGTAAGTATACATGGAAAGTAAGTATACCTAGAAAGTAAGTATACAAGTAAGTATACGTAGACAAGTAAGCATACGTAGAAAAGTAATTATACGTAGAAAAGTAAGTATACCTAGAAAGAAAGTATACGTAGAAAAGTAATTTACGTAGAAAACTTAGTATACCCTAACGGACGCCAACCTCGCTATTGCTGTTCAATTCTTCATGTTCAGAAGTATGGGTTATGAATAGGTAATCCTTCATGTTCAGAGGTATGCGTTATGTTTTAGTAATTCTTCATGTTTAGAGGGATGCGTTATATTTAGGTAATTTTCATGTTCAGAGGTATGCGTTATGTTTAGCTAATTCTTCATTTTCAGAGATATACGTTATGTTTAAGTAGTTCTTCATGTTCAGAGATATGCGTTATGTTTAAGTAATTCTTCATGTTCAGATGCATTGCGTTATTTTAAGGCAATTCTTCATGTTCAGAGGTATGCGTTATGTTTAGGTAATTCGTCATGTTGAGAGCGATGCGATATGTTTAGGTAATTCTTCATGTTCAGATGCATTTCGTTATTTTAAGGTAATTCTTCATGTTCAGGAGCGATGCGTTATGTTTAGGTAATTCTTGAAGTTCAGAGGGAATGTTCAACAGGTTACATCATATACCACAGTAGATAAAATACAATTTAAAAGACAGAAATCATGCGTTCTGTAAATGACATTACTTGGTTATATTTTGTAGACTTCCAATAAGAAGTGTAACTGTGTCATTGCTATGTCAGGGTGTATTTTATAATCTTCAATATCAGTTACAAAGTTTCCAGAGAAAACAACCTTTATACGTCAAACAGATCTTAACCAATTTCTAAAGTTAAATACATGTACATGCATTCAAATGCGAACAATAAAATGTTTTGATCATCTCAATGACAGATTATGAAAGGGACAATAAAAAAATATTTTATAAACTAAATTCTGTGTCATACTGCACGTAACGACTATTTTAAATCTTCCTGGTCAGACAATAAGAATAATATTTTAACATACGATCAAACGTTTATTGATAACAGTATCTATTATACACTGTATTATAGTAAATATCAATCGCTAAATTTTAAAATGAATCATATGGTTATCAATATAGGACTTTTGATACTTTTAAATCAATTATTGGCCCGAGGTCATTCTCCGGCCCCGACCTCTCAAACATTTTGGTCATTAACCCCAAACTCTCGTGACCCTCACGTTAACCCCCTGAGAACCACCCCTTGTTAATCACCTAGGAACCCCTTCTTAATCTCCTAGGAACTGACTGCATCCCATGTTGTTGATCTATACAGTTGTGGCGGTTTACTCGCTATAAGCAGACAATGCTTACTCTTCTTGAAACACCTGATGGAAGATCTCTTTTGAGTTGATTTTGATTTTTACCCACACCAAATTGTAGTATATATAGTATACTAGTATAATCATATACTTATCATCAATTTATTTTGGCTCCTTAAAGAGCAATGACCCTTAACTGTTCTTAAAAAATTATGAATTCACAACAACAAAAAATGCTTTATTAATAATCTATATAGCCTTTTTATTTCCACAACCCATGATTTTCATAACTATCACATAATATAATATTACATCCAGATATAACTAACAAATTGAAATATCGACAACAATAAATAAATAGGTAAAGAATAAAGATACACAGAGGATCGTGTAATTGTCTACTGTGAACTATGATACTACTAGTCTACTGAACATATTACATATCACAAGGGAAGTAACTGTAATTAAAGAGGATCGTGTAATTGTCTACTGTGAACTATGATACTACTAGTCTACTGAATATATTACATATCACAAGGGAAGTAACTGTTATTAAAGAGGATCGTGTAATTGTCTACTGTAAACTATGATACTACTAGTCTACTGAACATATTACATATCACAAGGGAAGTAACTGTAATTAAAGAGGATCGTGTAATTGTCTACTGTGAACTATGATACTACTAGTCTACTGAATATATTACATATCACAAGGGAAGTAACTGTTATTAAAGAGATCGTGTAATTGTCTACTGTGAACTATGATACTACTAGTCTACTGAACATATTACATATCACAAGGGAAGTAACTGTTATTAAAGAGGATCGTGTAATTGTCTACTGTAAACTATGATACTACTAGTCTACTGAACATATTACATATCACAAGGGAAGTAACTGTTATTAAAGAGATCGTGTAATTGTCTACTGTGAACTATGATACTACTAGTCTACTGAACATATTACATATCACAAGGGAAGTAACTGTTATTAAAGAGATCGTGTAATTGTCTACTGTGAACTATGATACTACTAGTCTACTGAACATATTACATATCACAAGGGAAGTAACTGTTATTAAAGAGATCGTGTAATTGTCTACTGTAAACTATAATACTACTAGTCTACTGAACATATTACATATCACAAGGGAAGTAACTGTTATAAAAGAGATCGTGTAATTGTCTACTGTAAACTATGATACTACTAGTCTACTGAACATATTACATACTACAAGGGAAGTAACTGTTATTAAAGAGATTGTGTAATTGTCTACTGTAGACTATGATACTACTAGTCTACTGAACATATTACATATCACAAGGGAAGTAACTGTTATTAAAGAGATCGTGTAATTGTCTACTGTAAACTATAATACTACTAGTCTACTGAACATATTACATGGGAAGTAACTGTTATTAAAGAGGTCGTGTAATTGTCTACTGTAAACTATAATACTACTAGTCTACTGAACATATTACATATCACAAGGGAAGTAACTGTTATTAAAGAGATCGTGTAATTGTCTACTGTAAACTATAATACTACTAGTCTACTGAACATATTACATATCACAAGGGAAGTAACTGTTATTAAAGAGATCGTGTAATTGTCTACTGTAAACTATAATACTACTAGTCTACTGAACATATTACATATCACAAGGGAAGTAACTGTTATTAAAGAGATCGTGTAATTGTCTACTGTAAACTATGATACTACTAGTCTACTGAACATATTACATACTACAAGGGAAGTAACTGTTATTAAAGAGATCGTGTAATTGTCTACTGTAAACTATGATACTACTAGTCTACATACATAGAGATATAATAAAGGGTGAACTGACGTCATTTAAGGATTGAATGCAGATTTTTTTGCGTTCATTGGGTGATGAACGCAGAATTTTCACGTGTTAAATCGAATGAAGGGCGAAGCCATTCATGTCAGGTTTAACATGTGAAAATTCGGCGTTCATCACCTGATGAACGCAAAAAAATCTGCATTCAATCCTTATATTTACATTCGGTAGAGTTCATGTATCTTTTACCATATTTTAGTGGTAAAATTATAGCTTTAATGGCTATAATGTAGTTAAAATTGAAAGAAAATTGGGAACGAAATTGGCAACAGAACTCCTGTCAATTAACATGACGTCAAAACTTTGATGACGTCAAAAAGGGAGATCGTTAAGGCAGATCACTCAAATAGTCGACATTTACGATTTTTATATTCATTGTTTGTCCAAAATGAGATTTTATTTCATATCAAATAAGTTCAAAATATCTTATTTTTCGATTTCTTAGAGTACCAAGGCCGATATTTGATCCATCATTTGTCTATTCTTAATATAATGATGTTGTGTATTCATACGCCACAATCTACGTTGTCAGGGAAGATTTTGTTTAGCGACGTCACGGGAGATCACTCTAGAATTTTGCGTTCATCGGTAAATGAATGCAAAATTTTCACAAGGGTTCACTGTAGCGCGTGACAATAAAATGTAAATATTTTACTATAACGTCATTGAAGCCACTATGGATCAATGATGCCATATTGATTGTACGGCAAAAAACGACGTAATCTACACTGACTACAGTAAAAAGGTGACATCCATGCGCCAATAAAAGACACAATTTTAACATTTAATGGCGATTACAATAAAATCTTCGAAGCACTACACATGCGGAAAACATCAATAATAATATAAAATAAATATTTTATAGATTTAATAAAATAGAATTAAATTAGATTGGACTATTACCGTGAACCTATCAACATTGCGCTCTTATCCCGTTTTTTCCGGGAAACTGAAACAATGGAAAGTTCTTATCTTTTTTCTTTCTATTTAAAAAATTCATTTCGTAATAGATTATTAGTATTTAGAAATTGATAGGAAGGATTCTTATACAGGAGAAAAATTTCATTGTTTTTTTGTGCTCATTTTTATGAAAAAGGAATGTTTCACGGACAATTTTGTATTTTCAATCTATCGGGGATAGCTTTTAAGTCGACATAATACTTGAAATGAGTCCTGGGAACCTCTAGAACTAAATGAAAATCGCAGAATCTCTTTTAATTTTCAAACGAGTTTAATTGGGATTGGACATCACTCTTCCCTAATAAAGCCGCTTCTAAGGCAATCGAACGATTTTTCAAAGGTGCCTCCTGTAGACAGATTCAGAATATCTAACATGTCTTTTGAAAAAAAACGAATACAAAATAAAACATATTATATAATAACCGACCAATCAATCGATTTTTGTGACAAATAGTCAGTAAACAGCGAGCACTCTTAAGCATTACCTTCGAAGGTCTTTTACCGAAAAGGTGATTTCATTTTTAAATTATATGCTGTTGAAAAATATTCGTTTTGGTGGGTTAAGGATACAGACCCGTCCCGTAGCCAGGGGGGGGGGGGGGGCTAACAAAAACAACAACAAAACAATTGACAAAATCCTTTTGTTTAAAGACATATTATTTATTTCTAACCTTAATTTCACCGAGAAATCGCGTTTCCAGGAGTTTAATTATCAATTTTTTTAGTCAAGATCTCTCAGACCGTAAATATATAATCTTGAACTTTTAATTGGAAATCGCGTTTCTAGGCATCCAATTCTCCAAATTTTCTAAGCGCGATCCCTCATACCTTAAACAAATAATCTTCAAGCTTAAACTCTCAGCCTTATCTGTCCAAATAGCTGTCAAAGGTTGGGAATAGAGTTTCCTTGATATTCCCTGAGTTTTAAGAACTAGCGCGCACATCCTTTCAATGGCGACCAACAGATTTATTTCTTGGAAAAAAATTTGACGGACTCAAATACATGGCCTGCATGGTGTTAGGGGATAATGATTTTATGACTGAACTACAAAAATTTGTTCGTTCGTAGATGACCAGTTAACGTATCGCAAACTATGTAGTTGTTGGTAGTGGTAGTAGTTGGTAGATGGATTGTTCAATCGGATGGTACTGTGATGTTTGTTTGGTAATTTAAGAATTCGTAAGATCTGGTCGGGTGGAATGACATGGCAGTGAAACTCGGCCCTGAGTAGTGTTTTTTGAGTTACTCGGTCTACAAAAATATTATCTTTCCGAATATATAGAGGTTTGGTGGATTCGAGTTAGGCCTATAGCCTATAAAAAATGCGTTTAAAGGTAGGCCTACGGAAAATCCCCAACTTGCGTGGCTTAATTTTTCTTACTCCCCCAGTCATATCGTCTGTCCAAATAGCTATCAAAGACTGTGAATAGAGTCAGAAGGTTTTGGACCACCTCGTGGTTATAACTATAATAACCGGTTCTAATTATATCGAATTTTTACGCGCTTTCTTACTCTCTTTTGGAGGTTCAACTATGCTTTTCTTTTTCATTTATAGACCTACACAGAGCAGGAAAATTGCCAGATGAGTGCCCTTACTTCTTAAGTAACATTAATATAGTACAAGAACATTTAATTTTTAGCTGAGAATCATAATCCTTTTGGAAATGCCGCGTACATCGTTATGCATAGATATGACGTTATGTATATTTTGCCGTACAAACAAGATGGCGTCAGAGCGCATAAAGACTTCAATGACGTTATGAAGTTCGCCCTCTAGTCTTTATTATATCTCTATGTCTACATATCACAAGGGAAGTAACTGTGATTAAAGAGATCGTGTAATTGTCTACTGTAAACTATGATACTACTAGTCTACTGAACATATTACATATCACAAGGGAAGTAACTGTTATTAAAGAGATTGTGTAATTGTCTACTGTAATCTATGATACAACTAGTCTACTGAACATATTACATATCACAAGGGAAGTAACTGTTATTAAAGAGATCGTGTAATTGTCTACTGTGAACTATGATACTACTAGTCTACTGAACATATTACAAGGGAAGTAACTGTTATTAAAGAGATCGTGTAATTGTCTACTGTAAACTATGATACTACTAGTCTACTGAACATATTACATATCACAAGGGAAGTAACTGTGATTAAAGAGATCGTGTAATTGTCTACTGTAAACTATGATACTACTATAGTCTACTGAACATATTACATATTACAAGGGAAGTAACTTGTCTCTGACGCTCATTGTCTACCGTGAACTATGATACTACTATAGTCTACTGAACATATTACATATCACAAGGGAAGTAACTGTTATTATAGAGATCGTGTAATTGTCTACTGTAGACTATGATACTACTAGTCTACTGAACATATTACATATCACAAGGGAAGTAACTGTTATTAAAGAGATCGTGTAATTGTCTACTGTAAACTATGATACTACTAGTCTACTGAACATATTAAAAGGGAAGTAACTGTTATTAAAGAGATCGTGTAATTGTCTACTGTAAACTATGATACTACTAGTCTACTGAACATATTAAAAGGGAAGTAACTGTTATTATAGAGATCGTGTAAGTGTCTACTGTAAACTATGATACTACTAGTCTACTGAACATATTACATATTACAAGGGAAGTAACTTGTCTCTGACGCTCATTGTCTACTGTGAACTATGATACTACTAGTCTACTGAACATATTACATATCACAAGGGAAGTAACTGTAATTAAAGAGATCGTGTAAGTGTCTACTGTAAACTATGATACTACTAGTGCTTTGTGGAATATTATTGACTCTATGTACACGTCAATGACCAGCAGTGTGAGAGTAGCGGGTCGATTTTCTGAGAGCTTTATCTTAAAAAGAGGCATCCGTCAAGGAGGCGTTTTGTCAGCTAAATCATATCTTCTATTTATCGATCAGCTACTACAAGAACTATGCGCGTCTGTAGATGGAGCGTCTGTACTTGACATCAAATGTGTGTGTCCTACTCAAGCAGATGATGTTGCGGTTGTTAGTCCAACACAAACCGGGCTTCAGAGACTGATAGGAATATGTCAAAAGTACAGTACCAGATGGAGATTTAAGTTTTCAACTTCAAAAAGTGTAATCTTACATTTTACCAATTATAGACGAAAGAAACCTCCTGATCCTGAAATTATGCTGTTTGGGTCACCCTTACCTGTAGAAAGTTCCATTAAACACGTTGGAATCTTACTTAATACAAAGCTCGACTCAAGAGAACGAACATCAGCAGCTTGCAAAGTAATACGTTCCAACACATATCTACTAACTCATGCCCAAGAGTTAAATCCACTTACTCTAACCACAATACTGTACAAATGTGTCCTTCCAAAGGCTCTATATGGCTGCCAATTATGGTTTGACCTTCCTGCTGCAGAAGTACTTTCATTAGAACGAGCCCATAGGTTTATTTGTAAGAGAGTTTTGGGGTTACATTACAGAACACGCACTAACATATGTTTAGGTTTGATTGGCTGGTTTTCGATTGAGACATTTGTCGACACCCAAAAATTGTTATTCCTAGGTCAACTTATACATCTAAATCCCGTATGTGCACCATATAGAGTATTCATCACGCGACTGTTGGAATATCGCCACGGAACGAGTTCTATAACTACTGGATTTATACCTGATGTCGTAAGAATACTTCACAAATACAGACTGATAGATCATCTACTGTTATACTTCGAGAATTATATATTTCCCTCAAAATCTGTATGGAAGAAAATAGTGCGGCATCAAATAAAGGTCATTGAAACTGAACGCCGTATCCAGAGTCGCAATGATGACCCGGACTTGGAAATGTTTTACCAGATTCAACCAGATGGGACACCTCATCCAATATTTCAAATTTGGCGCTCGAATCCTTCTTTGAAATGGAAATGTCAACTGTTTGTTAAATGTTGCACCCTAGTAAGAACTTCTGCCGAGAGAACCGTACTATGTGAAAAGTGTGGCCAGTTTTTTACATGTATTATTAGTCATGGTCTCCTTGTGTGTCCCCTTTTTCATGACCCAAGAACTGAGTTTTGGGAATGTGTTACGTTATTTTTAGGTAAAGCGCACTCTGAGGTTTTAAGAAGTGCAAGCCATCTTGAACAACTGAAAGCTATCTTTAGTTTAATGCAGGCCTCCCCAAATCCTGTGTCATCTTGCTTCCTTTACGAATTTCAGCTCTGTATCCTTACATTTGTTTACCGAGTTGCAAGTAAATTATGGCTGTCTCCAGTCTGCACCGATCGTTATTTCCTATAGGATAACTAGCAGCCCATGTCCATTGTACATATTTTATATAACCAAAATCTATTGTAAATATTCATTATTTATGTACCTGTATTATGAATCTTCAATTTGGAGGAAATAAAGAAATATATATCACAAGGGAAGTAACTGTTATTAAAGAGATCGTGTAATTGTCTACTGTGAACTATGATACTACTAGTCTACTGAACATATTACAAGGGAAGTAACTGTGATTAAAGATTTGTTTTTTAACTGTTCAAGTTTAGAACAATGTGTTATTGTCTAGAATATGAGTTACTTCAAACTTAATTTGTGTTCGTTACCAAGATAATACAAAATATAACATATTTTTGAGATCTATAGATCAGTTTGTGTCCCCTGGAGAATGTTGAAATGTCCCCAGTCTTGGACATGTCCCCCAAGTTGAAAACCCAAGGTTTAGAATGAGTTATTTCTCTGATGTCCATGTGTTTTATAATGAGAGTAGTGACAGCAATCATTATCTTATGATTAGAAATAGAGTTATTTCCCCTGTCTCCAAGTTATAAAATTATTCAATCTATCTTTATATTAAACTATTATAAATATAATTATAAAATCTAAGGTTATGTTGACCAGTTTAAGAGAATTATGTACAATAATTTTAAAAGTTGTCTTGTTTACGTGATTTATATTTTGGTCAATTGTAAAGAATGAATTTATAAAAGTGTATTGTATGGTATGTGACCAAGTCACAAATTGTTATCCTCAGTGAATATGGCCTCAACTAATGAAGACTAATTTAATATTGGTCTGTCTGGTATGACTGGTAGTAAAAACTGAGGACATTCCTTGCTTATTATGAAATTCCTTGCACTATGGGCTCATAGCGAGGTTCGTACGTGGTAAGAGAACATACCAAACAGTCACACAAATGATTGTCCGTATTTCTTGCACGAACTTGTAATTCGGAACTTTCGTAAACAATATCATAGACAATAGTTTTCATAGAAAACAAAATAGAAAATCTTGGTAGATAGTATATAGCCACTGATTCAAGGCAGTGCTAGGGAATACTAGATTGAAAAAAAAAACAATCAGGAAATTGACCCCGCGACCCCAGCGACCCCACCATTTCGTCTCTGCGACCCCACTTGGGGTCGCGACCCCGCATTTGAGAACCACGGACTTACGGTGACCATCAAAATCCGAGAACCGGGGGAGGATCCAGGATTTTGAGAAGGGGAGGGGGGGGGGGGGGGTGTCTGAAATATAACATGCTTCAAATTCAACGGTACCGCGAGCGCTGGTAAATTTTTAGACGGTTCTGACATCAGTCGGCCAAAAAAAAAGGGGGGGGGGGGGGCTTTGAGCCTTTCGGAGCCTCCCTTAGATCCGCACCTGAGAATATCCACGACGACAACATTCCTGTAATAAGCGTTGTGTTTATTATACTGAGATAGGTTGGTCACACTCGCTGTCAGATAGCGATAAATAACCCGCCTCTGTTATAGCTGGTAGAATTCGGTTTGAAAAGGGGCTTCGTTATAAAAATTTAAAACCGGTTCAAGACCTTTTCAGTTTCAACATGTTGATATTCTGAGAGCTCATTCAACCCTCTTAAAAACCCCAGTGTGAACAAGACTGGTGTGAATGGTGTAGTATCGCATTGAATTGGTTTGATATCACTTTCAGTGTGGACACATCTTTTAAAAAGAAAACAGCAAGAACGACTTGTCTTCTTCCAATTTAAATTCGAGTTTCAAAGGGAAAAGATCTACTTCAGCTCCAAAAAATAATGCTCAAAGATACAGTATTTTGTTGCAGAAAGTAAGAATATTAGGTTCAGTATTCAAACATAAACCTTTCAATAATAAGGAGAGACTCTCATACTGTACACAACATTAAATAATCGTAATGAAATTTTTATTATTAAACAACATTTGAAAATGATATAAATAATCACTTTTGAATACATAATGATAAAAATAACAAATGGACAAGTTTGATCAGAATCTGATCACAACACATTTTGATAAATTAATTTAATAAGGGAAATAACTCGATCATACATAATCATACCGAGATTTATTAAACAAAATGGTGGAAACAACATATTTGGTTTGTGGTTTAACTTTTAGGTAAGGGAGTCCAGGCCATGTTTACATTTTCAATCACTTCCCTATCAGGTAAACGCCTTACAACACTTTCACCCATAAAATGGGTAAAATTGTAACTCAAGTCCTCATTTTCCATCAGTTCAAATACTGGAGATCCACTGGAACCCGGACAAGTTTTACACTTATATTTTAAACAGTCAACTTCCTTACACTGACAGTCTGATTCTGAATTTGTTATACGTCGATATTTAGTATCAAATCTTTCTTTATCTATACCTATACATTGACCGAACGTAACCATCTTTATACCACCGTGAGGATGACCAATACAACACATATTAGTTGAAGTTTTTGATTGTGAAGGGTCTTTTACATTTCTTGGTATGTGATGAAAATCAAATATCCAGAAGTTTTCTCTACCCCATTCTTTTTGATCTTCTAAATCCATCCCACTGATAAACTCTCTAACATCAACTTGTTGAAAATACAATCTAGTACCACGACCAATAACTTCACCATTCAACACTAGTCTACATTTCTTAACTTCATCTTGGAAAATAGATTCTAATATTTTAACAACAAATTCATCATCAAATTTTACCACATCACCGAGTATTACTCTACTATTACCATCATCCCCATCTATATATACATCTATAGAAGTTAACTTTATATTGGAAGGAATTGGTTGAAATGTAAAAAAAGAGCTTTTCAAATAGCAGTAAGAGCCATCATGGTGTGAAATAAACATCACGTAATTAAGAGGACTGTTTAAGTTTTGATAAGAGCCATATTTAAGTGGAGATTTTGTAAGAGGATATGTTCTGTCAGTTACTATATGATTATTTTTATCCATTATGACAATAGCTTGCTTAATGAGACCTTCTTCCCAGTCTAGTTGATGTAAAAAATAAGGTACAGGATGGAACGTGAATAACGTTATATCTCTATAAGGACATGTAAAATAAAGTTTCACCCCTCTACTAATCAATACACTCGACCCGCTGTCATTATCGTAATGAAAATCAACAGTACAATGTTTCACCTCATCGTCTGTTTTAACAACATGGTTATTAGTGTGTATAAAATATTCACCTGTATCCTTTTTCTTAAAAACCCACCCAGACCCTACGTCCCTTGTCGATTCTCCTTTTTTTATTTTATCTACCATTACTCTGACAACACGATTCCCTATATTTTTAATACTGTCAAACATTTCTCTATTTCTGTCTTCAATAGGTAAATGTTCTAAAGTTAGATCTTTAAATGGAATGAAATCTTTATGTCCAGGATTCTTGTCACACTTTCTCTTCTTTAAATCTTGACCAGCCTCTAACATATCAATTTCTTTCGCTACTTCTATATTAAGATCAGATTTAAAGTCTTGATTATCGTGATAACACCGAGCCATTTTGTTCAAGTTTTTTTTACAGCCTAGAGAAACCTGAAATATGAAGAAAGGAGATTAAGAAATAAATATAAAACAAAATATTCTGATATTCAATCAGTTTATTTTCGTCTTGACTTAGTGGACTCATTTCTAATTTTACCTGTTGGTGATGTAAAAATATAGACACAGTGGACACGTAACCTACTCTCTGTCTATAATGTTAAAGGTCCATTCTGCCTTTTTGAAAAAAGTTTCCTCTATCAAAAAAATCGCAAATGTTACCTGAGAGTATTTTTAAAGTATGCTTATTGTATCTATTTATCTTCTTGATCAAATTGAATTTGGTTTTAAAGGGTTAATTACAAACAGGGAGTACTTATTGTTAATTAAGCAATTTGACCTAGCTGTGGCCCTTTAAATGGCTAAATATTTCTAGCTGAAACATTTGAAATACACAAGAGGGACATTTCTCTACAATTATTCGTTTATTTTACTCAAATCCGTTCAGTAGTTTCCTATCAGCGTCCAAAAAAACATAACTCACTTAAAAACCTAACGTGAGGTTTTTAATTTTTTTTAGCATGTTATTAGCGTTTAAAAATTAACGGCTGGATTTTTTTAGTCAAAACTTTCAGATATAATAAATGGCGCATAGTTACAGATTTTGGAGTAAAGTTTACACAAATTTGAGCAAAAAATCCATTTTGACCTAAAAAAATTTTTAGACTGTCCCTTTAACAGAACAGGATAGTGTCAATACTTAACATAATAATTGTAATGTCAACTACAGAATACTACTGAGAGTCTTACATTGTCTTTGAGTTGATAAAAATGACCACCACTACTCTCTGACCACCACTACTCTCTGACCACATTGAGATCTGAATCGCATTATGCGTATTATTTTAGAATAAAACTATTAATATGAACGTCAAAATAGTTGTGAGATTCATAGACTGCTTTGGATTGTTGACAACCGTTAAAGATTTAGAAATATGGTTTTACAGAAGGGATTTTTTTTCAGTCCAAAAAGTGGGTGAATTTCAAGTGGAATATCTGGAATGGATGTGTGCTCATTTCAATTTAAAAATTTCCAAACCTCATATTTTATATTTCCATGGACCTGACATGTTCTTTCAGCAACGTTAGACATTGGCATTATCTACCGTTAGACATTGGCATTATCTACCAGACATTGGTATTATCTACCAGATATTGGCATTATCTACCGTTAGACATTGGCATTATTTACCGTTAGACATTGACATTATCTACCAAACATTGGTATTATCTACCGTTAAACATTGGCATTATATACCAGACATTGGTATTATCTACCGTTAGACATTGGCATTATATACCAGACATTGGTATTATCTACCGTTAGATATTGGCATTATATACCAGATATTGGCATTATCTACCGTTAAACATTGGCATTATCTACCGTTAAACATTGGCATTATATACCAGACATTGGTATTATCTACCAGATATTGGCATTATATACCAGACATTGGTATTATCTACCGTTAAACATTGGCATTATCTACCGTTAGACATTGACATTATATACCAGACATTGGTATTATCTACCAGATATTGGCATTATATACCAGATATTGGCATTATCTACCGTTAAACATTGGCATTATCTACCGTTAGACATTGACATTATATACCAGACATTGGTATTATCTACCAGATATTGGCATTATCTACCGTTAGACATTGGCATTATTTACCGTTAAACATTGGCATTATATACCAGATATTGGCATTATCTACCGTTAAACATTGGCATTATATACCAGACATTGGCATTATCTACCGTTAGACATTGGCATTATCTACCAGACATTGGTATTATCTACCAGATATTGGCATTATCTACCGTTAGACATTGGCATTATTTACCGTTAGACATTGACATTATCTACCAGACATTGGCATTCCACCGTTAAACATTGGCATTATCTACCAAACATTGGTATTATCTACCGTTAAACATTGGCATTATCTACCAAACATTGGTATTATCTACCGTTAAACATTGGCATTATATACCAGACATTGGTATTATCTACCGTTAGACATTGGGATTATTTACCGTTAGACATTGACATTATCTACCAAACATTGGCATTATCTACCGTTAGACATTGGCATTATTTACCGTTAGACATTGACATTATCTACCAGACATTGGCATTCCACCGTTAAACATTGACATTATCTACCAAACATTGGCATTATCTACCGTTAAACATTGGCATTATATACCAGACATTGGCATTATCTTACTGAGCAAACTGACACAAGCTTACATCGGCACTTGTTCCCTCATAGTATGATTACAGAACGCGTGATTTTTACACAGAAATTAAGAGCGATAATAGGTTAAGTCTGAATAGACAAACTTTTAACTGGGTGTTGCCGCTTAATCTGAATTCAACCGGAACCGCCAATTTCAATCCAGGGCGGACAGTGCATACTTTCCTGAACAGGAAAGAGCGCAGGATGCGCCTGCCTGACACGGGACTCTATCAAGACAGAGAATTTGTGAGGCAGGTCTTTTCGTCAGAACATAATTTCTAAGCTGAACATTTGAGATTTGTGATGACGGCGATGATGATGTTCTGGTCGTCGTGAATAAATGTTTCGGAATAATTCTTCTGTTGTTTTATTCGCCGTGTTTAGTTTAGTCAAATAAATATGAATATAATAAACAAATATAAATATATCGCCGCATTTCAGAGATACTATTTGATGTCTTTTTCACTGATTGCATTTCTGGCGATCTAGTTTTTAGCTTCAATTACTGCCACCCAGTAACAATTCCTTAGACGAGGCACTGCTTTATATACGGACTAGTTTAGATTTAATGCATACTCTTGTTTTATTTTAACAGTAAAAATTATGGACTGATTAATATTTACAAATTAGATCTGATTCTCTACAGGACAGAGGGTGATCTAGTGTGACCAGTACACTATGTCTACAATCTCGACATCTACAAGACAGGGTAATCTAGAGTGACCAGTATACCATGTCTACAATCTAGACATCTATAGGACAGAGGGTGATCTAGAGTGACAAGTACACTATGTCTACAATCTCGACATCTTCAGGACAGAGTGTGATCTAGAGTGATCAGTACACTATGTCTACAATCTCTATATCTATAGGACAGAGAGTGATCTAGAGTGACAAGTATACTATGTCTACAATCTCTATATCTATAGGACAGAGGGTGATCTAGAGTGACAAGTACACTTGTTTCATCAAAATCGGTTGAAACCTAAGAGAGTAATAGCATATTCAAGATTACTCTGTTTCTAATGATCGAAAATAGCTCAAATTCGAACTTGATCTTCGTTTTATGAATATGTATACACATATCAAATTTCATTAGATTCCATATCTCTAGTTTTTAGATCGTTTACGAGCAAATGTTGACTGACGGACTGACGTACCGACGGACGTACCGACGGACGGACGGACAGGGGTGCCGTCAACATACGTCCTCAAAGAGAGATTACTTTAGATTCTAGTTAAATCTCTAGAACACTTACCTTATTTTATGTTTATAATAATAATAATTGTAATATAATATTGAAGTTAGACGATCTGAGCTGCACGTGACTAGAATAGGAAAAGTGATAACTTTTATAGTGTATGATTTTGGTAATAGGTGTGGTTTTTTTTACTGTGTCATTCCGCTATTACGGTTGTTGTAATTTGACTGTTAACCATAATTTCTCTAAAAGGTTTTGTTATATAGGACACTATATTAGATCAATCACTTTCAAGAGTCTCATCTATACAAACTTTTGATTTTTCAACTCTTTACACACAATTCCACATAGTTAACTCAAAGCACGCTTAAAAGATCTTATTTATAGTGTTTTCCATTCTAAAACTGGTAATGTAAAATTTAAATATATTGTTGTCAATTTTACGTTCACATATTTTGTTCAGAACCATAGTGACTCCATTAACAAATTTACCGCCAAAGATGTAGTTAATATGTTGGATTTTTTAATAGACAACATTTTTGTGGAATTTAGCGGTGATATTTATCAGCAAGTGATAGGCATCCCTACGGGCACTAACAGCGCGCTCTACTTGCTGATTTATTTTTATACACATACGAGGCGAATGGCGGACAAAAGCCCCACCGGACAAAAGCCCCACTTTGATTTTTTACCCTAGTGGACAAAAGCCCCACAATATAAATTTACCTAGGACAAAAGCCCGACTATGAAAATATAAAATATTTAGGAAAAGTACATTTGAAGAATCATTTATTATTTAAATAAGAAAAAAAATTAGAATTTAAATATATTTAGAGATTGGATTCACTTGTAGAATTATTGTTGAGTGTGTTAAGTTAATTAGATAGTAAAACAGTTTGTTTTGTTAATTAGATAGTAAAACAGAGTGCTTTGTTTAAGTAGATAGTAAATTTTCAGTAGCACGCTTCATGCCACCTCTTGAATTTTCTATGATCTCCATTTCAAATGTTTCATTATTCGATCATATATTTGGTTATATATCGGGTGTCGCAATAAAAACGTCCCCAAGTTTGACAGTAAGTATCTCAGCTGTTGGTGAACCGATCTCATTCAAAATTCTTACAGATTTACTTCAACATGTCCTTGTCAGACCCTGAAAATATGAGAGTCATCGAATAAAAATTGTACAAGAACTGCCTCGAACAAAATAGCATGTAAAAAAATTCAATATCAGAGCAAATTACATAATTTCAACCTGTGTCTATTGCGCTTTCACCACATCGACCACCAATATCATTCATTTTCCATCCTGAAATGCTCTCACCGATCTCATCTTAAGATATTTTCTACGAAAAAGCAACCTTCCTGCCTTTCAGTTCCTGATCATCCAGTTTATTCCATTGGTGATGGTAATGACTCCAGGCAATATGGGATTCTCTTAAGAAACCAGGTGTACTGCACTTGGGTTAGAGGGACACACTGATTAAATAGGAACTGAAATGCAGGATGGTCGCTTCTCGAGTGGTACCTTTAGATGAGATCCGTGAGAGTTTATCAGGATGGAAAATGTTTGATATTGGTGGTTGATATGGTAAAGGCACAATGAACACAAATTCGAATATGTGATTTGCTCTGATATTGAATTTTTTGACATGCTATTTTGTTCGAGGCAGTACTTGTACAATTTTTTTTCGATGACTTTCATATTTTCAGGGTCTGGCAAGGACATGTTAAAGTAAATCTGTTAGAATTTTGAAAGAAATCGGCTCATCAGCAGCTGAGATATTTTGCGTCAAAGTTGGGGACGTTTTTTTTGGGACACCCGATATAGTTGAGGCTAAGACATAGAAGCCATAGACATCTAAGAAATTGAAATGAATTTAAAAGAAGACATTTTAATCCTATAATCTGTTGATTAATTGTTTTACTATCTAATTAACAAAACAAACTGTTTTAGTATCTAATTAATTTAACACCCTCAACATTAATTCTACAATAATTCTACAAGTGAATCCAATCTTTAAATGTATTTAAATTCTAAAAAAATTTCTTATTTAAATAATTCTTCAAATGTACTTTTCATAAATATTTTTTTTTCAATGTGGGGCTTTTGTCCTAGGTAAATTTATATTGTGGGGATTTTGTCCGCTAGGGGAAAAAATCAAAGTGGGGCTTTTGTCCGGTGGGGCTTTTGTCCGTCCACCTACGAGGCAGAGTTCATGCAAGCACTCGTAAAAAATAACAAACGACTAAGTAAGCGTTTTTAATTTCACTTATCGCTATATACATAATGTCCTGTCTTTAAATAATCATAAATTTAGTGAATATTTAGATTTCATCTCTCCCAATTAATTAGAAATTAAAAACACAACCGATAACGTACACTACGCATCGTATTTGGATCTGCGTCTTGAATATGACAAAGAACAGAGACTTAGTGTAAAATTATATGATAAGCGTGATGATTTTGATTTTCCAATCGTCAATTTTCCTTTTATGTGCAGCAACATTCCACATTCGCCAGCTTATGGAGTATATGTGTCTCAATTAGTTCGATACTCTAGAGCATGTTCTTTTTACGATGATTTCTTAGCTAGATCGAAGCTTCTAACATCTAAGCTACTACTATAAGGATATTTACCAAATCGACTCAAAAGCTCTCTTAAGAAATGTTACGGCCGCCATCATGAACTAATTGATAAATATAAAATATCTGTTTCTGCTATCATTACAGATGTTTTTGCTTAACGATTCATTTGTGAACCTGTCCTCACGAAATTACTCACCTTTTGTTCAAATTTTACATGACACTACTAATTGTTTCGCCTACCTATTTTATCTTCAATTTTAAGTAGCTATTACCGGTGTTGTTCTAGATAGTTTTTGCTGACCCTTCTTCTCATCGATAGCACTTTTCGTCATTGAATTATTCTCCCTTATTCGGACGTACTCAACCATCCCCCTTTTTTTTATTATCATAACATTGCAATTATTATGATCAGTTACGTCCCTTGTATTGTATAAGTTGGATATTTTCATCAGTTACGTCCCTTGAACTTTTAACATTTGTCGTCCGGTCACTAATTTCATCTGACGCGGTTTCGTGCTTTTGTCTTGTAGTTGTAGTGTGTTAGCCTACTGCAAAGATGTTAACTAAAACCGACTCTAACTAAACCTCTCTTAGGAAATGTTACAACCGCCATCAAGAATTGATTTATAAATACAAATCATCTGTTTGTGTTGTGATTA
Source organism: Lottia scabra (assembly GCA_029955415.1). Classification (NCBI taxonomy): domain Eukaryota; kingdom Metazoa; phylum Mollusca; class Gastropoda; family Lottiidae; genus Lottia; species Lottia scabra. The sequence continues at coordinate 5,778,630 of JARJEI010000003.1, read as the reverse complement.
CAAATGCTTTTGCTTAACGATTCTTTTAAACTTATCGTCACGAAACTGTCGAGTTGTCAGCTTATTGTTTTATAATTTTACTAGACACTACTCTTGTTTTTCCTCCCTCCGTTTTTCTAGGCAGTATTTGCTTGCCCTTCTGATAATTTGGTGTCACTATTCGTCGTTGAATGCTTCCTCGTTGATGGATAGCGTACGGATTGAGTTTGTGTAAATTTGTCGTCGAGTCATGTTTTTTTCATTCGACGCTTTTTCACGTTTTTGTTTTGTAGTTTCGTGTATGTTTAACAGCTAGGACGGGTGTGGCGCCAGGCAGGGTATGCTTACTCTTCTAGACACCTGATACCACTTTTCATTATGATATACTTACTCATGTATGATTGATATAATTCCTCTTGTGAAAAGGTTACCTATGTTTTGTCAAAATGTCCTTTTGGATTTCGTTTTGCGGTTCGGGTCGTCAGTACTTGGTTTCTTTATTAGACCATTGTAGGAGAGAGGACTGGTTTGTTATATTCCGAACCTTACAGAAATCTGATAAATTTATTAAATTATCTTGTTCAAGTTAGATCAATTCACTGGAAGCAGATCATATCCCGACCACATTGATGATATTTTTGTGGCCTCTTCGTATTATTTCACCTAATGATAGATAGTTTTTTTTATATTAACTGTCAACCAGATGTTCGAAAACTATTTAGCCACCATGATTAGTCTACGGTCAATCATAATTGTATGAGTTTAACGTCAGGGCATTTTACATATACCTCAATATCAGTTAGATAGTTTTACAGGGAAATACCCTATTAACGTCATAACCAATCATACTCGGTAGATTTATACATTAATTCCAAAAACGAAACATTATTATTCTAACGACGAAATGTGATGAGAGTTAATAAACTTGACTATTTAATGTGTAAGATAATAAGATATAACATTACATCCCTGAACTAAATAGGTTTTAAAGAGATTATAAAGAGATGTTCTAAACTGTGTATACTGGGTAAACTTACTACTTCCAGTTTCGTCACCCCAATTTTCTGTTTGACGTCTCTGATTCCAACGGTTAAAATTACGATGTCACTATAACAAATGCTGAATGAACGGATTGGACATAATCGTGACGTCATAATTATTGTGATCAAGTTTTATATAATAAAAATCTGTATAAGAAAAACAATTCAGTTCAATATCGCATCAAAAAAACAGGATAAAGGAATGCTGTTGCGTAGCGATAATTTTTTATGGGGTCCGGGAGGGGTGGTTTTGGCGTGGCATGAAAATGCTCAAATTCTACGATTTTAAAGTAAAAATATTGCAAAATATCCTAAATATGCCACTGTAGGAATGGCTCAAATAAAAACTAAACCCGATACCCAAAAATAATCTTTCTATAGTCCCTTTAATATACCACCAAACTTAACTTTAAACTTTGAACTACACTGTAAGATAGTGAATATGAATCATCAAGTTTCAAAATGAGTCATACAAAAACTTGCACGAGGTTTGGCTTAAAAAACCTTGAATTAAGGTCAATTGTGACAAATAGAATATAGTCCACATACACTGTTAAAACAAAGGTACTACTAGTCTACTGAACATATTACATATCACAAGGGAAGTAACTGTAATTAAAGAGATCGTGTAATTGTCTACAAGGGAAGTAACTGTGATTAAAGATTTGTTTTTTAACTGTTCAAGTTTAGAACAATGTGTTAATGTCTAGAGAATGAGTTATTTCAAACTTAAATTGTGTTCGTTACCAAGATAATACAAAATATATTTTTGAGATCTACAGATTAGTTTGTGTCCCCTGGAGAATGTTGAAATGTCCCCAGTCTGGGACATGTCCCCCAATTTGAAAATCCAAGGTCTAGAATGAGTTATTTCTCTGATGTCCAGGTGTTTTATAATGAGAGTAGTGACAGCAATCATTATCTTATGATTAGAAATAGAGTTATTTCCCCTGTCTACAAGTTATAAAATTACTCAATCTATGTTTAGATTAAACTATTATAAATATCTCGGGTGTACCTTAAAAAAACGTCCCCAACTTAGACGAAAAGTATCTCAGCTACTGATAAACCTATCTCTTTCAAAATTTTTACAAATTTACTTCAACATGTCCTTGCTAAACTCTGAAAATATGAAAGTCATCGAACAAAAATTGTACAAGTACTGCTTCGAACAAAATAGCATGTCAAAAAATTCAATATCAGAGCAAACAACATATTTGAATTTGTGTCCATTTTGCCTTCACCGCAACCACCAATATCCAACATTTTCCAAGGTTCAAAATTATTTGTATAGGGTCCGAGGTTAGCCTTGAAAATGTTGAGATATAGACGCCCACAAAATATGAAATTTCTTGACAAACTTGTAGGTTGTGGGATCAGCGGAAGAAAATTTTGAGAATAAGGCGTCTGGATACTCAAATTCCTGACATCTCCCACCGAATTCAAGATTCAAAATAATATGTATATAGGGTGTGTCGCTTAAAAAAATGAAAATAAGATGCCCATAAAAATTTCCTGACATTTCACGTTGAAATTAAGTATCATAATGGGGTGGGAGAAAATGCGCTTACGGGCGTCTAATACTCAAAATTGTCAAGGTTAGGTCCATCAGAAATATCAGAATTGTGTTTTCAGGCGTCTAATTCCTGACATTGTCTTCTTGTAGTCCTGCAATTGCAGTTCCTATCAAATACATTATATTCGTCAGGAAATAACGTTTCAGGGAGTCCTAGAGGGGCTCCCTAGAAACCAGAATACCAATGGGCACCCTTGAACCAATACAGGTAGCAATAACTCAATTTGAAATAATACAGAGATATCTATCTTTAAAGGAGAACCCATCTTTAAAAAAAAAAAAAAACTTGTATCAATGCGCATGTATATAAGTAAATTTCCGTACATTTCCGCCGTTTTTACGTCTGCAAATGAATATACGTCATCATTCCAGATAAGGTATATGTTCTATTGTGTAAAAGTCTATTCTGCAAGGCTTGATAATACAGAGTGCGTAATGCAAAGTGACTAATGCAGAATGTATATTGCTAAAGTGCCTAATACAAAATACATAATGCAAAGAGTAAATTGTTAGCTGCATTCGTGTGGCATTTCATTGGATTGTTGAGTATACTTATACATTTTGCATTTTTACACATCGACAATTGTACTTTGCTGCATTGACAAATGCATTTTGTAATTACCACATTGGTATTTTAACGTTGCAACACAATCGACATTATTGGCAACGTTATACCTCCATAGTCCATAGTACTGTAAGGCTACAAATTATTGCGAGATAGAAATTAATGCGTTAAATGCGACCTATCCGCGATCGCATTAATTTGTATCCGCATTTTAAAATACGTATTTCCAAGTGAATTACATGGACGAAAGGTAATATAGGTCAAGTATTTAAATTGAGACCGGGCTGGATTAAGTAATTAGGTAATCTCTAAACTTGAAGCTGATTAGTAATCAAACTCGTTGATCATGGCTTGAGTTTTAATGAAAAGAACCCTTAATTGATAAGATTAGAGGTGAGTACAGCTCTAGCCGTCATACTTCCATTTTCTTTTTTATGATATTAAAAAATGCGACACCTATCGCGGATCGCATTAATTTGTACTCGCATTTTAGTCTGTATACCCCATGTCGCATTAATTTGTTGACGCATTAATTTCTAGCCTTACAGTATTCAACTCATCAAATCTCACCAACGCACTGACTGTTTACCATCTTGAATTTATCTTCGCTCTAAACAAGTTTGAGAATACTATTTATACGAATAAATTCTTTTACAGCTTTATCTGGTGACTGGCCTAGATCGAGTATTACAATTTATTGAACTATTGTGAAAATAGGACCCAAATATTGTCACATATACACTTATAGTTTACTACAAGGCTTGGGCTATTTACCACGTACGTAAATAGAGTACAAATGTCTGAAAACTTGTACATAACTTACCTATACAAATAGAGAACGTGGTAAATAGCCACTGCCTTTTCAAGTGAAAATGCTAACGCGATATAATAACTACAGAGCAAGCTGTTTTACAATGTAATAATATCATGCCATAATTATCTCATGTTCTATATAAACTCACTCAAATCAGTTCTATACATCTAACTTGGTTACTCTGTCGAAATGGTGGCCAGTGCCTTAGAACTACCAGGTAATTCAAAAAAATTAATCGTTCTTCACCTGGTATCAATGACGTCATAAAGGTCATAAACTGAATACGGATACGGACTAAATCCAATATAATTAAAATTAGATTACATTTCGTTTCGGTTATTTTTTGATTATGTAATCTAACCACTTTTATAAGGCGAGCATCTTCTGGTGACGAATAAGCTACTTATAGCACGTGCCACCCCTTCGCCAATCAGAACAACGTTTATATTTGAATATCAATATTGCGTCATAATTTGGAATCCTGTGTCGCTTTACTTTCTGTTTTACCTTCCCACAATGCATAGCAATGCATAGACCCGCGATCTTAAAGGTAGTTTTTGATTGGCTGAAATTTTTGTCACCAGAAAATGCTCGCCTTATATAAGTGATTAGATTACATGGAGTCGACACTCAAAAAATGACCGAAACGAAATATAATCTAATTTTTAAAAAAACGGGCGGCCAAAACTGAATCGTCTCTCCTGAGATATTATTTACCATGCAAACAGCCACGCAAACAGTCATGCAACTGGCAACTGACCTGGCTGTTGCTAAAATAACATTTTTTGTTTCAGTTTGCTATAAAGAAGTAAAAAATACAATTACGGCTGTAAGTCCCATGAAAAAGCCTATTATAGAGAATTCGGACGAACTCGCATGTTCCTATTCTTGTTTATATGAGATAGAATGTGGATACGGTTACTTTGACGAAGAATTGAAAACATGTACACTTTATTCAAGACCTGTTATCTACATCTCTAACAAACTCACAGCGAAGGAATGTCTTGCTATATGTTCGACATTGGATGAATGTAAGACTATCGGTATTGGTCTTAAGGCTTCTAACTCCTACTGTTACCATTACAACGTTCCATTGAACAAGATGCCAGATGGTTGGGTAGATACCTTTAAGAAGGACGTTGATTTTTTACTAGCAGAGAAAACATGTTAAGATGCTCTTTAGTGAAGTCCTTTTGATGTCGATCTATAGAAGACTATAGTGAAGACTAAAGATTTATTGAAAATAAACATATAAAGATATAAAAATTAAGGATGTTCCTTATCTTGATTATAATTATTATCAGGTAAAGATAAACGGGTGGGTTGAGATAGGGTGGAAGGTTGGGGATAGGGGTATGTATACAGATGACCAGGGATTGCTGCCATCACTCTACCTACCTTGACCAGAGAACGATTATTGTTATATTCCTTGTAACAAATTATTACGCCAGATTTCTTGTAGAAAATTTACCTTGTGATAATCGAGTCTCAAAGGTCAAGGTCGAATTGATACCAAAAATAGAGGATCGTATAAGATTTTGTCGGCTTTACAATGGAGTAAGGCTTCCTTCAATCTATATTTTTTTAAAGTGTTGAGGTAGCGTGAATTTTCCCGATTATGGAAAAATGCTAAGAGAAATTAACTCTAGTCTAGTCGAACTTGCTTTGCAAATCATTCGGACCTACACTCAAAATGTAACAAGATCGCTTATTGGACAAATAAAATGTGACGTAGTGTCTTTAAAACGAGGTTAATAGTTGTTAATGACGAGAAAACCCCATCTATCCAGCAACGGTAGATAATGCCAATGTCTAACGTTGCTGAAGGAACATCGAGGACCCGGGACTTCTTGCGCCACTCTACTCATAATGACCACCGGAACATGATTTTGTTTATTAAATAAAATGTGTGATCAAGCGCCCTGTTTAATTTCTCTGAGGGTCCATTATCTAGAGCTATGGAGCTATGTCCAGTCTTTGAACAATCAGAAAACCGTCAATATATATATAGCAGGTGTCTCAAAAAAACGTCCCCAACTTTGACGCTCAACTCATAATGACCACCGGAACATGATTTTTTTTTATTAAATAAAATTTGTGATCAAGCGCCCTGTTTAATTTCTCTGAGGGTCCATTATCTAGAGCTATGGAGCTATGTCCAGTCTGTTGAACAATCAGAAAACTGTCAATATATATATCGGGTGTCTCAAAAAACGTCCCCAAATTTGACGCTTAATATCTCAGCTGCTGATGAGCTGATCTCTTTCAAAATTCACCAAGATATACTTCAACATGTCTTTGTCAGACCCTCAAAATATGTAAGTCATCGAACAAAAATTGTACAAGTACTGCCTCAAACAAAATAGCATGTCAAAAAAATCAATATCAGAGCAAATTACATACAGTGTATTTGAATTTGTGTCTTTTGCCTGTTTCACTTAATCGACCATCAATATCATTCATTTTCCATACTGAAATGTTCTCACCGATCTCATCTGAAGATATTTGCTCTCGTGCAACACCTTTTTTGGTCAACATCCTGAGATACAATCAGATCAATTTATATTTGACTGAACAAAAAAAAATGAAATGAATGGAGTTTTACGTCCTTTTTTTCTGCCCCTAAATGGGCTAATTGAGGACAGGAAAACGCCATGCAGTGTGCAATGAGGGAAATTTTGCCAGGACAGCGGCATTAGCCCGCTCCTATTTTCGATTTCCAACTGTTGAGGGATCTTTAACGTGCACAGCCAATACCACACGGGACCTCGGTTTATTGTCCCATCCGCACGACTAGACGCTTTTTCCATGTCAGTCCCTCCGACCTGCACCACTGACACGGGGAAACCGCGTTGAATTTGACTGAACAAATCAGCCAATATGAAAGTATAATGTCCATGTAAAAGTATATGTAAATGTATATTATGTTTCGGCAAGTGACAAGTGTATTCGAGATGAGGCCAGAATATGTTAAATCTATTTCGAAAAATTTAGTTTCTCTTCGTTGTTTATGATAAGAAAATCAATATCAATTTAAAACGTTTGCAATAGAGAATAACATATTAACACTATAAGTCAGTAAAATCAGGTTTCTAGGTCATGCAATTCTGGATTTTTTACAAAATTTATAATTTGTCAACAAAATTGATTTTTGAATTAATTCTATGAGTTGCTAGAAATAGAGTAAGGTCACTGAATGTTTAGATACGTCTGTAAACTTGTACATAACATCTGTAAACTAGTACATAACTTACCTATATAAATAGAGTAGTAACGTCTGTAAACTTGTACATAACTTACCTATACAAATAGAGTAGTAACGTCTGTAAACTTGTACACATCTTATCAATACAAATAGAGTAGTAACGTCTATAAATTTGTACATAACTGACCAATACAAATAGAGTAATAACGTCTGTAAAATTGTACATAACTTACCTATACAAATAGAGTCGTAACGTCTGTAAAATTGTACATAACTTACCTATACAAATAGAGTAGTAAAGTCTGTAAACTTGTACATAACTTACCTATACAAATAGAGTAGTAACGTCTGCAAACTATTACATTACTTACCCATACAAGTAGAGAAGTAACAACTGTAAACCTGTACATATCTTACCTATAGAAATAGAGTAGTAAGGTCTGTAAACTTGTACATAACTTACCTATACAAATAGAGTAGTTAAGTATGTAAACTTGTACATAATAACCCATACAAATAGTATAGTAACGTATGTAAACTTGTATATGACTTACCTATACAAATAGAGTAGTAAGGTCTGTAAACTTGTACACAACTTACTTATACAAATAGAATAGTAACGTCTGTAAACTTGTACATTACTTACCTATACAAGTAGAGCAGTAACAACTGTAAACTTGTACATATCTTACCTATACAAATAGAGTAGTAAGGTCTGTAAACTTGTACATAACTGACCTATACAAATAGAGTAGTAACGTCTGTAAACTTGTACATAACTGACCAATACAAATAGAGTAGTAACGTCTATAAATTTGTACATAACTGACCAATACAAATAGAGTAATAACGTCTGTAAAATTGTACATAACTTACCTATACAAATAGAGTCGTAACGTCTGTAAAATTGTACATAACTTACCTATACAAATAGAGTAGTAACGTCTGTAAAATTGTACATAACTTACCTATACAAATATAGTAGTAACGTCTGCAAACTATTACATTACTTACCTATATCGGTGTCATAGTTTCTCCGACAGAGTCCGACACACTCCGACACTCCGACACTCCGACAAGATATTTGAGACTTGATATTCGCGAATTGAAAAGCACGTTTTTATCACACTGGCTGCAATAAAAAGTTAGAATGTTTTATTACGTATGAAGAAACGACACAATAAATAAATCATTTTTCAACATCTTTCGTATGTCTTTTGACAGAAAATATTTAGCTATATCACTGTGGCGAGTTTTAACGGGAATAAAAGTAAAGGCGCCATGTATTTTTTATTTTACTTGTGAGTTGAGATTTACCATACGAATGTCGAATTCATATTTCCGAAGAATTGTATTTTATTCACTGGTCCTTATATCGATCAAATGTATGAGATAAATGATATTTCACAGACTGAAATAATAAACTGTTAGGACTAAAGGTGAGATAGCCTAGGCCTATATGACCTAAATGTAAATTTTCTCGAATCTTAAGTAGGTATATTGTAAAATTGCAATAAAAGTGGACTTTTCTCCGTGCTTTGAGAATAGTCCGAAACATACTATAGCCTACCTATGCCACCCATGGGCATAGCCACCCTTCTGAGTCATAAAAGGGGACATTCCTTACTTTGTTCGATGATCTGGTGGGTAATTTTACATAGGAAGGACGAGGGAATTCAGTTCAATTAACCTGGGGTCAATTTTACGTGGGGCATAATCTGGGGGTAGTTGTCCAGGGGGATATTGACATGGGGGCAATTGTCCAGGGGGTAGTTTTCCTGGGGGGTATTGTGCTGGGGGGGGGGGGGGCAATTGTCCAGGGGGCTATTGTCTCGGGGGCAATCGTCCAGGGGGGATTTTCTGGGGGGCAGTGGTCCAGGGGGTGATTGTCCACGGGGGAATTGTCTTGGGGGGCTTTTGCCTTGGGGGCATCTATCCAGGGGGGATTTGAGGTGGGCAATTGTCCGGGGGGCAACTGTCTGGGGGGAATTGTCCTGATACCGATGGTGGCGTATCCAGGGGAGACCTTGGACACTTCCCACCCCCCCTCCCCCCCGTCAGAAAACCTGGGGGGGGGGGGGGGAGGCGCATGATATCCTGTTTTATCCCACAAATGGACAAGCTTTGCTGAGTAGAGTGTCTGTAATGGACGTAAAATAGGCACAATTTGGCATCAGAGAACATTAAAGTCCCGTAATGTACCGGCTGTGGACATCCCCTCTCACAAAAGCATCGTCACCATGGGGCAAATTTTATCGTTCGCATATTTTCGCTGGAAATTTAAATTTAGGTCATATAGGCTTATAGGCCTAGGCTATCTCACCTTTAGGCCTAACCGTTTATTATTTTAGTCTGTAATATATCATTTATCCTATACAACACTTGATCGACATGAGGACCAGTGTTTATAAAAAAAAAATCTGCGGAAATATGAAATAGTAAATTTGAAAATGCAGTCGGCGACAAAATCTCAACTCACAAGTAAAATCAAAAAAAAAAACATGACACGCTTACTTTTACTCCCGTTAAAACTCGCCACATTGGGATAGCTGAATATTTTCTATCAAAAGACATACGATAGATGTTGAAAAATGATTTATTTGTTGTTTCGTTTCTTCATACGTAATAAAACATTCTAACTTTTTATTGCAGCCAGTGTGATAAAAACGTGCTTTTCAATTCGGGAATATTAAGTCTCAAATGTCTTGTCGGAGTGTCGGAGTGTGTCGGACTCTGTCGGAGAAACTATGACACCGTTACCTATATATCTTGGTGTGGCGCCAAGCAGGGTATGCTAACTCTTCTAGACACCTGATACCACTTTCCATAATGAAATATTTACTCATTTATTGATATACTTCCCTCGAATGAAAAGTTCATTAACTGCTACCAATGTATGGTCTATGTGTTCACATGAAGTTCGAGATTTGTTTTACGGTTGGAATCTTTCGTGCTTGGTTTTATTATTGTTACCTATATAAATCGAGTTGTAAACTTGTACACTAACATAATAAGGTATAGAATAACTTACACACATACCTTTACCACTTATCTTTTATACAATTTATGGTGTTTCACATGAAAATGCTGACGCGATATAATAACTACAGAGCAAGGTCCTTTACAATGCAATAATATCATGCCATAATTATCTCATGTTCTATATAAACTCACTCAAATCAGTTCTATACATTAAACTTTGTTACACTGTCGAAATGGTGGTCTATTCTAGTTTGATGTTGGCTGTTGTTTTGCTGTACGTTGGTTCGTTACCAGTGGCCAGTTCCTTAGAACTACCAGGTAATTTTAAATATTTATCATTCGTCATCTAGTATCAATGACGTCATAACAGAGCCACTGGTTATATTTGTAAAGTGCCATAACTATACAACAGATTATAATCTGATTAATCCAGAAAACTACCATAAATTTCATAATTAATACTATTTTTATTTTTTGTAATAATAACCTGTAATTTTATGGATAATTACTAAGTTTTATGGTTTATTTGAATGTGTTTGTATGCTGTGTAAATATTATTAAGTTACGTATTCGGGGGTATAATTACATGTGTTATAGATGTGTAGTGCTGCTTGTATGTCGCCAAAACATTGCAAAAATGTAAAAATTCGAAATTGTCCTAAAGATTTCTTACTGTTTCCTTTACAACGTTCCAATAAACAAGATGCAGAAGGGTACGACAGTTTATGTGGATTGGATGGAAAAACGAGAAAGTGAGTGGGATAAGTCGTCTATAGTAGCAGAGAAAGAAAAAACATGTTAGACGCTCTTTTGTCCAGTCATATTGATGTCGAACTATAAAATAAATTCTTATGCATAAAGACGTGTTACAGTAAAACAGTCCCAAAACCAAACCCCATAATATCAAAACACATATTGTCATTACAGCGACCCACTGTCGACCATTATAAACAAACGTTTATTAATTAAATCAAAAATATCAAAATTCAAATCCATTTGTAAATCATTCTATACACATAGCAACAATAATGTGAACATAACACCTTTGATCACTGGATCTCAATGCTACCGAGGAAATGATATTTTAATCAGAAACCTGTGCTCATCGTAATGCAGTGAAATCCTACAAAGTAGACGTTGAGCGAACGCATATATCCCTATTTACATCATATTATACAACTGTATTTTAACATTCAAATTCGTTATAATTAATTATCATATAAACAAATAAAGTGTAACAACTATCCATCTTGACAGTGTCGCCTGAAGTGACGCTAACACATAATCAACACATGCGCAGTGAAATATCGTCAATGGTAGTCAATACAAACAATAAATTAAGTACGGAAGCTGGCGATTGTGGTATGTTACTACACATGAATGGAAAATTAACAATAGGAAAGTCGTCACGTTTGTCATACAATCTGATCATGGTTGTTTTCAATTCCGAGAAGCAATCTAAATAGGATGCTTTAGTCTTAGAATCAGAGTTGTCTTATATTTTATCTACGAAGTCTCCAAAAGTTATTTATTCGGATGTACTCACACCCCCTCCCCTTTTTTTATTATCATAACATTGCAATTATTATGATCAGTTACGTCCCTTGTATTGTATAAGTTGAATGTTTTCATCAGTTACATCCCTTGAACTTTAAACATTTGTCCTCTGGTCACTATTTTCATTTGACGCGTTTTCATGCTTTTGTCTTGTAGTGTGTTAGTCTACTACAAAGATGTTAACTAAAGTTGACTCTAACTAAACCTCTCCTAGGAAATTTTACGACCGCCATCAAAAATTTATTTAGAAATACAAATCATCTGTTTGTGCTATGATTGCAAATGCTTTTGCTTAACGATTCTTTTAAACTTATCCTCACGAAACTGTCGAGTTGTCACCTTATCAGGCCGGCGGAGCCAAGGGGGTGTGGGGGGTGTTTGCACCCCCTAAAATTTACTCAGAAAGTGCCCTTTTTATACGCCCACATGAAATGTGGAGCGTATATTGTCGTCACCCATGTCCGTCGGTCTGTCCGTCCGTCGGTCGGTCGGTCCGTCCGTCCGTCCACAATTGCTTGTTAACACTCTACAGGTCACAATTCTTTACGGATTTTGATGAAACTTACTGAAATTGTTTATTATCACCCAAGGATGAACCCTATTGAAAATCAAAAGAATCGCAAAATATTTGATATGAATTATTGCCCTTGTTCTTTAAAACGCGTTCGATTTTGAGCTTGTTAACACTCTACAGGTCACAATTCTTTATGGATTTTGACGAAACTTGCTGAAATTGTTTAATATCACACAAGGATGAACCCTATTGAAAATCGAAAAATAATTAATATGAATTATTGCCCTTGTTCTTTGAAACGCGTTCGATTTTTAGCTTGTTAACACTCTACAAGTCACAATTCTTTACGGATTTTGATGAAACTTGCTGAAATTGTTTATTATCACCCAAGGATGAACCCTATCGAAAATCAAAAGAATCGAAAAATATTTAACATGAATTATTGCCCTTGTTCTTCAAAACGCGTTTGATTTAAGCTCGTTAACACTCTACAAGTCACAATTCTTTACTGATTTTGATTAAACTTGCTGAAATTCTTTATTATCACTCAAGGATGAACCCTATTCAAAATCAAAAGAATCGAATTATTGCCCTTGTTCTGTAAAACGCGTTCGATTTTTAGCTTGTTAACACTATGCAAGTCACAATTCTTTACAGAATTTGATGAAACTTACTGAAATTGTTTATTATCACCCAAGGACGAACCCTATTGAAAATCAAAAGAATCAAAAAATATTTAATATAAATTATTGCCCTTGTTCTTTAAAACGCGTTGATTTTTAATTTGTAAATACTCTAGAAGGCACAATTCTTTTTCTATTATATTTTAATGAAACCTATTGAAATAGTTTATTATCACACAATAAACCCTATTGAAAATCAAAAAAATATTTGATATGACTTATTGGCCTTCTTGTTCAAAATAGGTTTTAGTTTTTAGCTCATAAACAGAGACGGATTTTGACTAAACTTGATGAATGCTTAACCCTTGATAAAATCGAGAAAAAAATGTTTGGACGACACTTAATTTAAATTCTGAATGAAATGTAGGCCTATGACTACAGGTTGAATATTTGATGGTTGCTATTTTCTGCCAAATTTTCAAACAAAGCTGCCAGTGGGCGTATATTACCTTGCCTGGCAAGCTATCTTTGAATTTGAAAAAATATATATTTGTGAAGAATAAAATGAAAAAAAAAACTGTACAGTCGTCTATGAGCTAAATACCGCTACAAATTCTCTAGATGACGTCGCGCAAAAAACGCGTTACCCACCATGCCACTCCTCGCACAGTTCCACTTTGTCTACGCCAGCTCCGACGAAAGAGGGCCTACATTACATTTGAATTCAATCAAATCTACTGAACACGAATCTGTTTGGTTGTAACATCCAACATGAAGCGAAAGTAGAGACATGAATTCGGAATCTTCGGATTTTAGCACTACTAGACTCGAAAAAGCGATACATTTCAACATAACGAATAAGAATATCTGTATCAAATATAAACTTCAAGTCCTTGCCCCCCTAAATATTATGTTTTCGGGCACAAAATTCAAGAAAACGGGCAAAATATCATTAAAATTCGGGCAATTAGTCAGTCTGCCCCCCTGTTCAGTCGTGGGCCCCTACGGCTATGGGTCTAACTGGCAAAGAAAATTATCAGAGGCTTGAATAGGGTCAGCATGTTTCGAACTAGGGGCGTATCTACAATGGCTAGTCACCCCCTTACCTGTGTTGACACGTTTATGTTATTACCAATTTTATATATCATTTGATTAAAATGTTGAAAAATCTTTGGAGATTAAGAGATGTATATTTAAACCTTAAACTATGTGAACCTAAAAAATTTGCCGCTCGCGTCTTCGCCGCTCGCAGGTTTAGAACACATTTTTCATTATCCACCCCTTTTATGAAATTCCTAAATCCGCCACTGCTACATGTACATGTACACTGACTCAGGCATTATTAAAGCTGAATTCACGGGAAATTACATCTAAATGGTGAAATTACACATCGCTGCCATGATTCGTTATGTGCCCTTTTGATGTCTGTACCCCCTAAAAATCGCCGGCCCTGCTTATTGTTTTATAATTTTACAAGACACTACTCTTGTTTTGCCTCCCTCCATCTTTAGTATTAAGCAGCTATTACTGGTGTTGTTCTAGGCAGTATTTGCTTGCCCTTCTGATAATTTGGTGTCACTTTTCGTCGTTGAATGCTCCTCGTTGATTGATATGGTACGGATTGAGTTTATGTAAATTTGTCGTCGAGTCATGTTTTTTTCATCTGACGCTTTTTCACGTTCTTGTTTTGTAGTTTTGTGTATGTTTAATAGCTAGGACGGGTGTGGCGCCAGGCAGGGTATGCTTACTCTTCTAGACACCAGATACCACTTTTCATTATGATATACTTACTCATGTATGATTGATATAATTCCTCATGTGAAAAGTTCATAAGCTGTTACCTATGTTTCGTCAAAATGTCCTTTTGGATTTCGAGTTTCGTTTTGCGGTTCGGATCGTTAGTACTTGGTTTCTTTATTTAGTGACAAAAGTTATGTTTTTGTCGTTCATCATCAATAGGAAGCCTTTTTCTTTTTGCATCAAATCTTTAAATCCTTTCAGTTACAGGAATATGTTGACTAACCTACAATCAGTTTTTTTTTCTATTATTGGTGATTTCAGTAGACAAATTAGACAACTTTTCATGATTCGTGTTGTCATCATCGTGTTATCATCATCGTGTTATCATCATCGTGTTGTCATCATCGTGTTGGCATCATCGTGTTATCATCATCGTGTTGTCATCATCGTGTTGTCATCATCGTGTTGTCATCATCGTGTTATCATCATCGTGTTATCATCATCGTGTTGTCATCATCGTGTTATCATCATCGTGTTATCATCATCGTGTTATCATCATCGTGTTGTCATCATCGTGTTATCATCATCGTGTTATCATCATCGTGTTATCATCGTGTTGTCATCATCGTGTTATCATCATCGTGTTGTCATCATCGTGTTATCATCACCGTGTTATCATCATCGTGTTGTCACCATCTTGTTGTCACCATCGTGTTATCATCATCGTGTTATCATCATCGTGTTATCATCATCGTATTGTCATCATCGTGTTGTCATCATCGTGTTGTCATGATCGTGTTGTCACCATCGTGTTGTCACCAGATATTTTACTAATTTTACATAACACTAGATTTTGTTGTTACCTGTTTGTTTAGTGTGTGATATTGAGAAGTAATGGCGGGTGTGGAGCCAGAGAGGTTATGCTAACTCTTATTCACAATGCTACTTTCTCATATATGATTGATATATGCTTACTCTTTCTCATTTATGATTGGTGTATCAAAAGTCCATAAGCTGATGTAAATAACTTGTCAGATTGTTGTATAATGTTTATGGGTTTCAACTTTCATTTTACGACTCGGATGGTTAGTTCTTTATTTTAAATTATTTTAAATTAAGCCAAACTTCGTGCAAGTATTTATATGACGCATTTTGAAACTTGATGATTAGTATTCACTATAATACAATGTAGTTTAAAGTTTTAAATTTAAATTTGGTGTTATATTATAGAGATTATAGAAATATGTTTTTAAGTATCATGTTCCATTACAGCTTCTATTTGAACTATTCCTGTTTGAAGGCAGTGAGCATTGAAATTCTATAAAAACTTGACAAAGCTAACGTCACTGTCGTAAAATCTCATCTAGATTAGTTAGCATTAGTGATAGTGACGTCATAATTTTGATTGCCAGAACCACACACGCCAAACAGGAAGTCGAATTGGTGCAACTGGGAGTAATATGTAAACCCGAAACAAATACACAGACAAGAAAACCTCTTTACAATCCCTTTAAAACATTTTTAATTCAGAGATGTAATGTTATATCTTATTATCTTATATCTCAATCTCAAAGTGTATCAACGCTCCTCATATTTCATTGATAGACTAAAAAACCTCTTTACAATCCATATAAAACCTTTTAGAGATGAAATATTACATGTTCATTATTGACCGTAATCTTCAAGTGTATCACGACATTTCATGGTTAGAATATTAATGTTTAAATCTATCGATTATCATTGGTTAATATCTGTATGACATCAAAAGGGTATTTCCCTGCGGAAACTGTCTAACTGATATTGAGGTATGTGTAATATGCCATGACGTTAAACTGATACAATGATAATGATCGACTGTAGATGTATCATGGTTGCAAAATGGTCTCCGAGAAATTAGTTTACTAAATTATCATCAAGGGAAGGGATTTTGCATCCAGGGAATTGATCCAATTTATCAAATTTTTGTTAGTTTCGGTATATGACAAACCAGCTCTATCCATCTATACAACGGCCTGACATAGACCCCTAAATAACAATACAATTTGGAAAGATTTATAGTTAATTTAATCTCACCTTCCAGGCAGTGTCTTTTCTATCTATCATTAGGTGAGGAGGGTAAGAAGAGGCCACAAACATATCGCCAAAGGATGGGACTCTGCTTCCAGGGAATAGATCCTGGAATTGGTTTGCTTGTACGGAATTATTTGTATCCACCTTTAACGAGGCAAATGGACACAGAACTCACGATTTCTGTATACGACAAACTATTCCTGTCTCCCACAAAGACCTGACATACAATTTGGAGAGAGCTTACAGTTAAATCAGACCACCCGTAATATGAGTAATAAGTATTTATACATGCATTACAGCACTTATAACTTGTTCTGTTCTAGTCACTTACATCGCAGATCGTTTAACTTCTAACTTCAATATTATTTTACAATTATTATTCTACCATAGTTTATATATAGACAAGAATCTGGACTAATTTTAAAGATAGAAATAAGGTAAGTGTTCTAGAGATTTGACTAGAATCTGAACTAATTTTAAAGATAGAAATAAGGTAAGTATTCTAGAGATTTGACTAGAATCTGAACTAATTTTAAAGATAGAAATAAGGTAAGTGTTCTAGAGATTTGACTAGAATCTGAACTAATTTTAAAGATAGAAATAAGGTAAGTGTTCTAGAGATTTGACTAGAATCTGAACTAATTTTAAAGATAGAAATAAGGTAAGTGTTCTAGAGATTTGACTAGAATCTGAACTAATTTTAAAGATAGAAATAAGGTAAGTGTTTTAGAGATTTGACTAGAATCTGAACTAATTTTAAAGATAGAAATAAGGTAAGTGTTCTAGAGATTTGACTAGAATCTGAACTAATTTTAAAGATAGAAATAAGGTTAGTGTTCTAGAGATTTAACTAGAATATTTATTAAATCCGAGAATAGTAACAACATGAACAATTTTCAGACAAGCATGGAGATTATTTCGACAAAACATTGTGAAATTTCAATGTAAATGTAACAATTAAAAATGTATTAGATTACTAGCTGTTACATGTCTTTTGTATCTATATTTCAAAATCACCAACAGATTGACTTAAAAAGGTGTCCACCAAGTCAAGAGTAAATTAACTGTTTGAATACCAGAATACTTTATTTTCATTTTATTTCTTAATCTCCGTTCTTCATATTTCAGGTTTCTCTAGGCTGTAAAAATCTTGAACAAAATGGTTACGTGTTATCACGATAATCAAGACTTTAAATCTGATCTTAATATAGAAGTAGCGAGAGAAGGTGATATATTAAAGGAGGGTCAAGATTTAAAGGATATGAAGTGTGACAAGAATCCTGGACATCGAGATTTCATTCCATTTAAGGATCTTACTTTGGATGATTTACCAATCAAACTCAGAACTAAAAAAACATTCGATAGAATTAAAAATACCGGCAAAATCGTTGTCAGACTAGTGGTAGATAAAAAAAAACTAGGGTCTGGGTGTGTTAATAAGTATAATGATGAATATCTTATAAAGACTAATAACCATGTCGTTAAAACAGACGATGATGTGAAACGTTGTACTGTTGAGTTTCATTACGATGATGACAGCAGGTCGAGTGTATTGACTAGTAGTGGGGTGAAACTTGGATGGACATGTCCTTATAGAGATGTCACGTTATTCAAGTTCCATCCTATACCTGATTTTTTACATCAAGTAAACTGGGAATCTTTTGATATCATTCCACCATCTATTGTCATAATGTATAAAAATAATCAAATTGTAACTGAAAGAACTGATATTTTCACAAGATCTCCACTTAAATATTTATCTTTTCGAAACTTAAACAGTCCTCTTAATTACTTGATGTTTATTTCACACCCAGATGGCTCTTGCAGCTATTTTAAGAGTTCATATTTTAAATTTCAACCAATTCCTTCCAATATGAATCATTTAACTTATATAGATATACATATAGTTGAGGATGATGGTAATAGTAGAGTGATAGCAGGTGATGTGGTAAAATTTGGTGATGAATTTGTTGTTAAATTATCAGAATCTATTTTCCAAGATGAAGTAAAGAAATGTAGACTAGTGTTGAATGGTGAAGTTATAGGTCGTGGTACTAGATTGTATTTTCAACCAGTTCATGTTAGAGAATTGTACAGTGGGGTAGAGTTAGAAGAGCAAATAGAAGAGGGTAGAGAAAACTTCTGGATATTTGATTTTCAACCTATACCAAGATATTTAATAGACATTTTACAAACAAAACCTTCAAATAATTTATGTTGTATTGGTCATCCTCACGGTGCAAAAAAGATGGTGACTTTCGGATTCTTTCTAGGTTCATCAATGGAAAAGTTTGACAATAAACTTCGACGTATAACAAAACCAGGACAAGACTGCCAGTGTAAGGAGGTCTGCTGTATGAAATATTCGTGTAAAACTTGTCCTGGCTCGAGTGGATCTCCAGTATTTTTATCAGATACAGACAAGAATTGGAGTTTCAATTTTAGTCATTTTTTAGGTGAAAAGGTAGTAGAACATTTAACCAATGGTGAACTGATTGAAAATATAAATATAGCCTGGGCTCCCATGCCTAAAAGTTAGATTTAAACCACAACATATTTAGTCAGAGACAATTTTATTGAACCCCAGTATAATTATGTACACCGTTGAACGAGTTATTTCCCTTAACTTAATTTATCAAAATGTTTTATGATCAGATTCTGATCAAACTTATCCATTTGTTATTTTTATCATGATGTATTCTATAGTGATTATTTTTATTATTTCAAATGTTGTTTAATACAAATAAACCACTTTTAATGTTGTGTAAAGTATGAGAGTCTCTCCTTATTATTGAAGGAGCACAGGCTTTATTTTCGTGGGTCGATTTTTTCAAGTCTCAGAAACAGGGACTTTTTTAGCTCAGCAATTTAGTACTGATTATCACAACTCACCATTGAAATTTGAGTCTTTAAATCCATGTGCATTTATTATTATTAGCATTTGAAAGTTATAATGCCCTACTACACATTAGCGATACTATGCAATATATAGAAAAGTCATCTATAGAAATAGAAGGAGAAATGTCTAATTTAAGATATATTTGAAGGAAATATGCAATTTTCGTACATTTCTAGTGCTTCTGAAGGATACTTAAGTATGTTCAAGACCCAAATCAACCAATACAAATAAAGACTGGTCCCCTTTAAAAGGTTAATATTTAAATACTGAACCTGATATGTTTTCTTTCTGACCACAGAAAAGTATTATTGTATAAAGTAAAAGTAAAAGTTTGAAAATACAAACTTATAAAATATGTTATCCTTTCACAATGAAAGTCACTGAAGATAGAATCTATTGTATTCTTCATTTAAAATGTTACCAGCTTTCCTCTCCCATAGTGACATTTTACTTTGATTTTACTAAATCACCGTTCGTCTGCAATTCAAAATCAAGCATATTGTATTTATAACTCTGGATCACCCTCTGTCCTGCAGATGTCGAGATTGTAGACATAGTATACTGGTCAATCTAGATCACCCTCTGTCCTATAGATGTCGAGATTGTAGATATAGTATACTGATCACTCTAGATCACCCTCTGTCCTGTAGATGTCTAGATTGTAGGTATAGTATACTGGTCACTCTAGATCACCCTCTGTCCTGTAGATGTCGAGATTGTAGACATAGTATACTGGTCACTATAGATCACCCTCTGTCCTGTAGATGTCGAGATTGTAGACATAGTATACTGGTCACTCTAGATCACACTCTGTCCTGAAGATGTCGAGATTGTAGACATAGTATACTGGTCACTCTAGATCAGTCTCTGTCCTGTAGATGTCGAAATTGTAGACATAGTGTACTGGTCACTCTAGATCACCCTCTGTCCTGAAGATGTCGAGATTGTAGACATAGTATACTGGTCACTCTAGATCACTCTAGATCACCCTCTAGTGGGTTAACGCGATGTTCCTAGTGGTTTAACTAGATTTTCCTAGTTGGTTAACAAGTGGTTCCCAGGGGGTTAACGAGATGTTTACAAGGGGTTAACGAGAGGTTCCCAGGGGTTATCTAGAGGTTCCCAGGGCTTTAACTAGATGTTTATAAGGGGTTAACGAGAGGTTCCCAGGGGGTTATCGAGAGGTTCCCAGGGGATTAACGAGATATTCCTAGAGGGTTCCCAGGGGTTAGAAAGAGGTTCCCAGGTGATTAAACTCTGCTACTAAACAAAATCTAACTATCGGACACTTGTTGAATGTTGGAATGTTATAAAAAATTATTTGAGGGGCAAAAGAGTTTGTGGTTAATGACCAAAATGTTGGCAGGATGAAAGACCTCGGGCCAATAATTGATTTAAAAGTATCAAAAGTCCTATTTTAATAACCATATGATTCATTTTAAATACAGTGTATAGATACCGTTATCAATAAACGTTTGGTCGTATGTTAAAATAGTCTTAATGTTTTATATAAAGATTTAAAATAGTTGTATGACACAGGTATTTGTTTTATATATAATTCATTATTGTCATTAATTGTCATGGTGATAATCACAACATTGTTAGAAATATTGATTTACCATTGTTTAAGACCTTGAATGACATTCACCGTGCATTTACCTGGGGAATCAATATAGATGATATTGAGGTAAATGTAAAAGGCCCAGACGTGAAACTTCTGATGTACCAGCTAGATTTAACGAATAATGTCATGCACATAACTAATAAATTATGACTGTAGAACACTGCTTTTATATACGAAGCTACCTAACCTCATGTTATAACAGTAGCCTCGGGCGTCAACGACAAGATGCCATAACACAACCACCAAGACGTCAAGCAAAGCAACATGATTAAAATCAGACAACCTGTATTGATTATATTGAGAATCTGATCAAACCGGCAAATCAAACCAACCATTATAACTAAATGATATGAACTGTTTGTTAGAGTTTGTTGTTAGTTACTATTGAAATCTTACACTATAACAGTTATAACTTGTCCTACTCTAGTCACTTACAGCTCAGATCGTCTAACCCTAATATTATTTTACAAATATCATTCTACCATAGTTTATATATCGACTAGAACCTGAACAAGTTTTAAAGATAAAAATAAGGTAAGTGTTCTAGATATTTTCAACAATCTGAACTAATTTTAAAAATAGTAATACGCTAAGTGTTCTAGATATTTGTCAATAATCTGAACTTATTTTGAAAATAGTAACATGCTTAGGTTTCTAGATATTTGTCTACAATCTGAACTAATTTTGAAAATGGTAATACGCTAAGTGTTCTAGATATTTGTCTAAATTAAAATTGATTTTGAATATAAATGGAGTTCTTACAAATCTGTAGGCTTACAAGCTATTACATGTCTTCTGTATTTGTATATCAAAATCACCAACCGGTAAAAATAAATGCAAGTGGAAAATAAACTGTTTAAATATCAGAATATTTATTTTTATATTTATTTCTCTTTTCTTCATATTTCAGGTTTCTCTAGGGTGTAAAAAACTTGAACAAAATGGCTGGGTGTTATCACGATAATCACGACTTTAAATCTGATCTTAATATAGAAGTAGCGAGAGAAGGTGATATATTAGAGGTTGGTCAAGATTTAAAGGACATAGAGTGTGACAAGAATCCTGGACATCAAGATTTCATTCCCTTTAAAGATCTAACTTTGAACCATTTACCCATTGAACTCAGAAATAAAAAAACGTTTGATGGAATTAAAAAGATTGGAAAAACTGTTGTCAGACTAAAAATAGATACAATAAAAAATGGAGGATTGGTAACTAAAGTGGGAACTGGGTTTGTGATTAAGTATAAAGATGAATATTATGTTATAAAGACTAATAACCATGTTGTTAAAACAGACGATGAGGTGAAACATTGTACTGTTGAGTTTCATTACGATGATGACAGCAGGTCGAGTGTAGTGACTAGTAGAGGAGTGAAACTTGTTTATACTTGTCCTTATAGAGATGTCGCGATATTCACGTTCGATCCTATACCTGATTTTGTAGATCAACATGACTCTGAAGGTAAACTCCGTCGGTCATCTATTGTCATAATGTATAAAAATAATAAAATAGTAACTGAAGATACACAAATGTACTCCAGATCTCCTGCTATTTTTTTCTCTTATAAAAATCTAAACAGTCCTCTAAATTACTTGATATTTATTTCAAACCCAGGTGGCTCTTGCAGCTATTTTAAGAATTCATATTCTAAATTTCAACCAATTCCTTCCAATATACAGCAGTTAACTTCTATAGAAGTGCATATAGATGAGGATGATGGTAATAGTAGAGTGATACCAGGTGATGTGGTAAAATTTGGTGATGAATTTGTTGCTAAAATATCAGAATCTATTTTCCAAGATGAAGTAAAGAAATGTAGACTAGTGTTGAATGGTGAAGTTATTGGTCATGGTACTAGATTGTATTTTCAACAAGTTCATGTTAGTGCGTTTTACAGTGGGATGGATTTAGAAGACCATTTAGAAAAGGGTAGAGAAAACTTGTGGATATTTAATTTTGATCCTATACCAAAAGATTTAGAAAACTTTTTACAATCAGAAGTTACACTTCATACGTGTTGTATTGGTCATCCTCATGGTGGAAGCAAAATGGTGACATTCGGCTTAATATTACCTTCAACACTAGAACGGTTTGACAATAAGTCTCGACGTATAACCAAACCAGGACAAGACTGTCGATGTAAGAAAGTTATCTGTATGAAATATACGTGTAAAACTTGTCCTGGTTCAAGTGGGTCGTCAGTATTTTTACTTAGTGATATTTTATTGAATATTTTAAGTCATTTTATGGGTGAAAGGGTAGAAATTGCTTTACCAAATTTTAAACTAATAGAAAATATAAATGCGGCCTGGCTTACATTGTATTAACAACGCTTTAACCCACAAAACATTTAGTGAGGGGAAATTGGATAAGGTATGTAAAGAGGATTTTTAGTACGAGAAATACTTCTAACTCTTATTTAGTATATTCAAAATTGATCTGAAGGCAGTGCCTCGACTAACACTGTGACTAGGCGGCAGCGATGCCGCGCAGTGGCGGTATTCTGCCGCCCAGTGAACACCAAAGTCAGTCCCGATCGGCAGTCCTACAGGCCTATTGTTAAAATATCCCGAGCAATCGACATTCTTTAGTGTAAAATATACCTAACATAACATAACATAACAGAAATAAGAATAACATGTTGTTTTCAACAACGGTATGATGTCTGTTCAGGCCCGTAGCCAAAGGGGGGGAAGAGGGGAATTCTCATAGTTTTCCCCTGATGGCCTTGAAATCCTTATATTCGTCAGAAAATGTCAGGAAATTGCGTTTACAGGCGTTTAGTTCTCAAAATTTCCAAGGCTAGATCCCTCAGACTTTACTATACAAATAATCTTTAACCTCAATTTTGCTGGGAAATGTCAGGAATTTTTGTTTCCAGGCGTCTTATTCTCAAAATTTTCTTCTCGTGGTCTCGCAGACCCTACACAAAAGAATGTGGGAGTCTATTTCTCACAAAATATCTACGCTAGATCCCTCAGACCCTATTCAATTAATCTTGAACCATAATTTTGGTGAAATATGTCAGGAATTTGCGTTTTCAGGCGTAAAATGCTCAAAATTTCCTTCTGGTGTAACTATACAAATAAACCTTCAATTAGTCACAAAATGTCAGGAAAAAGTGTTTATGGGCTTTTAGTTCCCAAAATTTCTTTCTTCTTGTGGTCCTGCATTTCCTATACAACAAATCCTTTAATTCATCCGAGAATAACGTTTCAGCAAGTCCATTTTTCTGAGGGGGTCCTAGAAGTACTTGGCTGGCTACGGGCCTGTGTCTGTTTCCTGTTTCACTGATTGTATTTCCGGCGATCTAATTTTCAACTTCGCCTGTTTAATTAACTGCCGCCCAGTAACAATTCCTTAGACGAGGCACTGTCTGAAGGTGAAGTCCTTCTTAAATAACAGGAAGCACGGGCATACAACGAGAATTTTGAATGTACCAATTAGAAGTTTGAAGTGCCTCTCGTACACATAAAAAAGGCTAGAAATCCCCTTTTATTATCACTCTCAGTATCTGAAGATATTTTTCGTCTTTTTTATTATAACATTTCTTTGATTATAATTATCATTGATGAAGAATCTAACTAGACCCGTTCGACACAGCTTCCGAGATATTTTACATTCAATAAATGTATTTTGAGTAAACTATTAAAGAGACAGTCTGAATCTTTTTTAGGTAAAATTTTTTTTTTGCTCAAATTTGTAAAAATTTTACACCAAAACGTGGAACTATGTACCCTTTAATGTATCTGAAAGTTTTAACTAAAAAAAATCCAGCCGTTAATTTTTAAACGCTAAAAACATGCTAATGCAGAATGGCCCTTTAAGGGTAGGGTGGTTGAAAAGTAACAAAGTACTAATCAACGAAATGCACTGACGCAGGGTTACACCATTTAGTTTTATTGAATCAAGGTATAATTATGTACACTGCTTAAGGAGTTATTTCCCTTAACTTGATTTATCAAAATGTCTTGTGATCAGATTGTCCATTTGTTATTTTTATCATGATGTATTCTAAAGTGATTATTTCTATCATTTCAAATGTTGTTTGATAATAAAAATTTCATTACGATTATTTAATGTTGTGTCAAGTATGAGAGCCTATTCTTATTATTGAAATAATAATAATAATCCATACAAGCAAAACAACTCCGTTAATCAAAAATCCAGAGCATGACAAAATCGAGTGCAAAAATCCAATGAAATGTCACACGAATAAAATTTACTCTTTGCATTTTATATTCTGCATTAGTGGCATTAGTCACTTTTCATTACGCACTTTGTATTATCAATTCTTACATAATAGACCTTTACACAATAGAACATATACCTTATATGGAATGATGATTTATTCATTTGCATACGTAAAAAACGGCGGAAATAAACGGAAATTGATATGCATTATTTTAAATACAACACATTTTGTCCTGAAACACGTCAAAATGTCTTTTTGGATTTCGAGTTTCGTTTTGCGGTTCGGATCGTCAGTACTTGGTTTCTTTATGTTCAGGAGGATTCTAAATTGCCCTAGGACAAGAAATACATGTACATGTATTAGAATAAGTTCTTTGATGCTGTTTATCTTATGTAGGATCATGATAATATTGAAGATAATATGCAACAAATAATTTGTTGTCCAACATGTTGCCAAAACACCCGAGCAACAAAAATGTGTTCCAGTATACACACGACAACATTTTCGACAACACGGCATTTCGGTAACATGTTGACCAACATGTTGTCAGTGTGAACAGTACTTTAGTCATTGGGTATCGGCCTGCATTTCTCTTTCTCGGTTGAAACTCGCCCTGGTCTTTAGAAATGATTTATTTATGTAGATATACTAGTATTCAATGCTAACAATAAAATGAAAATTAGACCTTCAAATTCCTGTGTATTCATATTTATCAGCGTTCGAAAGTCAAAAATACGACTCGTACTTCATTGAGATTATGTTTTATATATAGATATCACATATACAGAAAATATTGTTGAGAAATTAGAAATAATATAGTTAAAATTAATGTTATTCAGAATATCTTATTTAAGAGCATCATCAATAAGGTCCCAGCTCTGTAGATAATCTAACATATTTTTTCTGCTAGGAATTCATCACCCAGGCTGACACGGTTCTTTACAGTTCCCTCTGGCAGCAGCTTGTTCATTGGAACGTTATATAAGATACAATAGGAGGAAAACGTATACATGATAGTCTTACAGTTGTCCATCGACTTACATTTACTCACACAGTCATCATAGCGTATTTTATCATTGTAAACGACTGGTTGTGGCATAAGAAAACATAAAGTCCCTTCCTGCATACAACTGACTCCACAACCTTTCGTTTCTTGACAAAGCCTGGTGCATTGGGCTTCGGACAAAACCCTTGTAACACTCATTGGGTGCAGCAGTAATCCTATAGACATCGACTCATCCGTTTTGAAGCATTCTGAAATGAAATGAAAT
Organism: Lottia scabra; assembly: GCA_029955415.1. Classification (NCBI taxonomy): domain Eukaryota; kingdom Metazoa; phylum Mollusca; class Gastropoda; family Lottiidae; genus Lottia; species Lottia scabra. Next base: position 5,751,973 of record JARJEI010000003.1, on the reverse strand, counting down.
GTATCTCGATCTTGAAGTTAGCGAGCAAGCGTCTAACTGACGAGTCAACGCAGCCCCACATTCTGAAACAACGGATATAGAAACTACAAAATGATGAAATAGTTGACAGCTTCTTTGAAAAGAAATTCTGGGATCAAACAGTGCTGAAATCGTATTTGTCTCATTCAAAATTTTCTTCTTGGCCACTTTAAATTTTGTCTACATCTATTATTTTTGTTCGGAAAACATTATTCGCTTCTTAAACTCTTTTTCAACTTGTTGATTCTCTTTGTCCCGGGTTTACAACTGGGTTTCTCAAATGTCCCCAAAAATGGGTATGGAAATGATCATGTCCCCTGAATTGTCCTCAGAAGTCATAGAAAACATGAAATTTCAAAGCATGGTATAGTCACAGGATTTTTCGTTTTAATACAAACTTAAATTGTGGTCATTGCAGGCAGTGGACACTGGTGTTGCAAGATAATACAAGATATAACATATTTTTTCAGACCTATATATCAGTTTGTGTCCCCTGGAGAATTTCCAAATGTCCCCAGTCTGGGACATCATCAACAAATTCTATCCTCATTTTGTTATAATGACACCAAATTAAAGGGGAATATTCAGCAATTTCAAGGATGGATTTGGGTCTTGAATTTATGTAAATGGCCTTCAGATTTACCGGAACTGCCCAAAATCGCACAATCCCTTCAATTTTACCTTTCATTTTCTGTATATGTATTTTCTATATAAGGCATAGTCTTACTGAACGACGAGTCGTATTTTTTACTTTCAAACGCTTATAATTATGGATATATGGGAATTTGAAGGCTTAAATTTCAGGGGAGAGTTTATGACATTATTACGGATTGGATTAGCTAAAAACAAAAATCAGGTTTTGAGACTAAAATTTTCTTGGTCGAATCCCTTTAATATCATCTGACTTAGAAAATAATAGTTTAGCCCTATAAGTGAGTTAAATCAGGTTACTAGTTCATACAATACAGCATTTTACACAACTAAGGATACATTATTAAAATTGATTTTACAATTAATTCACATCATTGAATATTTATTGTCCTCTCACTACACCCTGGTTTTCCACTGGTTTTCTCAAATGTCCCCAAAAATGAGTAAGGAAATGGCCATGTCTCATGAATTGTCCTTGAAAGTCATTGTAAACATGCAATTTCGGCATTTTTCGTTTTAATACAAACTTAAATTGTGGTCGTTGCAGGCAGTGGACACTGGTGTTTCAAGATAATACAATGTATAACATATGTTTTCAGACCTATAGATCAGTTTGTGTTCCCTGGAGACTGTCCAAATGTCCCAAGTCTGGAACATGTCCCCCTAGTTGAAAACCCAGGCACTACACTCATCCCTTCTTCATAAATGTTTTATATTTAAAAGATCGTATTACTGTCTATATATTGTATTGAAGTAATTGTATTGATGCTGTGGTGTGTGTGTGGCGCCAGACAGGGTATGCTAACTCCTCCAGACATCTTATACCACTTTTCATAATATCATTGAGCAGCAGTAGTGGGTGTGGCGCCATACAGGGTATGCTAACTCTTCTAGACACCTTATACCACATTTCATTATGAAATATTTACTCATTTAGTGATATACTTCTTCAAATAAAAAGTTCATTACCTGCTACCAATATATTGCCAATGTGTTTTCATTTTCGAGATTTGTTTTACGGTTGGGATCGTTCGTGCCTGGGTTTGGATATTATATCAGGTGGGCCTAAAGTAATGTCCCAACTTTTGACCTTCACTATTATCCAAAGCATATACTCAAATTTGACAAGTTATTAGTGTATGATATTATCTACCTTTGGTACGAGTTTGAATGATATAGCGTTATTATTAATGGCATACAAAACAAAATTAGAGGCCGAAAAATGCTATGCCGGAATGTTTTCATACCATTCGTTTCTTATAAGAGGTGATCATTATGACCTCCATCTTCATTCTGTACAGCTCGCAGTCGCTTTTTCCACGAGCCAATACATTTTCTGACTTCAGCAGTTGAAATGTGATCCCAGCATGTTCGAGTTTTTGCCTTGAGTTCTGTCTCTGTGAATAAAGTTGTGTTACATTTATAGACCTTTTCCGAGAGTGAGTCCCAGATGTTGTTAGCTAGGGGTATAAAATCTAACTGGGCAGTTGATGTTTTAACATCATCTAATCTACAGTGGCGGATCCAGGGGGGCGTAGAGGGCGAACGCCCCCCCCCCTTTACTTGGTCTTTTTTTTTTTTAAGTTAGACTGTATTAGGACATCAAAAATGTCTAACTCATTAACGTTTACTATAAAACATACATAGTCCACGTCAGAAACCGTTAAATTAGTTCAATTTATGCTTATTCTATGTTTTTAAGCCAAAAAAAGGTCAAATTCTGATATACGCCCCCTTTTCCAAAATCCTGGATCCGCCCCTGATCTAGGCCCTCTGTCTAGACATTTTGGCACCTCAAACCCACGAACATTCCATATGACACTTGAATGACAGGTGGCACCATGCACATGCAGGGATAATTTCAGAAGACTCCGGCATTTTATTTTCCGGCCTCTGATTTAGTTGTGTATGCCATTTAAAGGTTAATGATGCTATATCATTCAAACTCGCACCAAATGTAGATAATATCATAAACTAATAACTTGTAAAATGTCAGTCCATTTGAGTAAAGACTTTGGATAATAGCGAAGGTAAAAAAATTGGGACATTACTTTAGGCCCACCCGATATATAATGTAGATATGTTCCAATGGTTAACACATTGGTGATCAATACAGTTATTTGTATAAGTAGCAGTTAATAAATTACAATTTTATATACTTATATATGTATAGAGACTTCCGCAAACTATTTCAGTTATGGGAACATGGCCATTTCCTTATGCATAATCAGTAATCGAAGACACTTAACGGAAGAAATGGTGAGGAAAATCGTAATGCAAGTTTGGGGATAGAGGCTGTAACATTGTAAAAATCAATGTTACGAAAGCACAGGAACAGGACATATAAGTTTACAGTTCTTGCGAATAAAAGATTACTAAAATTGTTAATAAAAACAAAAGTAACATTCTATCATCTGTAATCTTCTCGTTTTTTGATGATCTGAAATAAGAGAAGTGTCTCTCTTGGGATCATAGATTAGGATCAATTGAATAGGTTTAAAATTTTGCTTCTAACCAGTTTGGGTGAGGAGGTATTCAATCCCGTGTGAAATGCCGAAGAGGGTAAATGTCGAGGCGTAGCTTGCCAGTTTGAACACTCGGATATGGTACGATTATACCACATAATGTGGGATCATCTGAGCCAGCTATATTGCCAAATATTAATTTTGGGCTGAAATGTTCAATGACAGCTTGTTTTATATAAGGTGGCGACAATAGCGAAGGTCTACTTTCGTGCAACACCGTTTCTTGGTCAACATCATGTGATACAATCAGAGAAGTTTATGTCTGACTAAAGACATCAGTCAAGATGCAAAAACTATGTATACATGTATATGTAAATGTATATTATGTTTCGGCCCCTGACAAGTGTATTCGAGATGAGGCCAGAGTATATTGAACAAGATTAGTCCATTTCGAAAAATTTAGTTTCTGTTGTTTATGATTAGATAATAAATATTAATTTAAAACATCTGGAATAGAGAATAACATATTAACACTATTAGTCAGTAAAATCAGGTTTCTAGGTCATGCAATTCTGCGTTTTAGCATTCTACAAAATTTATAATTTACATCAAAATTGATTTTTAAATTAATTCAATGAGTTGCTAGAAATATAGTCAGGTCACTGAATGTTTAGATAATATATGTATTAATATATGATAATAATATATGTCTTCCAAACCAATATATTCCTTCCTTGTAACTTCTTTAAACTTGTACAATGTACCAATAACACTTATAGATAGAGTAGTTATGTATCCAAACCTATACAAAACAGGGTAGTAACGTCTGTAAACTTGTACATAACTTACCTTATAAATAGAGCAGTAACGTCTGTAAACTTGTACATAACTTACCTTATAAATAGAGTAGTAACGTCTGTAAAATTGTACATAACTTAGATGTACAAATAGAATAGTAACTAATCTGTAAACTTGTATATAACTTACCTAAACAAATAAAGTAGTAACGTCTGTAAAATTGTACATAACTTAGATGTACAAATGCAGTAGTATTTTATCTTAACTTGAAAATGGCAGCTTTGTAAGTTTTTCTAAATTTTGCAAAATCCTTTTACATTTGTTGTAATAAAATATGTTTAAATAAACTTGTACATAACTTACATATTCAAACAGAGTAATAACGTCTGTAAATTGTACATAACTTACCTATACAAATAGAGTAGTAACGTCTGTAAACTTGTACATAACGTATCTTTACAAATAGTGTAGTAACGTCTGTAAAATTGTACTTAACTTACCTATACAAATAGAGTAGTAACGTCTGTAAACTTGTACATAACTTACCAATACAAATATAGTAGTAACGTCTGTAAACTGGTACATAACGTACCAATACAAATAGAGTAGTAATGTATGCCAACTTGTACATAACTTACCTATACAAATATAGTAGTAACGTCTGTAAACTTGTACATAACTTACCAATACAAATATAGTAGTAACGTCTGTAAACTTGTACACAACTTAACAATACAAATAGAGTAGTAATTTATGCAAACTTGTACATAACTTACTTATACAAATAGGGAAGTAATGTTTGTAAACATGTACATAACTTACCAATAAAAAAAAGAGTAGTAATGTATGCAAACTTGTACAAAACTTACTTATACAAATAGAGAAGTAATGTATGTAAACTTGTACATAACTTACTTATACAAATTGAGTGGTAACGTATGTAAACTTGAACGTAACTTACCTACAGAAATAAAGTAGTAACGTCTGTAAACTTGTACATAACTTACCAATACATATAGAGTAGTAATGTATGCAAACTTGTACATAACTTACTTATACAAATAGAGAAGTAATATATGTAAACTTGTGCATAACTTACTTATACAAATAGAGTAGTAACGTCTGTAAACTTGTACATAACTTACTTATAACTTCATGCGGATGAAGACCAACATTTTCGACACTATAAGATAGCTAAAACCAACTTTAGGAGAGAACTAAGAAAATCATCATCCAACCATGTAAATGAATACTTCAACAAAATAGATAATGCCAGTGAAATTGATGATAAACTGTTTTGGTCTCTGATCAAAAGTTCAAATAGAGGAACTGTGGATGATGGAATAAAAGTTCTTGATGTTAATGGCGAAACCCTCAGAGATGCTAATTCTATCTTAAGTGGCTTGGCTTCCCACTTTGAAACTGTGTTTAGCAGCCAGGATGATCCATCTTTTGATAACACTTTTCATTGTCAGGTGACAGAGAAAGTAAACTGCCTTCGAACTTCATTTCTTAGCGCACCAACCCCTCCACACCTTCTGACTTCTACCCAAGAGGTAGCCGAGCTGTGTTTTGGTTTAAAGAATAACAAATGTGGTGACATCAACAACGTTACGTACGAACACCTTAAGTACGGTGGCAGAACTTTACATACACATTTAGCAAACTTGTTTAATGCTGTTCTTCTTATTGGTCGCATTCCAGATGATTGGAAACACAGTTTCATTGTCCCAATCTTCAAAGGTGGCACCAAAAGACGTAGTGATCCCAATTCTTATCGAGGCATTTCAATAACACCCAGTATTGGAAAACTGTTCGAAAAAGTCGTGGAAAGAAGACTTGAAACACTCAAGAAAGAGAATCATTTCCCAAACCCTCTGCAAGTTGCTTACCAGAAGGGACTGTCATCTGTTCATGCCTCATTTATTGTTCAAGAATCAATAAGTCACTTCCTAGAACGCTCTAGCGATTTATACGTCGCTTTTTTAGACAGCACTAAAGCTTTCGACACTGTTTGGCATGATGGTTTGCTCCTAAAACTTCATCAGAGTGGTACTTTACCTTGGCTGTGGAATATAGTGGATTCGATGTATTCTTCTATGACAAGCTGCGTCCGATTAGGCAGATCATATTCAAGGAATTTCGTGCTAGAAAGAGGTATTCGCCAAGGTGGTGTCCTATCTGCACAACTGCTTTTCATCAACCAGCTACTAGATCAGCTATCAGATTCCTATAATGGTGCAAGAGTACTTGGTCTAAACTGTACCTGTCCAACTCAAGCAGATGACATTGCCGTTGCTAGCTACAGCATCTCTGGTTTACAGGATCTACTTCACACATGTCAAGTATACAGCAGCAAATGGAGGTTCTCCTTTTCAGCGGCCAAAAGTGTGGTCCTTCATTTCTGTCATAAAAGTCGTTCAGGGACACTGTTCAGAATGTTTCACTGTTTGATACCGTTTTACCCGTACACGAGACAATAAAGCATGTTGGCATTTTACTCAACTCATCCTTCGACTCATCAGAACGTACTGCGTCTTCCTGTAGATCTCTCAGATCGTTTTCAACATTACTCCAAATCTCACAAGAGTTAAATCCTTTAACCACCAGTAAGCTGATTAAAGCATGCATTTCACCAAAATCACTCTACGGATGTCAATTATGGTCCAACCTATCAGCAGCAGAGACAATGTCCCTTGAGAGAGCACAGAGATTTATATGCAAACGTATTCTAAAACTTCATGTACGCAGTCGATCTGATATATGCCTTGGTCTACTTGGATGGTTCTCAATTGAAGCATACATTGATACTCAGAAGCTTTTATTTCTTGGATAGCTGTTAAACCTTGACCACTCATCTCTACCTCATCAGCTTACAATTACCAGATTACTAGAGTACAAGCACCAGGTAACCAAAAAGTGCCGTGGCTTTATTCCCGATGTTTTCAATTTACTTGTCAAATACAACCTTTTGCATTATGCCAATGTTTTCCTTGATACAAGCTTTTTTCCATCAAAATTGCAGTGGAAGAAGAATGTTCGGCAATCAGTTCGAGACCGTGAAGAAAGAGAATGGAAACTTCGGATCTCTGTTCACGAATTCGAGCTTTTTAGAAGTTTTCATACCGAGCTCTCACCCCATCCGATTTTGGAATTCTGGCGCTTGATGCCTTCTTATAAACATAGTTTCCTCCTGTTCATTAAGTGCTGTTCATTGGTAAATTTAGTTAAAACGCCGGAGATTGACATGGTATTGTGTGAAAAGTGCGGGCAATTCTTTAATTGTATTATTGTCCATGCCCTTCTTAAGTGCGATTCATTCTTAGAGACACAAAATAAGTTTTGGTCAGATTTTCAAATGTTAACTTACATACCTTTATCAAATTTACGATATTCTAGAGATTTAGATGTTTTAACAACCCTGTTTAGCCTAAAATCACCGGATTATCTGCTTACTGAAGACCTTCTCTCGTACCAATCTTGTATCATAAACTTCATATGGAAAATCTCTAAACATTTGAAACTATCACCTGTACAAAGCAGCCAATATTTTCTGTGATATATATATTTTTCTATCTTTTTAAATTTTTTGACTAATTTATTATCAATGTAATTTATATATTTTTTTTTTTCTTCACGATTGGAGGAAATAAAGTTATATATAATAGAGTATTAATGTATGTAAACTTGTACATAACTTACTTAAACATATAGAGTAGTAACGACTGTAAACAAGTACATAACTTACCTATACAAATAGAGAAGTAACGTGTGTAAACATGTACATAACTTACTTATACAAATAGAGTAGTAACGACTGTAAACTTGTACATAAATTACTCATACAAATAGAGTAGTAACGTGTGTAAACTTGTACATAACTTACCAATACAAATAGAGAAGTAATGTTTGTAAACTTGTACATAACTTACCTATACAAATAGAGTAGTAACAACTGTAAACTTGTACATAACTTACCTATACAAATAGAGTAGTAACGTGTGTAAACTTGTACATAACTTACCTATACAAATAGAGTAGTAACAACTGTAAACTTGTACATAACTTACCTATACAAATAGAGTAGTAACGTGTGTAAACTTGTACATAAGTTACCTATACCTATACAAATATAATAGTAACGTCTGTAAACTTGTACATGACTTACCAATACAAATAGAGTAGTAAGGTCTATAAAATTGTACATAACTTGCATATACAAATAGAGTAGTTACGTCTGTAAATTTGTACATAACTTACCTATACAAATAGAGTAGTAACAACTGTAAACTTGTACATAACGTACTTATACAAATAGAGTATTAACAACTGTAAACATGTACATAACTTACCCATACACATAGAGTAGTAACGTCTGTAAACTTGTACATGACTTACCAATACAAATAGAGTAGTAAGGTCTATAAACTTGTACATAACTTACATATACAAATAGAGTAGTAACGTCTGTAAATTTGTACATAGCTTACCTATACAAATAGAGTAGTAATTTATGTAAACCTGTACACTGTACATATCTTACCCATACAAATAGAGAAGTAACGTCTGTAAACTAGTACATATCTTACATATAGAAATAGAGTAGTAACGTCTGTAAACTTGTACATAACTTACCTATATATCTTGGTGTGGCGCCAAGCAGGGTATGCTAACTCGTCTAGACACCTGATACCACTTTTCATTATGAAATATTTACTCATTTATTTATATACTTCCCTCAAATGAAAAGTTCATTAGCTGCTACCAATGTATGGTCTATGTGTTCACATGGATTTCGAGATTTGTTTTACGGTTGGGAGCGTTTGTGCTTGGTTTTATTATTGTTACCTATATAATTTGAGTTGTAAACTTGTACACTAACATAATAAGGTATAGAATAACTTACACACATACCTTTACCACTTATCTTTTATACAATTTATGGTGTTTCACATGAAAATGCTGACGCGATATAATAACTACAGAGCAAGGTCCTTTACAATGCAATAATATCATGCCATAATTATATCATGTTCTATATAAACTCACTCAAATCAGTTCTATACATTAAACTTTGTTACACTGTCGAAATGGTGGTCTATTCTAGTTTGATGTTGGCTGTTGTTTTGCTGTACGTTGGTTCGTTACCAGTGGCCAGTTCCTTAGAACTACCAGGTAATTTTAAATATTTATCATTCGTCATCTAGTATCAATGACGTCATAACAGAGCCACTGGTTATATTTGTAAAGTGCCATAACTATACAACAGATTATAATCTGATTAATCCAGAAAACTACCATAAATTTCATAATTAATACTATTTTTATTTTTTGTAATAATAACCTGTAATTTTATGGATAATTACTAAGTTTTATGGTTTATTTGAATGTGTTTGTATGCTGTGTAAATATTATTAAGTTACGTATTCGGGGGTATAATTACATGTGTTATAGATGTGTAGTGCTGCTTGTATGTCGCCAAAACATTGCAAAAATGTAAAAATTCGAAATTGCCCTAAAGATTTCTTACTGTTTCCTTTACAACGTTCCAATAAACAAGATGCAGAAGGGTACGACAGTTTATGTGGATTGGATGGAAAAACGAGAAAGTGAGTGGGATAAGTCGTCTATAGTAGCAGAGAAAGAAAAAACATGTTAGACGCTCTTTTGTCCAGTCATATTGATGTCGAACTATAAAATAAATTCTTATGCATAAAGACGTGTTACAGTAAAACAGTCCCAAAACCAAACCCCATAATATCAAAACACATATTGTCATTACAGCGACCCACTGTCGACCATTATAAACAAACGTTTATTAATTAAATCAAAAATATCAAAATTCAAATCCATTTGTAAATCATTCTATACACATAGCAACAATAATGTGAACATAACACCTTTGATCACTGGATCTCAATGCTACCGAGGAAATGATATTTTAATCAGAAACCTGTGCTCATCGTAATGCAGTGAAATCCTACAAAGTAGACGTTGAGCGAACGCATATATCCCTATTTACATCATATTATACAACTGTATTTTAACATTCAAATTCGTTATAATTAATTATCATATAAACAAATAAAGTGTAACAACTATCCATCTTGACAGTGTCGCCTGAAGTGACGCTAACACATAATCAACACATGCGCAGTGAAATATCGTCAATGGTAGTCAATACAAACAATAAATTAAGTACGGAAGCTGGCGATTGTGGTATGTTACTACACATGAATGGAAAATTAACAATAGGAAAGTCGTCACGTTTGTCATACAATCTGATCATGGTTGTTTTCAATTCCGAGAAGCAATCTAAATAGGATGCTTTAGTCTTAGAATCAGAGGTGTCTTATATTTTATCTACGAAGTCTCCAAAAGTTATTTATTCGGATGTACTCACACCCCCTCCCCTTTTTTTATTATCATAACATTGCAATTATTATGATCAGTTACGTCCCTTGTATTGTATAAGTTGAATGTTTTCATCAGTTACATCCCTTGAACTTTAAACATTTGTCCTCTGGTCACTATTTTCATTTGACGCGTTTTCATGCTTTTGTCTTGTAGTGTGTTAGTCTACTACAAAGATGTTAACTAAAGTTGACTCTAACTAAACCTCTCCTAGGAAATTTTACGACCGCCATCAAAAATTTATTTAGAAATACAAATCATCTGTTTGTGCTATGATTGCAAATGCTTTTGCTTAACGATTCTTTTAAACTTATCCTCACGAAACTGTCGAGTTGTCACCTTATCAGGCCGGCGGAGCCAAGGGGGTGTGGGGGGTGTTTGCACCCCCTAAAATTTACTCAGAAAGTGCCCTTTTTATACGCCCACATGAAATGTGGAGCGTATATTGTCGTCACCCATGTCCGTCGGTCTGTCCGTCCGTCGGTCGGTCGGTCCGTCCGTCCGTCCACAATTGCTTGTTAACACTCTACAGGTCACAATTCTTTACGGATTTTGATGAAACTTACTGAAATTGTTTATTATCACCCAAGGATGAACCCTATTGAAAATCAAAAGAATCGCAAAATATTTGATATGAATTATTGCCCTTGTTCTTTAAAACGCGTTCGATTTTGAGCTTGTTAACACTCTACAGGTCACAATTCTTTATGGATTTTGACGAAACTTGCTGAAATTGTTTAATATCACACAAGGATGAACCCTATTGAAAATCGAAAAATATTTAATATGAATTATTGCCCTTGTTCTTTGAAACGCGTTCGATTTTTAGCTTGTTAACACTCTACAAGTCACAATTCTTTACGGATTTTGATGAAACTTGCTGAAATTGTTTATTATCACCCAAGGATGAACCCTATCGAAAATCAAAAGAATCGAAAAATATTTAACATGAATTATTGCCCTTGTTCTTCAAAACGTGTTTGATTTTAAGCTCGTTAACACTCTACAAGTCACAATTCTTTACTGATTTTGATTAAACTTGCTGAAATTCTTTATTATCACTCAAGGATGAACCCTATTCAAAATCAAAAGAATCGAATTATTGCCCTTGTTCTGTAAAACGCGTTCGATTTTTAGCTTGTTAACACTATGCAAGTCACAATTCTTTACAGAATTTGATGAAACTTACTGAAATTGTTTATTATCACCCAAGGACGAACCCTATTGAAAATCAAAAGAATCAAAAAATATTTAATATAAATTATTGCCCTTGTTCTTTAAAACGCGTTGATTTTTAATTTGTAAATACTCTAGAAGGCACAATTCTTTTTCTATTATATTTTAATGAAACCTATTGAAATAGTTTATTATCACACAATAAACCCTATTGAAAATCAAAAAAATATTTGATATGACTTATTGGCCTTCTTGTTCAAAATAGGTTTTAGTTTTTAGCTCATAAACAGAGACGGATTTTGACTAAACTTGATGAATGCTTAACCCTTGATAAAATCGAGAAAAAAATGTTTGGACGACACTTAATTTAAATTCTGAATGAAATGTAGGCCTATGACTACAGGTTGAATATTTGATGGTTGCTATTTTCTGCCAAATTTTCAAACAAAGCTGCCAGTGGGCGTATATTACCTTGCCTGGCAAGCTATCTTTGAATTTGAAAAAATATATATTTGTGAAGAATAAAATGAAAAAAAAAACTGTACAGTCGTCTATGAGCTAAATACCGCTACAAATTCTCTAGATGACGTCGCGCAAAAAACGCGTTACCCACCATGCCACTCCTCGCACAGTTCCACTTTGTCTACGCCAGCTCCGACGAAAGAGGGCCTACATTACATTTGAATTCAATCAAATCTACTGAACACGAATCTGTTTGGTTGTAACATCCAACATGAAGCGAAAGTAGAGACATGAATTCGGAATCTTCGGATTTTAGCACTACTAGACTCGAAAAAGCGATACATTTCAACATAACGAATAAGAATATCTGTATCAAATATAAACTTCAAGTCCTTGCCCCCCTAAATATTATGTTTTCGGGCACAAAATTCAAGAAAACGGGCAAAATATCATTAAAATTCGGGCAATTAGTCAGTCTGCCCCCCTGTTCAGTCGTGGGCCCCTACGGCTATGGGTCTAACTGGCAAAGAAAATTATCAGAGGCTTGAATAGGGTCAGCATGTTTCGAACTAGGGGCGTATCTACAATGGCTAGTCACCCCCTTACCTGTGTTGACACGTTTATGTTATTACCAATTTTATATATCATTTGATTAAAATGTTGAAAAATCTTTGGAGATTAAGAGATGTATATTTAAACCTTAAACTATGTGAACCTAAAAAATTTGCCGCTCGCGTCTTCGCCGCTCGCAGGTTTAGAACACATTTTTCATTATCCACCCCTTTTATGAAATTCCTAAATCCGCCACTGCTACATGTACATGTACACTGACTCAGGCATTATTAAAGCTGAATTCACGGGAAATTACATCTAAATGGTGAAATTACACATCGCTGCCATGATTCGTTATGTGCCCTTTTGATGTCTGTACCCCCTAAAAATCGCCGGCCCTGCTTATTGTTTTATAATTTTACAAGACACTACTCTTGTTTTGCCTCCCTCCATCTTTAGTATTAAGCAGCTATTACTGGTGTTGTTCTAGGCAGTATTTGCTTGCCCTTCTGATAATTTGGTGTCACTTTTCGTCGTTGAATGCTCCTCGTTGATTGATATGGTACGGATTGAGTTTATGTAAATTTGTCGTCGAGTCATGTTTTTTTCATCTGACGCTTTTTCACGTTCTTGTTTTGTAGTTTTGTGTATGTTTAATAGCTAGGACGGGTGTGGCGCCAGGCAGGGTATGCTTACTCTTCTAGACACCAGATACCACTTTTCATTATGATATACTTACTCATGTATGATTGATATAATTCCTCATGTGAAAAGTTCATAAGCTGTTACCTATGTTTCGTCAAAATGTCCTTTTGGATTTCGAGTTTCGTTTTGCGGTTCGGATCGTTAGTACTTGGTTTCTTTATTTAGTGACAAAAGTTATGTTTTTGGGAATATGTTGACTAACCTACAATCAGTTTTTTTTTCTATTATTGGTGATTTCAGTAGACAAATTAGACAAACATTTCATGATTCGTGTTGTCTTCATAGTGTTATCATCATTGTGTTATCATCATCGTGTTGTCATCATCGTGTTATCATCATCGTGTTGTCATCATCGTGTTGTCATCATCGTGTTGTCATCATCGTGTTGTCATCATCGTGTTGTCATCATCGTGTTGTCATCATCGTGTTGTCATCATCGTGTTGTCATCATCGTGTTATCATCATCGTGTTATCATCATCGTGTTATCATCATCGTGTTATCATCGTGTTGTCATCATCGTGTTATCATCATCGTGTTGTCATCATCGTGTTATCATCATCGTGTTGTCATCACCGTGTTATCATCATCGTGTTGTCACCATCTTGTTGTCACCATCGTGTTATCATCATCGTGTTATCATCATCGTGTTATCATCATCATGTTGTCATCATCGTGTTGTCATCATCGTGTTATTATCATCGTGTTATCATCATCGTGTTGTCACCAGATATTTCCTTAATTTTATATATTAACACTAGGTTTTATTATTACCTGTCTGTTTAGTGTGTGGTGATATTGAGAAGTAATGGCGGTTGTGGAGCCAGGCAGGTTATGCTAACTCTTATTCACAGTGCTACTTTCTCATATATGATTGATATATTATGCTTACTCTGTTATGCCAACAAATGCCTCTTTCTCATTTATAATTGATGTATCAAAAGTCCATAAGCTGATGTAAATAACTTGTCAGAATGTTGTATAATGTACATGTATATGGGTTTCAACTTTCATTTGTTCACGACTCGGATGGTTAGTTCTTTATTTCAAATTATCTTTATCAAGCCAAACTTCGTGCAAGTATTTATATGACGCATTTTGAAACTTGATGATTAATATTCACTATAATACAATGTATTATAAAGTTTTAAATTTAAATTTGGTGTTATATTATAGAGATTATAGAAAGATATTTTTAAGTATCATGTTCCATTACAGCTTCTATTTGAACCATTCCTGTTTGAAGGCAGTGAGCATTGAAATTCTATAAAAACTTGACAAAGCTAACGTGACTGTCGTAAAATCTCATCTAGATTAGTTAGCATTAGTGATAGTGACGTCATAATTTTGATTGCCAGAACCACACACGCCAAACTGGAAGTTGAATTGGTGCAACTCGGAGTAAAATTTTAACCTGAAACAAACACACAGACAAGAAAACCTCTTTACAATCCCTTTAAAACATTTTTAATTCAGAGATGTAATGTTATATCTTATTATCTTATATCTCAATCTTAAAGTGTATCAACGCTCCTCACATTTCATTGATAGACTAAAAAACCTCTTTACAATCCATATAAAACCTTTTAGAGATGAAATATTACATGTTCATTATTGACCGTAATCTTCAAGTGTATCACGACATTTCATGGTTAGAATATTAATGTTTAATTTCAAGGATTATCATTGGTTAATATCTGTATGATATCAAAAGGGTATTTCCCTGCGGAAACTGTCTGACTGATATTGAGGTATATGTAATATGCCCTGACGTTAAACTGATACAATGATAATGATCGACTGTAGATTATCATGGTTGCAAAATGGTCTCCGAGAAATTAGTTTACTAAATTATCATCAAGGGAAGGGATTTTGCATCCAGGGAATTGATCCAATTGATCAAATTTCTGTTAGTTTCGGTATATGACAAACCAGCTCTATCTATCTATACAACGGCCTGACATAGACCCCTAAATAACAATACAATTTGGAAAGATTTACAGTTAATTCAATCTCACCTTCCGGGCAGTGTCTTTTCTATCTATCATTAGGTGAGGAGGGTAAGAAGAGGCCACAAACATATCACCAAAGGATGGGACTCTGCTTCCAGGGAATAGATCCTGGAATTGGTTTGCTTGTACGGAATTATTTGTATCCACCTTTAACGAGGCTAATGGACACAGAACTCACGATTTATGTATACGACAAACTATCCCTGTCTCCCACAAAGACCTGACATACAATTTGGAGAGAGCTTACAGTTAAATCAGACCACCCGTAATATGAGTAATAAGTATTTATACATGCATTACAGCACTTATATTAACTTGTTCTGTTCTAGTCACTTACATCGCAGATCGTTTAACTTCTAACTTCAATATTATTTTACAATTATTATTCTACCATAGTTTATATATAGACAAGAATCTGGACTAATTTTAAAGATAGAAATAAGGTAAGTGTTCTAGAGATTTGACTAGAATCTGAACTAATTTTAAAGATAGAAATAAGGTAAGTGTTTTAGAGATTTGACTAAAATCTGGACTAATTTTAAAGATAGAAATAAGGTAAGTGTTCTAGAGATTTGACTAGAATCTGAACTAATTTTAAAGATAGAAATAAGGTTAGTGTTCTAGAAATTTAACTAGAATATTCATTAAATCCAAGAATAGTAACAACATGAACAATTTTCAGACAAGCATGGAGATTATTTCGACAAAACATTGTGAAATTTCAATGTAAATGTAACAATTAAAAATGTATTAGATTACTAACTGTTACATGTCTTTTGTATCTATATTTCAAAATCACCAACAGATTGACTTAAAAAGGTGTCCACCAAGTCAAGAGGAAAATAAACTGTTTGAATAACAGAATACTTTATTTTCATTTTATTTCTTAATCTCCTTTCTTCATATTTCAGGTTTCTCTAGGCTGTAAAAAACTTGAACAAAATGGCGAGGTGTTATCACGATAATCAAGACTTTAAATCTGATCTTAATATAGAAGTAGCGAGAGAAGGTGATATATTAAAGGAGGGTCAAGATTTAAAGGATATGAAGTGTGACAAGAATCCTGGACATCGAGATTTCATTCCATTTAAGGATCTTACTTTGGATGATTTACCTATCAAACTCAGAACTAAAAAAACATTCGATAGAATTAAAAATACCGGCAAAATCGTTGTCAGACTAGTGGTAGATAAAAAAAAACTAGGGTCTGGGTGTGTTAATAAGTATAATGATGAATATCTTATAAAGACTAACAACCATGTCGTTAAAACAGACGATGATGTGAAACGTTGTACTGTTGAGTTTCATTACGATGATGACAGCAGGTCGAGTGTAGTGACTAGTAGAGGAGTGAGACTTGGATGGACATGTCCTTATAGAGATGTCACGTTATTCAAGTTCCATCCTATACCTGATTTTTTACATCAAGTAAACTGGGAATCTTTTGATATCATTCCACCATCTATTGTCATAATGTATAAAAATAATCAAATTGTAACTGAAAGAACTGATATTTTCACAAGATCTCCACTTAAATATTTATCTTTTCGAAACTTAAACAGTCCTCTTAATTACTTGATGTTTATTTCACACCCAGATGGCTCTTGCAGCTATTTTAAGAGTTCATATTTTAAATTTCAACCAATTCCTTCCAATATGAATCATTTAACTTATATAGATATACATATAGTTGAGGATGATGGTAATAGTAGAGTGATAGCAGGTGATGTGGTAAAATTTGGTGATGAATTTGTTGTTAAATTATCAGAATCTATTTTCCAAGATGAAGTAAAGAAATGTAGACTAGTGTTGAATGGTGAAGTTATAGGTCGTGGTACTAGATTGTATTTTCAACCAGTTCATGTTAGAGAATTGTACAGTGGGGTAGAGTTAGAAGAGCAAATAGAAGAGGGTAGAGAAAACTTCTTGATATTTAATTTTCAACCCATACCAAGATATTTAAAAGACATTTTACAAACAAAACCTTCAAATAATTTATGTTGTATTGGTCATCCTCACGGTGCAAAAAAGATGGTGACTTTCGGATTCTTTCTAGGTTCATCAATGGAAAAGTTTGACAATAAACTTCGACGTATAACAAAACCAGGACAAGACTGCCAGTGTAAGGAGGTCTGCTGTATGAAATATTCGTGTAAAACTTGTCCTGGCTCGAGTGGATCTCCAGTATTTTTATCAGATACAGACAAGAATTGGAGTTTCAATTTTAGTCATTTTTTAGGTGAAAACGTAGTAGAATATTTAACCACTGGTGAACTGATTGAAAATATTAATATAGCCTGGGCCCCCATGCCTAAAAGTTAGATTTTAACCACAACAGTCAGAGACAATTTTATTGAACCTCAATATAATTATGTACACCGCTGAACGAGTTATTTCCCTTGACTTAATTTATCAAAATGTCTTGTAATCAGATTCTGATCAAACTTGTCCATTTGTTATTTTTATCATGATGTATTCTAAAGTGCTTATTTCTATCATTTCAAAATGTTGTTTAATAATAAAAATTTCATTACGATTATTTAATGTTGTGCAAAGTATGAGAGTCTCTCCTTAGTATTGAAAGGTTTATGTTTGAATGCTGAACCTGATATGTTTTCTTTCTGACCACAGAAAAGTATTATTGTATAAAGTAAAAGTTTGAAAATTCATGTTATAAAATATGTTATCCTTTTTTCATTCTGTGAAATTTGTGATGACCTCTTTTTTTTCACAATTAAAGTCACTGAAGATAGAATATATTGTATTCTTCATTTAAAATGTTACCAGCTCACCTCTTCCATAGTAACATTTGGCTTCGATTTTGGTAAATCACCGTTCGTCTGCAATTCAAAGTCGAGATTGTAGACATAGTGTACTGGTCACCCTAGATAACCCTCTGCCCTGTAGATGTCGAGATTGTAGACATAGTATACTGGTCACTCTGGATCACCCTCTGTCCTGTAGATGTCGAGATTGTAGACACATTGTACTAGTCACTCTAGATCACCGTCTGTCCTGTAGATGTCAAGATTGTAGACATAGTGTACTGGTCACTCTAGTTCACCATCTGTCCTGTAGATGTCTAGATTGTAGACATAGTATACTGGTCACTCTAGATCACCCTCTGTCCTATAGATGTCGAGATGGTAGACATAGTGTACTGGTCACTCTAGATCACCCTCTGTCCTGTAGATGTCACGATTGTAGACATAGTGTACTGGTCATTCTAGATCACTCTCTGTCCCGTAGATCACCCACTGTCCCATAGATCACCCTCTGTCTTATAGATGTCTATATTGTAGACATAGTGTACTGGTTACTCTAGATCACCCTCTGTCCTGTAGATGTCGAGATTGTAGACATAGTGTACTGGTCACTCTAGATCACCCTCTGTCTTGCAGATGTCGAGATTGTAGACATAGTATACTGGTCACCCTGGATCACCCTCTGTCCTGTAGATGCCGAGATCGTAGACATAGTGTACTGGTCACTCTAGATCACCCTCTGTCCTGTAGATGTCACGATTGTAGACATAGTATACTGGTCATTCTAGATCACTCTCTGTCCCGTAGATCACCCACTGTCCCATAGATCACCCTCTGTCTTATAGATGTCTATATTGTAGAAATAGTGTACTGGTTACTCTAGATCACCCTCTGTCCTGTAGATGTCGAGATTGTAGACATATTGTACTAGTCACTCTAGATCACCCTCTGTCTTGTAGATGTCGAGATTGTAGACATAGTATACTGGTCACTCTAGATCACCCTCTGTCTTGTAGATGTCGGGATTGTAGACATAGTATACTGGTCCCTCTAGATCACCGTCTTTCCTGTAGTGTACTGGTCACTCTATAACACCCTCTGTATGGTAGATGTCGAGATTGTAGACATAGTGTACTGGTCACTCTAGATAACCCTCTGTCCTTTAGATGTCGAGATTGTAGACATAGTGTACTGGTCACTCTAGATCACCCTCTGTCCTGTAGATGTCGAGAGTGTAGACATAGTGTACTGGTCACTCTAGATCACACTCTGTCCTGTAGATGTCGAGAGTGTAGACATAGCGTACTGGCCACTCTAGATCACTCTCTGTCCTGTAGATGTCGGGTTTGTAGACATAGTGTACTGGTCCCTCTAGATCACCGTCTTTCCTGTAGATGTCGAGATTGTAGACATAGTGTACTGGTCACTCTAGATCACCCTCTGTCCTGTAGATGTCGAGATTGTAGACATAGTATACTGGTCACTCTAGATCATCCCCTGTTCTATAGATGTCGAGATTGTAGACATAGTGTACTTGCCACTCTGGATGGGGTTAACGAGATGTTTTCAGGGGGTGAACGAGAGGTTCCTAGGGGCTAACAAACTGCTCTCATGGGGTTAACGAGAGTTTCTTATATGGTTAAGGAGAGTTTTCTA
The DNA here is from genome assembly GCA_029955415.1 of Lottia scabra. Classification (NCBI taxonomy): domain Eukaryota; kingdom Metazoa; phylum Mollusca; class Gastropoda; family Lottiidae; genus Lottia; species Lottia scabra. Next base: position 5,732,301 of record JARJEI010000003.1, on the reverse strand, counting down.
AAGGGTTAATACGAGGGGGTTAACGAGAGGTTCTCAGTGGGTTAACAAGGGGTTAACGAGGTGTTCCCAGTATGTTAACGAGCTGTTCCAAGTCTGTTAACGAGAGGTTCCCAGAGAGTTAACGAGGTGTTCCCAGCGGTTTAGCTAGAGGTTCTCAGTGGGTTAACGAGAGATTCCCAGTGGGTTTACGAGGTATTCCCATGGGGTTAACTAGGTGTTCCCAGGGAGGATAACGAGGTGTTCCCAGGGAGGATAACGAGAGGATCCCATGGGGTTAACGAGAGGCTCCCAGAGGGTTAACGAGGTGTTCCCAGGGGTTTAACGAGGTGTTCCCAGGGGTTTAACGAGGTGTTCCTAGGGGGTTAACGAGGTGTTCCCAGTGTGTTAAAGAGGTTTTCCCAGGGGGTTAACGAGAGGTTCCCAGGTGATTAAACTCTGCTACTAAACAAAATCTAACTATCGGACACTTGTTGAATGTTGGAATGTTATAAAAAATTATTTGAGGGGCAAAAGTTTTGGGTTAATGACTAAAATGTTTGAGATTCTGAGGCTGGATGAAAGACCTCGGGTCAAAAATTGATTTAAAAGTATCAAAAGACCTATATTGATAACCATACGATTTATTTTAAAACTTAGCGTTTGATATTTACTGTAATACAGTGTATAGATACCGTTATCAATAAACGTTTGGTCGTATATTAGAATATTCTTATTGTTTTATATAAAGATTTAAAATAGTCGTATGACACGGGTATTTGGTTTATATATAATTCATTATTGTCATTAATTGTCATGGTGATAATCACAACATTGTTAGAAATATTGATTTACCATTGTTTAAGACCTTGAATGACATTCACCGGGTATTTCCCTGAAGAATCAATATAGATGATATTGAGGTAAATGTAAAAGGCCCAGACGTGACACTTCTAATGTACCAGCTAGATTTAACGAATAATGTCATGCACATAACTAATAAATTATGACTGTAGAACACTGCTTTTATATACGAAGCTACCTCACATTATACCTAACCCCATGTTATAACAGTAGCCCCGAGCGTCAACGACAAGATGCCATAACACAACCACCAAGACGTCAAGCAAAGCAACATAATTAAAATCAGACAACCTGTATTGATTATATTGAGAATCTGATCAAACCGGCAAATCAAACCAACCATTATAACTAAATGATATATGAACTGTTTGTTAGAGTTTGTTGTTAGTTACTATTGAAATCTTACACTATAACAGTTATAACGCGTCCTATTTTAGTCAGTTACAGCTCAGATCGTCTAACCTCAATATTATTTTACAATTATTATTCTACCATAGTTTATATATCGACTAACATCTGGACTAATTTTAAAGATAGAAATAAGGTAAGTGTTCTAGAGATTTGACAAGAATCTGAACTGATTTTAAAAATAAAAATAAGGTAAGTGTTCTAGATATTTGACTAGAATATGAACAAGTTTTAAAGATAGAAATAAGGTAAGTGTTCTAGAGATTTGACTAGAATCTGAACTAATTTTAATGATACAAATAAGGTAAGTGTTCTAGAGATTTGACTAGAATCTGAACTAATTTTAAAGATATAAATAGATCAAGATCCCTTGTGTAGGGGCTTAAAATCTTATTTTCGATAAAAAAAAAACACATACCCCTTACATAGTATCACACATAATGAGCTCGACTCGTGGAATCCGAAATTTCGGCTTGTGCAAAATATATTCAGAAAAATAAAATTAGAATTATTTGTAAAGATGGGCTTAAAAGGTTTTCGTAGGAAAATAACTTTAATTTAATGTCAGAATATTTTGTTTTATATTTATTTCTTAATCTCCTTTCTTCATGTTTCAGGTTTCTCTAGACTGTAAAAAAAATGGCTGGGTGTTATCACGATAAACAAGACTTTAAATCTGATCTTAATATAGAAGTAGCGAGAGAAGGTGATATATTAGAGTTTGGTGAAGATTTAAAGGATATAGTGTGTAAGAAGAATCCTGGACATCAAGATTTCATTCCCTATAAAGATCTAACTCTGAGTGATTTACCTATTGAACACAGAAATAGAAAAACATTTGATATGATTAAAAAGGCGGGGAAAATTATTGTCAGACTAGTGATAGATAAAATAAAAAATGGAAGATTGATAAGGGAAGCAGGGTCTGGGTTTGTGATTAACTATGACGATGAATATTATATACAGACTAATAACCATGTTGTTAAAACAGACGATGAGGTGAAACGTTGTACTGTCGAGTTTCATTACGATGATGACAGCAGGTCGAGTGTATTGACTAGTAGAGGAGTGAGACTTGGATGGACATGTCCTTATAGAGATGTCACACAGTTCACATTCCATCCTGTACCTGATTTTATACATCAACATGACTGGGAAGAAGATGATATCATTCTGCCATCTATTGTTATAATGTATAAAAATAATCAAATTGTAACTGAAACAACTTATATTTACACAAGATCTCCACCTAAATATTTATCTTTTCAAAACCTTAACAGTCCTCTTAATTATTTGATGTTTATTTCACACCATGATGGCTCTTACAGTTATTTAAAGAGTTCCTATTTTAAATTTCAACCAATTTCTTCTAATGTAAAGAAGTTAACTTCTATAGATATACATATAGATGAGGATGATGATGGTAATAGTAGAGTGATACCAGGTGATGTGGTAAAATGTAGTGATGAATTTGTTGTTAAAATATCACAATCTATTTTCCAAGATGAAGTAAAGAAATGTAGACTAGTGTGGAATGGTGAAGTTATTGGTCGTGGTACTAGATTGTATTTTCAACAAGTTGATGTTAGAAAGGTGTACAGTGGGATTGATTTAGAATATCATATAAAACTGGGTATAGAAAACTTGTGGATATTTGATTGTCATTCCATACCAATGTATTTAAAAGACTTTTTACACTCAAAACCTTCAAGTGATATATGTTGTATTGGTCACCCTTATGGTGCAAAAAAGATGGTGACTTTTGGCCGTTGGCTAGATATATCACGGCAGCGGTTTGATAATAAGTATCGACATATAACTAATCCAGGACAAGACTGTCAATGTCAGACAGTAAGCTGTATGCAATATTCGTGTAAAACTTGTCCTGGTTCAAGTGGATCTCTAGTAGTTTTACTGTATGTTGTGATGGAATTTCGTTATGGATATACTCATTTTATGGGTAAAAGGGTAGAAGAAATGTTAAAGGATGGTGAACTGATTGAAAATATTAATATAGCCTGGGCTCCAATAAAACCCAGAAAGATTTAAACCACTACATTTATTAAGTGAGAGAAAATGATAATGATGTTACATTAATTGATATAGTCAAACAGAGATATTTCGGCTCATCCGGGTACCGTCAAAACATATACAAAACCAATCCATTATATTTTCAAGGGTATAAATATATTTTTATTTAGAGGGTTGTTTGTTTGGGAAGTTACAGCAACACCCTTGAAAATATAATGGACTGGTTGTGTATATGTTTTGACGGTACCCGGATGAGCCGAAATATCTCTGTTTGACTATAATCACAATATCTGAAGATGTTTTTATATAATTTCAATTATTACTTATCTTTGATTATAATTATAACTGTTCAATATTTTGAAGGAATATTTAAAGAAACAATATTAACTATGTGGACTATGAAATACTAAGTTCACTAACCAATATGTTGTTTCCATCATTTAGTTTTATTATTGAATCTCGGTACGATTATGTATCAACGAGTTATTTCCCTTAACTTAATTTATCAAAATGTCTTGTGATTAGATTCTGATCAAACTTGTCCATTTGTTATTTTTATCATGATGTATTCTAAAGTGATTATTTTTATTATTTCAAATGTTGTATACATAATAAATTCATATTGGTTATTCAATGTCAATATTTAAATATTTAAATGTGTTATTTCCCTTGATCTTCAAGACGCACTTTACAAGGCACATTTCTTAACCGAAAAGCTCGAGGATGAACGCTATTAAAGGTTGAAAAATATCTAATTAGAGTTATTGCCCTTATTCTTGAAAAAACGTTTGACATGAGTTCTTGTCTTCGTTCTTTTAAACCTGTTAACATTCTAAAAATGCGTTAGTTTTAGTGGAATTGCAAGAACCATAAACGTCAGAATGGAAATTGGATTGGAACAAAATGATGCTATCAGTGTCCCCGATACACATACAAAGTTTAGAAAATCACTTTACAATCCCTTTAAGTAATCCAACACCTGCTTCTCCAACTCGCTTATATCTGTTGTATTTTGGTGATCTTCTACGAATTTAATCTTGAATGATTCGTGATCAGCCTCGGCTTCTTCTAACTTGGAATTGTTGTCGTACCAGCTGACAGATAATAGGTTGTCTCCCTTTATTACTGCAATAGACATAATAATGCATTCTGTAACCGTTCGGCTATTTCCGTAAAAATTTCCGTACTCCAATTTAGCCTCAGGATTGAATAGACGTAGGGATTTGTTCCAAAGTTTGCTGATTGGTTGAATACCTTATTACTGTCTATTATCCGTTCGCGCTAAAGAGTCCGTTTGGTCTGAAGAAAAAAGGGGAAGATAACTAATTTGTCTAACATTACTTCTTATGAAACGCTTTTGGACAATCGAGACTATCAAAGATGGCAGACAAAGTTGATATTTTTTCCACATGGATAGAAAATGCGAAGAAAATGCTTGGTGTCAGCTTTGAATTAAAAGAAAAACAGCTGGAAATTTTGGAAAAAAATTTATATTCTGGGCGGGACTGTATCTCTGTGCTGCAGAAAATACATTTATTTGCGGTTTCTTTGCTAAAGCGAAAGCCTGTTTCTTTCGGTGTTTCGGCCATTTAGTACTATCACGTGAGCAATATCACACGTGAAATATGACGTAGTAAAAGTAGTCCAGGGAATTAGCTTCGATTATCCAGACGGCAAGCTCCCATTCAAGGCCGTGATCTAAAAACAATACAATACGATCACGGTGGGCCGTATGATAATAATGTATAGTCAAACAGAGATGTTTCGGCTCATCCGGGTACCGTCAAAACATATACATAACCAGTCCATTATATTTTCAAGGGTATAAAAGAATTTATTTAGAGGGTTGCTTGCAAGTTACATCGACTCATCCGTTTTGAAGCATTCTGAAAAGAAATGAAATTAAATTAAATGTATCTCGATCTTGAAGTTAGTGAGCAAGCGTCTAGCTGACTGAGTCAACGCAGCCCCCATATTCTGAAACAAACGATATAGAAACTTCAAAATGATGAAAGAGTTGACAGCTTCTTCAAAAAGAAATTCTGAGATCAAACAGTGCTGAAATCGTATTTGTCTCATTCAAAATTTCCTGCTTGGCCACTTTAAATTTTGTCTACATCTACTTTTATTTCGGAAAACATTAATCGCTTCTTAAACTTTTTTTCAACTTGTTTATTCTCTATGTCCTGGGTTTCTCAAATGTCTCCAAAAATGGGTATGGAAATGATCATGTCCCCTGAATTGTCCTCAGAAGTCATAGAAATTTCGAAGCAAGGTATAGTCACAGGATTTTTCGTTTTAATACAAACTTAAATTGTGGTCATTGCAGGCAGTGGACACTGGTGTTGCAAGATAATACAAGATATAACATATTTTTTCAGACCTATATTCAGTTTGTGTCCCCTGGAGAATTCCCAAATGTCCAAATGAAGAACTCATCCGTAAAAATTATAACCTTTGTGAGTACAGGTCGATATCGCAATAAAAACCTAAGCACAGAAAGATCCTAACCATAAAAAATATTCTCGAAATCCATGTAAACACATTGGCAATACATTGGTAGCAGCTATTGAACTTGCTAATATGTCATTGCTAATACGTGTTTTAAAGAATGGTTATGACTATAAGAGTAAAAATTACAATTTAACTGGTACTTCTTCATAGCTGACAACAAGTAATAAACTAGTGAACAGCAAGCCCACTACCAACATCAAACTAGAATAGACCACCATTTCGACAGAGTAACAAAGTTAGATGTGTAGAACTGATTTGAGTGAGTTTATATAGAACATGAGATAATTATGGCATGATATTATTGCATTGTAAAACAGCTTAATAATAATAATAAACTCTTTATTTTACATGGGTCAGAATTAGGCCCAATACCACGAGTGATACGGTCCTGTCTCACACTCAGCCCATGGGGACAAACATAGATACAATATACAACATATAGACAAAAAAAAATGATGGACAGATGAAAAATTGATGATTTATAGATCAGGTACATGACCACAGACTACTGCTTTATCTGTAGTTGTTTATATCAAGTCAACAGAGTTAAATTTTATAGACCATAGTCAGTGTATATAGTCAACAAACTAAAAGTTAATTTTCATCAACAAGTTCTATCCTCATTTCGTTATAACGACACCAAATTAAAGGGGAATATTCAGCATTTTCAAGGATGGATTTGGGTCTTGAATTTCAGATTAACTGGAACTGTCCAAATATCACGCAATCGCTTCAATTGTACCTGTACCGTAACAGTTATCTTTCATTTTCTGTATATGTATTTTCTATATAAGGCATAGTCATATTTTTTACTTTCAAACGCTTATAATTATGGATAGGCTTAAATTTCAGGGGAGAGTTTATGACATTATTACGGATCGGATCAGCTAAAAAAAAAAAATTCAGGTTTCGAGACTAAAATTTTCTTGGTCGAATCCCTTTAATATCATCTGACTTAGAAAATAATAGTTTAACACTATAAGTGAGTTAAATCAGGTTACTAGTTCATACAATACAGCATTTTACACAACTAAGGATACAGTATTAAAATTGATTTTACAATTAATTCAATGAGTTGCTAAATAACATTTACATCATTGAATATTTATTGTCCTCTCACTACACCCTGGTTTTCCACTGGTTTTCTCAAATGTCCCCCAAAAATGTGTAAGGACATGACCATGTCTCATGAATTGTCCTTGAAAGTCATTGTAAACATGCAATTTCGGCATTTTTCGTTTTAATACAAACTTAAATTGTGGTCGTTGCAGGCAGTGGACACTGGTGTTTCAAGATAACACAAAATATAATATATTTTTTTCAGATCAATACCTATCAGTTTGTGTCCACTGGAGAATGTCCAAATGTCCCAAGTCTGGAACATGTCCCGCTAGTTGAAAACTACACTCATCTACACACATCCCTTCTTTATAAATGTTTTATGTTTAAAAGATCGTATATATATTGTATTGAATTAATATTGTATTCATGATGTGGTGTGTGTGGCGCCAGACAGGGTATGCTAACTCCTCCAGACATCTTATACCACATTTCATAATATCATTGAGCAGCAGTAGTGGGTGTGGCGCCATACAGGGTATGCTAACTCTTCTAAACACCTTATACCACATTTCATTATGAAATATTTACTCATTTAGTGATATACTTCTTCAAATAAAAAGTTCATTAGCTTCTACTAATATATTGCCAATGTGTTTTCATTTTCGAGATTTGTTTTACGGTTGGGATCGTTCGTGCCTGGGTTTGGATATTATATCGGGTGGGCCTAAAGTAATGTCCCAACTTTTGAACTTCACTATTATCTAAAGCCTTTACTCAAATGGACTGAAATTTAACAAGTTATTAGATTATGATATCATCTACCTCTGGTACGAGTTTGAATGATATAGCGTTATTATTAATGGCATGCAAAACAAAATTAGAGGCCGAAAAATGCTATGCCGGAATGTTTTCATACCATTCATTTCTTATAAGAGGTGATCATTATGACCTCCATATTCATTCTGTACAGCTCTCAGTCGCTTTTTCCACGAGCCAATACATTTTCTGACTTCAGCAGTTGAAATGTGATCCCAGCATGTTCGAATTTTTGCCTTGAGTTCTGTCTCTGTGAATAAAGTTGTGTGACCTTTATAGACCTTTTCCGAGAGTGAGTCCCAGATGTTGTTAGCTAGGGGTATAAAATCTAACTGGGCAGTTGATGTTTTAACATCATCTAGGCCCTCTGTCTAGACATTTTGGCACCTCAAACCCACGAACATCCCATATGACACTTGATTGACAGGTGGCACCATGCACATGCAGGGATAATTTCAGAAGACTCCGGCATTTTATTTTCCGGCCTCTGATTTAGTTGTGTATGCCATATAAAGGTTAATGATGCTATATAACTCAAACTCGTACCAAAGGTAGATAATATCATAAACTAATAACTTGTTAAATTTCAGTCCATTTGAGTAAAGACTTTGGATAATAGTGAAGGTCAAAAATTTGGGACATTACTTTAGGCCCACCCTATATATAATGTAGATATGTTCCAATGGTTAACACATTTGTGATCAATACAGTTATTTGTATAAGTAGCAGTTAATACATTACAACTTTATATATATGTATAGAGACTTCCGCAAACTATTTCAGTTATGGGAACATGGCCATTTCCTTATGCATAATCAATAATCGTAGACACTTAACGGAAGAAATGGTGAGGAAAATCGTAATGCAAGTTTGGGGATAGAGGCTGTAACATTGCAAAAATCAATGTTACGAAAGCACAGGAACAGGACATATAAGTTTACAGTTCTTGCGGATAAAAGATTAATAAAATTGTTAATAAAAACAAAAGTAACATTCTAACATCTGTAATCTTCTCGTCTTTTGATGATCTGAAATAAGAGAAGTGTCTCTCTTGGGATCATAGATTAGGATCAATTGAATAGGTTTAAAATTTTGCTTTTAACCAGTTTGGGTGAGGAGGTATTCAATCCCGTGTGAAATGCCGAAGGGGGTAAATGTCGAGGCGTAGCATGGTACGATTATACCACATAATGTGGGATCATCTGAGCCAGCTATATTGCCAAATATTAATTTTGGGCTGAAATTTTCAATGACAGCTTGTTTTATATAAGATGGCGACAATAGCGAAGGTTTACTTTCGTGCAACATCGTTTCTTGGTCAACATCATGTGATACAATCAGAGAAGTTTATGTCTGACTAAAGACATCAGCCAAGATGCAAAAACTATGTATACATGTATATGTAAATGTATTTTATGTTTCGGCCCCTGACAAGTGTATTCGAGATGAGGCCAGAGTATATTGAACAAGATTTGTCCATTTCAAAAAATTTAGTTTCTGTTGTTTATGATTAGATAATAAATATCAATTTAAAACCTCTGGAATAGAGAATAACATATTAACACTATTAGACAGTAAAATCAGGTTTCTAGGTCATGCAATTCTGCGCTTTAGCATTCTACACAATTTATAATTTGACATCAAAATTGATTTTTAAATTAATTCAATGAGTTGCTAGAAAGATAGTCAGGTCACTGAATGTTCAGATAATATATGTATTAATATATGATAATAATATATGTCTTCCAAACCAATATATTCCTTCCTTGTAACTTCTTTAAACTTGTACATAACTTACCTTATAAATAGAGTAGTTATGTATCCAAATCTGTACAAAACAGGGTAGTAACGTCAGTCAACTTGTAAATAACTTACCTTATAAATAGAGTAGTAACGCCTGTAAAATTGTACATAACTTAGATGTACAAATAGAATAGTAACAAATCTGTAAACTTGTATATAACTTACCTAAACAAATAAAGTAGTAACGTCTGTAAAATTATACATAACTTAGATGTACAAATGCAGTAGTAATGTATCTTAACTTGAAAATGGCAGCTTTGTAAGTTTTTCTAAATTTTGCCAAATCCTTTTACATTTGTTGTAACAAAATATGTTTAAATAAACTTGTACATAACTTACCTATTCAAACAGAGTAATAACGTCTGTAAATTGTACATAACTTACCTATACAAATAGAGTAGTAACGTCTGTAAACTTGTACATAACGTATCTTTACAAATAGTGTAGTAACGTCTGTAAAATTGTACTTAACTTACCTATACACATAGAGTAGTAACGTCTGTAAACTGGTACATAACGTACCAATACAAATAGAGTAGTAATGTATGCCAACTTGTACATAACTTACCTATACAAACATAGTAGTAACGTCTGTAAACTTGTACATAACTTACCAATACAAATATAGTAGTAACGTCTGTAAACTTGTACATAACTTACCAATACAAATAGAGTAGTAATGTATGCAAACTTGTACATAACTTACTTATACAAATAGAGAAGTAATGTTTGTAAACATGTACATAAATTACCTATACAAATAGAGTAGTAACGTCTGTAAACTTGTACATAACTTACCAATACAAATAGAGTAATAATGTATGCAAACTTGTACAAAACTTACTTATACAAATAGAGAAGTAATGTATGTAAACTTGTACATAACTTACTTATACAAATTGAGTGGTAACGTATGTAAACTTGTACGTAACTTACCTACAGAAATAAAGTAGTAACGTCTGTAAACTTGTACATAACTTACCAATACAAATAGAGTAGTAATGTATGCAAACTTGTACATAACTTACTTATACAAATAGAGAAGTAATATATGTAAACTTGTACATAACTTACTTATACAAATAGAGTAGTAACGTCTGTAAACTTGTACATAACTTGCCTATACAAGTAGAGTAGAAGCGTGTGTTAACGTGTACATTACTTACCTATACAAATAGAGCAGTAACAACTGTAAACTTGTACATAACTTACTTATAAAAATAGAGTATTAATGTATGTAAACTTGTACATAACTTACTTAAACAAATAGAGTAGTAACGACTGTAAACATGTACATAACTTACCCATACAAATAGAGTAGTAACGACTGTAAACTTGTACATAAATTACCCATACAAATAGAGTAGTAACGTGTGTAAACTTGTACATAACTTAACTATACAAATAGAGTAGTAACGTGTGTAAACTTGTACATAAGTTACCTATACAAATATAATAGTAACGTCTGTAAACTTGTACATGACTTACCAATACAAATAGAGTAGTAAGGTCTATAAAATTGTACATAACTTACATATACAAATAGAGTAGTAACGTCTGTAAATTTGTACATAACTTACCTATATGTTGTGAAATAGGCCAATTGTGGTCTGAAAATGTAAGAGTGCATTCCCTTATGTAGAACTCTCTAATAAAAGAGTTAGTTTTCCTGTACACCTTTCAAAATGTGGTGAAAAATAAAATTGAGTATTGAGAGTGTGATTTATTCCTCAATCCTAGTCGAGTGATAGCTTTTAACCCAAACATTTGGTCCGACGAGACGGATTCGTATTGAATCTGATTCTGTATCCAAAAACTGTGAGTAAAGATTATAAACTATCGAAAAATGAGTGCAAAGGACAAAGAATCTGGTTCGAGTGAAAATTCTGCCGGTTCGGTGAAAACCAGTGAACATGGTCAAAACGTGATGAGTTTATCCAAATTAAGAAGAATTCGTGGTGGCCACAGGGCGTTTGTAAAGAGAACAATTCAAGTTTCTGACAGTACAATTAGTGATTTTACAAATTCCGACAGAGAAAAGGAAAGTTTAGAAGGTTTCAAAACAACATTGAGTGAGAAGAAATCAGTCCTTAGAAATTATGATGAGAAGACCCTTGAATTTATTGAGAGCGAAGAAGAAATCGTGCATGACATATCTGAGTCAAGTGAATTTTGTGAACTAATTAACAGAACTATTTTTAGAATTGATTTATGTCTAAAGGGGAATCCCTCTCAGAGTGTGCCTACTGTAGAAAATCCTGGTATTTTAGCTGCCCCAGTTGTTGACAATAATAATAGACCTAATAATCCAAAATTGACTGCTAAGCTTCCTAAATTGACATTGACTTCTTATAATGGTGATCCTAAATCATGGCAATCATTCTGGGACAGTTTTGACGCTGCAGTGAATAGTAATAACAGTATTTCCAAGGTTGACAAGTTTAATTATTTGAAGGGACTTTTAGAGGGTGCAGCCTCATTGTGTATAGCAGGTCTTTCTTTAACAGAACAAAATTATGATTCTGCTGTTGATTTATTACATGAACGTTTTGGTAATAAACAGGTTATGATTTCTAGTTATATGGATGCTTTGATTGATTTGTCTCCAGTTGCTAATGCTAATGATATTAAACGTATTCGGTCTCTTTTTGATTCAATTGAGGTTAGTATTAGAAGTCTTGGTTCTCTAGGTGTAGATTCTAACAGCTATGGTTCAATATTGGTTCCTATTATTTTAAAGAAAATTCCCGAAGAGCTTAGGTTGATTATTAGTAGAAAATGTGACAAAGACAAATGGAGTATTGATGAGTTATTGGCTTTATTAAAAGATGAATTGGAGGCTAGAGAAAGAATTAACTTGATGAATCCTGGTTCCAGTTCGAGTTCAGCTTCTAGTCGTCAAAATTATTCTAATTATTCAAGAAAACCAGATTTTAGATATAAGCCTCAACCAGCTACTGCATCAACCCTACATTCCAGTGCCAACAAAGACACTTATAATTCCAACAATAGAGTTGTTTATTGTGTATTTTGTATACAGAAACATTCCTCAGCTGAGTGCACAGTTGTAACCGATAAATCAGCCAGAAAGGAATCCTTCGTCAAAAGGCGAAATGTTTTATTTGCCTTAGATCCGGACATGTGATGAAAAACTGTCGTGTTGATTACACATGTTACAATTGTGGTTCAAGACATAATAAAGCCATATGTGATAATAATACCAATTCCAAGTCAGAATCTAGAAATGATAGTCAGAAACCCACAACCAGTTCCAGTTCAACTATGTGTGTAAATAGTTCTACCTCTGTCCTACTTCAAACAGCTGTAGCTTATGTCAGCAATCCTACTGAGTCTAGTCAGAGTTTAAAGTCAAATATATTGTTTGATAATTGTAGTCAAAGGACTTATATAACTGAGAAAAGTAGAAATAAGTTAAGATTGAGTTCCATTGGTCAGGAAACCTTATTGATTAAGACTTTTGGTGATGATACTCCAAGATTGAGAACTTGTGATGTAGTTCAGTTTTCTATAACCTGTTTAGATGGTATGCAGATTTATGTCAAAGCCTTTTGTGTTCCTTCTATTTGTAGTCCTGTGAGTGACCAGTGTATCCGGGTTGCTGTAAATAAATACCCCCATTTACAGAATATACCATTAGCCAATCCTTCAGACATTAAAGATTTTGATGTTGATATCCTAATAGGTGCAGACTATTATTGGAGTTTCTTTAATGGTTGTGTTAGAAGGGGGGAGTATAATGGTCCAGTTGCATTATTGTCCAGGCTAGGTTGGATAGTCTCAGGTCCTATTGTTGATCATTCCTTGAGTAGAGAGAGTTCAGTTAATCTTGTTTCAACCCATGTCCTTCATATTAACTCTGTTCAAGAATCCTGTCAAGAAATTCCATTGAATGAAGAAGTTCATAAATTCTGGGATTTAGAAACCATTGTAATCAGAGAAAATGAAACTTCTGTGTATGGAGATTTTATAGAAGAAGTTAAGTTTGATGAATCTTCTCAAAAGTATGAAGTTAAGCTTCCTTTTAAAGAATGCCATCCTGTATTGCCAGATGGATATTCAGAGTCCTATCGAAGGCTTGGCTCCTTAATACGTCGACTTCAAAGTAAACCAGAAATACTGAAAGAATACAACAGAATTATTGAAGAGCAAGTGAGTGAAGATATTGTAGAAATGGTTGAACCACTTGAAACCAGTACTCCAGGACAAATTCACTACCTTCCACACAGAGAAGTTTTACGTTTAGATAAAGACACTACCAAGTTACGTTTGGTTTATGATGCCTCTGCTAAGAAGAATGGTCCAAGTTTAAATGACTGTTTGTATGCAGGTCCTTCCTTAAATCCACTTATATTTGATATTTTAATTCGTTTTAGAATGAACTCTATTGCTGTAATCGGAGATATCCAGAAAGCCTTCCTAAATATTTCCATAGCTCCAGAACACAGAGACTATCTTAGATTTTTATGGGTAGATAATCCATTTAGTGAAGATCCAGTTATCCAAACTATGAGATTCAAACGTGTAGTATTTGGTGTTACATCCAGTCCATTTATATTAAATGCTACAATTCGTCATCATTTATATTCTAAATATCCTGATGATTCGAACTTTGTTAATAGTCTATTAAAGTCATTATATGTTGATGATTTTGCATCAGGATCAAATAATGTTCAGTCTACTTTTGAGTTATGTAGAGAGGTCAGAGAGAGTTTATTAGATGGTGGTTTTAACATGAGAAAGTGGATGAGCAATTCTTCAGAACTTATGGGTATGTTTGAAAAGAGTGATGTTTTTTCTAAGTGTCAAAATACTAACATTCCTGTTTCTAGTATAACTGAAGAAGATCGTGGTTATAGTATGTTCTTACAAGATGCTAATTTTGATTCAAGTGTATTAGGACAAAAGTGGGATTGTGAATTAGATTTGTTTCAGTTTCAGTTTGATAAAATAATGTCTAGTGTAGATCCTAATGTTGTCTTATCGAAGAGAGTTATATTAAGTACTACTGCTAAGTTTTATGATCCAGTTGGTTTGATATCTCCTATAGTTGTTTTGTTCAAGATTGGTTTTCAATCATTGTGTAAAAAAGGTCTGGATTGGGATGATCCCATAGAGGATAAGATTTGTGATTGGAATGAACTTTTAAATAGTCTGTGTGAAGTCGATCAAGTTTCATTTCCTAGATGTGTATGTGACAATCTGAGTGATGCTGAAATTCAACTACATGTGTTTTCTGATTCGTCAGAAAAAGCTTATGGGTCGTGTGTATATTTACAATGTAAACATTCTTCAGGTGTTATTCATAGTAATTTGATTGCATCAAAAACCAGAGTAGTTCCCCTTAGTAAAACTACTATTCCAAGACTAGAACTTTTAGGGTGTTTAGTTTCTGCACGATTAGCCAAAAGTGTTGTAGATTGTTTAAATGATATGATTGATATTAAGACTGTTTATTTCTGGACAGATTCTAGTGTAGCTTTAAGTTGGATAAAGAATGTTCATAAAGAGTTTAAACAATTTGTTCAGAATAGAGTGATAGAAATTAGAAAGTTGACTTCTGTAGACAATTGGTTTTACTGTAATACTAAGGAAAATCCAGCTGACGTTTGTTCAAGAGGCTGTAAAGCTAAAGACCTTGTGGACAATTACATTTGGTGGCATGGACCTCCATTTTTGATTCAACCTCTAGAATTAGACTTACATTTTAAAGTACCTGTCCCTGATAGTTTTGACAATGAGTCTGAGGTTAAGACAACGTCTTGTCTTGTTGGTACTAATATTAGACAGAACATTGAACAATTAATATCTGTCTCCAAGTATAGCTCAATTAATAAGTTACTAAGAGTGACAGCTTATGTGTTAAGATTTATTGGTAACATTAAGGCTCGTATAAACAATACTGAGGTTAAAGATAGTGATCTATCCAATGAAGAGTTAAGTTCTGCTGAGTGTGTTTGGCTTAGAGACATTCAACGTCAGATACCAGATGATGTTAAATTCAAACAACGTAAACTATCATTGAATCTTAAAGAAGATAAAGACAATATCCTACGTTGTTATGGTCGTATTCAAAATTCGAGTTTAGCCTATGACACTAAATTCCCAGTGTTCCTTCCGGAAAATCATGACTTTACAAAATTAGTAATTCATAAGTGTCATAAAGTCGTATTTCATAATGGTGCTGCAGAAACATTGATCCAGCTTCGTTCTAAATATTGGATTTGTAGAGGACGTCAAGTGGTGCGACAAATTATTAAACAATGTGTATTATGTAGGAAGTTAGAGGGAGGATCTTATGGTGTTCCAATTCATCCGCCCCTTCCAAAATTTAGACTGTCCGATGATTTCGCATTTTCAAATATTGGTGTAGACTATGCAGGTCCCCTATATGTTAAAGACATATATGTAAAATCAGAAGATATGCATAAAGTGTTCATAGCTTTATATACTTGTGCTAGTAGTCGCGCAATACATTTAGACTTAGTTCCAGATGCAAGTTCAACGTCTTTTATTAGAAGTTTTCAGCGTTTCATAGGTAGACGTGGTATTCCTTCGTTTGTTATTTCAGACAATGGCAAGAACTTTAAAAGTGAAGAATTACGTGCTTTTACCAATTCTAAGAACATAAAGTGGTCTTATAACGTTGAGCGTTCTCCCTGGTGGGGAGGTTTCTTTGAGCGCATGGTGCGTTCAGTAAAAAGGTGTTTGAAAAAGACTCTAGGTACTGCTAGATTAACCTATGAAGAATTACTGACTGTGTTAATTCAAATTGAAGGAGTTGTTAATTCTAGACCTCTTACGTACGTTAGTGAGGAATGTGTAAATCCATTAACTCCATCCCATCTTGTTATAGGGCGCAGACTGTTGTCCGAACCCAATTCCATTGCTTATACTGAAGGTGATTACATTAAACGAAAGAAGTATTTAACTAATGTGTTAGAGCATTTTTGGAGTCGTTGGAGAAACGAATATTTAACTGAACTTCGTGAGCATCATCGCAATCGTAGTAAACAAGGTCCGTTGATTAATGAAAATGATGTAGTTCTTGTGTACGAAGACAAGATTCCGCGAATGAACTGGAGTATGGCTCGTGTAGTGCGAACTTTAGTAGGAAGAGACAATAATGTTCGTTCTGCAGTGATTCGCGTTCCTAATAAACTTGGTAAAATGATAGAGATGAACCGTCCAATCCAAAAATTATTTCCAGTTGAGTTAGCGAAAGACAGTAATTGATTGACTTGACATGTGTGTCCATAGACTGATTGTGTATTTTAATTGTGATTATGTTAATTTTCTTGTGTGTATTTTTATTGCTTTGCTTTGCACAGAGTATAGAGTATAGATAGAGTAGGTCATATATATTGTGATTGAACATTCATAAGATATTATCCATTGAGTCTAGCTACAGTCCATCCATTTCCATTTTCAGAGTATTGTTTTAGATAGGTATTGACCTCTAGTCAATAGGGGGGAGTGTGTTGTGAAATAGGCCAATTGTGGTCTGAAAATGTAAGAGTGCATTCCCTTATGTAGAACTCTCTAATAAAAGAGTTAGTTTTCCTGTACACCTTTCAAAATGTGGTGAAAAATAAAATTGAGTATTGAGAGTGTGATTTATTCCTTAATCCTAGTCGAGTGATAGCTTTTAACCCAAACACTATACAAATAGAGTAGTAATGTATGTAAACCTGTACACTGTACATATCTTACCTATACAAATAGAGAAGTAACGTCTGTAAACTAGTACATATATTACATATAGAAATAGAGTAGTAACGTCTGTAAACTTGTACATAACTTACCTATATATCTTGGTGTGGCGCCAAGCAGGATATGCTAACTCTTCTAGACACCTGATACCACTTTCCATAATGAAATATTTACTCATTTATTTATATACTTCCCTCAAATGAAAAGTTCATTAGCTGCTACCAATGTATGGTCTATGTGTTCACATGGATTTCGAGATTTGTTTTACGGTTGGGAGCGTTTGTGCTTGGTTTTATTATTGTTAACTATATAATTTGAGTTGTAAACTTGTACACTAACATAATAAGGTATAAAATAACGTACACATTATGTACCGTTACCATAATGTATGTTGGTTCACATGAAAATGCTGACGCGATATAATAACTACAGAGCAAGCTGTTTTACAATGTAATAATATCATGCCATAAGTATCTCATGTTCTATATAAACTCACTGAAATCAGTTCTATACATTAGAATCTGTTACTCTGTCGAAATGGTGGTCTATTCTAGTTTGATGTTGGCTGTTGTTTTGCTGTATGTTGGTTCCTTACCAGTGGCCAGTTCCTTAGAAATATCAGGTAATTTAAAATATTTATCGTTCGTCACCTAGTATCTATGACGTCATAACAGAGGCACTGGTTATATTTGTAAAGTGTCATAACTATGCAACAGATTATAATCTGATAAATTCAGAAAACTACCATTTCTTTCAATCAGCGATAAATATACCACCGTATGTAACTATGTTCCTGTTTTTTTCTGTTTGTCTTTATGTTATGTTTCAATTCTTTGTGTCTATTTATCATTTTTTTTTATCCGAGATATCTCTTGCTGTAAAATGAATTTCCTTTTTCAGATTTATTATTATTATCAATTTGTACATAACATCTATACAAATAGAATAGTAACTTCTATTAACTTGTACATAACTTACCTATACAAATAGAGTAGTAACGTCTGTAAATTTGTACATAACTTACCTATACAAATAGAGTAGTAACGTCTGTAAATTTGTACATAACTTGCTTCAAGATTATATCATTTGCCACCCCCCCCCCCCTCCCTCCCGCCTGATTATCATGCCTGGCTACTGACCTGCCTGACAATAACCATCTCTTTGTTTCAGATTGCTATAAAAAGGAAAAACAGACAGGCACGTATACAAATGCCTTAATGTCTTCCAAGAATTTGACCGAAGCCGAATGCTCTGTTTTGTGTAGGGTATTTAGCGAATGTACATTCAGCATTGTGGACCACGACTCCAATACATGTAATCTTTATAAACAACATGTTATCTTCGTCTCCCACAACATGCATGGAGAGGACTGCGTTGCTAAATGTACTGCGATGAAAGAATGCAAGTCTTTAGAAACATACCGAGGCTGGACTGATCGCTTCTGTTACCTATTCAACGTTCCATTGAACAAGATTCCGGTATCTCAGAATTATTTATTAGCAGATAAAATATGTCAAGATGCTCTTTAGTGAAGTCCTGTTGATGTCGATCTAAAGAAGACTATAGTGAAGACTAAAGATGTATTGAAAGTAAACATATAAAATAAAAGACGTTCCTTATCTTCTTTATGATCATTATCAGGTAAAAATAAACGGGTGGGTGAGGTGGGGGTGGAAGGCTGGGGATGGGGGTATACAGACGACAAGGGGTTGCTTGCAACACTCTTCCTGCATTGACTAGAGAACAAGGGGTGTTGAGTGTCACTCTACCTATCGTATCCAAAGGACTTCTTGCACCACTCTACCCATAGTACGAAAGCCGGGTCAGGACTTCCGACTTCCGACTTCAATGTTGTTGTTTTAACTTCCGACTTCCCAACTTCAATTTTTGTGTGCTTCCGACTTTCATTTATCGCTGCCAATTTTGACTTTGTATGGGGGTATACAGATGACAAGAGAGGAGACCATTGTTTCTGGCTCTACTCTTCCTCTATTGCAAGAGAACGGTATCAGGTCCGTTCGCCCTTTTCCTCCTTCACCTCAGTTCCGTTCGTCCCTTGGTAATAGAAATAGAAGAGAACCTGGTGGCATGTTTGTGTCACAACTCACCCATTGTGCCAGAGTATGTTCAATTAATGAAGACTTTAATGGCCAAAGGTCAAGTTTTAATTTTCAAACTACTTTGGTAGCAAATCTTGACACATAGATTTAAAACTTCATTTAGGAAAAGTTTATGGTCGTTATAACATAACATAAATTGTAGACAAATATAATAAAACTGTTTCTTGCATCTTGTCTGATTTGTTTAGTGAGGCAAAGCTTGATCTGATTGTATCCAATGATGTTGACGTGTTCCATAATAGATTAATGTTTCTGCAAGAAACACAGACACAGACGTTGGAATGGAAATTGTGTTCTTGCGATGCTATGGAGAACATGAACGAAGGCGACGGCACGATAAAAAAACAAAGTTATACGATGTTGACTACAACTTTATTCGATCTTCCCCAGCCGATCACACAACGAACACTGACCAATATGGCGCCCTGACTAAAAAGCATGCAGACCAAGCCTCACTCTCGATCTTGACAGGGAGCCAAATAAGACAACTGTGTCTGTAGGCTGAGCATAAGTAACCTCCCTTTGCCACAAAAGATAGAAAGCTTTCAAACAAATTGGAATGGCACAAATTGATGCTATCACAGTCCCCGATACACATACAAAGTTTATAAAACCACTTTACAATACCTTTAATATACAGCACAGACGTCGAATTGGAAATTGGAAAGGTGTAAATTGATGCTATCACAGTCCCCGATACACATACAAAGTTTATAAAACCACTTTACAATACCTTTAATATACAGCACAGACGTCGAATTGGAAATTGGAATGGTGTAAATTGATGCTATCAGTGTCCCCGATACACATACAAAGTTTAGAAAACCTTTTTACAATCTCATTAAATTACTGATAATTCTACTAGCCGACCCTTTCATAAAAAAGCATAAAGCATAATAATATTGACAAAGAATACAACTTGAGACTTCTAGAACATCTTTACAAGCTAGGTTTTCTGCCTGTTAGATTTTGACATTTACAGGTTCGAAAAGTACAACAATCTACGTGATTTGAGAATAAATTTGCATCTGTTGCAGCACAAAAACACAGTAAAACACCATTAATCAAAAATAGCTCGGATAAAATTGCAGTTTTCCAGTCAATCAATGTAATAAATCAACATTTATGCTTTTTGTTTCGTCTATATGTATATTCAACATATCTCTATTCACACAAGTTTATCGTCAAACCAGTATGATGGGTAAAGCTAACCTGATGTTGCTAGTGATCTTGTTATGGTCTGAGTCTTTAACTATCATCAGGTCTCATAATTTCAACAGTCTTTTAGGAAAAGGAAACTCCAGTAAGTTAACAATTTATTAAAGATCTAAATGTTTAAGCATATAAATATATCTTATTATTATAAATGATAGACGGCGGATTTATGATTTTTTCGGTCGTTGGCATTCTCTTTAGGGAAAGGGTAGTTGTATATACTGTATGTTAAATTCTATTGTTGAAAACGTTAAAGGGCCATTCTTCTTTTTTGAGAAAATTTTCCATCATCAAAAACTTCGCAAATGTTACCTGAGAGTATTTCTAAAGTATGTTTATTATATCTATCTTCTTGATCAAACTGAATTTGTTTTTAAAGGGTTAATTACAAACAGGGAGTACGTATTGTTAATTAAGCAATTCGACCTAGTTTTTGTGTTTGGCTTAATAATGGCTCGATATTTCTAACTGAAACTTTTCCAATAGATAGTCTAGACATTTCTCTACAATTAGGCGTTTATTTTACTCAAATCCGTTCAGTAGTTTTCTATCAGCGTCCAAAAAACATAACACACTTAAAAAATCTTCCATAAGGTTTTTAAATATTTTAGCATGTTTTTAGCGTTTAAAAATTAACGGCTGGATTTTTCTAGTTGAAGCTTTCAGATACATTAAAGAACACATAGTTAGAGATTTTGATGTATAGTTTTCACAAAACTCAGACTGTTTCTTTTAGGAGAGATCAAACCTAGAGGTTAACTTATCCGCAAAATCCTTACAAGCAAAACGGCTGAGTAGTTATAGTAGTTATAGATTTAAAGCATGTTTCCCCCATTCCATTTTTCATTTCATGGGGGAAAAAACATGCTTTAAATCTATAACTACATGAGGAAAAAATGCAACCAAATTGAGCGTACCCAAAACAAAACCCTACATTTCATAAAACACCCTACATTTTTCATAGAATTCTTACAACAAACACCTTCAATAAATTTCCTACATTCCATCAAGTCCCTACCTAGCATAAAATACCTCAAATTACATATTATCCCACTATTTGAAAATGATTTATTTATCTTTGAAATCCATTGTGGTCTGGTTTTATTAAGATTGACAGATTTAGTTCCCTTTAATCATGTTGCATTATCATCGTATAAACGTCATTATTTGATTACTATGAGCTAACTGTATTCATGGTGAACTGATCAATAAACTATGAGCTAACTGTATTCATGGTGAACTGATCAATAAACTATTTCTAAGAATCTAATCAAATACATTACGTGATAATATTGCGGTTATTGAACTGTATGTGAGACATCAGGTTTTTATTATAAATCAATATTGAGTTTATTGAACTGTATGTGAGACATCAGGTTTTTATTATAAATCAATATTGAGGTTATTGAACTGTATGTGAGACATTAGTTCGCCCTTAGGTCAATATTGCATGAATATATGACGTCAATACATTGATTACTATGGGAACAAGCTCTTTCTAGGAAATAGTATTCAGTTTGCGTTCTTTGTTTGAGACAGACACATCTACAGGGGAAACATGGCAGAAGAAAGCATGTCAGTGGGATCTCAAACTTCAGACACAGGTAAGTACATTTTAATATGTAATTATCTGTCATTTTATAGCTGGGTGGCGTACGAGCGTGTTAAATAGTTTTCCTCGTTAAAACACTATGTTTTTTTTATTTTCAGCTCAGATGTATACAACTGATATTGAAGCTCACATATATTACCACCAGATGCATTTAGATCATTATATGGAATTAAGAGAAAAGATACTACTTGAAGATACAGAAACAGTTGTAGATTATCATTTTGAAATGAAAAAATCACTTATTAGAAGACCAAAACCTCTAACTTTCGACAAAAGTTTTACCAAAGATAAGGAAGTGTTAAAAAAACTAAAAAATAGTGTGTGTGAGTTGCCCCATTCGCAGGAATTAAAACATTTTGACAATAGTATAAAGGAAGAGAACACGGTTAAAGACATAGTGAAGGATTGCGATAGTTTTATTAAACAAAACTCAGCGCAAACTATTCAAGTGTATGTAACGTATGGACAGTGGCTCCAGAAACTTTTTATATTAAATTTTGGATTATTTACTAATTTCGTTAAAACCAACTTAAGTATTTCGCTAAGCCATTCTAGAAAACTAAGACGTCTTGCAAAACTATGTACCCAATACCCAAAGTTTAAAACAGTCACAGTTTCAGTTACTCAATTTCTTAGTTGGATGCCTGATATTGACAAGGAATTAAAAGTCAGTACTGAACAACAGAGGTTTTGGAAAGGAACGTGAGTCATAATGACTGTACAATATTCACGTAATAGAGTTTCTAGATTATACAGAATGTATTGATTCAATGCTTCACTCGTTTATGACTGGACTATTGATTTTACCCTTAACAACTTTCTTTGTGTCATGCAACATGTTGATAATCGATATTCATCACGTGTTACGGCTCTTATAGAAATAATACTTGTACTATAGAGTGATCTTTTCAAAGCGGTCCCTGGATACCAGTGTTTATCCGTAGTCAAGGAGTTGATTGATACAGTATAAGTTGTTACCTGCCTTTACACATTGTTATTTATATAATAATACTTTAAACTATGGAGTTGATTAATACAGTAAAAGCTGTTACTACAAATTATTGAATTTATTTATTGTTGTTATTAAACATTATAACGCGGATATCTTTGTTATGGTGTATTTATATAGTATAGTGTTATAGCGTGTAATGTCATCATGACCGGCCCTGTAGGACCGCTCTAAAAATAACTCAAGCTTCACGCAATCGATAGTTTGTCTTCAGTAGATTTATAGTGTGTAATGTCATCATGACCGGTCTTAAGTAGACATATACCGCGTGTTATTTGTGAGTTGCTAGGGACATTAACTAAAAATAGATGTGTGTAATGTCACGATAACCGGTATTAACATTGTGAGTGATACAGTAAAAGTTGTACCTCCCTTTACACATTGTTGAACTTATTTATATAATAATACTTGAAACCATGTAGCGATTCTGTATGATCACCTCTTGGTTACCAGTGTTTATCCGTAGTCAAGGGGTTGATTAATACAGTAAAAGTTAACTTATTTATATAATAATACTTGAAACCATGTAGCGATTCTGTATGATCACCTCTTGGTTACCAGTGTTTATCCGTAGTCAAGGGGTTGATTAATACAGTAAAAGTTGTTACTAAACATTGTTGAACTTATTTATATGTTGTTATTTTGTTCTATTAAACATTATATATGCATATAGTAAATGTATTGTATTTTAACAAAATAATTCCTCTAAAAATGGCAAATAAAATTCTTGATCCAATTTTTAGATTATACGATCCAATTCTTTATTCATTTAATAAAAAAAAAGAAGATTTCATAATTATTTCTCCGAGTGTTGGATCTAAATCACAATTGAATGATGGTGGGAGGGTCACTTTCGAGATCAATTCACTGTCAAATTGGTTGCTACTGTCTGATGCCTATTTCAGATGCGATTTCAAAATCAAGGACGGAACAGCAAATGAAAATAGAGTCCCACAGACTAATACAACATTAGAAAATAATTTCTTTCCTTCTTTATTTAGCGAAATGGTTTTGGAAGCGGGATCAAACCCCATAGAAACCATCAAACACCCTGGAGAATTTGACACAATGTTGAAAACAGTCCTTTACCCCAAAAACTACGATTCAGTCTCGGGTTGGATACCCGATGTTGGTGATGGGACCGTTTTAAAAGAACCAGTAAAAACTGTAGCTAACGATGCTGATATCGCTAGAATGAGAGTCATTGCCAGAAATAGCATCGAGAGAATCGGTAGAGCAGTAAACCAGGGGTTTGACAAACGAGTAAATCAGTACAATAATGTTGTTGAGGATAATAGATGGGGTAATTACGTAAATTGGAAATTATATCCTTTATTCGGTCTTTTAGAACATAGAAAAGTTTCTATAGGTTTACCATTTAAAATTCATTTACAAAGAGAAATTAATGACGATAAGATATTCTTTGGAGAAGCTAATTCAAATGCAAAATTAGAAATAACAAATCTCCAACTTTTCATACCCGTAATAACACCATCAATTGAAGTAGAAACGAGAATATTCAACTCGTTAACTAAAGACATTGAAATAGCTTTTCTTCGTCGCAACACTGTAGGGAGCATGACTTTAACTGGAGAATCCACAACATGGCCAATCACTAACAGCATTAAACCAGCAAGATATTTAATAGTTGGTTTCAAGAACTTACCAGATTCTCAGACAAATAACAACAATATCTTTAGAGTGGCAATGAACCAAACTCAAGATCCTATAATCCGTAAAGTTCAAGTAAGATTAAACAACGATAATTATCCTAACCAACCTTTAACTATTAATCCATCCACAAAGGATTATAATGAATTGTATAGAAATTATAAAAATATGTGTGAATTATTTGGAAATCCACCTCAGTTTGGATATGTAGATTTTGCAATTAATCACCCAATCTTCTGTTTTGATCTATCAGCTCATCAAGAAGATCTTTTCAAAACTGGAGTAAACATAAATATTCATATCGAAAAAACACAAGGAGATGTAACCGGTTATTGTTTATTATTGGAAGAAGCAAAACATATAATAAAAATATCCGACAGACGGATGATTCGAATAGAATAAATTAATCCCTTAAAAATGAAACCCGAAACTTTAGTAAAAAGAATAATAGATGCTATCGAAACAGAAAAGCCAACTACAATTACTTACAATGGTAAAAGAATCAGCATAACTAAAAAACTTATTGATAAATATAAACACTGTAAAGTACGAGATGATATAGATTTGGAAAGAATTGACAAGAACATAAAGGAAGGTGGATTTTTACCTTTCCTACCCTTGATCTTTGCAGGTTTGGCCGCAGCCGGTGCCACGGCCGGCGGAACAGCAGGAATAGTTCAAGCCGTCAATGCCAAGAAAGCAGCCGAAGCTGAAAAAAGTGAAAAACGTAGACATAATTTGGAAATGGAAAAGTTAGCAAAAGGTTCGGGAGTAGCAGACATATTAGGTACAGTTAAAGAATTTGGAAATCGATTTAGTGAAGAAACTAAGAAAACTGTCAAACAAGGATTAACTAAATTAGTGGATAGTATTGACACAGGGGAAATCAAAGTCAAACATAAGGGTAATGGAATATTTTTTAAAAATATACACACTGGAGAAGGAATATATCTTTCAAAGTATAAAGGAGAAGGTGTAATTTTTGGTACATAAAAATGGAAAAGAAATTTAATCATTCAGAAATATTTCCTAATAATCCAATGCTCATGTGTATATGCGGTAGTTCAGGTTCTGGGAAAACTCATCTCACTTTTAACATGTTGACAACACCCAACCTTTTAGATTTCGATTCTCTATATATCTACACAACAACACCAGAACAATCGTATTATCAATTTCTCAAAGCTTTAGAATATTTACCAAAGAAATATGTTCAAGAATTATTTCAATATTACGATAAAGGAGAAATGGAAATAAAAGATATCTTAGATACCTTCATAAAAGAAAAGAATCCATCTTTCAATCCAACTGACATAAAAGTGTTTCTGACAAAAAATGTAAATGATCTGGACTTGTCTAATATTGATAGCAAACGAAAGAACTTAATATTGTTTGACGACTGCGTAGCGCAAAAAAATCAATCTGTTCAACAAGAATTCTTCACGAAGGGAAGACATCACAACTGTCACTGCTTATACCAATCCCAATCTTTTTACGGGATGGATTCTATGTTTATTAGAAAAAATGCTAATTGTTTTTTATTATTTGAATTAAACGATAAAGATTTATCTCAAATCATACAGTCGATAAATCACGGAATGGACAGAGATTCGTTTAAAAAGGTTTGTAAAGCTCAATGGAGAAATCCAGAGGAACATGGATATGTATTCGTTAATACAAGAAAACCTGCGGGTGAAAGAGTAATGATAAACATATGTTAATTTATTTTTTTAAAAATGGAATGGAATAATATTTTAAAAAGAAATAGAGAATATATCAAAGCTAAGAATAAAATAAAGACCCAAGTTGAAAATAACAGATTACAACAACTCGGATTAACGGAAAATCTACAAACTTTATTTAAACCAATATTAAAAAGTCAAGAGGATATCAAGAATAAATTAGAAGCTCCTAAACAACAAATTCAACAATCTCCTCCACAAATAGAATATCCCATTGAAGATGATGGAATCGTAATCAGGAAATTAGATGATATAAAACGTTATTTTTCAAATCCAAATCCAACCCTAGCCAAAACAATAAAGCCAACAATTGATCAGGATGGATTGATTCTTAACGGTTTTAGGATACGTTTCAATCAACTCAACCCAACATTTAAGATTGACAGAATAGACGCTATATATGATTTAACACCCGGTATGATTAATCTTTTGAATGGATATGATAAAGATTATAATTTCAAAGATTTGAATTCATACGTGGACATTCTTACATCGACAAGGACAGGAGGACCAAAAACTTTAAGATTAAGAAGACTGGAAAAAGAATTAGATGATAACACCGATGGTAGTGATGATAACTACACTGATGATATTATAGAAGAAATCGATGACTTTTTGGGACATACAGGAGATGGTGTAATTTTTTTATCCGACAACAACGAAGAATTGCTTAATAGATTACAAATAATATTAGCAGCAATGAAGGAAGGACATCAATCACACAGACACTATAATGAATTAAATTGTATATTAAAAAGACTCCTACAAAAAGGTATCATAGATAAAAATGATTATAAAAGTGTTATTAAAAATGAGTCAACTATTCGTCATCACCTCAAATAAATCAGACATTAAATTATCTCTAGATTATGAGTATGAACTCGATCGAAATCAAGAATATGAATTGGGATTAAAGTATTTCTCTGTTTACAATTCCATTAGAAATATCAACGAAGATAATAACAAAATAAAAATATCAACAGATAATGGAGCTACATTCAAAACCATAAGTTTACTACCAGGAAGTTACGAATACATAGCCATTAACGAATACCTATCTGAATACGCAGGAAGTGTCAATGGTAAAAACAATATTGAATTCGAAGGTAATTTAAATTTGAACAAAATGAAATTGATATTAAGAAATAATAGTCAAGTTGATTTCAACGTAGAAAATTCATTGAATACGTTACTAGGATTTGATAAACGAGTATACACCCAATCTACTATAGCACCACATAAAGCTAATATCGAGAATGATGTCGATGTGATCAATATACATTGCAATTTAATAAACGGTGGATTTTTCAATAAATACAAACGTCAGATTATTTACAGTCTTCCAACATTCACTGTTCCTATTGGATATAGAATTATAGAAAAACCATTTCAAACTACGTATTTACCACTTAATTCCTTTATGATCAAAGATATAAATCTGGAAATCAAAGATGGTAAAAATAGGTTTATAGACTTTGGAAACGAAGAAATTGTTATTCAACTTCATTTAAAAAGAATTAAGTAACTCTTCATTCTCTTCTTGAATAGTTAGATAATCGAAATCATCAAATTCATAGTTTTCATCCAAACTCAATTCATCTTTATTACAATAAGGATACATGATTCCTTCACTATTTGGAGCCTTTCTCTTTACAAGATTTAAATAACTTCTAAAAACTTTCTTTTGTTTATCATCATCCCTTGGAATAACTACTCCATTTGTGAAACTTTTTTCCCAATTTCTCTTAAATTCATTTGATATATCATATCCACTAGCCAACCGAATATAATCGTCTACAGTTATCTTATCATTAGAATAACCTTTAAATGTTTTCTTTTCTTTTAAAACACCATCTGAAGTTAGTATGATATTGTATTTGACTTTCGGCGCTAAATATAAACCGAATATAATTCCACCATCACCGTAATCATTCTTTCCTTTACAGTATTCATTTTCGGATACTAATCCAGCTTCATTTAATTTATTCCAATTGCTAGATGAAATGTATAAACTATCAGTATCGGTATAGTATATTTCCGGTTGATAAAACCCATCTATTACGTGAATAAAATTGTTCATTATTTTCTTACTGTGCGATAATACGAATGATCCCAAATGACTGGGTGTAAGTCGTGTAGATTTACTATTTACATCGTCAATTTCTTTTTCTTCTTCTTCTATATCAACAATGTATTGAGTCTCATTTATTTTTTCATAGTGTTTAACATGTGAATCAAAGTTAGCCTTTAAAGTTACGTCATTCCAAAGATGTTTTGATGAAGATATATCCTTCTGAATAGATTTCCCATACAGGGCATTACCTAATAATTTCATGCAATTACTACCAACGATATTGCCATCCCTTTTGAATTGATTTCTTAGATCTCTCAAAATTAAAATGTAGTCTCTATAGAGAGGAGTTCTAAAGTTTTCTTCGTATACTATGCCATCTAATATTCTAATAATTCGTCCACCAGCTTTTACTATTTCTTGAATATCGACCGATGTTAAAACATCTGAACAGAAACCATTTCTGAATCTGATTTTAGTGCCAGTTTCCTTTTTTCCTTCTTTGTTCGTAAAACTAATTTTATCTTTAGCTGGTATCGGTTGGAAGAACATGTTTTTGGGATACTCAAACCAAACTGTTAAAATAGCAGTTTTGGGTCTAAAGTTTTGTTCATTGAAGAGTCTTACAAATTCTTCTTCTTCTTCTGGTAAAAACGGTCTACCACTTTCTGCTTTGGGATATTCACTATCTAAATCTGACATAGCAGAAGCATACAAACCGTTAGCATCAAATGCCATCAGTCTAGAACATGTTATATTTTTAAGTTTTGAATTAACCTCTGTTTTATCTTTATCACTTTTACTATATTCTTTAAATAAATCAATTATGTTGTCGTCATTTGTTTGTGTATATTCCTTTAATACATCACAAATTTCATTGATTTTATCAGTTGTAAATATTTTTCGATTTGCAGAAACCCTTCCTCCTTTAATAGAGCGTCTTATAAAATGTCTTATAAAAGGGTTAGTGTGTGAGTAAACCTTTTCTATATTTTGTTTTTCAGTATGTTTTGGTACGAGTCTTGTACTTTCGTAATATGGTTCTTCAACCATTTCTTTATCGTAATGATACAAATAATACCACCCCTTTAAAGATAGAGATGGAGCCGTTAGATTATTAGAAACGCTCTGGAATACAACGTCTTTCATAACTTTGTTATATTTTATCAAGCATGCTCCAAGACATAGGGTGTCTCGCTTTGCATATGGTTCCCATTCGTGTCTTAAAATTTCCCAGTTATCTTTGGTATATTTTGCAATGTCTACATCAACGATCTTTCTCAAATTCATTGGTAGATTAGACGACTTTCCCCATGTTGCTAAACTAGATGCTTCGTGTTGATAGGAACATGTGAAATTAATATGCTGTAAATAATTGGATTTACTTTTTATATCTTTCTGTCGTTTCCATCTTTTCTGTAAATCTTCATCAGTGTATGGATTAGATAATGGTAAAGAAAGAATTCCTCTGGGTGTTATTAGTGGACATTGTGTTAGTTTCTTTACGTTTTTAATTACGATCCAGTTATCAAAACCACTACCGTTATGAGAAATTAATGTTAATCTTTTTTTATCATATTTACCTAAATATTTCAACATTTGATCTATACAATCTGTGCCTACAAATATTTCTACTATTTTCATTAGTTTGTTATAAAATGCTTCTGGAATATTATCAGTGGGAGGTATCATCTCTAACTTTTTTCTTAGCTTTTCTAAATTAATTAACGTACAGGAATAAGGAATTGCTTTACGCGTTTCACTATCTGAATACGTTTCACAGTCCCAAGCGAATAAAGTATCATCACTCATATTTGAAAATACGTTTAGTTTCAAAGGTGATACTTCTTTTACAGCATTATCATCTCTACATGTTTTCCATACCTGTTCATAATTATCTTCTATTTCTTTAATCCCTAATTTTTTTTGATTTCTTCTTATAAGACAGAAATGTGAGTTATGTAAATATAAAACCCAATCTAATGCCTTGTCCTTGTTTACATCTGTGAGGGTGGGGCGTACATTTCTATTTTCGGGAGTGTAAATTTGAAATGAAGTATTACATTTCTCATTGAATTTATTAATTCTAGCAGCTGTCATTACTCCTTTTCTATTCGCTTTTGGAAATGTATTAATGAATGTTCGAAATTTATTTGTTAAATCTTTTTTCAAAACATGATTTACGCATTTGATAAAACAGTTACCATCTGTTGGTATATAACAATTTCTACCTTTATATTCATTTATCTTTTTAAGTAGTTCAGTTCCTCTACCAGCGTTTGATCTTCTTATTTCCTTAAAATTGTCTCTACGTAAAATTATTTTCCCTGTAAAATACCAATCCGAGCAGTCAGATTTTGCATCCATATTAGACAAAATGGTCTTAAAAGTTTTGGAATTGAAACCAAGAAGTTTCATGAATTGTTTGTGATTTCCATTCTCGATTATCCTACCATCTATTTCAATTTGACCCTTAAATGTTGAAAATTTATGAGTAATAGCCCTGATAAGATCGGTAAATAGTACGTTTTCTATGAATGTTTCATCGTCTATAATTTCAATGTTATTCATATTTTTTATATGTTTTTTTTTAATTACTTAATTTTTGGAGTTCTTTTTATTATCTTTTATTGCTGATATTTGTATATTAAATTTATCCAAAATTTCATTAAATTCTTCCAACTCTTCAACGCTAATGATCTTATCTTCTCTTGATCTTTCGAAGAAAATATACAACTTATTAAGATATGTATTTAAGATATCTGTTTTCTTTTTAAAATAAGATTTCTGTTTGGATGTAAAACCCATAGCAATCAATCCACAAGATGAGGTTTGAATAGCAGTAATTGCGGCTAATACAGTTGGAATAAGTATTGGCACCATCAATCCGCCAGTTACTGCCGTTGCAATTGTTGTTCCTACTGTTAAAACTACACTTAGTGCTTTGAAAGCAGAATCAATTCTACTCCATCTTTTCTTACATTTATTATATTGTTCTAGTTTTACTTTTAGTTCGTTTTGTTTGTCTATCAGGTATTTTTGTCTACTTTCTTGTTCCATTTTTAAACGTTAAATTAAGTGAACTTCCGATAATGATCTACGTACATCCTTAGGGTTTTGTGCAATAGTGACATGTACATGTACTAAGAATGCTTCTTGTTTTGACTCCTTGTTCTTCTTATCCCGATAAACAAAAAAATTTGTTTTTTTTTCAATAGAGATTTCTATGAAAAAATATGATCCACCTATATTTTCTGTTAATGCTATTGGAAAATGTTTAAATTGTTGATTTTTATTAACATCAACAGAGAAGTAAAGATCATTATGAACAAAATATAGTTTCACATATTCAAAGTCTGTTGTTCGTAAAAACTCATAAATCTGTTTGCTTTCTTCTTTTTGTGGTTCTTGATTTCTAACTATGCTTACTGATGGTGGAGTTTCCGTTTCCAATATCATATCAAATAACTCAAATGTATAAGGTAATCTTTTATAATCCGGCTCATAATCACCCACCTCATAAGGGTTTCTTTTATCATCCACCTCAACCGGCTCGATTGAGATTCTAAGGTTATCTATATACAACTGATTTGACGAAATATTAAAATTTCCCCCCCCAGGATTAAATTCTTCAGTATCTACAATGTTACCATTTTTGATAAAGTGAACAGATACAAAAAGTTTATAAAGTAGATTATATCGATTATAAATTGGTAAATCGACTTTTACCTTCATAGGAAAAAATATGTCAATTATAGTATTCCCCTCAAAATAAGTCATACTATCAGATAAGCTTCCATGAGTATCTATATCTTTTTTAATATTTACTTTAAACCCATATTTATAATTATAAATGAGTTCTCCACTGATTTCTTCCACCAAATAATCTTTATTGTCTTTAGAAAATGGAGGAAAGAAATAATAGGGTTTAATATATTCTAGTTCATTGAGATTATTTTGTAATGTGGTTATATTTGTTTCCTGTTTTAAAACTTCATTATTAATAGTAGTTATCCGTTGTTGAATCTCACTATAATCAATATTTTGTATTTGTTGTTGAATATAAGTTTTAATTTCACTATCATCAATATTTTGTATTTGTTGTTGAATATAAGTTTTAATTTCACTATCATCAATATTTTGTATTTGTTGTTGAATATAAGTTTTAATTTCACTATCATCAATAGTTTCTATCTGTTGTTGAATATAAGTTTTAATTTCACTATCATCAATATTTTCTATCTGTTGTTGAATATAAGTTTTAATTTCACTATCATCAATAGTTTTTAGTTCGTTTTGTAATTCAGTTTTAAATTTAGTTTCCAGAGCAGTTAATTCTTGTTGTAATTTATCTTCACTTATGCCTGGACTAATGTTGGATATTAGTTTTTTAAAATCTACTTTTTGTTTTGATAGTTTATCATCTAAATTAGATATTGATGACCTTAAATTTTGTAATTGATTTTTATCTACTACATTTATTAATTTTTGTTGAATAGATTCTATTTGTTTTTGTATTTCGCTATCATCACTAAGTTTACTTTCTAATGCGGTTAATTTGTCTTCACTTATGCCTGGATTAATATTGGATATTAGTTGTTCAAGATCTACTTTTTGCTTTGTTAGTTTATCATCTAAATTAGATATTAATGACCTTAAATTTTGTAATTGAGTTTTATCTACTGTATTGACTAATTGTTGTTGAATAAAACTTTTTAAACTTGTTACTTCTTTTTGTAATTTACCATCATCAATATAATCTAATTCTTTCAATTTAGATTCATTTATAAAATCTTTATTATTTATTTGTCGTTTGAAGAATCTTTTCACATCAGATATTCTATCTTTTAAATGGTCTTTATCTACTTCAATTAAATTTATTTGATCCATTAAATATTTCTTATGAACAGCATCATTATCGTTTTCCGGAGATTTTAAATTAGTTATACCAAAATTGTTCATATCAATATCACCCTGAAGAATGTCTCCGATTTGATCCACAAAATATGGTTTGATTTTATTGATTGGAAATGTAGTGTTTGGTTTTTTAGTATCTAAAGGTAAAGCGCCTAAACCAAATTTATTTGCCATTTTTATTGAGTTAAATTTATTACAATTTCTTCGAACTGTTTTCCTAAACTCAACTGATATAAAACCCAAAGTGAAAGTTGTCCACAAAACTTTTGACCCGGCTTTTGTATTTGAAATGTAGAAGATTTAATTGGTTGATTAGTTATATTCATTATCTCTTCAGTGGGATCTAATCCAAAAGAGTCGAAAAAATAAAAGTTAGAGTCTTTGTACAAAGCAGAATGATGAACACCTTTTTGATCGGAAGTGTGTATATTTGTTATAGCATAGAATTTACCTTTCTTACTTTTGAGATTATTTATTTCATCTCTCATACAATAATAAAACGGTGATATGTTTAACTCATTCGCCCATCTCATAAGTTGGAAGTTTGTGGTTGTATCGGTTCCATATTTATCGAGAAATTCATTCATTTTTAAAAGTCAGTTTTTTGAAGTTCATTTTGATAAAACCTACCTATAATTTGTTCTTTGTCTTGATCGATTAATTCATATGTTGGAGGGGATGTGCTATTTACTTTATCTACGATAAATATTTCGTTTGTCCAATAACCAACATACCCTTTTTCGAATTTACTTTTATATTTATAAATACGAACTCGATCTCCGACTTTAAATTTGGGTTTAATATTTAGATTCTTTATTTCATTTTCGTAGTTATGTTGCGCGTTAATTGATCTTATAATATTTGGATTTTTTGAGGCTTGTGCTGGTGACACTCCTATAGATGAATGTATTTTGTTATTGTATTCGTCTACGACCTCTGGTAATATTTTTAGCCATTTTTGAGATTTTAATTCCGTGAACTTTTTGAATAGTTTATTTTTTAGAGTTCTATTAAATCTTTCTATTACTACAGCTTTACCTTCGTTGTGAGTACTGTAAATTTCAAACCCCACAGATTTCATATTTTTGTTATAAAATTCGCTCCCTTTATCTACCCATAACTTTTGGGGCCGTCTGTCAGATTGTTTCATTATGGTTTCAAATGCGTGTTTGACTGATATTCCAGTTTTGTTTTTGAGAGGAATAACCCAAGCATAACGTGTATATAAATCAATAACTGTTAAACAATATTTATATCCCCTTTCAACTGGCATATTAATTAAATCTGCTGACCATATTTCATCTTTTTCAAACACTTTAACTTTTAAATAATGTTTGTTTTTTCTAAATTCTTTATGAATTTCATCTGCCAATCCCATACCCAATTTCATCTTTGCTTTTAACAATTTAATGATTAGCGCTCTTTGCATTTTCTCTTTGAATGTTGGATTTGGAATATTTTCGAGTTCGATTATCATTTGTTTGTCTGCTTCGTGTCTGAAGTTTATGTCTTTGTTTCTGTAAAGTATGTCGTGTTTAAGCGCAGCAGCGTCAACTCTATTGACTGGTTCTTCCCCTGGTTTGGGTTTATCGTTTTCGTCTAATCGCAGATCTAATCTAGTACCTGGACCGGTGTAATTATGACCTGGAAGATGTTTCTCGCCAGAGTATTTGGCCCATGGAAATCCAGGAAGATATCCTAATGATTTTTGAATATCGGAACCAAAATAGGTTTTTGGAGCGTGAGCGACTATCATTTTTATCCTATAACTTTAAACCCTTTTCCCTCTTTTACCTGCTGTTCTATTCTCTTGTTTCGTAGTTCTCTTATTTGCTGTAATTCTTTCAGTTCGTCGGATTTTTTCACGGCGTCGTTTATTCTAATTCCTGATTTTGCCACGGACCCAACTGCTTGAGCTCCGGAGGAAATTAGGGATTTGTTGTTTGAAACAAAGCTAGCTACTTTTGGAATTATTTTTGAACCTAGAGAAAATATAGATGAAAAGATACCGTCGCCTGAATAATCTTCAAATCTGTGTTGGTCGTGTTTTAAAATTAAACTCATCCTATTTTTAAATAAGGGTTTTTATGTATATTTATAAATATTCCAAAATATAGGGGGATGTTGGTTATGTTGGATATGTTGGATATGAAGGGGTGTGGGTGGACTGTTTTTGTGTCTATAGATTGGAAGCATCAATTATCTCAAAAATATTGTTGGATATGAAGGGGTGTGGGTGTGGGTGTGGGTGGGGATGAACTTATAGATCTGAAGCAAGTTTTTCCCCATGAAATGAAAAATGGAATGGGGGAAACTTGCTTCAGATCTATAAGTTCAGTAACTACTCGGCTGTCATATGGGTAATTCTCTTAAAGGGATTGTACAGTAAAGTGATTTTCTAAACTTTTTATGTGTATAGAGGTTCTGAATCTGTAGACATAATCCTATTGCTTTTAATATGTTGAGATGTTTTTGTATATGGAGCCACGTTTAATTCCACGTGCACAAGACGCCATTTTGAATTTCAAGTATGCAATCCTAAAGAACATATAGCCTTATAATTGATATTTTCGAATCCATGATAGCTACTAACCCTACAGAATTCTCGTTTATAACGTACACTTCTTGAAGAGGGTTCGGGGGCAGTGTACCTGATTTCCTCGCGTCCCAGGCTTTTTCGAACATTTCTTCTTTGAGAACGACCATCCCTTGAAGTAAAAAATTTTGAAGGACATTAAATCCCGAGAAAATGTTTAAAATGAGGGATAATTCCCTTGTATATGATGCCATTCCGGATAGAATTTAGGTTGAGAACACCCACCTCTTGAATAGGGTTTGGGTCATTATACAGCAATATTATTTGAAAAATAAAATTTGATTTACTTGCATATCAGACCTTTCCGAGCATCTGATTTCCTTATATCTCTGGCCTTTACAAACTGCATGCGCTTTGGAGGGGGGGGGTTGCCTATAATAAGAAAAATTAAAGTTGTTTCTTTGTATCTGAGACCTTTCATGACTGCTTTCTCGTTGCCGAGTTTTATAATTTTTGTCATGCTCTGGTCGCGATTTTTGATTAACGGAATTGTTTTGCTTGTACGGATTTTTATTATTACACATTTCTCCCAATTTGCTCTCCTAGAGTGAGAGAAAATTATAAATTCACGGTATACCCTTTGCGATACGGTATGCGATTTCCACGAAAAAAATGATCGCCTAGCGCACGTTCCTCGTTTCTGTTGCCACTACGACTCCCGGTGGTCGGACTGAAGAATTTTGTTTTTCTCTCAAAAGATAGAGATCACAAGCGCCAGGCATGCACCGCTATCGAACATCTTTCTCCTCGTGCACACGCGAGTGAGTACGACGATTTCGACGAGTTGAGGAACGCTGGACGCCAGTTTCTCAACTCTGTCACCGCTACGACTCCCAGTGGTCGGACCGAAGATTTTTATCTTGCAACAGGGAGAGTTCACACGCGTCGGTCACACACACCGATGTCCGAGTACGGCGATTTCGACGAGTTGGCGATAGCTAAGCGCAGGGCTCAACATTAACTTTTTAAGCCACTTGTCATGTCGGGCAAGAAACATCCCAAATCTACTTGCCCGAAAAAAAGGTTACTTGCCAAATGTTTTCATGTATTTAAAATATCTCCGACTTCCATGTCTGTTATCTTACATGCTATTTTATGTACATTTAGTAAATGATCTTTTACTTTGTGTCCCTCGTCAAAAAACAAGAGTCATAGAAAGTAAGTTTGCCATTTTCTATGCAGTGCTACAACGCTGTCCTTCGTAATTTTTCTCGCTCAAATTCTTCGCAAGCCGAATCATATGTAATAACTATCAATCACCCAACACCCATGGTCATGTTAATTACATCTAGTGACAAGGGAACTTTGGAGACCTCTATTGTGGTGTCTGTCTTGTGTTTTATAGACATGACCTGATACAAATTACAAGTCCAGAAACAGTGTTATGAACATTGGACACTTGGCCATTTTTCATAAAAAAAAAAATTAAGTTACCATCTTCGGTCTTCCAGTCGGTGCTTTTAGAGCTGTTTAGCAACTTCCACAATATCCTACCGTTCGTACGGATCTGGGAGCTATATTTATGGGCATGTTTTGTGTGACCGGGAGAAATTGACAACAGAAAATTGGGTGCACAAAAGATTTAATGATGTTTAACGACAAGATAAATATCAAACTAATCGTGGAAATTTGTACTTGCCACGTCGGGCAAGTTCTGCGAACATTTCACTTGCCCGACAGTGAATTTTACTTGCCATTTCCAGTCGGGCAAGCGTTAGTGTTGAGCCCTGGCTGGGCGCCAGTTTTTCGACTCACCGCTACGAGTCAAGGCGGACTGACCGAAGAAATTGGTTGCAACAGAGATCACACGCGTCAGGCAGATACCGCTGTCGACAATCTCTCCCCGTGCACACGCTTTGGACGAGCAGCCGGTAGCGATCGAGTTCGAGTTTAAAAAATGTGGGTATGTCACGACGTCACTTTACATACTAGATTATTCTCCAACGAGTACGGCGATTTCGACGATCGTCATAGCGCCAGTTTCTCGATTTTGTCACATTGAACGATTCGAAGAAATTTGTTTTTCTTTTTCCAAGTTTAAGAGGATTCAATGGAAGATTTGCCTCTTGTAAACAGGTTTTCCTGTCAAATAAAGTATTATAGTGGGACTTTGCTTCCTCAAAATCCTTTTTTGTTATCGAATTGTCAATTCTTTTTTTTTGTGCAGTGGATTCGAGCGACGCACTGCTTTATTTCGCAAATGACATCCTTTGTTTATTTCTTAAAACGATTGTCCACAAGATAGATGTTTGTAAGCATCACTTTGAGAACTTTATTGCGGACTTTTGGAGCACCTTTTCCTGACCACTTTTCAACTTCTTCAATTTTCTTTTGATTAACCTGAAAACTTACATATACATTTTGTTTGCAAACAATTAGCTTTTTTTGATATCGTTTGCTCTTAAAGTTGAAATTTAAACTTTCAGAATTTGGATGATGTTTGAATATTTTTTATGTCCAGAAAGTGTGAAATGGTATCAAATAAAAGAACATAAAAATTTGAGAAAAACGTTGCAAGTGGTTTTTGAATTTCGATTTTGCATTGTTGCAATTTCCGGTTGAATACAAGGTTAAAGCTCAATGTTATTAGCTATCAGATGATCTTTTGACATTTGGCCTACTTTCGCAACTTTGGACTGCTCGTACATATGACCTAATAAACCTAAAATACATACTGGTTTAATCTCATATTTTTGTGTGGGTGAAAATAAGGAAGAGTGTGTAATCTTTTTTTTTTCTTAAACGATTTTGACCAAAGTACATATTTTCTTTTTCAAACAAAGATGCCAGTAGACATATGTTACCTGGCAAAATTCAAAATGGCTGCTTTAGTTACTTGTTGCTGTTATAATTGAATCCCCTGATTCTCCATCTTGGCTTTGTTTAATGTTTATAATTAACATTTAAATTTAATCACATATTATTTGTAGTGTGTGATAAGTATGTTTTACCCGAGAACGGTATTTGGATACCAGGAGATGAATGTGGGGACAATAGGCAGTTCACATGTAAACCGGGACATCAACTTCAAGTTGAAACTAACTGTAACAAAAATGGTAAATGGCAGCTAAAAACATCTTGTCATGGTAAACATTATTATTATTTCTAACCTCGAACCGACACAGACTTCATCACTAGAATTGTTGGTTAAAAGGATGCTGAATTGACGAATACGGTTTCATAGTGACGAGATTCTCCCATTGAGCACCCCCTGTCAACTCGTCATTAAAGGGCCATTCTGCTTTTTTGAAAAAAAAGTTTCCATTATCAAACAAATGCTACCTGAGAGTACTTTTAAAGTATGCTTAACGTATCTCTATATCTTCTTGATCAAACTGAATTTGGTTTTAAAGGGTTAATTACAAACAGGGAGTACTTATTGTTAATTAAGCAATTTGACCTAGTTTTGGTGTTTGCCCTCTAAATGGCCCATATTTCTAGCTGAAACCTTGTAAATACACAAGAGGGACATTTCTCTACAATTAGGCGTTTATTTTACTCAAATCCGTTCAGTAGTTTTCAATAAAGAAACCAAGTACTGACGATCCGAACCGCAAAACGAAACTCGAAATCCAAAAAGACATTTTGACGAAACATAGGTAACAGCTTAAGAACTTTTCACATGAGGAATTATATCAATCATACATGAGTAAGTATATCATAATGAAAAGTGGTATCAGGTGTCTAGAAGAGTAAGCATACCCTGCCTGGCGCCACACCCGTTATTTTAATCAGCGTCCAAAAAAACATAACACACTTGAAAACCTTACGTAAGGTTTTTAAAACTTTTAGCATGCTTTTAGCGTTTAAAAATTAACGGCTGGATTTTTTTAGTTGAAACTTTCAGATACATTAAAGGGCACATAGTTAGAGATTTTGGTGTAAAGTTTTCACAAATTTGAGCAAAAAAAAATTTTGACCTAAAAAAAATTCAGATTGTCCCTTTAACATTCGACTGTACACTTCTCGTAATGCAGCTAAATTCAGTATGTTTTGAATTGAAGCTAAAAGCTAAACATGACTAGCCTAATCTCTGTGTTGGTAAACCGGAATTTGTCAATTTTATAAACGATTTATATTTTGATCAAACTCCATATTGTGTTCCTTTTCAATCAAAGCTGTCAGTAAGAGTATGTTACCTTGTCTGGCGAGGTCGATTTGAAATTCAAACCTTCAAACTTTGGTATTAGAATGTTTTATGATCATGTATGTTGCGTATTAATGATTAATAAAGGTTTCTGTATGTGAATTGAAACTGTTTTAGAAGGAGTAGTACATGTATATCTAGAATAGTATTTTTATTTCTATTTACTTTAAATGTACGATACTTCGCATACGACATCATTTATTTTTTTTTTTTAATTTTTGAATTAAAAAAAAACTGGACTATAATTATAAAACTTAATTTTGAATTAAAATAGTTATTTTCCACCTGGGTGACAATTCAATAAAACATGAATCCCAATCCGGGTGAAAATTGATTTTTTTTTATGAAATATTATTGAGTTATCACCCGGATGAAAGTACAAGTTTCAAAATTAAGCTTATTAGTTATTATAGCAGTTTTATAATTAAAAATTAAAAAAATAAATGATGTCGTATACGAACCACTGTACAAATGTCATTCAAAGATTATGTATGAGTATGATTTGTAATTAGCTGTAGAGTGTCCAGCTGGTACCGCAATCGAAAACTCAGATAATGTAACAAAATCGGGTATATTTGGTGAAGATTTTAATTTTGAATGCTTGTCTGGTTACACTAAAAATGGGCTAACTGAAACATTGACGTGTGGCGAAGAGGGGGATTGGGTTAATAAAAAACTTTGTGAAGGTAAATCTAATTTGTTGTTTTTATTTCTAACTTTCATTACAATTTCCTCAAATCTTTATTTTTTGGGATCCCACACAGATCCCCTAGTAGAGCAATAATTCATATACAAGCTGATATGTTAATAGTAATTTACTTCTCATAGTTAATGAAGACCAACAGTAAAATTGCAGCAAACAGTTATTATAATCTACAGTCTGCAGCAGCAAACAAAGGTTCACAATTATTTTGCACCGAACAGCCAACACATATTAAAACTTTTATTGCAGAGATAATCTAGCAAGTGTTAACACTTGTATTGTACCAAACAGCGATTAGTGTTAACACTTTTAACACAGCTATCAGCTAATTGTGTTAACACTTTTCTTCAAGCGAACAGCTACCAAATATTAACACTTTTATTGCAGCTATCAGCTAATAGTGTTAACACTTTTCTTGAAGCGAACAGCTTACAAATAGTAACACTTTTATTGTAGCAATCAGCTAATAGTGTTAACACTTTTCTAGGAATTTTTAGGTAAATGGGCCGCGTTGGGGCTAAATAATTGTCAGGGGGCTACCAGCACATACCATCTGTATTTAACATTATACGAAAATTTCTAAGTGGAGGGGCCCGACCTTTGCCCGACCTTGTCCCCCCCCCCCCCCCCCACTTTGAAACTGAACCCCCGCGTAGAAACGCCACTGTTGAAGCGAACAGCTACAAAATATTAGCACTTTTATTGTAGCAATCAGCTGATTGATTAAAATTAATTAAAATGAATGGATTTCAGGTCAATGTTTGGGAGAACCTAACATCATCAATGGGAATGTTAACAGTACAATAACATCCCGAGATATCGGCAGTGAATACGAGTTTACATGTAATCCAGGATTTGAGACAAATGGAAAAGGAGGTACTGTGAGATGTAATGCTAGTAGAGAATGGGAGGCTGACATAACATGTGAAGGTAAGAATAAATTATATTGTCAATTTTTCAAATAATGTGGATTCCATTAAACTAATTTGAAATTTGTCCGAGTTTTCAGATTACCTTTTGCAGAAACTTGCAAACTTTCTTTTCCAATTGCCTACTATATCTTACAGTTGTCAATAATGACCGTATAACAGGGGCCGCCCCCAGCCCCCCCACCCCCCAACATACTTTTTGGCAGATCATTTTTTTTTTTCTTTTTTCATAAAAATATTTTTGTCATTTTTATAAATTTTTTATAATTTCCGAAATCTGAAAATCGAGTGGCCGAAATCCGAGGGTGAGAGGTGGATTTTGAAAATTTTCAATCAAACACGCTACATTCGTACCACTTCGCAAAGTTCTCAATAGGTAAGTATTTATTCGTAGTAAGTTCTTTTAATTCTTGTGCTATCGGGAATT
Organism: Lottia scabra; assembly: GCA_029955415.1. Classification (NCBI taxonomy): domain Eukaryota; kingdom Metazoa; phylum Mollusca; class Gastropoda; family Lottiidae; genus Lottia; species Lottia scabra. The sequence goes on along the minus strand of JARJEI010000003.1, from coordinate 5,689,937 downwards.
CGTCGCAAATATTTCGAGCTGTGAATTTGATCATATTTTGGATTCGTAATCACTTCGGGAAATTCTTAAACGATTGATATATATTCGTAGTCAGTTCTTCCAATTCTTGAGTCCTCTGAAATTCCTACACAACATTGTGTGCCCTCCCAAAGTTTTGACCACGAACTCCCCGATTCCAAAATCGTAGATAGTACTTAACTATTTCGTAGTGCATTCTTGTGCATCTTAATATAATCGTAGGCTTATCGGCTAGGAATCCGCCACGAATTCACGAAGTCTAAAAACGTTCTTGAAGTATTTGTTATCGATTCTTGTAAAACGGAGTGCATTCTTGACAATATTTTAACGATTGGAACCGAATCGCACGAATATTCTTAACTTTATCGTACCAGAATCGTCGAACGTGACGATTTTGAAAATTAATTTTCGAAAGTCAACGAATCCTCACGAATTTCCACGAATTCCCACGAATTCCCAAGAATCCTACGATTCATCAATTCGTAGCTATTCGCGGGATTCGTAGCGTGTGTGGAGTGAGGGCATAATAAAAAAATCTCCTCTGAATCGTGAAATGCTAGCTCTATTTATAAAATGCATAAGCACGTTACAGAAAATAATTGAGATGGCTTGGTGTATGAAATTTAAATTTCTATAACTGGTTATTGAGTTTTGCTTTCCATTTCAGACTGTTTCATTCGAGATGTACCTATAGTTCGTGATTGTGCTCTGATTACTGCCGCAACAGATGCCATCTGTAAAGGGAAATGTGTAGGGAATTGTGGAGCTTCTTTTTTAAATGGAAGATCTTGTGAATTATGTCCTCTTCCAGCAATTTATCTTGATCCATTTTCGCCATCTGCAGAGGCATGTATTCAGGATTGTAAATTATTACAAGATTGTTTACTTGCAAATTACAATGATGCAGGTGGGTGTGTATTATATAATGCCACTTTAGAATCGATATCCCCTGTTGGTCTTCGCGAAGATGAAAATCAAATACTTGCACCAAGAAATGCATGTCAAATTCTTTTTCACAATAATATTGACATGGTGGATGTCTGAAATAATTTTTAAGTGTTGTATTGATGTAGTGAGTTTATATCATGGTCATTTAAATTTATAAAGTTCTATATTTTAAGTATTGAGGGATTATATTGAGGTTGTGTTATTTTAATGTTATATTATTAGTGGGTTTATATCATGGTAATTTAAATTTATAAAGTTCTATATTATAATTATTGAGGGATTACATTGATGTTGTGTTATTTTAATGTTATATTATTAGTGGGATTATATGATGGAAATTAAAATTAATAAAGTTCTATATTATAATTAATTAGGGATTATATTGAGGTTGTGTTATTTTAATGTTATATTATCAGTGGGTTTAATCTAATAAAGCTAAATATCTAAAATTCAAGATGTTGATTTTGCCTATGGTTTATTTCCATTGTGTGTGAAATATGAATTAATGTGCACTATTTACATTCGCCATGATGTTTCCCCATCGACCTAATGTTAATTCGTATGGCGTTTATCACGCAATAAACGCCACTGCTAGTCACGTGACCTAACTTGACGTGATATTTGCTTAAATACTCCTAAGAAAAACGGCGGCGTAATCTTTGATAAAGAAATAGTTCTAGGAAAATATGATGACCTTGACCAATAAAAAGAACCAGGGTGGTTTGCAGCTGCAAGCCCAAACAGAAGGTCTTCGTTCTAGAGAAAAAAAAGGAAAATGGCATCATTTTGCATTCTGAAAGATATTTCGGGATTTTATTTGGCATTAGGGATTTCCTACTCTGTCATTTGATCACAATTTTGATTCCTCAAAAAATCTTACTTACTAGTCCAGTCAAATAAAGGGAGGGAGGCGACAGCCTTTCGTTTCCGCTTCCGGGTCTGAGTTCAGGGGAAGGAGGGGCACGTTCGCAAATTGAAAGTAGATCACTGTTGTGTAAAGGGAAGAACTATTCTCGTACTTATTCTTCTTATTTACAATAATCTGAAAGTCATCACAATTTCACACATTAAAATCTAAATGAAAACCAAAAATAGGCATGCCAGAAAAGAGAAAAAAAGGAGAATAAAAGGAGATGTCTTAAAATGTCATGGACTACATTTGTTTTTTAGGGAGTTCTACATATTCCAAACATAATGTGAATATTTTCTTGAGAGATTTATCTCCCTTGCATAGTTTTTCTGATATTCTCTATATTTATTAACAATCTTAAAGGGGAATGTTCAGCATTTTCAAGGATGGATTTGGGCCTTAAATGTATGTAAATAGCCTTCACATTTACTGGAAATGCCCAAAAATCGCACAATCCCTTCAATTATACCCGTACCTTAACAGTTATCTTTCATTTTCTGTATAATGTGTTTTCTATGTAAGTCATAGTCTTACTAAACGACGTGTCGTATTTTTGACTTTCAAACGCCGATATTCTTGGATACAAGGGGGTTTGAAGACTGAAATTTGTTGTGAACATTATTTCTGATTAGATTAGCTAAAACTTTTCCAGGTTCTGAGACTAAAAGTTTTTTGGTCAACAGTTAGTGAACATATCCCTTTAACAATTGATTTTGTTTTAACCGAATTTATTCCATGTTATTTCATGTACCTTGAAATTGAACAGTGCTGGACTGCAAAGTTTGTCCTTTCAGTAAAAATAAATTTAATATTAATTTTGAACTGCTCCTTGCGACTGGACGAGATCGAACAGGTTCAGAAAGCAGTATACTTAATCAATATATCAACCAATGTGCAACGAGGCAGGTCATGCTCACTCTTTCAATACACCTGATGGTACTGTTGTTTGAAGGAGTCCACTACTATATAAGAATGTTGCTCTCGATTTTTCAACCCCAAGAATAAATTGTCTCTTAATTAATAATCCGTACAAATGAAATGAAATGAATGGAGTTTTACGTCCTGCTTTTCTGCACCTATATGGGCTAATTGAAGACGGGCAAACGCCATGTAGTGTGCAATGAGGGACATTTTGCCAGGACAGCGGCATTAGCCTGCTCTTATTTTCGATTTCCAACTGTCGAGGGATCTTTAACGTGCACAGCACACGGGACCTCTGTTTATTGTCCCATCCGAACGACTAGACGCTTTTTCAATGTCAGCCCCTCTTACTTGCATCATTGACAGGGGGAAACCGGGTTGAAAAATCCGAAGGTATCATCTCGACCCATGCCGGGATCACGAAATCTCAGTCCGAGTCCACCCTAAGTAACATTAAGAGCCAACATGAAAGTCAAGGGATATTTGTTGGTTGATGGAGTTTGATATTTAATCCATTCCTAGTCACTATTACAACTGTAGATGATTGACGTATGTACTTATTGTTAAATATTGTTATTAGAAAATTATAACTCTACTTTTTAAAATTGTCTAAGAGGCTTCTCGGGTACTTTTTGTGGTGTTCGCTGGTACCACCAAGGGGTGCTTGTTCCCCCCTGTAGGGACCAAGGTATTAGATGAAAAACATGATTAATCTTCGGCACAACAACAAAATATTAATATTTAAAAGTCACGTATTGGCTCAGGCAGACCGACACACTGGCTTTGACTGAAAATTATATAAGAGAGCAAATAACTCCTTAAATCCTACAGCTTAAAAAGAAAAAAACTCGGTGATGACAATCAGCTTCTATCGCACGATTTGAAATTCAATATTTGGACCTATTGACCTCGTCTTTGGTGATCTCTTCTCGTACAACAATGGTGAAATATACTGGAAACATCTAAAGCAAAGAAAACCGAGACCTGTACCCTGTTCGATTGTAACAAACAAAACTAACGACGTGCTTTGGCAATATCATTTATGATGACTATAAACAATAGTTAACCTAAATGTTCCCCTTGAGGCAAGCCCATTTCTAAATCTCTCCCACACGAAATGATACCCGGACACGTCCCAAAATGATGGCGATTACTCTCCAATACTTTGGCATTTCTCGTCAAATTGTGAAATAATTTTATCATAAAAAGTTGACAAAAAAATAAGATCAGTAAAAACGCCCAACCTTCAAAATAATCACACTGAGCGATGATTATTGTAGTTGAGTATCTCAAGCTTAAAGGAATGCTTAAAGTAATACAACCTCTTAGAACGAATAAAAGATTTAAATTTTCAAACTTGTTCAATAGGAGTATACATGTATATTCATCAGGGGACAAACCTGGTGGCATAACTATACAACAGATTACCTAAAAATAATCTGGTAAATCCAGAAATCTATGTTTATATACAATAATTGAAAAACGCTTTTCAATAATAACCTGTAATTGGGTTTATTTGATTCTGTTTGTATACGTTGGACACTGTTGATGAATATATACTCATATTGACCAAATTTGAGAACTTTGAGAATTTTTTTGTTTATTCTAAGAGGTGGTATCGCTTTAATTGATACCTACAGACAACGCTCATGTCCCTTTCCTCCCAATACAAAGCTTGTTTTCTTAATTTGAGAGTCCAATTTTGATTTGTTGTTGTTGTTAATGGTTAAGATCCATATTTAGGTTGTATTTATCGTTAAAACATATACTAAGGTCAAGTATGGCACTCACCCAAACCCCCCAACCGTGAAATCAAACCCAAAATTCGTCACTGTTGTCAAGAGTCTATTAGCATTAAATAGATATCTACAATTTAACTTTAAGTTGTCCATACCTTTCAATTCTTTTCTTTTCAAATTATCATCATTATTTAATTACCGAGCAAACAGCCCCTCAGGCAAAATAGAAAATAGTTAATAAAACAAAGTTTGTAAAAGGAAATGAAATCTAAAGAAATTTTCGATTTAAATCCGGTTTGATTGCAAGAGAGGCAATTCGGATATTCGATATCAAGTTTAATGATTTACTCATTGAGCCTCCATATCAATGTTAATCGGCGAATAGACGAGGTACGGTGCCTGGTCAACAGGCCTGTGAGGTTTTATAGCACAGTGGTTAGCGCATTGTTCTTTACAAACATGACATCATTTGCTTGGATACATTTGCTTGAGAGTTCGGTTCTCGATCAGGGTGTGAAAGTCCGATGACCTTGAATAAGTCATCTTCACTCATAATTCCAGTCCACCCAGCTGTAATTGGGTACGCAAAATCCGGGAAAGATCAATGCCAAGAGGTTTGGCCAAGGACCAGCTGGGAGAAAGGATCCGCACGGAACCTAAGTTGTTATCCTTGTAAAATATAGATGTTTCTTTCTTTTTTTTTCTTTTTTTGTCGAGTGTCCGGTCGGGATTTTCAATACGGAAGAAAATACAAGAAGCGAACGCTTGGAGAATGGTTCCGGACACGATACGGACACGATCCGGACACGATCCGATTAGTTTCTACTATTTTCTTCAGTATCAGAAATACCTGAAAGGCCACGGACCCGGCATCGTGTCTATTCGTGACTTTATACAGAAATGATAACGGTATTCCCGGACGTGGTTTGATACTGAGTTTTTGATACTATACAATAATAAAATAGCATTATAACACATGAATAGTGTAGGTAGGGCGAGGTCATCCAACATATAATTTCATTATCTTCTCAAACCATTCTGCAATCCACTCCTAATCCGTCATCTCTATTAATGTTATTTGCATTGCTGATTAGTATTTTGATTGATAAATATATACCGGATTGGATATGAAAGGTTGGGGAGTATATTATTATATCTAGGACAAAGAACAGACGTGCTTGTTTCATAAAAAAGATATTTTCAAGGATGTTACACCTGGCCAAGCCTGTTCTGTTGAAATTCCTTACTGAAAAGATTTCAAATTTGTATCTTTTTATTTGTATTTCACGTACACTGAAGATCTCCGGTTGAAAATGTTAAAGTTTGGGAAGAACCTGGGTTTTCAACTGGTTTTCTCAAATGTCCCCTAAAAGGCGTAAGGAAATGACCATGTCCCCTGTATTGTCTGAATAGTCACGGCATTTTTAGTTTTAATACAAACTTAAACTATGGTCGTTGCTGGCAGTGGACACGGGTGTTTCAAGATAATACAAGATATAACATATTTTTTTCAGACCTATATATTAGTTAGACGATATCTATGAAGATGATGATGAATATGACGAATTGAAATGAAATGGAGTTTAACGTTCCACTGTTCTGCACTTTTTGAGCTAATAAGGCCGTGCACATGACTTGCGGTGTGTAAGGAGGGAACTTTCGCCAGTACAGCGGCAGCGTACTCTTATTTCCGATTTTCAATTGTCTTTTAAGCGTAAAGCCAGTAGCACAAGGGAACCGCGGTATATTGTCCCATCCAAACGACTTGACGCAATTTCCATGTGTCCCCCCAGACATGCATCGCTGACATGAGGAGATGGTAATGATGAGAAGTGCAAAACATAAGAATTAATTATTATGTAAATCTAAGTCCGTATTAACATCATACACAGTTTAATATTTATTCTCAGGGTCGACTGACCTATATGTCCAGTATTTTTTGACACTCTGGGATAAATCATGACAATCTGGTACAATAACATTTAATATTTACTACAATTATGTTCATATCATGTTGAAAATCATATATTATATAAGGTAAACAAACAATTAAGATTGTAATTGGTCGCTCCATATGCTGAGTCTCATAAAACATGTAAGATGCAATTGAAATTAACTTTATCTGTGTTTGTGCTGTATCCCAAACACATGTCAGCAGTGGCGGATCCAGGGGCGACGTAGAGGGCGTACGCCCCCCTTTACTATGTCTTTTTTATTTATTTTTTTAAAGAATGGGGAGAATACGACATCAAAATTGTATAACCCATTAACGTTTACTATAAAACATACATGGTCCACGTCAGAAACCGTTAAATTAGTACAATTTATACTTATTTTATGTTTTAAGCCAAAAAAAGGTCAAAAAAATGTTCGCCTCGCTGCGCTCCGATAAATCTACGCCCCCCTTTCCAAAAACCTGGATCCGCCCCTGGTCAGCACCATGAGAAGATACCGTTCTGTAACGTGACCGCAATATACAAATAAACAAATCCGTATTCAACGATCATAGGCCACAAAAATCAAAAAAACAATTATAGAGATTGTCAAAAGGTTTTTAAAATTGTTATTCATACCAGGGCAATGAACAATATTCATCAACAAAAAAGTTGATATGCGGATAGATTTTTTACACGTGACTTTTACCCTAATTATTTGTTTTATAAGAGCTAATACAAAAAAAAAAATTGCCAATTCCAAAACGTCATACTATCCATTTAACTTGAAACTATTGTTAACTTCCTCTTAATGTAGGTATCATCAATTTGCATCATTCAAATGTTCAATGGCGCGTCAATGGTTCCAAAAATTTCACGTAAACTAAATGTTTAATGACTAATTCTCGAAAACATAAGATAAAAATTCAGTAATTGACCAAACAGATGAACTAAAGAGAACAATTACCATAAGTTAAGTTAAGTTATGAGGCCCTGCAGGACAAAGGAGCGAGCACATTTTTATTCCTATAGGTTTTTTTTTAGTCTTTCCTACCTACAGTGCTGTGGTGGTTTTGTAATGTACTGAAAATAGCATAATTTGTATATGAAGCATGAATAACAAATACAAACTTAACACGTATGCTAGGGGCAGAGGAGCGTATTTTTTCGCCCGATCGCGGCGAAATTCATAATCACCCCAAAAAATACGCTCGTGTACCTGAGATTTTACGGCCGTACACGAGTGTATTTTTGGGGGGTGATCATAAAATTTGCATCGAACGGGCGAAAAAATACGCTCGTCTGCCCCTAGTATTAGATTGGAAACATCACAGTACTGAGGTTATAACAAATTAATTTTTAATTCCGTCCAAAATATTTTATCCATCAATTTTTAAAAAGCTGTGGTCTAACCACTTTAATAATGATAATATTTCCTATTACCATGGGCGTGTCTGTTATTGTTAACCACGCCTTAATTAAGGAGGAACTTACAGTATAGGTAAAAGTTTATGATAGAGTATGAGAAGTAAAATTATTCATTTTGATCAAATGACAAACAGACAAGTTTGAAGATGAATCTGATAATAATCACCACATGTTTGGGTGAGTATTTGGAATATTTCTAACCATTTTATATTTCTTGATTCCAACTGATACATATGTACAGTACCGTGCAATAAATATTCGTATACAATGGTGGCGTCATTACATTTGCTCTTCGACCTTACATACTTGTACATCGCTTGGAAATCACAAAGTGGGAAAACCATCACATATATCAAAAACGTTGACTTGTACAGGAGTAAGTGTACACCCGAGACGAGGAAGGCAGCTCAATTCTTTGTACGAATATTTATTGCACGGTACTGTACGTTTAAAAAAAAGGATCAGGGTGTTTCGTGTTTTTATTGCGGGCTACTCCACTTGTTGTCATTGATAAAGAGGTTCATTGAAAAATTACACAAGGATAAAAAAAAATATCTTGAATTGTCTAAAGAATGTGGGAAAATCGCTTGGATACCACTACAACAAATTATTGTGTTAATGATGGCGCACAATTTTTTCAATATCTTTATTATAAATATAATCCATAAGGGGTAGAGATCACATTAAATAACAATTTTATGGTATTATACTCCTTAGTTTTATTACACACAACGTTTACACAATTTACATTGTCATCATCAGGTAAAGCGACGATGGTGACAATGTAGTTTGTTGAAACTAAGGAGTAGTATACCATAAAATTGTGTCCCGTTATTTAATAGTATATATAGCATATTTAGTTAAGTTAATATGTTGCCTCTGGTATTGTAAGATTCGTTTTTAAGCCACGGCATGATACGAGTAACTTTTCATTACGTAAACTGCACACTTATAATCAACCTTTACGTTAGTACCTTTACAAATTCAGATGTAAGGTGCAAAAAGGGTGGGACGTAAAACTTTGGACGTTGGACGTTGGAAATCGAAAATAAGAGCAGGCTAATGCCGCTGTCCTGGCAAAATTCCCCTCATTGCACACTGCATGGCGTTTGTTCGTCCTCAATTAGCCCATATAGGTGCAGAAAAGCAGGACGTAAAACTCATTTCAATTTTCAAAATCACAACCAATATGTAACGCGGACCGCAGAGGGAGCATATACGTTGTTCTGAAGCAACCAAAGACCAATACTACAGTGAATGGTTGTGATACGGACACAGATAATCCGACGAAATATGTTAGATCGTGTCATTAACGTTTTATATTTGCCACACAATATCGACCCAAGGTTCAACTTATGGCCTGTCGCAATTGGAGAAAACGCGTATATTATTTTCAAATCCCCTCAGCAATATTGTTGTTCAGTATTTCATTTTTCTATTTTTAGCTTTGAGCCTAGTTACCGGTGTCAAAAGTCAAATTGTAGCCGGAGCATCCTGTCCATCCGATACACCATTTACAAACCAATTTCCGGATCAAACAGATTGTTCCAAATATTTCCAATGTATCAGAGGTGTATATAAGGATTTCAAATGTCCAGTTGGTCTCGTATTCAGCACCGATACCACAGCTTGTGATTGGCCAAACAAAGTCACTACAGGATGTACTGGTATGTATATTTTTACATTTATGGTTCCGAAGCTATTGATACTTCGGCAAGGGTGGCGTTCCGACCACCGTCCATGAGCATGACATTTGGCGAACATTGTTTAACAATAATCTATGCAGCTGGAGGAAGCAACAGTCTAATTAAAATCAGACCCTAATTTCGTTCCTTCCTTTTTTTAAATCCGGTTTTTTAACCACTACATTAGGGTCTGAGAACCAGGCGCGGCAACAGCCGTTCACGTTAACTTTGACCTTACCTTGATAAACATGACCTGATAAACTAGTCTACAGCACTTAGGAATCCTAGAATGCACCTATTGTTCGTGAACAAAATCCCAGCGCAGGAGAGGGCAAATATCTGATTGGTTTAAACAAAGGTCACTAAGGTTAGGTCAAAGTTGGTTCTCAGACCCAAATGTAGTGGTTAAAAACCGGATTTATAAAAAACGAACGAACGAAATTAGGGTCTGATTTTAATTAGACTGGAGGAAGCAATCTTCCCAAATTGTGCTGGCAGTGCAACTGCTTTTAAGACATAGTTCGTCAAATGTAGACACAGGCACAGGAGAGATCTGGGTGTCAGAGGCTAGTGGAATGTCACCTGACCTAATATTTAAAAGCATAACCGGTTTATCATATGTGGATAATGTCAGGCGCAATCGGAATGGCCGACTTACATGTGGTTACAAATAGTTCCTAAACCTTTTTCGGTTAATTTCATTGTTTCTTTATATAATAGAACAACGATTTTATTGCATTTCTCTGACTATGTATAACTATTTTATTGTCATTCCAGTACCAAGTACATCATTAGATGCTTCTGTGAACCCACTTCAATTCCCAGCTGACAGTAAGTACATTTTCTAATACATTATAGTAAATATTCATTATTGGAACCCTCTTATAGGGATGTTGTATTGACCGGGTTTTTATATTGTTTTGATACATAATACCGAAATAATATGATAAGCTAAATACTGAATTGAACAATTCACTTTGAGGTAAAGAAGTCCATGACAAACATTCATATATTACAAAAACTGAAAACCCCTGCATCCGTAAACTTAAATCCTTGCCCCACACACCCTTGCCAATCTTGTTGGGTTGACTCTGGGTACAGTTCCTAGCATTTAATTACATCTAAGACCGATATTCGACTTGGGATTGTGTTACTAAATTCTTGCATAGACTCAAGTCGATTTGCGGTTTTAAGCAAGAGATTGAACTTAAGCACAAGGCTAGGAAGAGGGCCCTGAGTGCACCAATCCAACGTTTGTAAACCATACAATAAAACAAATATGTCCAATACATGATTACAAAGATTATCATACAAAACTATCTAATGGTTGAATAGTTACCTATGAATTGTATATATTGTTGAAATGTAAAATTATTTATTATCTCTGAAGAAGCTATTGAGCTGAAAGCATGCTAAGATAATGTATATAAATATGGATTAAATAACAAATTGTTCTCTCGAAAATGGATTAAATGTGTTTCATTTTACCAAAAATAGAAGACAACCCTGGTTTCTTATATGTATATCTTATTTCAGTTTGTCCAATTCAACCATGTTCCAAAACACTGAACTACCTTCTACCAAACTACAACAAACCCGGTAACAGTGCATTCTACTTCTGTAAGGATGGCGAGATATATGAACAGACTTGTGGAGTGTCCCGTGGTACCGTTGGTTACCCGTTCTTCAACGTTCTGAGAAACTCCTGTGAGAAGGAACGATCTCCGGACAGTTTGTACTAGAAGACGCCGTCACTGTATGATTATAAATGTTTTGCAATAAACTGTTATAACTCAAAAGATGTATATTTACATAACTCAAAATTTCCACTGTTGCTCTTATTCTGAACTTAAGAGTGCATATCCCTTATAAAAAAAATCCTTTTCGCAAAATTTCAGCTTAAAGTTTATTTGGATCACAAAAACAGCAATTATTGATTACAACAATTAAACCTAATAGTAATATCACTATGATGTAACAATTGAAAAATAAAACCAATGACACTGTTTGAATTGTTTGTATCATTTTTTGATTGAATAGTACAGGCCTTTGGATCAAATCAGGCCCGCAACGCCCTCATGAGTGACCCTTTAAATGTGGCCCCTTTCGCTAAAACGCTATGCTCTCTATTTTAGCTTAGCTCTATTTGGCTCTTACATTTCATTCATGAATTAATTGAGAAGGCATGGAATAGGAAAACCCCACCAGTCCCGACAATTGTACCTAATTGGCCATATTCGACAAACAGGTACAGAATGTACATGCTAGAAGAGTTAGCATAACCTGATTGGTGCCACACTCGCCACTGCTGCTCAATGATATTGCATTATATGACAGCCTGGGCTTCTACAGAACCTTCTTTCCGTAAAGCTGGGAAAGTGGGACGTAAAACACCATTACATTTCATTTCTCATGAAGAATGGGTGCATTAATTGGTGTTTAGAAGAAAACTAAACTTATTGTTTGTTGACCGAAGAAATATCGGTTGAATATCACGAATACACTTCAGTGTGAATTTCCCAGTCTATTGTTTTCTCTCTGCGTTTAGTCGTTCTCTGATTCGTACAAATATACCCTGACCTTGTTCAAATGATATGAAATAAGTAAATGAGAAATAGTTTTATGTTCTACTGCTCTGTACTTCGTTAGGCTAATGCAGACAGGCAGCACTATGCAGTATTTTGGGTTTGCAAACATCGGAAGCTAAACCTTGACAAGCCGAAGGTAAAACTTCGACCTCAAATCCTTCCTGAAAGGGTAATAAGTGTCATTTTGGTTTTTACTGTGTGCAAACCAATCAGAAGGATAGTTACAGGTTTTGCTATCAAACAGCAGTGTTCACTCTCTCAAAATTAAAATGGTACCACCTGAGTCGGGGATATAACAAAAGGATGAGTATAACCTGCCTCAAAACATGTAATACAATATAACTTGAAGTAGTCATTTTTTGTCAGGGGCCATGAGGTATGAAGATGTGTATTTTATTTAACTATATTTTGCTGCGTAAGGTCTGTAGTTGCCTGTGAGCAAATGCATTTGGCCTCCCGATAATGAGGAGGCACGAAACCATCCCTTGGGCGATATTTCGAATTAGGCAGGGGGCCACGGCTCTGAGAGTTATGTGAATTTTGGGCCAAGGTATGAAAAAGGTTGGGAACCACTGCTATAATAGGACCAATGCTACCAATAAAAATTCTTAATTCTAATGTTTGAAATCGTTATGCCATCCTGTACATATATCATTCTTTACCCTAAGGATGTGTAAATAAATATAATTGGAAATCCCCATCTGTCCCTTACTCTTGTACATAATCTGATCGGTCATATATGGGAAATATACGAAATATCTGGATGCTATGCTTCGTGTCCGTTCAGTGATGTGACAAAATAGTCAAACTTCACCTGGTATTTGGGCAGGAAAAGATAACTCTTGTTCGAAAATTGTTTTTGATTGGCTGTTTTTTCCGCGAAAGATGATGATACATTCCGAAGAATAATTGTGATTGGTTGAGCTATAATTTATTCAATATGGCGACTACCGTATAGTATACAAGGTTATCTAGCCACTAGTCTAGTTCTGAAGTTGATACAAGTGAACTATAATGTATTCAATATGTCAACTATCGTATAGTATACGAGGTTATCTAGCATGTCTAGTTCCGAAGTTGATACGAGTGCTGTTCTTGGTCATATACCTTTACACTCCACAGAGCCTCATTAAAAGAAGAATGACGTCTAATCACGGCGGGTAAGTGTACCGGATTTAATCAGATTTACAGAGCTAGCCAGTTTAACTTGCCTTTAAAAAATGACGATCGAATGTCATCTGTCAATCAAATTATTTAGTGATAGGGCGTGACCAACACACCTTTATTTACCTAAATTCATTCCATTGAATATACATTATTTTATAGATTTGATTGACAGACGAAGAATATTTTCACAAGCAGAAATATAATTGTATATTTGAATACATCAACCATTCGTCCCGCAATTGACCACTGTGAAACAACCAAGAAACGAAGAGAACAGACTTGAAGAACAATTTTGAAAAAATATTTGCTGGGGACTCAAAGTTGCCGAAATGAGAGTTTTACTAGCTGCTATTGGTGAGTAAGAACTATTTGAATAATACAAACTATTTTTGATTTGATGGAAATATGTCATGACGCGAGCTGGCGATTCATCAGATCATTCGAAGTAGACATGACCAAATTCTACTGTAGCATCATGATTAACATGATGATCACAATCATTCTAGGTATTAACTTTCAATATGATCTGACGGCATCAGATCATTCGAAGTAGACATGACCAAATTCTACTGTAGAAGCTGTGATTAACTTGATGATCAAGTCTTCAAATCAGATTTGGACTAAGTCTTTCTAGGTAGTAACTTTGAAAATGATCTGACGGCATGTCGGAGACAAGATCTTGGACATTCTTGGAAGTACAAACTGCTTTCCCAGTTGTTGTTGCTTTCAGTAAACCCACCTCAGCATTTAGACTCACTGATTTCAGCGATATATTCAGATTTCAACTGATGCAAATCATTTCTAACAGTCGTTGAAAATTGAAAATTCAATCCTCTATCGTCACTTTGAATTATATAATAATGGATCTTATGAATGTAAATATATGCGCCAATAAGAGTTTAGTAAGCATAGCGAGCAGAGTGTTTTAGCTAAAGAGGTAAGTCTTGAAGGGCCATTCTCAAGGGCGTCGCGGGTGGGATTTGACCCACGGGCCTCCATTTCAGAAAGCCTATACCATAGACATTATTCGAGATCACATACACTGTACGCTGGGTTGATTAGCATCCAACCAGAAACATCGACAGAGACACAATCTGAAAGCGGACAGCTGTAATGTGTAGGGCGTGCTAAGCATCCTTGCATCCCAAAATCAATGACGCCGTAAGCTTTCTGGAACTGAGGAACAAAGGAACGATCAGAAGGGATGGCAACAAAGCGCTCTATGCTTTGCAATTTATGATGTTGATCATCCTTATTTTGCTGTATTTCAGCAATCTGCTTGGTACAATACGTATCAGCAGCCTGCGACCTTGGGTCGTACGCCGCCCATGAGTCCGACTGTTCTAAGTTCAAACAATGCGACCATGGAAGTTGGGTGATCAAGGACTGTCCGCCACCATTACTTTGGGACCAATCTCTATGGACTTGTAACTGGGCCAGTGCTGTAAACTGTGCTTCCGATGGTAGCCCACCAGGTCTGTATATTTGTTTCATTGTATCTATTCGGCCCAGTGGTACACTATCATTTCTCGAACGAGACGTTTGGGGATTTTTTGCGTGAAGGCGCAGTCTAATTAAAATCAGACCCTAATTTCGTTTCGTTCGATTTTAAAAAAAAAACGGATTTAAAAAATCGAACAAAACGAAATTAGGAATCGAACGAAACGAAATTAGGGTCTGATTTTAATTAGACTGCGTGAAGGCGAAGACTATGGTTCACACATGTTTTAAATTGATATTAGAACGAGCATAAAATCAGATAAGATGCAAGAACAATAAGTCAGAAGACTGTGTCAAGTTCTCCTGCTGAAACAATTTTAACGTCAAAATCCGATCTCTGGCCAGAAAGTCTTCATAAATTGAACAAGTAAATACATAACAGACAAGCTACGTAACGTACACACAATTAGCTAACTATTAAGGTATGTTACTGCACATTAATGAACAAATGTCAGGAGCGGATCCAGGATTTAGAGAAGGGGGTGACTGGGAAATATAACATGCTTCAAATCCAAATTTTAGAGGGTTCTCACATCGGTTGGCCAAAAGTAAGAGGGGGGGGGGGGGGTCGAGCAGGGGGAGCCCTTCTTGGATCCGCCTCTGAATGTGTCAAGTATTTTTTGTTCAACATATTAACAACATCCTCTTCTGTATATTTGTTTATAGCATCAGATGCATGTTCAAACTCGCCTTGTGAAAATGGTTTATGTCTCCTGTCCTCAACTTCAGCTTCCGGTTACACCTGTATCTGTAATGCAGGCTATAATGGCGAAAATTGTGAAAATTTGGGTAAGAACTTGCATGTTATCATAAATTAATTATGTTACTGGTTAATAACCAATTAACAAGGCATGTTAAGTAATAAAGTAATACTGTTTTAACTAGTTTAGGTTAATGAAGCGGGCAACGCCATGCAGTGTGAAATGAAGGAAACACCTACTCTGTTAATCTTTAACAGTCACAGCCTGTAACACAATAGGTTTCTACAGAACATTCGTAACACTCAAAAATGCTTACACGTTTCTAAACACCTGATGGTACTTTTCTCTGGAGTAGTCCACAACTCTCGACTTTGCCAGGTTTTTCGAGGCAATTTTATTAACTTAATTGTTTTGCTTGTGCGGATTTTTATCGTATTATTGTATTATATTTTAATTACATTTCAGTGGTCAACGATATCTGTCAACAATCCAACCCATGTCAAAATAATGGAAACTGTATTACCACCGTTACAGGTTATATCTGCGTTTGTCCATCCGATTATGCTGGACAGAATTGTGAAACATACCGTATGTTATACATATTTTTTTTTCCCCTTTTAGTATATTTCTGATCCTTATATTACACTGGTCAGACTTAGATCAGGTTTAGATTACCTTTATGCTATTTTATTCCTTTCCTTATATTATGTTCAATGGCGTTAGCCTCGACCAATGCAGAAAGCGTTCCCGAGGCGATTCGTTTTAACCGTGTCCTGTGCAATGATAACTTAATAGTTTCAAACACCGTCGCTGTACTTAGACACTCTTTACTGATTTGTTTAACAATGAATAACCAACAACAGGAGATGAATATAAATTTATGCAGATCGTCGATGATAAGTGGAGTTACCGATAACAAAATGAACCTACAGCCTTTTATCTCTCTGATACCAATGTAATCGACTCTTTCCTTTCAGAGCCACCCACTGTAAACTGCGCCTCGGGAATCTCTGGAACTGAATGTGTTAACGATGGAGCCTGTATCTGGAACGGCCAGTTTAGTTGTTCCTGTTTGACCCCGTACACAGGTGCTCGTTGTGAAATTAGTAAGTACATACACGTTCGTTCGTTAAAAAGTGCTAAAAATTGCATACACAAGCCTGGGTCGTACATATCAAAGGCGTTCGTTCTGAGAACAGTCAGTACATACAAAGGCGTTCACTGTGATATCGGTAAGTACCTACACATTATCTCGCTGAGAAAGGTAAGTATATACACATTATCTCGTTGAGTAAGGTAAGTTTATACACATCATCTCGTTGAGATCGGTAAGTACATACGCATTATACCGTTGAGATCGGTAAGTATATACTTGATCGGTGAGAAAAGTAAGTACATATACATGATCTCGGTGAGAAAAGTAAGTACATACATATGATCTCGGTGAGAAAAATAAGTACATACAGATGATCTCTGTGAGTTCGATAAGTGCATACACAAGATCTCGGTTAAAAAAGTAAGTACATATACATTATCTCGTTGAGATGTACATACACATATGATCTCTGTGAGATCGGTAAGTACATACGCATTATACCGTTCAGATATGTAAGTACATACATATGATCTCCGTGAGATCGGCAAGTATATACACATGATCTCGTTGAGAAAGGTAAGTATATACACATTATCTCGTTGAGAAAGGTAAGTATATACATATGATCTCCGTGAGATCGGCAAGTATATACACATGATCTCTGTGAGATCGGTAAGTACATACACAGGTGTTACACATTAAATGATTTCGTTGTGTTATGCAACAGAATTAAAGGGATTATGGAAAGGTTTCTTCTATCTGTATTTTAAGCTTTTACTGTTATTTGACTTTTGAAGTTGGACCATTTACTCTATTGGGATTCTTTCTGCATCTACAGATAGTGGACTAACAGGCAGTGCATGCAGTAACAATCCCTGTCAAAATGGTGGCGTGTGCAGAACAGGTTTAACTTCCGGTAGCTATACTTGCGATTGTCCATCATCTTACATTGGTGACAATTGTGAAAATTACAGTAAGTACATTTATATACAATTCTACTGTAGCGATATTGTTTAAAGTGATTGTAAAGTGATTTTCTAAACGCTGTATGTCTTAGCGCCATTCAAATTTCCATTTTGACGTCTGTGGTTCTTGCAATTCCATTAAAAGCGATACTACGTCTTAGAATGAACAAACAAATTTAATTTTCAAACTTGGTCAATAGGAGTTTCCTGGATTTAAGAATTTCTTTTAGATTTTTGTAGTGTTTATTTGTTGTAAATTTATGTTGTGTTTTCCTTGTAGATGTGTGATGTTTACCCTATAGTGTAGAATGTAGATCAAATGTGTTTACCTTGATATATCTTGTATACTTGTGATTGTTTATATCGGTTGTTTATCTTTCAGATTTCTGTGGTGTAAATCCCTGTTTAAATGGAGGACAGTGTTATAATGAACCTAATAACTATCTTTGTACCTGTGTAGGCTTTTTCACTGGTAATAATTGTCAATTTGGAAGTAAGTATAATAACCCGGGAATCATTGTACCCAACGTTTCGACAATTTACAGTGTCTCTCTCTAACGTGTACATTTGGTCGTTCGGATGGGACAATAAACCGAGGTCCCTTGTGCTATTGGTTGTGCACGTTAAAGATCCCTCGACAGTTGGAAATCTATAATAAGAGCAGGCTAATGCCGCTGTCCCGACAAAATTTTCCTCATTGCACACTGCATAGCATTTGCCCGTCCTCAATCAGTCCATATAGGTGCAGAAAGGTAGGACGTAAAACTCCATTCATTTCATTTCAAATCATTTCTAACGTGTACATTCATCAGCGTCTTAATTTGGACCTTGTGGATCAGTGACCGTGAATCCCAAGTTCTTAAAGTGGCACAGGCTTCATTTTCGTGGGTCGATTTTTCCAAGTCTCAGAAACGGGGACTTTTTTAGCTCAGCAATTTAGTACTGGTTATCACAACTCACCATTGAAATTTGAGTCTTCAAATCCATGTGCATCCATAATTATTAGCATTTGAAAGTTATAATGCCCTACTACACATTATCGATACTATGCAATATATAGAGAAGTCATCTATAGAAATAGAAGGAGAAATGTCTAATTTAAAATATATTTGAAGGAAATATGCAATGTTCGTACATTTCTAGTGCTTCTGAAGGATACTTAAGTATATTCAAGACCCAAATCAACCAATAAAAATGAAGACTGGTCCCCTTTAACAATTTGATCTTGTTATGTCCAGTTTCTACATAAAGATTCCAATAAAACCCTCTGTGATAAGGAATGATACTTCAATCATAATTAATCACACAACTTATTCTGGATTTACAAAATATATCAGATGTTTCTGTGTCCCTTTTACAATTTACCGAAAATGGCTTTTGGGCTACCTTACATATTTATATTTGTGTTTCAGATCCATGTGCAAACAACCCATGTGGTACAACAAATATCTGCACTATCTCTGGTACTTCCTATACATGTTCCAACCCTACTAGTGAGTTATCGTTCTTTCCAATATTTTAAACTTTGCATTTAACTTTCCGAGCTTTTATGGTGAGCACGTATCTTTTCTTGCTTCATGGTGGCTTATACACGAGCTTGGTCCTGAATAATGTCTAGAACCACCAAAGATATCTGAAGTGTCTGTTTTAACAAGTGGTCAATAAGCTTCCTCTAATGTTTTTTCTGGTACATGGAACAAGTAGTTCAGGTGAGGAAACAGGGCTTTCCCTTTTTTACCTTTGAGATTCTTTAACTGTCTACGATGAAGCTTGTTATCCTTTAACCATATATCTGTGTTTCAGGCCCCTGTGATAGTAACCCATGTGGATCAACAGGCAGCTGTTCTGTTTCTGGTAGTTCCTATACTTGTACCTGTTATAATGGTTACTACGGTACAAACTGTGAAAACGCTGTCCCTACTAGTAAGTTATCTTTCCTTATTTCATGACAAGCAGTTATCTTCCCTTGCTTTACTGACAAGCAGTTATCTTTCCTTACTTCATGACAAGCAGTTATCTGTGTTTGCCTGATGACAATCTGTTCTTGCTTTACTGGTAAGCTGTTATCGTGTCTTGTTCCACCATTGGTTATACAAAACGAAGAGGTTGTATATGCTCTACCATTTGCTATGCTAATGCTGGCTATCACTGTTTCAGGCCCATGTGCTAGTAACCCATGTGGATCAACAGGCAGCTGTTCTGTTTCTGGTAGTTCCTATACTTGTACCTGTTACAATGGTTACTACGGTACTAACTGCGAAAACACCATCCCTACTAGTAAGTTATCTTTCCTTATTTTATTCACAAGCAGTTATCTGCCCTTACCTCATACATGGTCGATTGAAAATTGCATGGGATGTAATTTTGGTGTCCGTTCATTGAAGTGTGGTGCTGATTAGAGGTGACCGTTGGACCAAGTTTGACTGTACATACACATCTGTAATAATATCCATAGTTGTATGTTTCTTATATTGGTGAAGATTACCAAATTCAAAGATTGTAAATAACCGTTTATAAAGAAAACAAGTACTAACGACCTACTACTTTGCTGGTGCTTTCCACACTGCACTGTCCTCAATGACACAAACAAATACAGCGATGTAGGACACTCAATTTCATTTCATTTTCTTACTTCAGTAACATAGAGATATCTGAGCTGGTTTACAATGTCGTTTTATAATTGTAGATCCTTGTTTAAATGGTCCATGTGAAAATGGCGGAGGTTGCCAGGTCACGGGGTCAACCTATTCATGTAGTTGTCAAGCTGGTTATATTGGTACCAACTGTGAATTCAGAAGTAAGTTCAATCTCCAGAACAACTTTTTACCAAAAGCCATGTTACATTTGTATTATTTACCTTAATTTTGGATTTCATTACTCATTAGTCGTTTTGGTGAGGTTTTGGATTTTTATCTTCTTATCATATCATTATCTTAAAATAGAGTTCTTCCCCTTGTACATGTCACTAGTCAATTTTGGTGAGTAGAAGAAGTTCATGCTTACTCTTTTCGAAACACCTGATGGTACTTATCGTATGGGAAGCCAATACATGTACTATATAATTATTACGCCCGATTTTGTCATGCTCTGGACGAGATTGTTGATTAACAAAATTGTTTTGCTTGTACGGATTTTTATTATTCAAAGCTTCCACGACTATTTTATCGTTTTCATCCAGTCTGTACTGAAACCATTCGTCTCAACCTTCGTCATTGTTCGAGACTATATAATATATAATGACTCGGCGGCCATCTTGCCCTGTATTTGGGCAGGAAAAGACAACTCTTGTTTAAAGGTTAATTTTGATTGGCTGTTTTTTCCGCGAAAGATGATGATACATTCTGAAGAATAATTATGATTGGCTGAACTATAATTTATTCAACATGGCAACTACCGTACAATATACGAGGTTATCTAGCATGTCTAGTTCCGAAGTACATACGAGTGTACTAAAACGTGACGTTATCGGTCTTGATGATCCTGTCTTGTATTTCAGATACTGCATGTGACAACAGTCCGTGTGGAATAGGAGGTCAGTGCTCGACTATAGGAACATCCTATCAATGCACGTGTTATACAAGTTATACTGGTACCAACTGTGAGGTTCGAGCTGGTAAGTTAAAAATAATCCACTTTCAAATGTGCAGTGGCGTAGCCAGGTTTTCTTGGGGTGCAATGGTGAAGATGAACCGACAGAATATATTCACATTGCGACCGGAGTGAATAACGGGTGGGGTCCAGAGGCCCGCCCGAGCTCTGTAGGGATCCAGGGGGCAAAGCCCCCGGAAGCTCTGGGGTTTTAGCTATTTGACACTCCGCAGGAAGGCTATTTGAAGCTATATTTTTGGATTTTTTTTATGTTTATGCCTGCGGTCAGTCGGATCAACTTTACCGACGACACTTTTTCAACCGACGGTTATCATTAATTGGGGGTTGTGCCAAACCGAGGTCTTGTCTGAAATTGAAAGCAATAGTCCTGACCTAGCAAAATGTTTCTCATTGCACACTGCATGACGAATGCTGAACCTCATTATGGGTGCGTAAGATTCCAATGTATTTCCTATTTTCTCGATGGTTAACAATAGTTTTGAAATTCTGTAAATTTTAGATGCTTGTTCTACCAATCCCTGTGTAAATGGAGTGTGTCAAGTGTCTGGTAGTTCCTATGTTTGTAGCTGTCTCACTGGTTATACTGGTACTAACTGTGACCAAACTGGTGAGACTCTTATACTTTCTGAAACACTCTTTCTATGTGTTCCGCACAAATAGCGTCTAATTCTTGGATAGCAGACCTACATGCATTCACTCAGTATTGTTTATTCATTCGAATCCAGATAGTGGATAGTCACATCTTTACTAATATTAATAACATAAGATTAGGATTTTTTATTTTTCATTGGATTATTGTCTTTAGAGTTCGATTTTCCTGCACGTTATTAGTTCTTATCAGGACATTCGTACCCTCACGGTCATCGTCTGTAGTTTGGTTAATCTTGCAAAACAATTTAAAGCGATACTACGTCTTAGAATGAACAAAAAAAATTACAATTTTGAAACTTGGTCAATAGAAGTACTAGTATATATTCAATTTTTTAATTATTTAATTTTTCTGTTCATTCTAAGAGGTTGTATCGCTTTAAATAAATCGGCAGATTCTCTTACATTAAATCACCCTTTGATTCTGTACTTGCACTATCAACTAATACTTTATGACTATAGATAACTGTAATCCCAATCCATGTGGTCTCCACGGCTCCTGCACAAACACTGGTCCTAGCTTCTTCTGCAACTGTGACGACGGATATCTTGGATACAGATGCGACTTCCGTAAGTAACGAGTTTGTCGTAAGGAACGTGTAGCGCCTTGTAATCAAAGTTGATCGTTTCAGTAAAACGGTTTCTAACTAGTTTGTCGTGTGGATTATTTGATTTGGTGCTGAAGTTGAAAATGGTATTTCTTATTTGGTTTGTGCAAACAAATTGTCGAGGTGTTTCTGAAAAAGCAATATAAAGCATTATCCAAGAGCAAAAGCGTTATTTTTAACTCTAAAATATGAAGTAACGTTATTAACAAAACAGGGGCCTTATTCTCGAAAAGTTTATTGCTCGGGTCATCTGATTGGTCAATCACTAAAATTGATTTTAAATATAGCTTTATTATCCAATCAGATAACTTTATTTCTTAAAATCTGGATTTTATCTAAGTTAAGTTTTCGAGAATAAGGCCCCAGGTCCTATAACATCGTCATAATTGTACCAAAAGTTGATCATTTTTAGAAATAACAGGTAGTGTTGCAATATTGTTAATCGCTTTCAAAAGTGGTGATATTCATGAGATCAATGCGACATTTACTACAAATGGATGAGTATCCAATGTCACCGTTTTAAAATGTCGTTTGGGATCAATGAAACAATACAAAATATGGTTTTATGATGTTTGGTGTTCTGGCTGAGCTCTCATCTCAGCTGCCCAGATATGAAAGAGAAAACAAAATGATGTGCACAAAAATGTTTCGGCACGCTTGTATATGGTATTAATATACACACTTTATGATATTCCAGGTGATTTCTGTGCCAGTGCACCGTGTCAGAAGGGAGGCCAGTGTATCAGCACAAACAATGGATACAGATGTGACTGTCCTGTCGGTACCATTGGAGAAAATTGTGAATACAGTAAGTAATATAGTTAGCATCAATTTACGTCATTCCAATTTCCATTGCGAAGTCAGTGTTTTTTGCAATTCCACTAAAGTCATAAAACGCGTTAGTTTTAGTGGAATCGCAAGAACCATTGACGTCCGAATGAAAATTGGAATGGCACAAAGTTAAGAAAACCTCTTTACAATCCTTTTAAGCTACCTTTTTGGAATTGTAGCTGTAATTTTGATGGCCATTTATCTGTTCGTAAATTTCAAAAGAGGAAGATATAACTCCACCTTCATGTTGCACAAACAAGGTTTCTCTTCCTCATGTGAAAGAAGATATCTTTATATTGATATTTTTTTCTCAAAACTTTTCGACTTGTATATTATTTTCTTACATTGTTTGCTTGTTGTTTGTTTGTTAAAGGCCTGAATTGTAAATTGTAGTAGACGATATTATACTATTCAAAACTATTATGAAAAAGGATAGGGGAAAGGCTTCACCTATACAACCCCTCACAAAAGCAAATAAAGAATCAGTATGTGTCTGATTCCAGCCAATTACTGTGCCAGCAACCTCAATAAAACAATCTGTATTTGTCCCATTGTATGTTATATCTCACCAAAACTAAATAAAACAATCTGTATATGTGTCTCATTCCAGCTAATTACTGCGCCAGCAACCCGTGTATTAATGGAACATGTTACAATGAAGTAGATAAATATCGATGTGTCTGTCCTGATGGTTATGCTAACAATCCTTGTCAAGGTAAGTTTGTTTCGTAAATCATCATTTTCGCCATCATCATCATCGTCGTCGTCGTCGTCGTCATAATCATCATCATCATCATCATCGTCGTCCTCATCATCATCGTCATTGTAGTCATAATCATCGTCATAATCGTCATCATCATCATCATCATCATCATCATCATCATCATCATCGTCGTCATCATCATCATTATCAATCCTTATAATAATTATCATTTTCATTTGAGGAAGTATATCAATAAATGAGTAAATATTTCATAATGAAAAGTGGTATCAGATGTCTAGAAGAGTTAGCATAACCTTACATATTATTTCATTTACTTTCAGATTGTAATGAGTTATGGAGCTGCCCAACTCGAGATGTAGCCTACATCATACCAGACAGCTTGGACAACACCAAGTATATCATCTGTAACAATGGTAATAAGGTCAGCATGAGTTGTTCGGCTGGACAAACTTACCATCCCTTTATTCTGCAATGTCGATAGACTCGCTTTACCAGACAATATTCGCTGATGTCGAAAGACTCGAATATACCAGACATTTACTGCTTTTCCCGAACTCTATTCTCGATCCGATTCTACTTACTTTTTGAATTACTAATTTAATAGACTTGAATATACCAGATTATTTTTCCAAATCTCAGAAGGTTGTACCAAACTTCAAATTATTCGATTATTTTTGGTTCAGTTTCCAATAATGGTGATAGCCTTGACAAACCAGATTGAAATTTTTATGTACAGTTTCTTTGATTTTCAATTATATTCGCAATAAATTGTTCCAATAAATTGTTTTCTTGTATTTAACTGTGTCAAACAAATCTCGAAATCCGTGTAAACACGTAGGCAATAGGCCTACAATGGTAGCAGCTAATGAAATTTTCATAATATGAGGACGTACATCAATGAATGAGAAAATTACATAATGAAAAGTGGTATCAGGTGTCTATCAAAGTTAGCATAACCTGCCGCCACACCCGTTACTGATGCTCAATGATACTACATCAATAGGTAAATTTCAACTTTCAAGGGAGGTAATTTAATATTTATAAAAAATCATGAAATTCTTTATTACAGGAGAGAACTCTTTCTTAATTTGTTAAATGTACAAAACAAAACAATCGTCAAGTCATTTCACGATCTTATAACTGCTACGGTTAAAAAATGTTTACTCTTATCGAAACACCTGATGGTACATCCGTTTACCCACTATAATACAACTATTCTCTCGAGTTTGCAACTATCTGGATGTGATTTTGAATAACGGGATTATTTTGCTTGTACGGATTTTTATTTTTTAACAGAACTTCTGATTTTCAAATTGATATCTTGATATGGGATTTATTGAGATCAACACAAAGATCTGTTGTTTGAAAATGTCGATCATTTTTGTTACCTGTATTGTTAAGATCAAAGGAAACCGCCGTCAGGTAAACAAAGTCGTTCAGTTATTTTGAAAATACTGGTCTGTGCCAAATATTAAAGTCACCAGTTATAACTCTCATTCAAGTTGTCAGCTTGCATTATTACAGAATAATCTTAAATGATTTACTGGATACAGAACTATTATAACACCTGATAGAACTTAGTCACGTTTTTGTTTTGTAGTTTTGTGCATGTTTAACAGCTAGGACGGGTGTGGCGCCAGGCAGGGTATACTTACTCTTCTAGACACCTGATACCACTTTTCATTATGATATACTTACTCATGTATGATTGATACAATTCCTCATGTGATAAGTTCATAAGCTGTTACTTATGTTTCGTCAAAATGTCCTTTTGGATTTCGAGTTTCGTTTTGCGGTTCGGATCGTTAGTACTTGGTTTATTTATTGTACATTTCATCTTGACGCAGTTCATCAAAAAAAGACTATTGTCGATATATACTAGTAGGGTGACATTTAGCAAGGATTACATTTTAAAAATGGGTGACTTTTCGAGGATATTGCTCGAATGTATCAAAGGTTGAGATACCATCTGACTCTTACAGCTTTCATAATAAACCAAGTGCTTATGATCCGAACCCCAAAACAAAACCCGAAAGACATTTTGACGAAACATATAGGTAACAGCTTATGAACTTTTTACATGAGGAATTATATCAATCATACATGAGTAAATATATCATAATGAAAAGTGGTATCAGGTGTCTAGAAGAGTAAGCATACCTTGTATGTCGCCACACCCGTCCTAGCTGTTAAACATACACGAATTAGTGTGTCTAATAATGTACGCAATATACACTGTATACGGTGTACAATAAAGGAGGGTTATATTTAAAAAAAAATGGGTGACTCTTCGAGGATATATAGCTCGAATGTATCAAAGTTTGAGATGTCATCTGACTCTAACAGCCTCAATGAAACCACTGGTCGTTCAAGTATACTATGCCTCAGACAATTTCGGTATAAGTAATGTATACAATAAATAAAGGAGGGTTATATTTTAAAAGAATAACGACTAGTGAGATACTGTGTCAATAATTGTTTTTATATTTAAACATATTTACCGGTAGATATTGACATGGTTTTATACCAATATAACTATTAAATGTTTTAACAACGTTCTAGGTTAGTTTAGAATAGTTCACTGGTTCTTCTTTGTAAAGGGATTGTAAAGAGGATTTATAAACTTTGTATGTGTATCGGGGACACTGATAGCATCAATTTGCACCATTCCAATTCCCATTCCGACGTCCGCAATTTGATGCTATCAGTGTACCTGATACACATACAAAGTTTGGAAATACACTGTACAATCTCTTTAATCTTAGAAAGATTGACGTCGAAGTTATATTTTAAAAATGAATATCAACAATCAATATAATTCTGTTAATCAAAAATCTCGTCTAAAGAAAGGCAAAATCGAGAGCAATGGTTGTGAAAACCCTGAAAATCGGCCATGCACGGGACCATTTCATTTGGCCGGTTTTCAGGAGTGGCCGATTTACCGTAACTTGTAACGCTGTCAACATTTTTCAGGATGAAATGTCAAATACACCATCATTAACGTCTATGAATAAGTGGACCAAATATAGGAATAACTTTTACACGGGCAATCGTAAACCATTTAAAAACATTCATTCAATGTGTCAAGTTTACAAGATCGTTACACTTGCGTTGTTCTCAATCTCAATTGATTCATATGAATCTGTTTCTTACGTATATTATATCGCCGACTGTTGATTTCCCTAAGTTATATTTCACTATCCTTAATTAAAATAATTTTATCATTCGAGTAAACTTCAATGCGCTGTCGTTATTATAATTAAATTATCAGAAAAAAGTTATTTGTTTACAAATAAACGAAGCGTGAATCTGCGAGATGGATGCGTTCGATTTGTTGTTCCAGACACATCTTATATGATTTCAATGAAGGAGCACGACACGGATAAAGCACGGTGAATCGAATACACCCTCAATTCTTCGCGAATGTCGGAATGGTATTCAAACAAGTACAACGGGAGACATATCTAGCCCTGCGCTTGCATGTAATCATCAAATTACAATAGAATTTAACACCTATTGATTGTAAAAGGCAAAAATTAATTGATCTTACTCAATTATCTATGACACCTTTGATTTTACCGATGATAGTTCTCTCAATAACTCCAGCGATCATGACCACGTGAGAACGGTAATGGCCGATTGGCCGATAGCATAGAGGTTTTTTATAGTGGATCTTGACCAAATTTATAGCAAACAGCGGCCGATATGCGGTTTTCAGGGTTGGCCGGTTTTCAGGTACAAAATTCAATGAATCATAGAGTGTTTAAATCGGGACTTTTACATTTGGCCGATATTCA